>CM050516.1:78991474-79637307 GCA_027563665.1 Antrozous pallidus | reverse complement strand
AATACTAGAGGCCTAGCGCGCACGAAATCGTGCACCAGTAGCTCGCGTCCACTTGCCGTAGCTGGTGGCCCCGCCCATCACTGCTAATAGCTCGTGCCCTGCCCCACCACTGGGAGAGCCACTGCTCATTTGGTTGTGATGGCGTGATGGCGTGATGGCCACGGGCCTTTTATATAATAGATTTTCTTATATTAAAAAAAAAAAGACAGGGATAAATGATATAAAGAAGATATTCATGATGAAATAGCAAAACCTAAAGTTCAGCTGTAGTTCATGTGAGTCATCAGGCAATCTTATAAATAATTTCCTGCAGAAGAAGGCTTTCAAGGGAATAAATACCATTTTTTATAAACTATAGATACAGTCTTTTAAGCATTAAGGAATTAATCCTGCTAACTTGGCATTTACTCAGAGATAGATCTTAAAGAATTTGACATTTGTTTCTACAAATACTTGTTTTGTCAGGAAGATGTACTAGATTTAGTAATATGTAGTATCTAACTTCAGTTAGATAGAAACTGAAGCTTGAACTCACCAAACTAATCAAGCTTGAGTGCCTTGATATCTGAGAGCCCTAGACTTTTTGAAACAAGAAAGCTTTTAATATCAGCCTGTGTCAACTTTATTTTTTATTTATTTATTTATTTTTAATATATTTTATTGATTTTTTTACAGAGCAGAAGGGAGAGGGATAGAAAGTCAGAAACATCAATGAGAGAGAGACATCGATCAGCTACCTCTTGCATGCCTCCTACTGGGGATGTGCCCGCAGCCAAGGTACACGCCCTTGCCGGAATCGAACCCGGGACCCTTCAGTCTGTAGGCCGACGCTCTATCCACTGAGCCAAAACGGTCTCGGCAGCCTGTGTCAACTTTAAAAAAATTAAGCTATAGCATTTGATCCTCACAGAATTAACTTGAGATATGCAAGGGTAATGTGTCTTTGTTTTTAATCACCTTTATTGAAATAAAAGTTGCATAAGAGTAGAGGTCTCTGAGTTGTATCAAATTTAAAAAGTGGTATAACCATTACCAAAATCAAGATACAGAAAAATTCAGTATTTCAGTAAGTTTCCTCATGCTTCTTTGCAGTCAAATTCCTCTCTCCACTGTTAACCACTGGTTTGCATTCTGTAAGTATAATATGTATTTTCTAGAATGTCATGTGACTGGAATCATACATATATATTCTTTTGTGTCTAACTTTTTTCATGTAGCATAATGCTTTGAGATTCATTAGTGTTGTTACATGTATCAGTGGTTTGAAACTTTTAAATGCTGAATTCTGGGCCATTGAGTGGACCTAACAAAATTTGTTTATCCATTTAGAGGGACATTTGAATTGTTTTAGCTATTATGAATTAAGCTGTACGAACATTTGCCTACGATTTTGGTGTAGACATATGTTTTAATTTCTCATACCCAGAAGTGAGATTTTGAGGTTATTGGTAAGTACATGTTTAACATTTACGAAACTGTTTTCCAAAGTGGCTATACTACTTTTCATTCCCATCAGCAATATATGAGATTTTTGTTGCTTTGTATTCTCTTCAGCACTTGGTATTTGTACTTTTCTTTAAGTTTATCCATTTTAGTGCATATGTAATGGCATCATCTAGTTTTATTTTGCAGTTTTCTAATGACTAATTATGTTGAACATCTTGTCATGCTCATTTGCTATTCATGTATTTTCTTAGGTTAAATGCCTGTTAAATCTTTTGCTCATTGTTTTTTAATAAGGTTGTTTGCCTTATCATCCTATCTAATAAAAGAGTAATATGCAAATTGACTGTCACTTCAACACACAAGATGGCTGTCCCTATGTGGTCAAAGATCCTGCTCCCAAATGGACACAAGATGGCCACCACAAGATGGCTACCACATGATGGCCAGCAGGGGAGGGCAGTTGGGAGGGACCAGGCCTGCAAGGGAGGGCAGTTGGGGGCAATCAAGCCTACGGGGAAGGGCAGTTGGGGGAACCAGGCCTGCAGGGGAGGGCAGTTAGGGGCAAACAGGCTGGCAGAGGAGCAGTTAGCCATCAATCAGGCTGGCAGGAGAGTGGTTAGGGGGTGATCAGGCTGGTTGGAATAAGCATTTTAGGGGCAATCAGGAAAGCAGACAGGAGAGCAGTTGGGAGCCAGTAGTCCTGGATTGTGAGTGGGTGCTACTAGGATCGGGCCTAAACAGCAGTCGGACATCCCTTGAGGTGTCCCAGATTGGAGAGGGTGCAGGCTGGGTTGAGGGACACACACCCCCGTGCTTGAATTTTGTGCACCGGGCCTCTAGTTCCCCTGTGCACGAATTTTGTGCACCGGGCCTCTAGTTGATTATAAGGGTTGTATGTATTGTCTGGGTACAAATCCTTAAATATGTTAATATACACATACCTTAGTCTGAGGCTTGCATTTTTATTTTCTTAATATTGTCTTTGAAAGAGCAAATGCTTTTAATTTTGATAAAGTTATATTTATCTTTTTTTCCCTTTATGGTTTATGTTTTATGTGTCCTATGAAAAATTTGCCCAAACAAAGAATTCTTAAGTTTTCTTTTAGAAATTTTTTAGTTTCAGCTCCAAAACTTAGGTATGTTAATTTTTGTGTATGTGTGAGGTAAAGGTTATGACTTATTTTTTTCCATGTGAATGTCCAATTGTTGGAGCACCCTTTGTTGAAATGGCTGCAGTGGCCTTTTCCCATTCAATTGCATTGGCACCTTTATAAAAAAAAATCAATTGAATATGTATTGTGAGCATATTCTGGGTTCTCTGTTGTGTTTCATTAGTCTTTATGCCTATCCTTATAACAGTACAAAGTGTAAATTATTGTAGACTTATAGTAAGTCTTGAAATCAGAAAATGTAATGTCTCTTAACTTTTTCTAGATCACTGTTGATATTCTAGGTCTTTTGCATTTAGATATACATTTAAAATCAACTTCTCAATTTCTACAAAAAACATATTTGTAGTGAGATTGTTATTGGGATATGTAAGTCAATCTAGCATTAGGAGTTGATATTTTAATCATGGTATTTCTATCCACACAGATGGTATATCTCTCTATTTAGTTTTCAGTGTACAGGTTTTGCACGTATTTTTAAAAATATATTTATATTGATTTCAGAGAGGGAGGGAAAGATAAAAACATCAATAATGAGAGAGGATCATTGATTGGCTGCTGCCTTCATGCACCACACTGGGGATTGAGCCCACAACCCAGGCATGTGCCTTGACTGGGAATCAAACCGTGACCCGGTTCCAGCGTCAACGCTCAACCATTGAGCCAAGCCAGTCGGTCTCTTGCAAATATTTTGAATATCTCTTAATATTTTATATTTTTGGTACGATTATATTATACTGTCTTTGACTTCAATTTACTGTTTTTTGTGTCATAGAATAATTGATTTTGGTATAGTCACCTTCTATTCTGTAACTTTGCTAAGTTCTTTTATTCTAGAAACTTTTTTTTGATAAATTCTTGGGGTTTTCTACATGGACAGTCATGTTCTTTGTAAGAGAGATAATTCTATTTTCTTCTTATCTTGTGTATGTCTTTTATTTTTCTTTCCTTATCCTACTGATAAGCACTGTGAATATAATGATGAGAGCAGGTATCCTTGCTTTTCTCCCAATCCTAGGGAGCAAATATTTAATATTTTACAATTAAGTAGGATCTTTGTAGGTTTTTCATAGATGACCTTTTTCAAGATGCCATTTAGGAGCCATTCTCCCTTCTATTTCTAGTTTCTGAAAATTTTTTTATCATAAATGGATATTGTACTTGATCAAATACTTTTTTCTTCATCTATTGAGATGACCACAGGTTTTGTTTTTTTAGTCTTATTAATATGGTGAATTACATTGATTGATTTTTAAATGTTAAATGAGCCTTGCATTCTGGAAAAAACTCCACTGAAACATCTCTTCTCTTCTGTTTCTAGAAGAATTGGTGTAGAATTGATATTATTTTTTCCTTAAATATCTTTATTTTAAGACTGATTTTTTAAAATTATTATAGAGAATATCTTACTCTTGGTCATGACTTACTAGGTAGATCTAATCCTTTGGGGCTTATATCCTGTACAGAGGTCAACAGAACAAAATGTAAGAGTAGAGATTATTGTGTATTTACTACCTCAAAATGCTAGCACTTTTCTGCATGATTTTACTCTTGGCAGAAATTAGTCTTCTCTTACCAATTGGCTAAAATAGAATTACAAACCACAAACCAAACCGAATTTGCTTTCAATACAGCAATAACTTTTCCCCTGTGCCCTAGTATGCCTGAGTAAAGAACGTAGTTTTCGTACTTGATCTATGAGATCTTGCTTCCTGTGGTAGTTTTTAAAATACCGAGTGACCTGCCTCTAAATCTGTTGCCAAGCAGATCCATCAACAACATCTTGGTTTTGAATACATTGATTTTAATATGCTCGTCCAATATAATATTGTCCCAGGCTTATTGTCGTTGTTTCTGATGAGAAACCCAGGAAAAGGATTTTAGAAACATTCTAAATGTGATCTTTATGTGATGTTTTGAGACATTTTAAGAACTATAATGTTATTTTCATAAATGTGTTTTTCTGCTTTCACTGTTTTTGACATATAGATTGTTGATTGTTGCCAGGCCTTTCTATTGCTAAATATTTTTTTGTGTTTTATTTATTATTTATTTATTTAAAAATTTTTAAAATTTATATTTATTGTTGAAAATATTATAGATGTCCCCCTTTTTCCCCTCATTTACCCTCGCTGCCCCCACCACCACTTCAGGCCTACTGTACATTGTCTGTGTTTATGGGTTATGTATGTAAGTTCTTTGTTTAATCTCTTCTCACCCTGCACCTCACTTCCCTCTGACCCATCAGTAGATGAGTGGATAAAAAAGATGTGGTACATTTGCACAATTGAATACTATGCAGCTGTAAACATGGAGGGATCTGGAGAGTATTATGCTAAGTGAAATAAGCCAGTCAGAGAAAGACAAGTATCACATGATCTCCCTATATATGGAATGTAATGAACCAAATAAACTGATGAACAAAATGGATTCAGAGATATGGAAGTATTGCTAAATATTTTTGAAGGAAATTTATTACCAGCTTATCTTCATTTTTTTAGGGCATACCAGGTATTTTTGAAATGTGTTAAAAATAATTATTATCATGCATAATAATGTTTACTAAGAACAATAAACCATTTTTTTTAGTCTGTACCTCAACTTTATCATTGTGCTAAACACCTACCCAGACAGCATTTAGCCCTCTAAGTGAGTTTTCGATAACCAGTGGCACTGATTTTTACTGCTGTAAAAAAGCCTCCCTTTTTGGAAGTTTTTATTTTTAGCTATAATTTATATTAACACTTTCCAAGTGCTAGTTGCTGTGCTAACTGTTTTATATATTTGAAAGTCAAATGGTAACTTAGTTATAGACAAGAAAAACTGAGACTAATGAGATTCAGCTATTTGCCCATAGCTAATTGCTGTTTTTCTTGCTGCAAAGCTATTGTTCTTGACATAACTTTTTAGTATATAGAGAAAGTATGTGCAGTAGTCAGGAGCATAACTAAGCATTCAAAATGTGATTTCTGTCACTTACTAGTTATGTAATTTTCAGCAAGTTACTCAGTGTCTTAAGCCTCACTTTCCTGTTTTGGAAATGAGAATATTAACTACTTTTCAGGGTTCTTGAGTAAATTAAATGAATTAGTTTATGTAAAGTGTTTGGCATACTGTAAATGCCATAGAAGTTTTTTAATTATCAGTGTTAATCATTATACTGCTTAATGTTGGGCCAGCAATCAGTTTTCCTTTGTCCCTCTCTAAAAATTGACTTTTGTATTCTTGAGACTGAATATGTTAACTATTATATTTCTACTTTTCCACCATTTAATTTAATAGTGGACATTTAAAAAAAAATAGCACCCCCATGTTCATAGCAGCATGTTTACAATAGTTGAAACATGGAAATAACCAAAAGTATCTATTGATGTATGAATAGATAAAAGGTGTCTGTGTGTATATAAGGTGTGTGTGTGTGTGTGTGTGTGTGTGTGTGTGTGTGTAATAGAATGCTATTCAGCATTAAAAAAGAAATCCTGTCATAACAATTAGGATGGACCTTGAGGGCATTAAGTGAAATAAGTCAGAAAAAGACAAATACTATGGGGAAAGGAAGTCTAGGTTATTGATTTGAGATCATTTTTCTTTTTTTAACATAGGCATTTACAACAATAAATTTCCCTCTAAGCACTTCTTGTCATACATTTTTGTATGTTGCATGTATGTGTTTTTTAATCATCTTGAAGTATTTTCTAATTTTCCTCGTGATTTTTTTCTTTGACACATTGGTTAGAGTTGAGTTGTTTAATTTTCACATATTTGTGGATTTCTCAATTTTTTTCATTGATCTTGAAGAATAAATTTTGTATGACTTAAAAATTATTCCGCTTTTTTTTTTTTTAACGACCTAACATTTAGTCCACCCTGGAGAATGTTCCACATACTCTTGAGAATGTGGTCTGCTGTTGTTCTATAGAAGTTTGTTAGATTTTAGTGATTTACTATGTTGTTCAAATTTTCTGTTTCCTTATTGATCTTCCTGTCTTCTTGTTGTGCCTATTATTGAAAATGGAGTATTAAACAGTCTCCAACTGTTACTTTTGTTTTGTTTTGTAAATACATTTTTATTGATTTTTAGAGAGAGAAGGAAGGAGAGGAATAGAGAGATGGAAACATCTATGAGAAAGGCACATCATCAGTTGGGAGCCTCCTGCACGCACCCCTACTGGGGATGGAGCCTGCGACCTGGGCATGTGCCCTGACCTGTAATTGAACCAGAAACCTCTTGGTTCCTGGGTCTGTGCTCAACCACTGAGCTACACCAGCTGGGCAGCCAACAGTTACTTTAGAATTGCCTGTTCTCCAGGTCTGTTAGTTTTTGCTTCATGTATTTTGGGACTCTATTGCTTGGTGCATATACACTGAGTGGCCAGATTATTATGATCTCTGAATGTATAATAATCTGGTCACTCAGTGTACATCCTACATAATAAAAGGCTTAATATACAAATTGTCCCCTCAACCAGGAGTTCAACCAGCAGGCAGGCCGGCCAACCACCCATGTCCCATCCCCCTGGCCAGGCTGGCCAGACTCTACCCATGCATGAATTCAGGCACCAGGCCTCTAATATATATTATTATTACACACACACACACACACACACACACACACACACACACACTGAGTGGCCAGATTATTATGCATCCAGAGATCATCATAATCTGGCCAGTCAGTGTATATTTTTAATGATGTCTTCCTCAGGAATTAATCCCTTTTAATTGTTCTAAAATGTCCTTTTGTCTCTTGTAACAAATTTTGTCTAACATTGCTATAGCCACTGGAGTTTTCATTTGGTTACCATTTATATGATTTTTTTCCCCATTTTTTTTTTTTTACTTTGAATCTAAAATGTGTCTTTTGTAAACAGTATATACATTTAGATGGTTTTTTAAAATTCATATTGCTAATCTGTGTCTTCTTATTGGATTGCTTAATCCATTTAAGTGTAATGTAATTATGTTGAGGAGGATTTGTGTCTACCATTTTGTCATTTGTTTTCAGTCTGTTTTAAAATTAAATTTATTAATTAAAGTGACATTGGTTAATAAAATTATATAGGTTTCAGCTGTACAGTTCTATAGTACCTTTATATATTGTGTGTTTACTACCCCAAGTCAAATCTCCTTCCATCACCATTTATTCCTTCTACATACTCTTTCATTTCTCTCTACACCTCCCCTTCCCTCTGGTAATCATCATACTGTTGTCTATGAGGTTTTTATTGGTGGTTGTTTTTGCTTAATCCCTTCACTTTTTTCATCCAGCCCAGCAACCCCTCTCCCTTCTGATACCTGTTAGTTCATTATCTATGAGTCTGTGTCTTTTTTGTTTGTTATTCCATTTTGTTCATTATATTCCGCATATGAATGATATCATATAGTACTTTTCTTTCTCTGACTGGATTATTTCACTTAGCATAATGCTCTCCAGGTCCAGTCATGCTCTCACAAAGAGTAAGATTTTCCTTTTTTTTTTTTTTTTTATGACCAAGTAATTTGTTTTCAGTCATTTATCTGTCTTGTTCTCTTATTATGTGATTACTTTCTCCTGATTGGCTGAACAGCAGCAGCAAGCTAATCTACCAGTCGAAGTGTCTGCCCTCTGGTGGTCAGTGCATGTCACAGCAAGCAGTTAAGTGGCCTTAGCATATCATTAGCATACTAGTAACCCTGCACATGAATCTTTACATCAGTAGCTCTCTCCCAGGCCTGGCCGCTTCGCACCCACTGCCCAGAGGCTCTTCGCAGCCCAGAGGCCCATCCACGGCCAGGCGCAGTTTACTAGCCTCGTCACCAGGGCAATGATGCAAACGTCTTCTTCCCCTCTCCCCCAGCCGCTCCGTGCCTGCTTCCTAGAGGCCCTCTGTGGCCAGGGTGGAACACTTGCCTCATTGCCATGGCAAGCATTTGCCAGTCTGCTCATGCTGCCCGCTCTCAGCAGCCACTCCCCCGAGACTGGGAGACTCCAGTGAGGTGGAGAGGACTGGGTGCCTCCATCTTGTGGCTATGGGCACCAGTATATTTGTGATGGGGTGATGGTTAATTTGCATATTATCCTTTTATTAAATAGGATTCCACTTTTTAAAAATATTTTTTTAATTTAAATTATTACATATATTAGTACTGTGTCGAACAGGAGCAGTGAGAGTGGGCATCCCTGTCTTGTTTCTGTTTTTAGGGGAAATGGTTTTAGTTTTTCGCCATTGAGTATGATGTTAGCTGTGGGTTTATCATATATGACTTTTATTATGTTGAGATATGATCCTTTTATTCTCACCTTGTTGAGAGTTTTTATCAGGAAAGGGTATTGGATTTTTCAAATGCTTTTTTCTGCATCAATTGATATGACTATGTGATTTTTATCTCTCAGTTTGTTTATGTGATGTATCATGTTCATTGGTTTGTGGATATTGTACCATCCTTACATTCCTGGGATAAATCCTACTTGATCATGGTGTATGATCTTTCTGATGTACTGCTGGATCTGACTTGCTAGAGTTTTGTTCAGGATTTTGGCATCTATGTTCGTCAGGGATATTGGCCTGCAATTCTCTTTCATTGTGTTGTCTTTATCTTGTTTTGGTATTAGGATGATGCTGGCTTCATAGAAGGAGCTTGGAAGTGATCCTTCCTCTTGCATTTTTTGGAATACTCTGAGGAGGCTAGATTTTACTTCTTCCTTGAATGTTTGGTAAAACTCCCCTGTGAAGCCATCTGGCCCCGGTCTTTTGTTTGCTGGAAGCTTTTTCATGACTGCATCAATTTCTTCCATAGTTATTAGCCTATTGAGATGGTTAGATTCTTCCTAATTGAATTTCTGAAGATTATATTTTTCTGGGATTATGTCCATTTCCTCCAGGTTGTCCAGTTTGTTGGAATACAGTTGTTCATGGTATTTTTTTAACAATTCTTTGTATTTCGGTGGGATCTGTTGTTAGTTCACCTCATTCATTTCTGATTTTGTTTATTTTGATCCTCTCTCTTTGATTCTTGGTGAGCCTGGCTAGAGGTTCATCAATCTTGTTTATCCTTTCAAAGAACCAGCTCTTGGTTTTGTTGATCTTTCGTATTTTATTTTATTTTTTTGTCTCAATGTCGTTTATCTCCACTCTGATTTTTATTATTTCCTTCCTTCTGCTTACACTGGGCTTTTCTTGTTGCTCTCTTTCTAAATCTTTGAGTTGTAGGATTAGGTAATTTATTACCATTGTTTCTTGTCTTTTTTTTTTTTTTCAGTAGACTTGTAGAGCTATAAATTTCCCTCTCAAAATTGCTTTCGCTGTGTCCCATAGATTTTGGATTATGGTGTTTTCATTGTCATTTGTTGCCATGATGTTTTTTATTTCTTGATCTCTCTAGTAACCCAATCATTGTTTAATAGCATGCTGTTTAGCCTCCATGTGTTTGATTTTTTTGGATTGTTTTAATTGTAGTTGATTTCCAGTTTTATGCCACTGTGATCTGAGAAGATGCTTGATATGATTTCTATCTTCTTGAATTTGAAGAGACTTTGCCTATGACCCAACATATGGTCTATCTTTGAAAATGACCCATGTGCACTTAAGAAGAATGTATATTCTGTGCCTTTGGGGTGAAATGTTCTGAAGATGTCAATTAATTCCATCTGGTCTAGTGAATTATTTAGGATTGATGTTTCTTTGCTGATTTTTTTGTTTAGAGGATTTGTCCAATGGTGATAGTGGGGTATTAAAGTTTCCTACTGTGATTGTATTGCTATCAATCTCTCCCTTGATATCCTCCAGGAGGTTTTTGTTTGTTTGTTTTGGTTCATTTTTTTTTTTTTTTGTATTTGGGTGTGCTTTATTGGGTATGTATATGTTTACCTGAGTTATTTCTTCTTGTTGGATTGTTCTTTTTAGTATTATGAAGTGCCCTGTCTTATTTCTTGTTCTGTCCTTCACTTTGAGTTCTGATTGCTACCCCAACTTTTTTTTCATTTCCGTTCGCCTTAAAAACTTTTTTCCATCCATTCACCCTCAATCCTGTGATCTTTTATTCTGAGGTGAGTGTCTTGTAGACAGCAGATATATAGACGTGTTTTCTTTCTTTTAAAAAAAAATATGGTTTATTGATTTTTTACAGACAGGAAGAGAGGAATAGACAGTTGGAAACATCATTGAGAGAGAAACATCAATTACCTGCCTCCTGCACACTCCCTGCTGGGGATGTGCCTGCAACCAAGGTACATGCCCTTGACCAGAATCGAACCTGGGACCTTTCAGTCTGCAGGCTGACACTCTATCCACTGAGCCAAACCAGTTTTGGCTGGGTCGTGTTTTCTTATCCAGTCCGTTACCCTATGTCTTTTGATTGGGGCATTTAATCCATTTACATTTAAAGTTATTATTGATAGGTACTTATTTGTTGCCATTTTTATTCTTTACCCCTGTGTTTCTTCTTCACTTTCTATTTCTTTTTGTTTGTTTGTTTGTTTTGCAGCAGACCACTTAGCATTTCTTGCATTTCTGGTTTGGTGGTAATAAATTCCCTTAGTCCTTTTATGTCTGTGAAGCTCCTCATTTCACCTTCAATTTTGATTGATAGGCTTGCTGGGTACAGTATTCTTGGATTCAGACCCTTCATTTGCATGACTTTGTATATTTCATTCTATTCTCTTCTGGTCTGATGAGTTTCTGTTGAGAAATCAGTCGCTAGTCTGATGAAGGTTCCTCTGTAGGTAACTTTCTGTCTCTGGCCACTTTTTAAGATTCTTACTTTGTCATTGGTATTTGCCAATCCTATCTGATAAAAAGGGAATAATATGCAAATTAACCATCACTCTGTCACAAATATGGTGGCACCCATAGTCACAAAGATTGAGGTGCCCCGCTAGAGGCCCCCAGTCCTGGGGGGAGCAGATGCTGAGGCAGGCAGTGTGAGTGGCCTGGCAGAATGCTTGCTTCATCACCACGGCAATGAGGCAAGCCTTCTACCCCAGCCACGAAGGGCCCTCAAAGATGGCCCACTGTGCCATAACTGGTTTGGCTTAGTGGATAAAGTGTTGGCCTGCGGACTGAAGGGTTCCAGTTTGATTCTGGTCAAGGGCATGTATCTTGGTTGTGGGCACATCCCCAGTAGGAGATATGCAGGAAGCAGCTGATCAGTGTTTCTCTATTTAAAAAAAAAAAAAAAAGATGGCCCACAGCCAATGAGGAGGAAATGGGCTAATTGACTACCCCACCCTCAAATACAGCAGCGCCCAAACCAATTAGGAGATAATATGCTAATTGACTGCCATGCCCTCAAAGATGGTGGTGCCCACAGTCACAAGATGGCAACACCCAGTCCCCTCAGCCCTGCTGGGGCGGCAGGCACATGGTAAGTCTAGGCCCGCCCCCAGGAGGGCCCAGCTACTCTGTGTGCCTGCCTCCAGAGTTCCCCAGTCCCTTCATCCCCCAAGCTGCCCACGGCCGACTCTAGGCACAGGCAAGCCTTGGATGGGGCTGCCCAGCCACCCAGGACTGCCCATGGCTCAGGTATCCAGGGTCGGCAGTGGCAGCAGCAGAGGTATGATGTGCGTTGCCTTCCCCTGATTGCCGGGTCTCCTCCTGCCCCTGAGGGCCCCAGGACTGTGAGAAAGGGCAGGCTGGGCTGAGGGACCTCCATCCAGTACATGAATTTTCATGCACTGGTCCTCTAGTTTAATTATAATGTGCTTTGGTGTCAGTCTTTTGGGGTTCATTTTGCTTGGGACTCTGTAAGCTTCTTGGATTTGTGTGGGTTTTTCTTCCCTATATCAGGGAAGTTTTCTGTCATTATTCATTCAAACAGATTTTCTATTCCTTGCTCAGTTTACTCTCCTTCTGGCACTCCTATTATGCGGTGTTGTTTTGTTTCATGTTGTCCCAAAGTTCCTTTAGGCTCTCTTCCTGCTTTTTAATTTTTTTTCCCTAGAAGCTGCTCTCCTTGGGTATTTTTTTCTAACTTGTCTTCTAGCTCACTGATGCAGTCTTCTGCTTCTTCTAGTCTACTCTTGGTGCTTTCTATTGAGTTCTTTACAGCAGCAATGTTATTTTTCATTTCTTCTTGGTTCTTCTTCATTTCCTCTTGGTTCTTACTCATGTTGTGGAATTTGTCTTTCATTCTTTTCAGCCACCTTATTACCATTTTTCTGAATTCTTTCTCTGACAGGTTGCTTGCTTCCATTTCATTTACTTTCTTTTCTGGTGATGCCTGCTTTTTTTTATATGTGGGCTATTTCTTTGTCTCCCCGTGGTCTCTCTTCTCTAGGTGTCTGGTTATATAGTTCTTTCTCTCCTGCATTGATTTAAAGGCACAAAACACAACATAATCAGGTACAACGCTCAAGGCACTGGACAGAAATGTATTCATGATATTAATTACCCCAAATAAAAGTGACCACCAGGGAAAGGCAAATTAGAAGATTGGAGAGAAAGAAGAAGCAGGGAAAGAAAAAAAAGAAAGGAGTGCAAAAATCAAATTGGGAAATGGGGGTGGGGAAAGTAAGAGAGAAAAGAAAGAAAATAAGAAAGAAGAGGGGAACAAACTATATCTATGGGGAGGAAACTCCAATAGAACAGCCACTAATCCCAGCAAATGCCAGCAACAAGTACCTAGAGATGAATACAAACTGCAACAACTAATATCAAATGAGGTGAAGGAAAACAGAAGCAAAAACCAAAAACAAACAAAAAACAAAAAAAGAATAAGGAAAATAATCTCAAAAACAAGCACAAAAATCGATATAATCAATATTTAAGCAAACAACAACAAAATGAAAGAGAGAAAAACAATTTTTTGGATAGTTAAGACAGAGAAGAGAGAGGTGTGTATAGACTTGGAGCACGGGATTGGAAAATAGATATAAGTAGTGTGAAATTTCAACAGGTGTAAAAAGAAAGAACAGGAAAAATCTAAAGCAGGAAAAGGGTAAGAGAAACAGGACAACAAAAGAGGAACTGTTAGGAAGAGAGTGATGGCATAAAGGTAAAGTTGAGATAGAGGAAAATGATGCTAACGAAAAGATGAAAGTAGAATGTAGAACACTAATCCCCAAGTAAAATAAAGAGAAAACAAAATGACTTTTTTAAAAAAAGGTAAAATAGTAGTAGTAATAATACTGATTGAAAAGAAAAATTTAATAATTAAAAAGGTAAAATCAAATGAGGAAAAAAAGAAAAAAAATTAGTTTCTTAATTAAAAGATTAAAAAAAAATGTGCAGTAGTGAAGGTCATTCACTTCCTTTATTGTTCTCTTTGGCATGCCTGTTTCCTTGTCAAGACAGTATTGCAGTTCCCTGTGTTCCACTGCTCCTCAGTGTTTTTGGATTGACCTCTGGGTCTTTTGGTCCTTTCTAGCCAGTGCTTAGATCCTGCTTTCCCTGTGGTACTCAATACCAGTTTGTGGGAGTTGGTTGCCCCAGAGCTGGTTCTCTGATGGTTATTCCCGCCCGTGATCCCCAGGTTCCAGAAAAACAACTTCTGGGCTTAGTAATCAGAAGCAAGGGTTTAAAGTGGAAAAAGAAAAAAAAAAAAAAAAAGCCAGCGTAAATGTGCGAACTCTGGGGCTGCGTGCAAGTCTGTGCATTCTTTTTTTTCCCCTTGGGTCTATGGAGCTAACATACTTTAAAAATTTTTAGGTTGTTCTTTTGCATCAGATCAAAATGTGTTGCTTTTTAGAGATCCCTTCTGTTAGCAGCTCTGAAGACCCCCTTCCACATTCACGGATCACGCAAGCCCCAATAGCCACGGATTTTTCTAGGCTCAGACTTCCCCCATTCCTCCAGCTCCCGCAGTACGCACGATTCTTTCTCCTGCTGGGATCAGATACCTCACCTTATCCCAGGCAAAATCTGACCTTTCTGTGATGGAGTGTAGAGCTTCTATGAATCCCTGTGTTTGCACCAATTGGGGACTAGTGTTCTGGGGTCCACAGCTGTTCAGTGGGTGCTGTAGTTGTAGATATTCAGGCTTCCAATAACATCCACTTTCCCCTTCAAGATGGCGCGAGCCAGTCGCTCTAGGATGAAACCCAGCAGCAGTGGGGGCTGCCCAGTCAGGGGAGTTCCATCCAGCAGTCCCCCACCATCTCCTGGAGTATAGCTGACCCTCAACTCACCAACAAACACTCCCCATGCGACCCTCAGCTGTTCTTTCTATCTGCTGTGTGACAGGGCTTGGGACACGTCTGGCTATTCTGCCACCATTTTTTTTGTCTCCCTGTGTTTCTTCTTATTGACTGCTTCTTTTACTATATATGTCATACTTTCTTGTTTCTTTGCATGGTCTTATTTTCTTTTGTTTTTGAAACAGGGCAGTTTGAATAATATAATGGGGAAAATCTAGAAATCAAATTCTTCCCCATCCCTGGATTTGTTATTATTTCTGTTTATTATTGTTGCTCTTTATTAGTTTTTTTTTTAGTGACTTTCCTGAACCAATCTGGAAAATCAGTAGTCTTTGTGGTGTATGGCTACTTATATCTTATTTTTAAAAATATTTTTATTGATTTTGAAGAGGAAGGGAGAGGAAGAGAGAAATAGAAACATCAATGTTGAGTGAGCGTCGTTGATTGGCTGCCTCCTGCACACTCCCCATTGGGGATTGAGCCCATAATCTGGGCGTGTACCCGTGGCCAGAATCAATACCAGGATCCTCCAATCCACAGTCTGACACTCTATTTACTGAGCAGCCAGGGCTGATGTCCTTTTCTTGTTGATTAATGACCAGCTAGTTATTAAACAGAGGTTCCCTTAAATGCCTGGAACCAAAAACTTTCCCAGTTTTTCTGTGTGTGTATTAAGGATTGCCTTTAATGCTGAGGAAGGCAGTTAATAATTCTGCCTTAGCCTTCACATTCTGTTTTCACTGTTTCTCAAGACTTAACTAACCAGAGGTAAGAGCGTAGAGCTTTCACAGTTTTTTATTGTGCATGCGTATTGCCCTGGTCATATACATAGGTCTAAGCATGTACATAGCCCTCCCATGGGCTTGCCCTTCTAGATTCTTAGAAATATGACAGAGCATTTCAAAGACCCTATTAGACTAATCTCATTTCTCAGCTTTTAAAATACTTGGATCGGCTTCTTATTTGTCCCAATTATTATCATCACCTCAGGCACCTGCAGTGTTAAATGATTGGCACTGGTCATTTTTAACAGACCACCTCCCTCCTTTGATTCTCCTAGGAAAATCACACTGAATGAGGTCTGAATCCGGTGAAATAAGGACAGGTCTTATAAATGGGGATTTTTCAGAGAATCCCTAAACAGGTCAAATAATGACAGTTCCCTTGGAATAGTGTTTTGGGGAACTCCACACCTGTTATATCCCCTATGGTGTCTATGAGGACACTCCTGGTTTTCACTGTGGTTACAGGGATGTTAATTTTCAAGTCTACTCTGATGATGGGATAAGGGGAGTGGGTGTAGGTCAAGTTCAAAATGTCATAAAGCTGTTCCTTCTAATTTTCAGCTTGAAAAAACAAAAGGCACTCTTTGGCTTGTTACAAGCCTTTGGTTAATGAAAAAGTTGATTCTGACCATTTTTGCCAGCACTTTTATACTAGAGCAGTTTTTATTCTCATTGCTTTTATAGAGTACTGATTTTTCAGAGCTCCCTACTTTACTATTTTCACTGACATCACTCCAATTTAATAGATTTTAAAGTAAAGTCTAACCCATAAAAATTTCTATTGTAAAGTTGTCCTCAAAGAATAAAAATGGAAGACGAATACAAGCATATGAGAACTGGGGAATATAGCGCCAATAAACCCGGGCAGTCATGCACTGCTTAACAACTACAATTGATTCTGCAAAATACATTATTAGGCAATTTCATTGTTATGCAAACATCATAGACCCTAGATGGTATAGCACACTACATACTTATGCTATATGGTATATCACAGTTGTATATGCAGTCTGTCATTGACTAAAACATTATTATGTGGTACATGCCTGTACTGATAAAAACTGCTTAATGAAGAAATCTTACCAATCAAAAATAAAATTGAAAATATAGAATTTACTAGGTGTACCAGTTAATAATGGCAGATTTTGTAATAAAAGAAAACACGATAATTCCAAAAGAAACATCAAAAGTGTTTTATTCAAAGTAATGTCTATCACTAGCTACAATCCCCCCATCTTTCAGGTAATTTGTGGATACTGCCCCAATAGAACTTTTCTTGTTTTGAGGCAAACCATTCAGAGACCCAGTTTTTCACTTCTTCATACATTTTGAAGTGCTGCTCAGAAAGTGCATGTGCTATTGCTCGGAAGAAGTGATCATCTGAAGGAGCAAGGTCTGGTGAATATTAATACTTCCTGGGCAAGATCTTCTGACGTGACTTTAACTGGTATAGAAGTGTGTGATGGTGCATCATCATGAAGCAAAATTACTTTGCCATGTCTTCTGGCACATTCTGATTATTTCATCATCAAAGAGTGGTTCAATATGATTTTTTGTTGTTGGTACTGATCAGTATTAATGGTTTCACCTGGTTTTAGAAGCTCATAATACACCATACCTTCATGATCCCACTAAACGCAGAGTATTGTCTTCTTTCCGAAGTGATTTGGCCTTGCAGTCAATGTTGATGGTTAACCTAGACCAAGCCATGACTTTGTGCATTTGGGATTCTCAAAATCCGCTCTTTATCGCCAGTCACAATTTGATGCAAAAAAGACATTCTTTTATGCTGTTGAAGCAACATTTTATTAATGACTTTTTGGTTTTCTATTTGTCTTTCATTCAATTGATGTGACACCCATTTTCCTTCCTTTAACATCTTTCCCATTGCTTGTAAACAATTGGAAATTGTTCGCTGAACAATGTTTAATCTTTCTGCAAGTTGTTTTTTAGTTTAACAGGCATCTTCATACAATAATGCTTGTAATTGTTGGTCTTCAAACTTTTTCGGTTGACCTGGATGTTCTTTGTCTTTCACATCAAATCATTACTTTTAAGGCATTTAAACCAGTGTTCACAAGTACCTCGAATGGGAGCATATTCACCATAAGCTTCCCGAAATATTCAGCAGCACTTTTCTTTAAAATTAAAGTAATGGATTAAAACTTCCTGCAAATGCTTTTTTTTTTTTTTGAGTAAAAATATCTTTTTAGAGTAAAAATATCTATGATGTTAACATTGTCAGAAAATTTGACAAATGAAGTTTTGAAGCTTGCTGTCAATACAACAAAACAGTGTAGATATCAAATCGCATATATATCAACATATATGTAACTCCATCTGTTGAATAAAATCTGCATTATTAACTGGTACACCTAGTAGGCATTAACGTGGGATAAAAGGAACCTCCTAGGGAGCATGAGAATAATTTATATCTTTATTTGAACAACAGTCACATGTGTATACATATGTTAAAGCTCCTTAAACTATGTATTTAAAGAGTAGTGCAATTCACTGTATGCAAAATATGTCTCAACAACGAAAATACAGAACTTAGGAATTGGGAAACTGTATGGTAAATCTTGAATTCACCTAAATCTAGAACTATGATTAACAACTACAGGAATTATGAATTCAGAATGTAAATGTTGGCCCTGTAAAATTATCTTCCAAATATAAGGAGTTGGATGTGAAGGCTGGGAAGGGAGATAGAGAAGGTTAGTCTATGTATGTGTGTTAGTTTCTATTGCAATATAAATTTTATACCAGATCTTAGCAACTTGAAACCTAACTCTTCATTATCTCACTCAGTTTCTATTGGTCAGGAAACCAGAGCAGCTTAGGCAGGTTGTGGTGATTCAGGGTGTCTCAACAGGTTGCAGTCATCACTAGGCTTAAGGCTAGAGAACTCTCTTCCAAGATGGCTCCCTTTCATAGCTGTCTCATTTCTTTGCCACATGGATTTCTCCATAGGTCTAATTGAGTGGTTTTACAATGTGACAGCTAGCTTGCCTCAGAACTATCTCAGAGAGCAAGTGAGGCAGAAATTGTAATGTTTTTCATGATTTAATCCCAGAAGTCAGAAACTATCATTTCTGCCATACTCTACTGGTTGTAGAGACCAACCCTGAAGTAGTGTTGGAGGAGATTTCACCAAGTAGAATGACCAAGAGGATCATTAGGGGTCTTCTTGAAAGGTGGCTACCATAGTCTGCTAATTTCTCACCTTTTAGTCAGGAGTTACCAGAAACTGCACACAAGTTAGTATGCTTCTAACCTCCTAATGTTCTTATATAATTCTTTTTCCTTGCTTTAGTGTACTATTGTAGTAATCTTAATCTTTCATTTAACTCTAGTTTATTTTAAATATTTTTTTCTTGAGTTAAAGTAAAATCAAACTAAATTTAATGCTTTTAATTTTAAAGTTCTGTCTATAGTATCTCATTTTAGTAATTATTTCTACCTATTCTATGTTTATTTTTATGCTTGGAGTGATTTTATAATGGGTGTAATTATTTCTAAGTGATAAGGTTTTAGATGGATTTTAAAAGTTAGCTTTACTCTGAATTTTTCTACTTTGAATTGCTTAGAGTTCCTTTTTATAATTCGCACGTATTGTGTTTACAAACAGAAAGTCAGACTTTCAAAATAAGTTTTATAATACTTAGCTATGGTGAGAATGTCTCATGACTGTGGGTTACAGATTATAAGATTTTGGTACGACCTATGGGGGAAAGTCTGGTAGTACCAATAACAAACTAATTATATGAATTAAAAATTCTATTCCTGTGAATCTCAAAGTATTTATTCATATGCAGAAAGATATGCATAGAATGTTCATTGCATCATCATTTATAATAGTAAAACATTAGCAACACTTGTAATGTCCAATAATAAATAAATATTTAAGTGGGTTATGGTATGGAATACCATGTAGCATTAGAATGATGAAGATTTATAATGTACTGCATGAGACTATTCCAAGACATTATGTATAAGAAATGCAAGTTATAATAACTCTAAATTTGTGTTTAAAAAAACAACTAAGTGTGTGTGTGTGTGTGTGTGTGTGTGTGTGTGTGTGTACATGTTTATGTATTAAATGCACAGGAAAGAGTCTGAAAGGATTCACATCAAATAAACAAGAATACATTTACATTAGAGAATAAGAGAAGGG
Source organism: Antrozous pallidus (assembly GCA_027563665.1). NCBI lineage: Eukaryota > Metazoa > Chordata > Mammalia > Chiroptera > Vespertilionidae > Antrozous > Antrozous pallidus. The sequence continues at coordinate 79,617,618 of CM050516.1, read as the reverse complement.
TTGGGGATGAAGAATTTTATTTTCCATCTGCAGGTTTGTGAGTTATTTTTGTGAAGAATGCATGCATGTCTTTTAACTTAACAATTGTGGGAGAAAAATTGTAGAGATGGCTGCATTTCTCAAGTAGAGAATTGCTTGAAGAAGCACCTTTCACTTTTTCAACTGTAAAATGATCTTCCAATTAAAAAATATCTTTCGTGAGAATTTTGGATCTTAAATGGTTCCAGTTGTCCAAACAAAAGAGACTGAGATTACAAGCTGCAGGAATGTGAATTGGAGAAAACATAAAGAGAATTTTAGGAAGGGAAACTTTGGATTTAGTAAGCATTTAAGAGTTGGTGGAAAGAGTAGAGTAGAAGATAAAATTGAGATGGGGGACACTGGAAGAAGAGCACATTAAAAGGAAGAGGATAATGAGTTAAGTTTATGATGTTAAAGACTGTGGAAATTCTCATGAAGTTAAGTAGCAAATGGTTTCAAAAAACAGTCTGGTGCTCTGACATTTAGATATTTTAAATCATGATTGTTGATAATTGAGATGACCAAGAAAGGGTATATAGAGAGAAGATGCTTAAAGATATAAACCTAGGAACACAACATGTAAGGAGCTAGCAAATAATTCCTTAAATTGTGTTGGAAAGTTGTATCCAGCATTCCAAGGATGAAAATGATGTGAGTGGTAAGTAGTGTCACATTCCACAGGAAGTGGAAGGAAGAGGATACATTGTAATGTGTACTATTAGACTTTGACAAGAATGGGTAGGTGTGGAGAGCCCTCTAGTGGAAGGGAGCATGGCATTTGAGGAAATAGAAGAAGAATGATAGAGTTGGAACTCAGAAAAAAATCTGAATAAGGCTGGCAAAAGGCTTTTTTTTTGCCTTTGAGTCCAATGTAATCAATTTCTTAATTGGAAAGAAATTAATCAGAGGTTAGTTTTAGTCTCAGTGTATGGAAGTTATATGTAAATTTTTCTTCTGCCCTGTGAAAGGTTAGAAAAGAAGCTTTGTGAGGAATTAAAACTTGAGAAGAATATTTTTTTCAGGAGTGGGAAATAAGAGGAGAGTTAGGGAAATATTTTTCCCAAGGAGAAACACAGAAACTGTTAGTAAAGAGAAGCTGCAAGGCCTTTTGTGACACCAAGCTCACCCGAAGTTCTAGAGGCACCAAGGAGCCCCAGAAGGATGAGTTAGAGAACCTGACCTATTAGTAAGCTACTAACCGAGAAAAATCATTGGAAAAATGTGTTGCTGTACAAGTTTAATTTTCATAACACTCTAGAAAAACTACCTGCTTTATTACTTCATTTTCTATATTTATTATATGAGAACAGCTTAAATTTACAGTGAAGTTCTTTTTTATTTCCTCTCACACAAAAGAGTAGACAGAAGGATATTTTTTGTTACCTTCTCTCCATTTGTTTTATTAAATTTATAATTATGCATAGAGAAAATCATGCAGCAACATATATTAACAGATAACATTGTTTACCGCAGAGTGGAACTGCTGAGGAAAGGCTGAAATTAACTTCTTTTGGTACTTCTTTGTTGTTTAACTTAATTGCAGTATTTATAAAACAACCAGTAAAGTATGTTGTGTTTATAAGGGAAGCCTAAATACATATTTGTAGAATGATTAAAAACGCAATATAGAGGTTTACAGTGTAGGAAGTGTGCCACTCTATTTTTGGCTATATATATAAGTTTATCATGGGCATCTTGATACATATTCACTTTATTTTCTAAAAACTACATAGAATTTTAAAATCTTTTGTCTGGAATCTTTTTTTAAATTGAAATGTATACAGAGAAAAGTGTCTAGCTTAGTGACTTTTATAAAGTGAAGACATGCATATAATCACCATCCAGATCAAGAATAGTGCTGATCACTACATAAGCTTTCCTCACACTATCTCCCAGGAATGAACCTGCTTCCTCCTACTTATAGGTAGCCATTCATATGGATAACTAGGGGCCCAGTGCATGAATTCGTGCACCTTGAAAGGAACTGTGGGCTTTGAGGCTGCAGTAGCACAGGGGCTAGTCTCAGCCCATCCTCCACGCCCCCGCCCAGCCCCTCCCGCTGCGGCCCCCGATCGCTGATTGCCTGTCTGCTGGCAATCCCGCTCCCGCCACTGCTGCTTCCACATGCTGATGGTGCCGGCCCCACTCCCACCCACTGATGGTGTGGAGTGATTGGAGCCGGTGCAAGCAACAAGTGTGAGCAGGGCCAGCTCCGTCAGTGGGTGCGAGCAGTGGCTGCTGCCCCAACCACCACTGAGGAGCAGGGGGAGGTGGAGAAGCCCTTGGGGGTGATTGGGGCTGGCAGCTGCTACTCACGTTCGCTGATGGCACCAAGGATCGGGACCTGTGCCAGGCACTGGCAGTAGGTGCGAGCAGTGGCTCCAGCACCAGCTGTGGGTGCAGGTGGGGCCGGCACTGGCAACGTGTGAGCGGGGCCATCACTGGCAGCTGGTGCAAGCAGTGGCTCCAGTGCTGGCAGCAGGTGTGAGCGCTGGAGCAAAGAATTTTCAGTAACCACCAGAGACTTGCCCCTGTGACAGAGACCAGCACCCTGTCTTAGTCTGGCGCCCCCACTCACCTATTCCACCATCCTGCTGCGGCTGACATCTGCCATGTTCCATCACATCCACTGGTGGTGAGCGCATGTCATAGTTGTTGACATGCGCTCACCATGTCAATGGTTGTTTGGCTGTTCTGTTCAGTCTATTTGCATATTAGGGTTTTATATATATAGACTAGAGGCCCGGTGCATGAAATTTGTGCACAGGGGCGGGGGATGTCCCTCAGCCCAGCCTGCACCCTCTCCAATCTGGGACCCTTCAAGGGATGTCCGACTGCCCATTTAGACCTGATCCTAATCGGGTCTAAATGGGCAGTCAGACATCCTTGTCACAATCCAGGACTGCTGGCTCCAAACTGCTCACCTGCCTGCCTACCTGACTGCCCCTAACTGCTTCTGCCTGCCAGCCTGATCACCTCCTAAACACTATCCTGCCAGCCTAATTGATGTCTAACTGCTCCCCTGCCAGCCTGTTTGCCTCCAACTTCCCTTCTCTGCTGGCCTGGAACCTCCCAACAGCCTTTCCCTGCTGGCCATCTTGTGTCCACATGGGGGCAGGATCTTTGACCACAGGGGGGCAGCCCTCTTGTGTGTTGGAGTGATGGTCAATCTGCATATTACTCTTTTATTAGATAGGATAGAGGCCTGGTGCATGGGTGGGGGCCAGCTGGTTTGCCCTGAAGAGTGTCCCGGATCAGGGTGAGGGTTCCCTTGGGGTGTGGGGCGGCCTGGGAGAGGGGCCTTGTGGTGGTTTGCAGGCCGGCCACGCTCCCTAGTGACCCAAGTGGAGGCCCTGGGATCTGGGATTAATTTATGTTCTACATTTGAAACTTTGTAGCCTAAGGCAGAGCCAAGCATTCTGCTTGCTCTGTGGCAACAGCCATTTCTGTCGGGACATTTACCTTTTGTAATTGAAACATTGTAGACTGGAGTGGAGACCTAGGCATTAAGACTGCAGAAGCTAGGCTTCCTCTATTGCCCAGGCAACCGTAGCCTCTGCTCTCTTCAGCTCCCATCGCTGCCACCATTTCTGTTGGGATATATCTTCAGTAATTGGAACTTTATAGCATTGAGTGGAGGCCTAAGCTGGCAAGAGCAGTGGAAAACTTGGCTTCCTCAATTGCCAGGGAAACCCAAGCCTCCCTCCTGCTCTCAGTGGCCACAGCCATCTTGGTTGGGTTTATTTGCATAATTTGCTCCTGATTGGCTGGTGGGCGTGGCTGTGGCCTGATTGAAGATATGGTCAATTTGCATATTACTCTTTTATTAGGATTGTATCTCTTTTAGTTTTATGTAAGTTAAATCATACAGCTGTGTCTAGCTTTTTTATGTGTGTCTGATGGTTTTTGGTCGACATTGTTTTGGGGGGATTTATCCGTGTGGTTACATATTGTAGTAGCTTGTCCTTTTTCTATTTGTATAGTAGAATGCATAAGTGCCACAATTATGATTTTTTTGTTGATGGGTGTTTGAGTTGGTTCAAATTGGGGACTATGAGCCTTTTTGTACATGTCTTTTGAACATATTGCTATTGAGCATGTACACATTTCTGTGTGCTATATATATACTGAGGAAAGAAACTGCTGGGTTGCTCTGGCTGCTCTGGCTCGTTTGGAGCATCATCCCATACATCAAAAGGTGGCAGGTTTGATTCATGGTCAAGGCACATAACCAAGTTTTGGATTCAATCCCCAGTTGGGATGTGTGCAGGAAGAAACAAATCTAAAATCAATTTTTAAAAGAGGCAAAAGCCCTAGCTTGTTTTTCAGTGGTTAGAGCATCTGCCTGCTGACTGAAGGGTTGCAGGTTCAATTCCAGTCAAAGGTACATCCCTCAGTTGCAGGCTCAATCCTTGGCCCTGGTTGGGGCACATGCCGGAAGCAACCAGTCAATGTTTCTCTCTCTCTCTCTCTGTCTTTCCCCCTCCTTTACACTCTCTCTAAAAAAATAAAATCAATGGAAAAATATGCTCACATGAGGAAAAAAGAATCTGGTAGGTCATATGGTATGCATATGGTCAACTTTAGTAGATACTGCCCCATTGTTTCCCAAATGACCCGACATTTCACCCTCTTACCAGCAGTATAAGATCTTGTTCCATATGTTCTGTGTCCTTGCCAAAACTTGGTATTGATGGCTTTTTTTTGGTTAGTTGGTTTTGTTTCTTGGTTGTTGTTTGTTTTTGGTGACTGATTTAGAACATTACTTTTAAAAGTCTGCCCAGTTTTTTATTATGTGACTGTACCATAATTTAATCTTCTGATGGACTTTTGCCCTCTTCCTTCACTACCAGGCAGCACTGAAATCTAGTGGGCTCAGTGTTCTGTACGATCTGACTGTGTGAGGGAGATCCAATACTGAAAGTAACAGAACCGATATAGTCTATTCTTTAAAAATTTTCCTCAAATTCTCTTTGTTTTGAGTAGTATGGTACTGATGTGAAGAATCCACATAATGTTTTATTTTGTTGACATGAAAATCAATTTTGATTTCATGGTGGAAAACGAGAGTAATGTAATATCTGAATCTGGATTTGTGGGAAAGGCATTGCTAAAGACAGCCAACATTAAATAATTTGCATTCTCTGAGAACAAGCATGGAGTGCTAGCTGCCAGCACCTGCTTCACATAGATCGTCAATCCATTGGGAAACCGCTGTGTGAATTACTTGAGAATGTAATCACTTAGGTTTTAGAAACTGAATTCACCCTTTGGAAATGAAAGGTGGTTCCAATCAGAGAACCTTGCTTCACAGCCCAACTTGTCTTTTAACAAAGCTTCCCCCCCCCCCCATTTCCATAAGTTTTCTTCTAACATAGGTTTTTAAAAGTATGAAATTCTAGGGGCTTGCTTTTAATGAGTTCAATATAATCACCAGGCCTCCTGCTTCTCATGTTAGGGGGTGTGATTACTTCATGATAACTACTCTTCCTGTTGTGCATTATAGCTTTAAACAGGTTGTCACAGATGGTGTTTCGTGCTATCCAGTTACCATAAGTAATTCCTTAGGAGAGTTAAGATACTGTTAACCCTCTCTGATAGCTGACCGGTCCTTTAGAAAGTGCCTATGGACATATAAGACAGTTTCATCTTCTGTTATTCTTTGCCTTGCCAGTTGTATGTTAAATTATTCATTTTTGGAATAGCTATAATGACCAGAAGGAGCAAGTGATTCTCACACTAGTCAGTTTTAGACATGCTTTTTTACTTTCACATGTGAAGGTTTTCCCCATTTCTAATTAATTGCTGTCAAGAGCTTCTTACATATAGCTGAAAACTACTGCTTTATATTTTGTTCAGTTTTTTCAAAAGTCTGTGTTAGAAGATTGTCTTTACCACTTGAGATTTCTTAAGAGGTCATATTGCAGCAGAAGTCTAAAAGTCTTAGAATTCTTAGTTATCTGTTCTAATGGTAACGGATCTGAAATGCCTAAATGAATTAACAAATAAGCTAGGAACTTTATTGAAGAGAGTACTTTCAATGACCTATTTTTCCCCCAGCCCCTAACTCTTTTATCAGTATCAGTAATTAGTAGCAAAACTTGCTAGCTTGATTTTTTTTTCTTCTCAATATCTATTAAAAGTTCTAATATTCTAAACCAGGATTGGGGTGGAGGTGGTGGTGTTTGGAGGAGCACAGATCTAATAAATTTTTGATAGATAACTATTACTTAGGAATCTCTTCATGTATCTCATATTTATTGACCAGATTAAGAGATTGATTTTAGAGACCACTTTCAAATCTTGGTTAATAAAATGCTGTAGTAGATAATTCTGAATATATCCTAGCACATTTAGCCAACTTTTACCAAGAAGCCCAATATAAGAGTTGTTCAAGAAGCAGCTTTCTTACAAAGAAGAGAATAAAGAACTAGTAACCTAGAACCAAGAGAACGCTCCTTAAGTTCCCTGGAACTTCATTACTTGCAACAACTGTTTCTCTTTGTACATAGGTATCAGCCAGAGCCGGATCTCTCACTGGCTGTTACAGCAGGGATCAGACCTGAGTGAGCAGAAGAAAAGGGCATTTTACCGATGGTATCAACTTGAGAAGACAAATCCTGGTAAATATCGTTTTCATTTTTCATTGCATATGAAATGAGACATATGTAATTAATTATTTTATTGAATCCATGTGCTGCCTTGTCTTCACCATGGTAGCTTCAGACTTTACTATTTTTCTTTTAAGCCAAAGAACACTCTTAACTGCAAAACCTAAGCCCTATTATACTAATTTTTAATTTAGTGTCTAATATCATCTAAGGTTGTTTGTTTTTTTTCCAGTTCTTTGATATTTCTAACCAGAGTTTGAAAGAAAAGTCATGGTTGTCAGTGGGCGATCTTTCTTTCTAAAACTATAGGTACACATAAGATTCCATGTCTAGTGTGGTTTTTTTTAAACCTTGTTTTAGTTAGTAGTGTAAACTTATACTTTCATTTACTCCATGCTGTACCTTATCCAGTGATCTCAGCTAGTGGTTTTCTATTTCCAATTCTAATTACTTGGGTGAAAAGTGTGTCTTTGGATTTAAGGGGAAGCTGTCCAGTGACTTGGGGAGCAGCAATAGGTTGGAAAGTAGAATAAAATCTTAAGGAAAAGATCACAGGGACCTTTATATCTGAAGTTGCCAGTGATAGGCAAATTCTAGTAGAGGATACTTTTAACAAGTGGTATATGAAGTAAAACCTGAAGTTGTGTGACAGACTCTCTCAGTCTACACAGAACACAGATTATGGTAGTGAGCCCAATCTTCAAGTTGACCTTGTGATTGAGCTGTCTTCTGTAATATTACAGCATGAAAGCCTTTACTCACACACTGAATTACCAGTTGTAATATTGCATATTGAAGACTCTTACTTAATAATAGCATTGGCCCTGAGGCAGAAATAAAGGATGTTATAGAGACATATTTTTCTGTGTGTTTGTGGTAAGATACTTTTCAGAGATCATGTTCTTGACCTGAAAAGCTCGGGCAGGCCCAAACAGAAGAGACCATATTAATCTCTCTGCAGTGAATTTTTTATCTACCTCACCCCCAGTTTTTATTTTGAAATGTTTCAAAGTACAGATGAGTTGAAAGACCAACACAGTGAATATCTGTTCACCCTCTTCTTAGATACAGTAACTGTTAACATTTTGCTACATTTGCTTTATTCCTATAAAATAAATTAACTAAAAACTTACATATATGTATGTGTGCATGCATACACACTCTTTAGCATTCATCTCCAAAAAAAGAGTAATTGCCTGTATAACACAATTCCTATGATCACATCTAAGAAAATTAATAATAATTTGCTGGGGCTGACTGGCAGTCCCTGAACCGCAGATGAACAGATTACTCCCACACAGTTTCGCTGTGGGGGAGAAGGCTAAGGGATGGCCCAGCTGAAGAAGCCAGGCAGCCTTGATTGCCTGCCTCGTTAGGCTTTTATTGGAATTTTTATCTTTAGATATAATCAGTAGGGTGAGTAATCTTGGGAGGACACATTGTCCTTTAGGCAAGGGCATCCAGGGATTAAGCACAGGATTCCAGTAGACACCTGGGGGTCTGCACATGCACAGACTTGTTTGGAAAGGTCAAGGAATAATTAGGGGTGCTGCCTTCCACACTCCCCTAAGTCTCCCCGAAGTCGGAATTCTGATAAATAGGGCAGGCAGCCTTCCACACACTTCCCTTTTCTCAGAATGTCCTCCTTACAACTTTCCAGCCAAGTCTCTTGTGCTCCCCAACAATAATTCCTTAATATCATCTAATATCAAGTCCATATTTACATTTCTGTAGATGTTATAAAAATGTCTTCGGTAGCTTTTTAAAAATTGAATAGTATCTGATTTAGACTGACAAGCTGGAATTTCTTATGTGTTTTAAGACTCTTAAGTCTAGTCACTCAAACTTTTATCATGACAAACTTTTAAAATCATTTAATAATATAATATTTCATATTCTGGGTTTTTATTTTTTTCTTATTGTGAATTAACTAATCTCTTTAAGTATTTCCTGTAAATTGGAAGTTAGGTTTAGAGGCTTGATTAGATTAGGTTAAACATTTTTGGCAAGAAGACTTCATAGATTATTTAGGGAGGGCATGCGTTAATGGCTGCAATTCACTTTGAAATGCATCAAAGTCAAATGGATAGGAAGATGATAAAGAAATGTGATAAAGTTAGTATGTACTGAGTTGTAAAATACTAGATAGTATGAGTACAGATTTTTGCCATAAATTCTTTCATTGTGCTATATGTTTAAAAATTTTCACAGTAAAACATTGGCACAAAATGCTTTTTAAGTAATGTTTACCTCAATTTACCACATATCCAGAGGTATATAATGGCAGGTTGTAGCATTATTCATATGTTATATTTGATCATTTGTTAAAAGTAGTGATCACCATGTTTTGTTACAGTATATAAATAATCTATAGGGTATAATTTTGCCACTGGATGACTCTTTTCTTCAACTGTTTGCCACGAGTCTTAGCATCCTTTGATGATGCTCCTCTGAATCAGTTGCTCCAGTGGAGATGGCAAAATGTTGATAGTCTAACATTCCTTCAGCATTTATTAGCTGCCAGTTTTTCTGCAAAGGAATTTCATTTTTAAATATTTTTCTAATGATATCTAGACATAACAAATCTCTCAAAATAATGACCCTTGTTGCTGCCATTAGTTAAATGTTCTAAATTAGCACATTTCAGTAGAAATATAATGCAAATGACACGTGCAATTTTAAATTATCTAATAACCACATTTTAAAAGGTGAGAAGAAATAGCTAAACTTAATATATTTTATTTAAGAAATGTATGTTATTAATCAGCATTTAATCTTTCTTTCTTTTTGTATTGATTCTTTGAAATACAGTATATGTATTACACTTAAAGCACCTATGTACAATCAGCCACATTTCAAGTGTTGAATAACCCCATGGGCTAGTGGCTACCGTATAGAACAGCACAGCAGCACTTCAATTTCAGCTTATAGCAATCTTCCCAAAGATAACACTTCTCCAGAGCAAATCACATGAAGAGAGACAGAGCTTGGCACTTGTCTGTTTAATTAATAGAGCAGCTTAGGCTGGCTGGTGGCAAGGGTTCAGCTAAGTAAATAAGGGACTGTGCTTAGGTGTTTCATGACCTGGTCACATTCCAGAAATTAGTTACCAGGGAGCACCAGAGAGATTTTCAGGATGTTTAAAAATGAAGAATTTGGAGGGCAAATACTAGTCATTTGTATTAGGCAGTCTGCCTCCTTAAGAGAAGGGATTTTTGTCACTTGTATTTGGCACTTAGAACAATGCCTAATGTATAATCTTATCACATTGGTGGTGCTAAATTTCCATACTGAGATTCAGGGCTGGGCTCTAGGCCCAAGCAGAAACTTAGATACCAGGAAAACAAATTCCTTAGAAACAGGAAGGGGAAACCAAGGTGCAGCATTTTTGCAGTTGATCTGATAGCACTTCCCACTGCAGAATACTGTTGTTGGAATTCATATTTTGGCACTGAGGTGGATATTGTGTTCTTCTGAAAATTATTGTTTTATTTTTAATCTTAGTTCCTATTTCATTCTATCTTGGAACCAGAGCTAGGTTCACCCATCAGCAGGAAATTGGAGAAAATTGGAACTAAGGCATTGAAACAAGAAAAATGGTAAAGGACTAAATCGTTCATCCAGCTATTGATGAGGAGCTGTTTTCTTTATGGAGATAGTACCCCTTTTAAGAATAAATACCCCTAATCATATACATTCGTTGTTCAATAAAGTTGCATTGCCAACTGTTCCCTTTTTTTCTGGGTTGTTTCTGTTTGTTTGCTTTTTTTGTTTTTGTTTTTAATTTGAAAATCAAATCTATACTGGTTCTGAGTTCTCAAGTTTTCTGTAGGACATAATTTGAAAAATGAGTTCATAATTCAGTTGGTAGTTTTCATTGCATAAACAGTAATTGGATGTTAGCAATTAAAATTTAATTTTAAAGGTTTTATTTGTATTTTAATCTTTATTTTAAAAGCTAATATGCTATAGAATTCTTTCTAGATAAGTACAGTCTTATTTTTTCAATTACAGTTGACATAATATATTAATTTCAGGTGTACACTGCAGTGATTAGACATTATATAACTTACTAAGTGATCATCCAATATATCTCATACCCATTTGATACCATACGTAGTTAACATAATACTAGGGGTCCAATGCACGAATTTGTGTACCTTGAAAGGAACTGTGGGCCGAGAGGCTGTGGTGGGCACAAGGCCAGATCTTGGCCCATCCTCCATGCCCCCACCCAGGCCCTCCTGCCATGGACCCCGGTTCCCTGTCTGCTGGCAGCTCCACTCCTGCTGCTGCTCCCATGAGCTGACAGTGCCAGCCCCACTTGCATCCTCTGACAATGCAGAGTGACTGGGGCTGGCACCAGCAACGGGTGCAAGCGAGTGGCAGCTGCCAGCCCCAATCGCCCCTTAGGAGCAGGGGGAGGTGGAGAAGCCTTTAGGGGTGATTGGGGCCAGCGCCAGCAGCAGGTGCGAGCACTGGGTGGACCGCGGTGGCGGAAGCAAAGAATTTTCAGTAACTACCAGAGGCTCGCCCCAATGACCGTAACCAGCGCCACACATTGGTCTGATGCCCCTGCTCGCTCACCTGCTCCACCATCCCACTACAGCTGACATCCATCATATTCCATGCTCTGCTGTCAATGCCCACCATATTCCACGTGCGCCCCCTGGTGGTCAGCACGCGTCATAGTGACTGATGGTTCGGTTGTTTCACCATTCAATCTATTTGTATATTAGCCTTTTATTATATAGGATTATTGATTGTATTTCCTATGCTGTGCTTTACATCCCCATGACTATTGTGTTACTGCCTATTTGTATTTCTTAATCCATTCATTTTTTATCTTTTTTTCTTTACTTCTCCTCTTTAATATTTCAAGTAATACTAGGTAGGTGCTGATAACTCCTTTAGGTTTTTCTTGTCCGGGAAGCTCTTTATTTGTCCTTTAATTCTAAATTATAGCCTTTATTTTTTAAAAAAATATATTTTATTGATTTTTCACAGAGAGGGATAGAAAGTCAGAAACATCGATGGGAGAGAAACATCGATCAGCTGCCTCTTGCACACCTCCAACTGGGGATGTGCCCGCAGCCAAGGTACATGCCCTTAACCAGAATCGAACCTGGGACCTTTCAGTCCGCAGACCGACGCTCTATCCACTGAGCCAAACCGGTTCAGCTAAATGATAGCCTTTGTAAGTCCTTGCTTTTTATCACTATGAATATTTCTTGCCAATCCCTTCTGGTCTATAAAGTTTCTGTTGAGAAATCAGCTAACAGTCTTATGGGGGCTCTCTAGTAAGTAATCAACTGCTTTTCTCTTACTGCTTTTTAAGATTCTTTGTCTTTATTTTTTTAAAATATATTTTATTGATTTTTTTTTACAGATAGGAAGGGAGAGGGATAGTTAGAAACATCAATGAGAGAGAAACATCGATTAGCTGCCTCCTGCACACCTCCTACTAGGGATATGCCTGCAACCAAGGTATTTGACCAGAATTGAACCTGGGACCCTTGAGTCTGCAGGCCAATGCTCTATCCACTGAGCCAAACCAGTCAGGGCAAGATTCTTTGTCTTTAATCTTTTGCATTTTACTTGTATCTTGGTGTGGACCTCTTTGGGTTAATCTTGATAGGAACTCTTTGCACCTTCTTGGACTTCTATGTCTGTATTCTTTACCAGGTTAGAAAAGTTTTCCATCATTATTTTTAAAAATAGGTTTTCAGTTTCTTGCTCTCTCACTTCTGCCCCCCATGATGCAAATACTGGTATGCTTGAAGTTGTCCCAGAGGCTTCTTACATTATCTTCTCTTTGGGGAATTGTTTTTTTCTGCTTCTCTTTTTTTGGGGGGTGGGGGGTGGGGAAGGGGGGTAGGGAGGGGGTTGTGCTGTTCTGAATAGGTGTTTTTTGCTTCCTTATATTACAAATCGCTGTTTTGGTTCTCAGCTTTAGCTACTCTACTATTGAATGTGTATATATATATATTCTTATTTTTAGTGAGAGAGGAAGGGAGAGGGAGAGAAAGAGTAACATTGATAGGAGAATGAAACATTGAGCTGCTGCCTCCTGCATGCCCCCTACCAAGGATTGAGTCCACAACCCGTCCATGTGCCCTGACTGGAATCAAACTGGCAATTTCTAGTGATGATGATGTCCAAGAACTGAGCCATGCTGGCCAGGGCTGTAAATTACTCATTTTAGTTATTGTATCCTTCATTTCTGACTGGTTCTTTTTTATGGTTTCCATGTCCTTTTTTATACTACTAGGTTCTAAGTTGATCTACTCTGACCCTAAGTTCATTGAGCATACTTATAACCAGTGTTTTCGAACACTGCAGCAAATTCCTTATCTTCATTTTGTTTAATTCTTTTTCTGGAGTTCTGTTGTTCTCTCATTTGGGACATTTTTCTTTGTCTCTTCATTTTTGCAGCCTCCCTGTGTTTGTTTCAATGTATTAGGTAGAGCTGCTATGTCTCCTGGGCTTGGTAGAGCGACCTAATGTAATAGGTATCCTGAAGAGTCCAGTGGCACAGCTTCCCCATTCACCTGAGCTGTGCATTTAGGTGCACCCCCCACCCCCCGCACACACATACACATACCCCATGTAGGTTGTGTACACCCTTGTGTTGTAGTTAAGCCTTGATTGCTGTTGGCTTATCAGTGGGAGGGATTCACCCCAAGGCCCATTGGCTTTGACCACTGTGAAGAAGCAGCTGTGCAGGGGACACCCCACAGAGCAGGACTTCTGTGATTCTCTAGTGTATGGTGAGTCCTTCCCCTTGAGTGTGTCATTTGTAGAAGTGGTTGAATGGTGCATTGACATGGTCTGAAGCTGTCTACAGGGTGTGATGGCTCTAGGGCCTCCCAGAAGGTACAGGCCAAGTTCAGCCAGGCAGTCTTTATTCTACCTGGGCTACCCAGCATGAGCTACAAAACAATCTGCAGATGGCTGTTACTTGTGCTGGGCTTGGAGATGCCCAGGAGGGGCCAAGCTGTGAACCATGGCCAGTGACTGCTGCTAGTGCCTGGCCTGGGGCCACTTAGCAAGAAGTACAGAGCACACCAAGACCAGATGCTGCTTATGTGAGAGATTTAAGAAAAATTTGAGGCATGAGCCAAGACAGGCCAACTAATGGAAAAATCACTGGAAACAGCTTGGATGGGCAGGAAAGTTGTGGAGTGGGGTCTTGAATCACCTGGGTGGGGCAAACAGTGATGGAGACTCAAATATGGTGCCTGCCTACTGGCTATGTTGGGGGGAGTGCTCAGAAAAGGAGCAGAGGCTCTGCCAGCACTTCTGTCTGGGAGAAAGTTGCCCTTCCAGTTTTTTCTCTGATGCAAAACACTTCAGTTCCTCCCAGTATGTCCCTTGTGGTTATTGAGCTGCTTCCCCAGAGCTAGAACTCAGAAGCAGTGAGTCTGGGTAAGTCTGTCCATGGGTCCTATAAGAAAAAGTGCCTGGCACTCCAGCAGCCTCCCTGTCACTCAGCCACAATACTCGTTTGTTTTTATACTCCGAAGTTATGGGAACTTCTCTTCCCAGCACTGGAAACCTGAGCTGGAGAGCCTCGGGTGGGGACGTCTTGCTCCTCAGAGGGGACCTCCATAGCTGAGATATCTCTCCCCAATGTTTACCCACCATGTGGCAGCCAATCTGTGGCTTCGTCACTCCTACCAATCTTGATGTGGCTTCTTCCTTATACCCTTACTTGTAGGACTTCCATTCAGCTAGATTTCAGGCAGTTCTCAATGATGGTTGTTCTGTAGTTTAGTTGTATTTTTTATGTGACTGTGGGATGAGGCAAGTACCATGTTTACCTATGCCGCCACCTTGGACATTTTTAAAAATCTTTATTGTTCAAATTATTACAGGTGTTCCTCTTTTTTTTTTTTTTTATCCCATAACTCCCCTCCACCTGATCCCTCAATCCCTCCCCGCCACCCCCCCCTGGCCCTTTCCCCCCGCCACTGTCTTTATCCATGGGTGTAAGATTTTTGTCCAATCTCTTCCCACACCCCTCACACCCTCCTCCTCCTGAGAATTGTCAGTCCACTCCCTTTCTATGTCCCTGATTCTATTATATTCATTAGTCCATTCTGTTCATCAGATTTTTCATTCACTTGATTTTTCACTTGTTGATAGGTATGTATTTATTGACATTTTGTTGTTCATAGTTTTTATCTTTACCTTTTCCTTCTTCTTACTCTTCTTAAAGAATACCCTTCAGCATTTCATATAATCCTGGTTTGGTGGTGATGAACTCCTTTAGCGTTTTCTTGTCTGTGAAGCTCTTTATCTGACCTTCAATTCTGAATGCTAGCCCTTGCTGGTAGAATAATCTTGCAACCGATCTAGTCTGATCTCGGAAGCTAAACAGGGTCAGGCCTGGTTATTACTTGGATGGACTTTTTAAATTTTAGCTAAAGAATTATTTCATCTTCTTATTCCTTGGACACTTTGAAAACTACTATTACATTGATAAATTAAAATTGTATTAGCACTTAAGAATGTGATATCCACTCTCTGGTAAGTTGTTGCTTATAATATGTCAGAATCTTCTCTGCAGGTCATTGCATAGGTGATTAGAATCCTCCTAATGTCCCTAGTTGAGTACTGGTTAAATAAATTTGGTATATTTGTACATTGGAATACTGTGGAAGTTATATCTGTTTTTTAAAAGATGGCTTTATAGGAATTGGATTTATATGTGATAATATTAAATTCATCCTATCTAATAAAAGAGTAATATGCAAATTAATGATCACTCCTCTACATCCACAAGCCACACACTCCCCAATCAGGAGTGAGTATGCAATTTAACCCCAACCAAGATGGCTGCGGCCATGGAGAGAGCAGGAGAGAAGCTTGGGTTTCCCTGGTGATGGAGGAAGCCAAGCTTTCCACACACCGTGGCTGGCCGAAACCTCCACTCAGTGCTACAAAGTTTTACTTATAGAAGATAAATAAATTCCAACAGAAATGGTGGCAGCCCCTGAGCTAGAAAGATCAGGAAGCTAGGGTTGCCCCCAGCGATGGAGGAGCCCTCGCCTGTCTTGGCCTCCACTTAAGGCTACAAAGTTTCAATTATAGAAGCTAAATAAATCCCAACAGAAATGGCTGCAGCCACGGAGCAAGCAGGAGGCTTCGCTCCAGGCTACAAAGTTTCAATTGTAGAAGATAAATAAATCCCAGATACCAGGACCTTTGCTTGGGTTGCCGGGGGGCATGGCCGGCCTGCAAACCACCACAAGCTACTCACCCAGGCCATCCCAGGCCCCAAGGGAACCCCCAGCCTGATCCAGGCGCCCTTCAGGGGAAACCAGCCAGTTCCCACCCATGCACCATGCCTCTATCCTATCTAATAAAAGAGTAATATGCAGATTGACCATCACTCCAACACACAAGAGGGCTGCCCCCATGTGGTCAAAGATCCTGCCCCCATGTGAACACAAGATGGCCATCAGAGGAGGGCAGTTGGGAGGGACCAGGTCTGCAAGGGAGGGCAGTTGGGGGCAATCAAGCCTGCAGGGGAGGGCAGTTAGGGGTGATGAGGCTGGCAGAGGGAAGTTAGGGGTGACCAGGTCTGCAGGGAAGGGCAGTTGGGGGAGACCCAGGCCTACAAGGGAGGGCAGTTGGGAGGGACCAGGCCTATAGGGAAGGGCAGTTAGGGGTGACCAGGCCTTGAAGGGAGGGCAGTTAAGGGTAATCAGGCTGGCAGGGGAGCAGTTAGGCATCAATCAGGTTGGCAAGGGAGTGGTTAGGGGATGATCAGGCTGGCAGGCAGAAGCGGTTAGGGGCAATCAGGAAGGCAGGCAGACGAGCAATTGGGAGCCAGCAGTCCTTGATTGTGAGAGGGATGTCCCAGACTGGAGAGGGTACAGGCTGAGCTGAGGGACAGAAACCCTCCCCCACCCACCCCCATGCACAAATTTTGTGCACCAGGCCTCTAGTGAGGTATAAAACAATGACTATATTATTTTGTCATTTATATACGCACACACACACATGTATTTAAATAAACACAGAACATCTATGGAAGGCCATATTAGGAGTTGTTGAGGATAGCTCAGTGGTGGGGATCTGAGTGACTGTTAATAAATACCTTTTTGTCTCTTTCTAAATTTTGTACCATGGACTTGTAGTATATATCCAGATTTTACATTTAAGGTATAAAGGAAAGAGGGAGGAAGGCAAAGAGGGATGGAGACAAAATAAATTAATTTGCTTTGTTAATCTGCATTTAAAATATTAAAAAAACCGAGAACCTAGGTTCACATGGTATAGACCTGCTTTTATGAAGCTGTTAGGTAAAAAGATAAAAATAAAAAGATGGCCCTGACCAGTTTGGCTCAGTGGATAGAGCATCGGCCTGCGGACTAAAAGGTCCCAGGTTCGATTCTGGTCAAGGGCATGTACCTTGGTTGGGGCACATCCCCAGTAGGAGGTGTGCCGGAAGCAGCTTATCAATGTTTCTCTGTCATTGATGTTTCTAACTCTCTATCCCTCTTCCTCTCTGTAAAAAATCAATAAAATATTTTAAAAGTAAATAAAAAGATGTCAGTGATTTTTAGTAGTGCTGGTCATTCTTTTATTTCATAAGTTTTTTTCTAGGCAGGATAGATAGCTCATAAAAAAAAAGAAGTAAATAATACCATTCCTTTGCATATATATTCTGAGAAAAAAAATCAGAATGAAAATGTGCTTTGTCTCATTTAGGTAAATTTAAACATTTAAAAAGAAAAAAAATGATTGTATATTCTATTCTTGGACTCAGAATATTTCTCTCTGTATGCCTTGATTGAAGTTCTTTTTTTCAGCCTTTTTAGTCTGGATCCATTTGGCTAAGGCTTTTTGTTGTTGGTAGTGAATTTGGGTTTTTGTTTTGCTTTACTTTTAGTGTTTTTTTGTTTGTTTGTTTGTAGGGTTTGTTTTTGTCTCTAAGGTGGCTTACGTAAGAAAAATAATAGGATGGGTATTTAGGTTATTATTACTGACAATCCAGTACATATAGATATAGTGTAGTTCTCCGATAAACAGAATCATCATCAGAATTTCCCAGCATAACCCAAAGCCTGCCAAGGCATATTAATAAGATAGTCTGATGGAAACTGATCAAAAACATTTTGTTTCTTATGAAAACATTTATAAGAAAATGCCTATTTTTAAAAAGAGTAAGTACTAAGTTCAGCACAGTTGACATCAAAAGCCCCTTTATTTAATTCAATTAGGCACTACAGTCTTTTCCCTGTTCTGATTTAAACATCACTAGAGCAGACACGGTTTGCTGAGTTCCTCTTGGCTCATGGCACAGATTCTGCATATTTCTAAACTGAACAATTAAATAAAGTTTGCCAGAGGCTTATGCAGCAAGCACAAGAAGTAAATTTGGCAAACAGAAGTAATTCCTCCTCCCTTCACTGTTGCAGAGTGTCAGAGACTCAGGGGAGTAGTGTGTGACTGTGTGACATGGAGAAGATGATAAATTACTTATGGAGAAGCTAGCTTTTATGAACTAAGTGGTGATGATATGCTGATAGTCATTCTTTTATTAGCTGACTGGTAAAGGCTCATCCAGAAATAAACTTGATAAGAAAATTATATATACAAAGAAAACATTTAGCAAAAGTTTCAAATCCATCCACAAATTAGGAAGAGGTGTGTTTCCTCTAAGGTTTAAAGTTGCTATATAAATGTGCAAAATTTTGTCTTAATGGGAGTCCAAATATAAGGTGAAAAGAAATATTTCTGTAAAGAAAATAGGTAACACTTCCTCTAAAAGGGGGAAAAAATGGGTTGTTTAGAAAAAAATAGAACTCCTTTATTTTATTTCAAAGGGGTTTTAAGTCTTAGATATGCATTGTTCCTGCAGCATAGTATCTTTGTATTTTCCTGTCAAAGTCAATAATTTTAAACCCATTTTTTAGTTATTCATTGCTTTCTATCCATTTTCACCAAAGCAAGATGAACCAACTTTGCTGGAACAAAATTGTTTATTTGACTGTTTCCTGAATGCTTCTTGTGCTATTTTAAATGCTGTTACATTGAAAAAGAAAAGGGACCAAGAAAAAAAACCTTCAAGCAAAAGTAAAGTGATAATATTGTTTCAAGTGAAGTATGTTTACAAGTTTGAAATTATTCAAAAATCACCTTTATTTCTTTTTCTTTTAATATACTTTTATTGATTTCAGAGAAGAAGTAAGAGGGGGAAAGATATATAAACATCAATGATGAAAATCATTGATTGGCTGCCTCCTGCATGCCCCCTATGGGAATCAAGCATGTGCCCTTAACCAGAATTGAACCTGAAACCTTTCAGTCCCCAGGCTGATGTCCTATCCACTGAGCCAAACCGGTCAGGGCATCTTGATTTCATTTAAAGTAATCAGGCCACTACTCACTCTTCCCCCCCCCCCCTCCTTCTTTCTCTCTCCCTTTTACTTCCTGACCAATTTTATTTTATCTAAAATTTTTATTAAAAATCTGGACAACACTGAATGTTATAAAGAGACCTAAGTTATATTACCAATAAACCCCAATACCAGGGAAGAACCATTATTATTAGTTGCTTAATTTTCTTCAAACTCATGATTAAGTTAAGAGTATTTGTATTTTTGTTTTGTTTTATTTGTACCCATTTATCACTCTACTTACCTAAGAAAGCATGCCATAAGTAAGTACAGATGTGATCCACTACCTGGAATTTCCTGACCTATTCCCCGTCCTCCACCCACTGAAGCTCCGAATCTCTCTCTTCTTTTATCAGAGCCAGGACTTGGATGAGGGGACCTACTGCCTTACCCAGTCTGTTTCTACCTCTGCCTTGATCAACCATGATAACAGCTTGGCTCTATTTTGGACCTTTTATCATGGCTGGAGAACAAAATTTACATAGTCTACTTAGATAAATTCCAACACCCTTGTTAATTTGTTTGCATTCAGAAAAGTACCAAAATAAATATTTTTAAACCCTCCAGCCCCTTAGTTCCTTCTTACGCCTAAACTTTGTTAACTTTGAATTAGACCCAGACCTGATTGCCAAGATATCTTTGCAGCATGAAATCCTTTTTCTTGAACTGTCTAAAAAAAGGATTTCAGAGTAGAGTTTCACAATGTTTGGGCCAGGAATTTTTAAACCAGGGGTCAGCAACAAACTCTCCCTATAAAAGGCCAGATAGTAAATACATTAAGCTTTGTAGGCTATGTGGTCTCTGTCACAGCTATTCAATTCTGCCATTGCAGTGCAAAAAAAAAAGAAAAAAAGGACAATGTGTACGGGTATGGGTATGATGTGAATGGGTATGGCTGTGTTCAAATAAAACTTTATTTAAACAATGGCAACACATAGTTTGCTATATGTTTTAAGTCATGAATCTCTAAATCATTGTATGATGACATACTTGTCCATTACAGGAAGAATTTCAGGGTTTTTATAAAAATGAAAAAACTCTAAAAATATTCTGAATAATGCAAAATGAATTGACCATAAATGAACATATTGACAGATATGAATACATAAAAATTAGGGCCACAAAGCATACCATCCTATATAATAAAGAGCTCATATGTTAATTAGACCAAACAGCAGAACAACCATCCAGATGACCTTCCTACCTTCCAGACAAAGACGAGGTTGTGAGGGCCAAGGCAGCCAGGTTGCGAGGGCTGAGCCCCTTGCACAAATTTCATGCATTGGGCCTCTAATTAATAAAGATAAAAGATGAATGACAAATGGGGGGCGGGAATAGTTGCAACCTATATATGACTAGCAATTGGAGTGGTTTGTACATACCAATAAGATAAATACAAAAGAAAAAAGGACACCCTGTCTAATAAAAGAATAATATGCAAATTGACCATGCCTCTGCTACACCCACAGCCATACCCACAAGCCAATCAGAAGTGAGTATGTGAATTAATCCAACTAAGATGGCTGTGGCCATGGAACAAGCAGGAGGTTTGTGTTTTCCCAGCAATGGAGGAAGCCAAGTTTTCCACACACCCTGGCTGGCTCTGGACTCCACTCTAGGCTACAAAGTTTCAATTATAAAAGAAAAATTCCAACAGAAATGATGGCAGCCACGGAGCTGGAGAGAGCAGGAAGCTTAAGTTGCCACCAGTGATGGAGGAAGCCAAGTTTCCACAGCCCTAGCCTGCCTTGGCCTCCATTCAAGGGCTACAAAGTTTCAATTATAGAAGCCAAATAAATCCCAACAAAAATGGCTGTGGCCATGAAGCAAGCAGGAGACTTGGTTTCGTTCAAGGCTACAAAGTTTCAATTATAGAAGATAGATAAATCCCAGATACCAGGGCCTCCGCTTGGGTCGCCAGGAGGCATGGCTGGCCTGCAAACCACCTCAGGCCCCTTGCCCAGGCTGCCCCATGCCCCCAAGGGAATCCCCACCCTGATCCGGAACATCCTTCTGGGTAAACCAGCTGGCCCCCACCCATGCACCAGGCCTCTGTCCTATCTGATAAAAGAGTAATACGTAAATTGACCATCACTCCAAGACAAGATGGCCACCCCCAGTGGTCAAAGATGGATGCCCCCAGGTGGACACAAGATGGCCACCACAACATGGCCTGCAGGGGAGGGCAGTTGTGTGCAGTTAGGGGTGACCAGGCCTGCAGGAGAGGGCATTTATGAGAGACCAGGTCTGCAGGGGAGGGCAGTTGGGGGGACCAGGCCAGCAGGGAAGGCAAGTTGTGGGCAATCAGGCAAGCAGTGAGAGCAGTTAGGGGTGACCAGACCAGCAGAGGAGAGCAGTTGGAGGAGACCATGTCAGCAGGGGAGGGTAGTTGGGGGTACCACGACTGCAGAGGAGAGCAGATGGGGGACCAGGCCTGCAGGGGAGGGCAGTTAGGGGCAATCGGGCTGGCTTGGGAGCAGTTTGGCATTGATCAGGCTGGCAGTGGAGTGATTAGGGGTGATCAGGCTGGCAGGCAGAAGCAGTTAGGGGCAATCAGGCAGAGGCAGGCGAGCTATTGGGAGCCAGCAGTCCTAGATTGTGAGCGGGGTGTCTGGCTGCCCATTTAGGCCTAATCCCAAAGGGTGGTCGGACATCCCTCAATGGGTCCCAGATTGGAGAGGGTGCAGGCTGGGCTGAGGGACACCCAAATCCCTGTGCATGAATTTCATGCACAGGGCCTCTAGTAAGATATAAACACACAAGAAAAGGTGCATAATGGCTATGGTAAACAGGAAAAGATGCTCATTCTTACTAATAGTAAAATCTGTATTAAAGGGAAATATTCAGCCTGCTAAATTTACAAATGTGAATAATTAGTAATACTTATAATACTCAGTGTATCAAGGAACATGAGGAAATAAACTGAAGAATTACTCCACCACCTAGCAGCCAAAAACAACAAACATTATCTCACAATTTTTGTGGGTCAGGAATACAGACATGGCTTAGCTAGGATGGTTTGGCTCAGCATTCTTATTAGGCCGTTATCTGCCAGGGCTACAGTCACTGGGGCTGGATAGTGTACTCTCAAGATGATGTACATGAGTCTTAGCAGACTCCAGTTCTTTTCTCTCTGCTGGCCAGAGACATCGTTTCCTCTCCACATGAGCCTCACCATTGGCTTCCTGAATATCCTCACAGCATGGCAGCTAGTTTCCCTGAGACGGCAACCAAGACAGATTCCACAGTGTATTGTCTAATCTAATATTGGAAGTCACATACTATCACAGACTAATTCTGGTATGGTGGCGGGGGCGGGAGGGGGGGCGGACTACACACCAGGGTGAGTAGTAGGAGGCAGAGATCCTTGGGAATCACTTTGTAGGCTCACTACCATATGGTTTGTATTGGGACTAAATAATGCTGAGGGCTTTATTTCTGTTCAGCTGGGCTCTGCAGTTGTGTGCATGGTGTGTCCTGCAGCTACAATGGCTTTTCTTCTCAAATGTCTGGCACCTGGGTGCGTTTAGCAGGAGCACCTAGGGACTGGCTGGGCATCTTTCCTCTACCTGGCTACCTTGGTCTTCTTTACAACATTGTGGTCTCAGGTAAATTATACTTAGGTGCCAGCTGGTTCCCCTAGAGCCAGCATCAAGGCGATCTAGTTAAGAACTGAAAAGCTTCTTATGACCTAGCCTTGAACTGTTTTCATTTTCTGATGCCAAAATGTCCCAGGACCAACCCAGATCAAGGGCATGATTACCAGGAGGTGGGACTTACTGTGAAGGACCATCTTTAGAACCTATCCAAGAAGTTATGCGTAAGAGAGATGTTCTAAAGTGATAGCAGTAAAAGTAATACAAATTGGTAGCAGTAAAAGTAATACAAATTGGTTTGATTCTGGATAAATTTTGAAGATAAAATTGACAGAATTTGCCTTTGGATTGGATATATAGTATGCGGGAGAAGTAGAGAAGTCAAAGATTAATCTTAGATTTTAGAGCTAAGCAGTTTGAAAAATGGTGATGTCATTGACTCCAATGAGAAAGAAAGGGCAGCAGGTTTGGAGAAGGAAATCAGGACTGGGCATCTGTATAAAAGAATGCATGTGATCTTATAGCCCTTAAGGAGAAATCTAAATATGTGATAATGTAGAAATACTACCCACGGTATTGATTACAAGGTACAATAAATAAAGTATGATTTATATTATGGAGAAAGAAATATATTTATTAACACCTGCATTATTGTTATTCTACATGATTCTAACCTGTTCTAACCTATTTTTCTAGGACTATATCGAGTTTAGATTTTATTCTATAGGAACAGTTTAGATTCCATAGTCAGAGGGAACTTTTTGAAGGTTTTTGATCAGCAGAGTGATGTGATCATAATTATGCTTGGGAAGATGAATTTCACAGTTAAAAGAATGAAAGAACAGTAGGAGAATAGGAACTATAGTCAATAATATATAATTATGTCTGGTGTCAGATGGGTATATTTTTTTCTGACTACTATGCTGCATATATGAAACTAATACAAAATAATATTGAATGTAAACTGTAATTGAAAAAAGAAATTTAAGAAAGGAAGAGTCAGAGAGAGAATGCTATGATAGCATACAAAGTTACATTTATATTCTTTGAATGGAGTCTATGAAGTCAAAGACAATGTTGCTTTTTTTGGTTTGTTTTATTCATTGCTTTTAGCCTAGAACAAGCCATGTAAAAAAGGTTTGGTAAATAATGAGTGAATACCAGTTCAGGCTATTTGAGAAAAGATTAGTCTGAATTAGTACAGTATCTAAATTATAAATATTTTTTCATTTGTTTTAATTACATGACAGAAGTAACAGAAAATGGGATTTAGCATTAACAGGTAGTAGACTTATGGAGATCTGATTTTGTCAGTACACTAAAGCATATGAAATATCATCCTATTTTCTTTTATGCTATACGTATGTAACTTAGAGTTTATAAAAATTAGGGTTATTTTAAATTCAGCTCCTGCTTGCATATATACTTTTAGGGCTCCATTTTCTCAATAACAAAAAGTCCTTTGAATGGTAAAGAACATTTCTGAACATAGACGGGAATTGTTCAAAAAGATTAAAACTTTCAAATAGAAATTTTAAGAGAGATTTTCCAGAGGAAGGTAGTTTGATTATCACTAGGCTAAATATCATGCTTATTCTCCAAAAGAGATAGATTTTGAGTTTTGTTTCAATAAAATGACACAAAGATAAAAGACAAATGATGAACTGGAAAAAAAAAGACATAAAATAATTGATGACTTTTTAAGGAAGAATTTTTGTTTCTTTGGATTTTTATTTTGGTTAGAGAGTTTCTGTTTCTTAAAAATATATAATATCAGCCCTGACTGGTTTGGCTCAGTGGATAGAGCATTGGCCTGCGGACTGGAAGGTCCCAGGTTCAGTTTTGTTTAAAGGCGTGTACCATGATTGCAGGCACATCCCCAGGACGGGGTGTGCAGGAGGCAGCTGATCAGTGTTTCTCTCTCCTTGATGTTTCTAACTCCTCTATCCCTCTCTCTCCCTTCTTCTCTGTAAAAAGTCAATAAAATATATTAATATTTTATTTTATATATATATAATACATTGGGCCTGCAAGTTTCAATAAGATGCAAAAGTTTATTACTGTTGATTTCATGATGTATGTATCACAGTGGTTGTAATAAATTAGAAGATATTTGCTAAAAAATACCTTGTTTATTTCAGGGGCTACGCTAAGTATGAGACCGGCCCCCATTCCAATAGAAGACCCAGAATGGAGACAAACGCCTCCCCCAGTATCTGCTACATCTGGCACCTTCAGATTACGACGAGGGAGTCGATTTACCTGGAGAAAGGAGTGCCTTGCTGTAATGGAAAGGTACAGATCTCCTTTTCCTGTGAGCAGTTTTCCAAAGAGAGACACTTTGGATAGATTTGGGCAATTTTCATTTCAAAAAAGTGATTTGGGATTTAGGTTCTATCTCTAAAAGTATTTCAGAGTAGTATAAATGTTGTATTATTGAAATAATATGTTCTCACCTTTGAGAATTCATAAAACTGGAGTTAACATCTATAAATATAATTTAAGAGAGTCTGCAGTAACTTAAGAAACTTTAGAAGAAATTTTTTTAATTTAGATTTATATATTATATTTTAGAAAATCTCTTTGCTGTCTTGTTTTCAACAAAATAATTAAGTGATTATATAGGAGGCCACTGAAATTTTCATAAAAATTTAAAAATGTTTCAGTTATAGTTAACATATAATATTACGTTAATTTCAGATGACAACTTAGTGATGAGACATTTATATAACTTACAAAGTGATCCCCCTCATAAGGCTAGTACTCATCTGACACCATATACAGTAATTACAGTATTATTGACCGTTCTCTTTGTTGTACTTTATATCCTTGTGACTATTTTTATAACTGCAATTTTACTTCTTAATTTCTTCATCTTTTTTCACTCATCTCCTCAACCCTTCCTGCATCTGGCAACCATCAGTTTGTTCTCTGAATCTATGGTTTTGTTTCTGTTTTGTTTGTTTATTTTGTATTTTAAATTCTGAATATAAGTGAAATCATATGGTATTTGTCTTCTTTGTCTACTCATTGCACTTAACATCTTCTAGGTCCATCCATGTTCTCACAAGTGGAAAGATTTCATTCTTTTTTATAGCTAGGTAATATTGCATTGTGTATATGTGCCACTTCTACTCTATCCATTCAAATATCAATGGACGCTTAGGTTGCTTCCCTGTCTTGGCTATTGTAAACAATGCTGCAATGAACATAGAGCTGAGTATATCTTTTTAAATTAGTACTTATGTTTTCTTCAGATAAATACCCAAAAGTGGAATTGCTGGGTCATATGGTAGTTCTATTTTTAGTTTTTTTAGGGACCTCCATAGTGTTTTCAGTAGTGGTCGCACCAATTTACAATCCTACCAACAATGCACAAGGGTTCCGTATTCTCTTTTATGTACACTTTTCAGCAGCACTAGTTTGTTGATTTGTTGATGATAGCCTTATCAAAACAGCATGGTACTGGCATAAAAGCAAACACAAAGATCAATGGAACAGAATATGAGATGATAATCTCATAGTAGTTTTAATTTACATTTACCTGAAGATTAATGATATTGAGCATCCTATATAATCAGAGAGGAATATGCTAATTATCCGTTACACTCTGAGGCATAACGACCGACCACATAATGACCGGATCACAGATCTGCAGGAAGGTGGGGCAGAGGGCGGAGAGCTTCAGGAGGGCAGCAGTGACTACAAGCGGACAGCAGAAAGCTGCAGGATGGGGCAGGGCAGCAAGGAAGTGGGAGGCGGAGAGCTACAGGAGGGTGGCAGCGACCTACTGGTGCATGGATTCGTGCATAGGGCTACTAGTCAGATCACAAGTCTGTTGGCTCCCCGTATCTTCTTCTAGTCAGTCTTTTCATTTTGTTAATGGTTTTCCTCTCTGTGCAAAAACTCTTTAGTGTAATGTAGTCCCATTTGCATATTTTTTCCTTTTGTTTCTCTTGCTTAAAGAGACATCCAAAAAATATTACTAAGAGTGATGTTAAAGAGTTTATTGCCTATGTTTTCTTCTAGCTTCATGGTTTCAGGTCTTACATTTAATCTTTAATCCATTTTGAGTTGAAGAAATTGGAAAGTTTCATTCTTTTGCATATATTTATCAGTTTTTCCCAACACCATTTATTGATGAGAATGTCTTTACCCTATTGTATATTGTTGCCTCCTTTGTCATAGATATAGGTATGGGTTTATTTCTGAGCTCTCTATTCTGTTCCATTGATCTTTGTGTTTGTTTTTATGCCAGTACCATGCTGTTTTGATTATTATAAAATTATAGTATAATTTGATATCATGTAATGTGATACCTTTAATATTGTTGAACTTTCTCAAGATTGCTTTTTGGGGTGTTTGTGGTTTCATGTACATTTTTGGATTATTTGTTTTAGTTCTGTGAAAAATGCTATTGGTATTTTTTGTTGTTGTTAATCTTCACCTGGTCATATTTTTCCACTGATTTTTTTTTAGAGAGAGAGGAAGGGATTTAGAGAGAGTAATATCGAAGTGAGGGAGAGACACATCAGTCGGTTGCCTTTGCACATGCCCAACCAGGGCTGGAGATTGAGCCTGAAACTGAGATACATTCCCTTGACTGGAATTGAACCTGGAACCCTTCAATCTGCAGGCTGACGCTCTTTCCACTAAGCTAAACCACCGAGGGTATAATTGGTATTTTGATAGGGATTGCATTGAATCTGTAGATTGATTTGGTAGTATGGACATTTTAACAATATTAATTCTTCCAGTCTGTCTGTTTACTTGTATCCTCTTTAATTTCTTTCTTTGGTGTCTTATACTTTTTCAAGTACAAGTCTTTTATCTCCTTGGTTAAATTTATTCCTGGGTATTTTATTCTTTTTGATGCAGTTGTACATGAGATTGTTTTCTTAATTTCTCTTTCTGGATAGCTTGTTACTGGTATATAAAAATGCAACCAATTTCTGAATGTTAATGTGTCCTGCTACCTAAAGAAATAGTGTGTATGTGTGTGTGTGTGTGTATATATATATATATATATATATATATATATATATATATATAAAATCTTTAGGGTTCTCTATATGTAGTGTCATGTAATCTGCAAATAATGACAGTCTTATTCTTTTCCAATTTGGATGTTTGTTTTTCCTCTTCTCTCCCTCTTCCCCCCGCCCCCTTTTTTTGTCTGACTTCGGTGGCTTAGACTTCCAACACTATATTATGTTGAATGAATGTGTTGAAAGTGGACATGCTTGTCTTGTTCCTGATCTTAAGCAAAAAGCTTTCAGCTTTACACTATTGAGTATGATGTTAGCTGTTTGTTCGTCGTATGTGCCTTTGTTATGTTGAGGTATGGTTCCTCTGTCCCCACTTTGCTGAGTTTTTAATCATAAATGGATTTTGGAAATTTGTCAAATGCTTTTTTTGTACCTGTTGATATGATCATATGACTATCTTTCATTTTGTTTATGTGGTATTTCATGTTAATTGATTTATGGATATAAAACTAACCTTGCATCCTGGGAATAAATCCCACTTAATCACAGTATATGAATTTTTATTTATTTTACTTTTTAAATATTTTTTTATTTTTCAATTACAGTTGACATACAATATGAATTTTAAAGTTGGATGGTAAGATTGCTGAATATAAGTCAATATACAAAAATCAAGTATAATAGCAATGAAAAGAATATACATTATTTTATTTTTTTATTGTTTAAAGTATTACAAATAGTAGTACCTATGTCTCCTTTTTCCCCCATTGACCTCTCCCCTACCCCCTTGTACATATCCTCACCACCCTCTCCCCAGTGTCTATGTCCATTGATTATGCTTATATGCACGCATCAAGTCCTTTGGTTGATCTCTTACCCACGCCCCCAACCCTCTCCTGCCTTCCCAATGTAATTTTACAGTCTGCTGTATGCTTCTTTGTCTCTGTATCTGTTTCTGTTCATCAGTTTATGATGTTCATTATATTCCCTAAATAAGTAAGATCATGTGATGTTTATCTTTCTCTGACTGGCTTATTTCACTTAGCATAATGCTCTCCAGTTCTATCCATGCTGCTACAAATGGTAAGAATTCCTTCTTTTTTATAGCAGCATAGTATTCCATTGTGTAGATGTCCCACAGTTTTCTAATCTACTAATCTGTTGATGGGTATTTAGGCTATTTCCAAATCCTAGCTATTATAAATTGTGCTATTTTGAACATAGGGATGCATATATCTTTTCTGGTTGGTGTTTCTGTTTTATTGGGATATATATACCTTGAAGTGGTATTACTGGGTCAAATGGAGTTCCATTTGAGTAAACTCTATACTGTTTTCCACAATGGCTGCACCAGTCTGCATTCCCACCAGCAGTGCAAGAGGATTCCTTTTCTCCACATCCTCACCAGCTCTTGTTGTTTGTTGATTTATTGATGATAGCAATTCTGACAGGTGTGAGATGGTACCTCATAGTTGTTTTGATTTGTATCTCTTGGATGATTAGTGACTTTAAGCATGTTTTCTTATGTCTCCTGGCCTTCTGTATGTCTTCTTTCGAAAAGTGTCTATTTAGGTCCTTTGCCCATCTTTTGATTGGATTGTTTATCTTCCTTTTGTTAAGTTGTGTGAGTTCCCTATAAATTTTGGAGGTTAAACCCTTATCGGAGATAACATTGGCAAATATGTTCTCATATGAAGTGAGCTTTCTTGTTGTTTTGTTGATGGTTTCTTTTGCTGTGCAGAAGCTTTTTATTTTGATATAGTTCCATTTGTTTATTTTCTCCTTAGTTTCCATTGCCCTAGGAGTTGTGTTGGTAAAGATATTGCTACAACAGATGTCTGCTGTTTTGCTGCCTATGGCTTCTTCTAAGATTATAATGGTTTCCCATCTTATGTTTAAGTCCTTTTTCTGTTTGGAGTTTATTTTTGGGTATGGTGTAAATTGGTGGTCTATTTTATTTTTTGCATGTATCTGTCCAATTTTTCAATACCATTTATTGAAGAGACTGTCTTGACCCCATTGTATGCTCTTGCCTCCTTTGTCAAATATTAATTGAGCATAATGACTTGTGTCAATATCTGAATTCTCTGTTCTGTTCCACTGGTCTATATGTCTGTTCTTGTGCCAGTAACAAGCAGTTTTGAGAACAGTGGCTTTGTAGTATAGCTTGATATCTGGTATTGTGGTCCCTTCAACATCATTCTTTCTCAAGATTGCTGCAGCTATTCGAGGTCTGTTCTTATCCCAGTTGAATTTTTGGAGAGTTGTTTGTTTTAGGTCTTTGAAGTATGCTTTTGGTATTTTAATGGGGATGGCATTGAATTTATAGATTGCTTTGGTAGTATGGACATTTTAATGATGTTGATTCTACCAATCCATAAACATAGTATATTCTTCCATTTGTTTATGTTTTTATCTTTTTTTTTCCAGAATTCTGTAATTTTCTGAGTATAGATCCTTCACCTCCTTGGTTAAATTTATTCCTAGGTATCTTAATTTTTTTGTTGCAATGATAAATGGGATTGTGTGTTTTTTTTCATATTCTATTTCTGTGAGTTCATTATTGGAGTATGAAAAGCCATAGATTTCTGGATGTTAATTTTGTATCCTGCTACATTGCCAAATTCATTTATTAAGTCTAGTAGTTTTTTGATTGAGTCTTTAGCATTTTCTATGTACAATATCATGTCATCTGCGAATAATGACAATTTTACTTCTTCTTTTCCAATTTGGATGCCTTTTATTTCTTCTTGTCTGATTGCCATGGCTAGTACTATGTTGAACAGGAGTGGAGAGTGGGCATCCCTTTCTTGTTCCTGTTCTTAGGGGAGATGGTTTTAGTTTTTGGCCATTGAGTATGATGTTGGCTATAGGCTTGTCATATATGGCTTTTATTATGTTGAGGAATGTTCCTTCTGTTCCCACTTTGCTGAGAGTTTTTATCAAGAAAGGGTGTTGGATTTTGTCAGATGCTTTTTCTGCATCAATGGATATAATTATATGGTTTTTATCTCTCAATTTGTTTATGTGATGTATCACGTTTATTGATTCGTGGATATTGTACCATCCTTTGCATCCCCAGAATAAATCCCACTTGGTCATGGTGTATGATCTTTCTAATGTAATGCTGGATTCGACAACTAGAATTTTGTTGAGATTTTTGGTGTCTATGTTTGAGGGATATTAGGCTGCAATTCTTTTTCTTTGTATTATCTTTACCTGGTTTTGGAATGGTCAAAAGAGATTGGAAGTGTTCCTACCTCTTGAATTTTTTTGAATAGTCTGAGGCGGATAGGTTTTATTTCTTCTTTGAATGTTTGATAAAACTCCCTTGTGAAGCCATCTGGTTCAGGGCTTTTGTTTTTTGGAAGTTTTTTCAATTTCCTCCATAGTTTTGGCCTATTCATATTTTCTTTATTCTTCCTGGTTGAGTTTTGGAAGGTCTTATTTTTCTAGGAATATGTCCATTTCTTTTAGGTTGACCAGTTTGTTGGAATATAGCTGCTCATAGTATTTTTTTTTAAATAATTCTTCATATTTCTGTGGGGTCTATTGTTATTTTGCATATTTTATTTCTGATTTTGTTTTTTTGGGCCCTCTCTCTTTGCTTCTTGGTGAGCTTGGCTAGAGGTTTATCAATCTTGTTTATCCTTTCAAATAACCAGCTCTTGGTTTCATTGATCCTTTGTGTTGGCTTGCTTGCTTGCTCGTTTGTTAGTTTTATTTTGGTCTCTATGTCATTTATTTCTGCTCTATCTTTATTATTTCCTTCCTTCTGCACACTCTGGGCTTTTGTTGGTGTTCTTTTTCTAATGCTTTAAGTTGTGGGGTTAGATAATTTATTACTAGTTTTTCTTGTTTCTTTTGAGGCAGGCCTTCCCTCTCAGCACTGTTTTCACTGTGTCCCATAGATTTCGGATTGTTGTGTTTTCATTGTCATTTGTTTCCACGATGTTTTTTATTTCTTCTTTGATCTCTTTCATAACCCAATCATTGTTTAATAGTATGCTATTCAGCCACCAAGTGTTTGAATTTTTGTGATTACTTTTATTGTAGTTGATTTTTAATTTTATGCTATTGTGATCTGTGAAGATGCTTAATATGATTTTAATCTTCTTGAAATTGGAGAGACTTTTCCTGTGTCCCAATATATGGTCTATCTTTTAAAATATCCCATGTGCGCTTGAGAAGAATATATAGTCTGTAGGTTTTGGGTGGTATGTTCTGAAGATGTCAATTAAGTCCATATTATCTAGTGAGTCATTTAGGATTGCTGTATTGTTGCTAATTTTTTGTATAGAGGATTTCCCAGTGATGTTAATGGGTATTAAAGTCTTCTACTATGATTGTACTGTTATCTATCTCTCCCCTGATATCTTCCAGAAGTTTTTTATGTATTTGGGTGCTCCTGCATTGGGATCCTCTCATTATATCAGTTTCTTTAGAATTATTAAGTGGCCTTTCTTGTCTCTTGTTATGGTCTTCACTTTGAGATCTATTTTGTCAGATATAAGTATTGCTACCCCAGCTATTTTTCCATTTCCATTTGCCCGAAAGATATTTTTCCATTCCTTCACTTTCAATCTGTGTGAGTCCCTTGTTCTGAAGTGGGTCTCATGTAGACAGCATATGTATGGGTCATATTTTCTTATCTATTCAGTCACTCAGTGTCTTTTGATTAGAGCATTTTATCCACTTATGTTTAATGTTATTATTGATAGGTACTTATTTGTAGCCATTTCTATTCTTGATGCCTGTGGTCCTTCCTCCCTTTCTATTTCTTCTTTTTACAGCATTCCCTTTAGCATTTCTTGCATTGCTGACTTAGTAGTGATTAACTCCCCAATTTATTTTTTATTTTTTGTTTGTGAAGCTCCTGATTTCCCCCCTTCAATTTGGATTGATAGCCTTGCTGGATAGAGTATTCTTAGATTCAGTCTTTTGCTTTGCATGACTTTGTATATACTTCATTCCATTCCCTTCTGGCTTGATGTGTTTTTATTGAGAAATCATTTGATAATCTGATGGGGGATCCTTTGTAGGTAACTCTCTGTCTCTTGCAGCCTTTAAGATTCTCTCTTGTCATTAACATTTGCAATTGTAATTATGATGTGTCTTAGTGTGAGCTTTTGTGGCTCATCTTGATTGGGACTGTCTGTACTTTTGTGACTTTTTTATTCCCCATATCAGGGAAGTTTTCTGTCATTATTTCTTCAGATATATTGTCATCCTTGCCTGCTCTTGTCCTTCTGGCACCCTTATTATATGTATGTTACTTCATTTCATTTGTCCCAAAATACACTTAGGCTTTCCTCATGCTTTTTAATTTTTTTCTTCAGTCGCTGGAGATTGGGTTTCTTTCTCTACTTTATCTTTTAACAAACTAATTTGATCCTCTGCTTCTTCTAGTCTACTGTTGAAACCTTCCATCACGTTTTTTATTGTAGCTATATCACTTTTGATTTCTTCTTATATTTTGCAGATGTTGATTTTCTCATCCATCCAGTTTATGAACAGTATGACCATTACTCTGAATTCTTTTTCTGACATATTGCTTACCTCCTGTTCACTTATTTCCTTTTTTGGTGATTCCTCTTTTTCTTTCTTTTGGGAATTGTTTCATTTTATCCCCATTTTAGCAATCACCTGAAGGTCCAGATGCCAAGTTGTGGGGGCCTGAGCTGTGTGCAGTGGAAGCATCACACCACCCGAGTGTCACCGAAGAGCTCACACACTAAGACGTGTGGCTGCCGTGGTTGGCAGGAGCCACACACGCTGAGAATCAGAGTTCTCGCATGCCTGCACTGAGGACCAGAGTCACAGGCACTCAGTGTGGCCTTGTGCATGCGCTGAGAATCAGGGTCCTTATACGCATGCACTGAGAAATAGAATCTTGTGTGTGTGCCTGGGAATCAGAGTCCCTGTGTGCACACACCGAGCATCGAGAATCAGAGTCTCTAGTGTGGTCTCAAGCGCACTCTGAGAATCAGGGTCCCCATGCACACATGACAAGAAACAGAGTTTCTGTACACACGCATGGAGAATCAAAGTCACTGGTGCTTAGTGTGGCCTTCAGCGCATGCACTGCTAATCAAAGTGCCGTACCTGCTAAGGGCACGGGGCTGCACAGCCACCTGGTTTTGGCAGGAGGCCTGCTTGTGTGCCACCAGTCACACAGGCGCCATGTCGCTGCCGTGGGCCAGTAGGGAGGGGAATGCTCTCTGTGACTCACAGAAATATGTGGCCGGGATGTCTGGAGTCTTGGTGTCCCTGGGTCTGCAGCTGTGGTAGCAGGTCTTTGTCCAGAGTGGCTGTAGAGTCCTGGCTTGCATCTGAGGCCAGTCTGGGTGGTGGTAAGAATCCTAGTCACAACAGTTTTGTCCTTCAAGATGGCGTGGTTTCTGTGCCAGCACTGGCTGCCTGGGCGTGTTTGCAGTGGCAGTGGGATTTCGAAGTCTAAGACTGCCCGATCCACCAGCCCCCGAAAGTCCTTCGGGATCTAACTGTCCCTAGCGCGTGCGCGCTCTCTCTCTCTCTCTCTCTCTCTCTCTCTCTCTCTCTCTCTCTCTCTCTCTCTCTCTCTCTTTCTCACACACACACACTCCAGACACATTACACACTTTCGTTCCCTCATTTCTTACACACACTCTCTCCCTGTTGTCCTGCCAGTTGCCATCTTACTCCTAGTATGTGATCTTTTAATTGTTTTACTGCATTCAGTCTGCTAATATTTTGTTGAGGATTTTTGCATCTATGCTCATCAAGGATATTGGCTTATTATTTATTTTTTGTAATCTCTTTATCTGGTTTTGGCATCAGTGTAATACTGGGTGGGCCACTGAGATATAACTTTCTTTGGTAAGGAACTTGGCCTAAATATGCTTAGTCCCAAATGATAGAAATACTTGGTTTTGGGGGGGTTGTTTTTGCTTCGATTTGGTAATTAATTCTCTGACTAGAGCAGTAGGACCTGATCCATAGTAGGTACTCGGTACTTTTTTTTTTTAATCCTCACCTGATGACATTTTTTTCCATTGATTTCTAGAGAGAATGGAAGGGGGAGAGAGTAAGAGAGAAGAACATCAATGCAATAGATGCACATTGATCAGTTGCCTCCTGAATGCACCCCAACCTGAGTGAATCTGCAGCTCAGGTTCATGCCTTTGACTGAGAATAGAACTTGCAACCCACTGAGTATTCCAGCCAAGGCGATACTCAGTTCTTTTTAAAGCTTAATTGACCCTGGATTCAGTTTTCCCATATGAAGTGGTATAAATTAATTAAATATGATTATGAAATGTTCAATATATTTAGGCCAAATCTATATTAGAATTATCCTTTTAGTCTTCTGCTTATAAGTAATGTTTACGGATTTTGTTTTGGTGGAGAGTCTTATCTTTTGTAATAATAAAAGCATAATATGCTAATTAGACCAGACGTCTTTCGGACAACCTTCTGTACAAAGCTGGGGCTGCGAGGGAAGCCCAAGTCCCAGGTGCCAGGGGGAAGCCAGTGCCTGCAGCTGGGGGAAGGAAAGCCTACTCTTGCACGAATTTCATGCATTGGGCCTCTACTCTTACCTAATAATAGAGAAACATGTAAATTGACCAAACCTCTGCTACTGCCACAGCCAATCAGAGTGAGTATGCAAACAGGTGGTTAATTTGCATACATACCTGGGTCCCCGGTCACTCCCAGACGGCCATTGGGCAGAGGCTTTAGGCTTGGGAAGGGGCCAAGCCTGTAATCGGAGGGAAGGGGGAAAAAATCAATGAAAACATATCCTCAGGTGAGG
Organism: Antrozous pallidus; assembly: GCA_027563665.1. NCBI lineage: Eukaryota > Metazoa > Chordata > Mammalia > Chiroptera > Vespertilionidae > Antrozous > Antrozous pallidus. The sequence continues at coordinate 79,582,194 of CM050516.1, read as the reverse complement.
ATAAAAAGAAAAAAAGAAAGAAATGTCTTATCCTATGAAAGACACATCTTGAAAATGCTTACGGAAAGTTGTGATATTTTCATGGTGAAGGCACTGGAGTCCGCGTTGATGAAACTACCTTGGCAGCTGCGGTGACTGGCAGTGGCTGCAGCTACGGGGTGATGGGGTTGGTGCCTTCCCCTGATCAACCATGTTGCCCCCTGCAAAGAGAGGCCAGACTGTAGCTTAGGTCCACTCCCAATGGGGAGCAGGCCTACGCCATCAGTAGGACATCCCCTGCGGGATCCCAGTATGTGAGAGGGGGCAGGCTGGGCAGAGGGACCCCTCCCCAGTGCACAAATTTCGTATACCGGGCCCCTAGTATGTAATCAAGCAATAATTTTCCATTAGAAATTTTTATTTCCTAAGATTAAATGAAGAAAAAGAGAATCTGTTAAGCAGAGGTAGAACCAAATGAATTTTTATATTGAGATTTCTCAATAATTTCAGTAATAAAAAAAATGAAATTGCATGTGTAAAGCTAAGTTTAGCTTCTAGCTGATATAGAATACATAATTACATTGAGAGAGCTTTATGTGCTGTTTTTTCCAATTGTCTCATCTGACCAGTGAATGGTATACTAGAAAGAGCATTTGACTCAGAGCCAGAAGACCTAAAATCTGCGTTGGGCTTTGCTATTAACCCAGCTGTGTAACTTTGTGTCGGTTACAAACCCTTGAGCTGTAGCTTCCTCATCTATAAAATGAAGTTTTTCAATAGCCAATATGTCATCTAAGACTTAACATCTCTCTTCCTGCCTACTTCCTGATTATTTCCCAGCTCATTAAATCACTACGTGAGAGGGAGATTTAAAATGTTGACATTAAGAGTTTGCTTAAGAGAAAGGTTGGATCAAATAGTCAAAATAAGATTATAGATTATCATTGATGTTATCATCTGTTTCTTTCCTCACTCTCTAGAGTAAAAGCCATTTATTGAATAAAATGAATCCTTATATGCTTGATTAAAGCATATTGTCCTGGAGACCTGACATTTACAATCTGATTTATTTTTCTCATTAAGAAATGTTTATTCTTTAAATCTTTTTCTTCAAAACTTAACCATGTAACAGATGTGAATTTAAATAATAACATCTAACTGGTTTGCAATGTTGTACATATTTTCTTTGCCTAAAAAATAAGTTTTCATAGTAGTTTCTAATTGGTATAAGTTCTAATTGTGCTACTGGCTCAGTTATTTAATTTCTTTGAAGATACCAATATGCATTTATCACATGTCAATCTAAGGAAGGTTAATTTAAAATTTGGTAACATTAATACCAATAGGTGATATTCCTAGTGCATTTTCATAATTGAATGGCAAAGGCTTTGTAGTACTCTTTATTTCCAAGGCAGCAAGAACTAGCCATAGTGTCACAATGATTAAATTTCAGTGGAAAAGATACTGAAGCACCTCACTCTACATAAGACTTCATTTAATCTTAATTTTCAGTTTTTAATCTTAATTTTAATTGGTAAGTGTCTTTAATCTGGGAATTGGTTATCTTTGGCTTAATTTTATATTACGGTGTATAACCAGGAAGAATGTATATTGCAAAAATACAAAAAACTTTTCCAAAACGCAATCGTAGAGAAGGTCACAGTATGAATTTTATCTGTGAAAATGGGAGTTTTTATTTTCTAACATGAAATATAAATCCCCTAGCCTCAGAGGAATGCATGATTTTTTTATAGACTGAATGGATGAATAAATACATATGCACAAACTAGAAAGCCAGCAAAGTACTAGCCTTACTTACATATGTTAGTGTAAGTAAAATATTCTATTCCTCACACTGTACACCAAGATAAATGAATCAAAATGAATTAAAAAGTGAATCCATATAAGTAATAGAAGAAAACGCTAGTGATTCTTCATGTCCTAGAAATGGAGAAATTTTTCCTAACTATGACTCAAAAATCTAAAAGCACTAAGGGTTGCTAAATTTCATTTTATAAATTAAAAGAAAAACTTGGGGGACCATGATCAAAGTTTAAAAAATTGAAAAGCTATTTGCCACTTATAATTATCCCTGATATATAAAAGAACTCTTAAAAGGGAGAGAAGAGCTAAAACTCTATAGAAAATGGACTAAAGATATCAGCAGAAAAACAAATGAAAATGGTCCTTAAGCATATGAAAAGATGTTCAGTTTAACTCATGGTAAGAGAAATTTAAATTCACATTATACTAAGATGTCATTCTTTTCCTATCACATAGGCAAAAATTCAGAAGTTCTACAACATTTTCTATTGATTGGGCTGTAGAGACATGGGCACTCTCATACATGGCTTGTGAGAATGCACAATGGCACAACTTTGTGGAGAGGAATTGGACAATATCAGAGAAAATAACCCATGGGTTTGCCCTAGACTCAACATTCCCACATCTAGAGAATTAGCCCAAATGTACACTGGCAAAAACATGAAAAGCTAGCAGCCCGGGTTTCTCCTTTTTCTAATAAGGCAATCAAGGCTTTACAAGATTGAGTAAATTCCCAGGGCCACAAACCTAATAAGTGGCCCAGCCACGTGCAGACCTTTAAACAATACTAACCATAGATTGAGCTCTGCTTATTAACTAAAGAGGAGTGTTCTTTTTATTTGGGAGTATGCAAATTGTTTTTAATATATGGATTTGGCCTTTGTGTTAACTCTGAAGTCTGATGCCACTAGATTAACATGTTGCAACCTTCCATCTGCTTGAGAGCATATGGAGATTGTAATGGGGGAAAGATGTAACAAAAATGGCAAAAAAATTCATAATCGTTGAAGCTGGCTAATATGTACAAGGCGACTCATGGGTTTATTACACTTTGAAGGTTTGATATTTCCCATAATTAAAAAGATTTTTGTTGTCATTGTTTAAAGAGGACCTGACTAGGTTTTAATGAGTAAAATAGATTTAGATAATTGACCAATATTTATCCATTGAGCCATTTATTTATAGAACATTTATCTGCTCATACGCTACCACTGAGCTAAGCTTACCTCAAGTAGTAGTTTACATATTCACAAGGGGAAAACGGCATCTATATCACATGTCAGAAGTACCTGCACATGCAAGTAATGTAAGATTCAAATGTGACTTTTATTCAGCAAGCCTGAGTTCCTTTATTACTTACTAGATATGAGGTAAAGTGCTAAGGATGAAGAGAATACATTTTTAGAGTAGAAGGCCTGAGAAGTCTTCAGCGTGTACGGTCAGAAGTTTTTGATGCTTTGTGGCCTAGAAGCAAAACTACTTTTAAAATTATATGTTGGGATGACATTTAATAGGACCACAATGCATATTGCATTGTGTAGCCACCACGCAAAGTCAAATCTTCTTCTGTTGCCATATATTTGGCCTCTTCCTTCCCACCCCTCTTTCCTCTGGTAACCACCATACTGTTGTCTGTATCTTTGAGTTTCAGGTTTATGTCCCACATATGAATGAAATCATATGGTTCTTAGCTTTTTCTGACTTATTTCACTTAACATTCTCCAGGTCCATCTTTTGATGTACTCTTTCCTTTTTAACCATTCAGAGTTTTGGGCTGGATAGTCTTTTAGCTTTGGAAGCTGGTATGTCTCGCGAGTGCTGGCTATATGAGTGAGACACAAAGAGTGAGATCTGGCTATTGTACCTATGCTGGTCTCAAGACAGAAAGATAAAAGAAATCTTTAAATATCCTTATACAGGTTCTCAGTTCCAATTAAGCAAGATAGAAAGAAGCAACAACTTAAAAAGGACTTTAACTAGATACAGGAATAAATCTAAGAGTACCTAACTGCGACAGGCAAAAGCAACAGAAGATGATGGTAAAGAGTACTGCTTTGGGGCCAGATTTGTGTGTATAGGTAATTTATTGCGCTTATTTTTCATCACAGTGCTTGAATGATAAGTCTGTGTCTGGGTGTTTTCAGGAAAATGAAGGCAAATGAATACATCTGTTTGTGTTTGTAATTAAAACTATTACATGTTTTATTTTATTTTTATCAGTATATCCATAATATCTGTATTTTTTATTCCTCTTAGATTCTTTTCATGTTCATCTTCAGTGAACAATATAAAACAGAATAACTACTAAAGCCCAGGAAATTATAATGAAAAGAGTTTTTGTTGTTGCTTTTACCTTTGTCAACCTTCAAAACAACTTTAAACATTAACCCAAAATATTCTCCTGTTACCTCCTCCAACAGGCAAAGAATCAGTATTAGAAATTGCAGCTAGAGAGTGTCTCTTTCGCCCAGGTTTAAAAATAGTTTTTTAGGATAAAAGTACCTCTTCACAAAGAAAAATAGTATCACAACTGTGATATTATAACAAACCAAAATTAAATCATAGCTTTAAATTTTGTATCACTGCTGTTGACCTGACACACTATACAGTCTGAATATCTCATCTGAATTAGAGACATGGGTCTAGTGCACAGATGCATTTTATATAAGTGTGTTTATACATCCTGGGAGGATCAACATAGAAGAAACAGATTAGTTTGTAGTGTTTCTAGAATGTTGCTTGAGGTTTCTGTAATTTAATTCTCTTGGTATTTTCTGCATTTTGGAATTCTTCCCAGGACAGTTTATTAGTACTTGGATTTTGGTTTCAGCCTCTTTTCTTTCTCCTTTTTACTTTTAATGTTTTCAGTGAATACTTGGACTGTGAAGGTTAAGAAAACCAATAGTTCCAGAAACTAAATTCTATATTTAACTACAGACTGGGTGTGGTTCAGACAACTGCAATGCAAGCTTGCTAGTGTTTTGCCAGTCATCAAAACCCTGACCTGCAGGGAACATTTCGTTTCCTGGTCTTCTGACTCTGAAATGTGCTGAATTATGATGATGTGGTGATATATGGTTAGCACTTTTGTGGGTATAAATAAAATACAGACAAAAGAATTGCATAGGATCAAACTTGAAGTCACTCTGGAAGATATTTCTTTCATGGTGTTTTATAATAATCTCTGAATGATATTCACCTGCCCTGTTTTCATGGTACTGCTTCCCATAATTCTTTTACCTTTTTAAAAAACATTATTGTTCTTTTTATTTTAGAGACAGAGGAAAGGAGAGGGAGAGAAAGAGAAACATCGATCGGTTGCCCTTCCATAGATGTCCCAACTGGAAATCGAATCTGCAACCCTTTGGTGCAAGGGATGATGCTCCAACTAACTGAACCACCCATGAAGAGTCTTTGATTACCTTTAATTACCATTGGGCAATTAAAATTTTTTTAATACAATAAGTCTTCCCCATTTCATAAAATCACGTTTTCTTTTAATGTTTTGTGCTTGGTTTCCTTGTTATTTGTTAGTTTGATAAAATATCATAAAAATAGAGAACTATCTGTTTTCCTATAAGATTTACCCTCCTTTAAGAAAAGAAAAAACATTATCTCTTGAAGAGAATCCTGTTACTTTGTAAAATAGAGAAATAATCACCTTTTCTTCGTAAGCAGTATTCTTGCCTATTGTTTTGTGTAATGTCCCAGTATTATTCATACTAAACAGAACTCCATGAAGAGACGCTGCTCATTTCAGTAAGACTACACCTTAGAGCAGAAACGCTTATAAATGTTTCCTTATACTATTATTATGAGAGATTGAGACCTGTCCAGATGTTTATTTGAATGACAACTTGTATCATGTGAACAATAAAAGGACTGATTTACCTTCCTTGTTAAAAAATATATAAATTGCATCTATTTGCTGACAACTGATTAAAGTAGTATTTAAGCTAAGAATCTCCTTTTCATTTCATTTACCTATATTTGCTCATCATTTCTGCAGAAAATAAGAGAGACCCTAAAGATCATCTAGTTTGTTTTTTAGACTGAGAACTTATACCCAAGAGGTTAATTAATTTGGCTAACCTCACACAAAAAATAAGATTGAGTTGCTTATTTTGTATCCATAGCCATGTGAGCCACAGAATATGCTTTTTTAAAAAGTATATTTGTTGAACTTCTCAGCCCTTTATCTTTTTAATTTTTTTTATGAAAACAGTTTTATTTTTTTCAGATTTTTTAAATCTTTATTGTTCAGTTTATTAATTACATTGTTCCCCCCCCCTTTTTTCCCCCCTATAGCTCCCCTCCACCCGGTACCCATCCCACCCTCCGCCCTCACCTACCCCCCCACTGTCCTCTCCCATACATAGTTCAATGATTTTTGTCCAGTCTCTTGCTGCATTTCCCACACTCCTTTTCTCCCCAAGAATTGTCAGTCCATTCCCTCTCTATGCCCATGATTCTGTTATATTCACCAGTTTATCCTTTTCATCAGATTATTAATTCACTTGATTTTTTAGATTCATTTGTTGATAGATGTGTATTTGTTGTTCATAATTTATATTTTTACCTTTTTCTTCTTCCTCTTCTTATAGAATATCAGCATTTCATATAATATTGGTTTGGTGGTGATGAACTCCTTTAGCTTTTTCTTATCTGCAAAGCACTTTATCTGACCTTCAATTCTGAATGATAGCTCTGCTGGATAGAGTAATCTTGGTTGTAGATTCTTGCTATTCATCACTTTGAATATTTCTTGCCACTCCCGTCTGGCCTGCATCGTTTCTGTTGAGAAATCCACTGACAATCATATGGGTGCTCCCTTATAGGTAACTAACTGTTTTTCTCTTGCTGCTTTTAATATTCTCTCTTTATCTTTTGCTTTTGGCATTTTAATTATGATGAGTCTTGGTGTGGTCCTCTTTAGATTCCTATATTTTGGGGTTCTGTGCACTTCTTGGCTTTTAAGTCAATTTCTTTCACCACGTGGGGGAAGTTTTCAGTCACTATTTCTTCAAGTAGGTTTTCATTATCTTGCTCACTCTCTTTTTCTAGCACCCCTAATAATTCGGATGTTGGTACGCTTGAGGTTGTCCCAGAGGCCCCTTACACTATCTTCAATTATTTGGATTCTTTTTGCTTCTTGTTTTTCCGGCTGAGTGGATTTTGCTTCTTTGTATTTCAAATCTTTGAATTGATTCTTGTGGTCTTCTGGATTGCTTTTAGGACTTTGTGTAATATTTTTTATTTCAGTCAGTGTATGCTTAATTTCTAGTTGGTCCTTTTTCATATCCTCATAGGTCTTGTTCATTTCCTCATAGTTCTCATTAAGTTCATCGGCCTTTTCTAGGAGCCTCTTGAAAAACCTTATTACTGTGGTTTTGAATTCTATGTCTAGTCGTCTTTTTCCCTCCATTTCTTTCACACCTGATTTCTTTCCATTTCTCTGCATTGTGGCTGCTTTCCTGAGTTGGTCCATTAGCTTTGTGTGGTAGATGTCCTCTAAGGGACAGTGGCTCAGCCTCCCCAGTTACCTGAGGTGGATACTCTTACTGCAATCCTTAATGGGTTGTACAGTATTGTTGAAGTTAAGCCCAGCTTATTGTTGTTAGCACTAGGAGGGTTTGACCTCCAGGCCAATTGGCTGTGAAGGTAAGCTGTGTTCAGGTTGGATGGGTGGAGTCTCCAGGCTGAGCATGCAGCATCAGCTCTGCCCTATGTGGCGCATGTGTCTCTGTGCCGGGTGGTAACGGCTGTGCATGCCTCCGAGAGAAAGCCGCTGCCAGTCCCCACTCGTTGCCAGACAACTCTGCCTCTCCCCAAATGAGTCTGCACACCCAAAGTCTTGTCCAAGGTGGTTAGACAAAGCAGTCCAGTGATCTCCCGAATGAGGGAGCAAGTCACGAGTCCTCTCTGCGAGGTCGCGAAGTTCTGTCCCCAAGTTTACACACAAACTGCTGTTCCAAATTTACGCGCACTCTCCTCAAATTCGCAGACCTCTGCTGTGCCTGGCTTTTAGCGTGTCTTCCCTGGACCTCGGACCTCGCCTGGAACTGGAGATTCAGTGCAATGGGGCGCCTCCGCCCTCCCCTTTGGAGAAAACCAGCCGGGTTTGCTGCTGCCCATCCTTTACAGCTCTTATGCGCGCACTGCTCCAAACCTCTCTCCGCACATATCTTCAAGGCTGCGCTCCGCCGCTCCTCTGAGTCACAGTGTCCTATCTTTACTTTTATTTATGGAATTTTCACTCAACCAGCTTTCCGGTGATTCTGGATGATGTTTGTTTTGTTGTTAAGTTGTAGTTTTGGAATTGTTGTGTGGGGCAGCTAAATAGGTGTTTACCTATGCTGCCATCTTGGTTCCTCTCCTCTTTTTTAATTTTTATTGTTAAACATTTATTGACAGTCCGCTATGTGTTAAGCTATATACTGAGAATTGGGATTCAAAGATGAATAAGACAGAAGTCTTTATTGTATTTAACTGAATTTCTTCTTGCATGTGTTTCTTAATCTCATTCCTTTTAGGCCTTCTTAATCTTTCATTTTCCCTCCTGAACTATTTTCTACTAGTATATCATCTCCTTCCTCATCTCCTGTTCTTTAATTTGCCAAAAAACTAATATCCATTTCTTCTTCCTGCTCACACTTTTAAGTTAACCTTCTATCCTACCCCCTCTGTTCTTCTCAGTTGCTTCTTATTTGATCGTAATGTAAGATGAAGTGTGTTCTTTAGTATTATACATATAAATAAAGTGTTATGCTCCCATTTTATTTAAAAACTAATGAGTCAATACAACTGTTTGTAAGAATTACTAAATGTTACATAATTTTTAAGGGTCCTTCAAGCTCTCAAAATTGTATTGTGCTATATTTCTAAAGATTCATAGTTCTTGTTTGTGTGGAGCCTTTGTTCCTTCTTAGACTTTTGATAGGAAAAATACTTTACACCCTAGAATTAAATCTTTGGAGAATAATTGGTACTTAGCATAACAACATGAATAGACTAAATTCAAAGAACAGCTCCATGATAACTGAATTCTATCAGAAGATCAGTTATCTAAGGCTGTATATATATCCACATAATCTAACTCAGTACTTTGGCAATCAGCTTGTATTCTTTTTTGTAAAATATATTTTATTTATTTTTATTTTTATTTTTATTTTTTTTACAGAGAGGAAGAGAGGAATAGAGAGTCAGAAACATCGATGAGAGAGAAACATCCATTCAGCTGCCTCTTGCACCCTCCTTACTGGGGATGTGCTCACAACCAAGGTTCACGCCCTTGACCAGAATCGAACTGGGACCTTTCAGTCTGCTGGCGGACGCTCTCTATCCACTGAGCCAAACCAGTTAAGGCTCAGCTTGTATTATCCTGCAGTTTCTATATTAATATACATAATATAGTAAAGAAATACCTTAAGGTATTGAAATACCTAAAAATGCAAAGAAATCTTATTCACCTACCTAGGTAGTGAGAATTACTTCCTTCTTCCTTATAAAATGAGGAAACTAAAAACATTCTTACTGCTTAGAATAAATTTGCTTATTTTTCATTTTATTTCTAAGAGTAAAACTGTTTTCAGTACTTCACAGTCACAAAGAAACTTAAATCTCATTTTCTTCTTTGTTATATTGCTGCTTAATTGAGTAGACTAGTTAAAAAAATATCTTTTCATTTTTCACATCTAGGATCAAAGAAACCATCTTGACCAGGATAGTACTTTTGTTTGGATAGGAAATTCAGTGAATTTTTTTTTTTTCAATTTCTTTGCATTTGACCATGATACTTTTTAGCAAAAGGCTAAGGCAGTGATGGTAAATTTGTTAAGTGGAATGTCATGATAAAATGACAGATATGGCCTAATTTGAAGAAATATGTGAATGAAATAGTGTGAAACAATAGAAGGAAAATTGCATTATTACAATAATGTAAAACGTCATAGACATACAAAGATAAAGATTTGGAGTGGCAATATTTTTAAATACATGATTCACCTCAAGTGTTGAATAGGTGGTATATTTTTTGTTACCTTTTGTCTTCTCTTTTCTGATAATTTTGTTGTTAAAAACATAAATTTTTGAGTTAGAAAGTCTGGGATTTCAGTCTCAACTGAAAGGATATATGAGCTATATCCTTAGGCAAATTACTTGCTATAAAAGGGGTGCTATGATTTAATACTAAATAAATGACAGTGCATGCAAAATAAGCATGGTGTATTACACACATAGTAGGTGTTTAATAAATATAGTCCTCCTACTACTAAACAGTTACAAAAATATTAAAAAAGGAATGCTGTGATTTCCTCAGATGGCATTTTCTGAAGGGTTATTTTCTATATTTCTAAGCCTTAGCCAATAAAAGTCTACTTAGTATTGTTTTACTCACAGGGAAGTCATTCATCACCAGTGCTGAAGCAGGTTTCAGTCTGTCTGAGGCAGGTTAAAAACTCCTCCCCCATAGGTATAAAGTGCATTGGGACACAGAGGAGAGTGGTGGGAGGAAAGGCAATAACTGAGATAACGTTGGAGCTGGGTCCTGTGGAGCATGATTTGGATGAGTTGGGAAGAGGAAGAAAGTATATGGCAGTGGATGTATAGTATATGCAAAGGCACAGAGGCATTAGAAAGTGAGTGGGGAAGTAGATTACCCAGAAAAACCTGTATTGCCACAGTTGCAACATTTGTCTTTCTCAAAACATTTGTATTTACATCCATGTTGTGCCCCTTTCTTCCTACATATAACTCATTTATAATGACTCTTTTATGACAGGGACTCAATATTTTGGGAATGGACTTTGTAAATCATCCTGGGAATTAAAAATTTGGACTGTTTTGAAAACTCTTCTCAGCCTTTTTTGTTTTTAATCCTCCTCTAACGATATTTTCTCCAGAGAAAATTTTTAGAGAGAGTAGAAGGGAGGGGGAGAGACAGAGAGAAAGAAACATCTATGTGAGAGAAAGACACATTGATTGGTTGCCTCCACCATAAACCCCAATTGGGGCCAGAGACTTAGTCTGCAACTGAGGTACGTGCCCTTGACCAGAATCGAACCCAGGACCCTTCAGTCCATGGGCCGATGCTCCAACCACTAAGCCAAGCCAGTTAGGGCTAAGCCTTTCTTTTTTAAGACAACGGCCTAAATAATGTTCCCTTCTCTATGTGTTCAGGGAAATATGCTGAAATTTCAACTGTTTTCAAAAATCTTTCGATCCATTTTACCCTCTGCTTTCTTGTATTATAAACGTGGGTTATTATCAAACCTAGTTTCCCTACTGACTTCTGTTGTAGCAGTGCATTGTTAGGAAGAAAATTGAATCATAGTTTTATCAGAATGGACTTCTTTACCATCTGTTAAGTAAATTTACCTGGTACTTCAGTAGTGTAGTTTATGGGCTCCTGCAGGCTGGAGTTTGGTTATACTCATATGGCACATAGGCTAACACAGTGCTATACATAAAGTCTGACATCAATTAAGTGCTGCTTGAGTAAATTGAATATTTAAGAAGACTCTACAACTTAGTAAAATTAGAAAATTTGCTATACCCAGTCTTCCCTACCAGACATACTAGTCTTGGGGTGGGAGTAGAGTAATGCAGTATTTTCTAATTTTGTTGAAGTGTGTTTGTTCAATGATATATAATTTGATGATTTAAAGTGATCCAGTAAAAATTACTCAAAAATAGCAGAAAAGTGACTTTCAAATGCCTCAGTGTTATTTTGCCTTAGCCTGACCATTGTGTTATTCCCCTGCTTTCCTTCCACAAAAAACCACTTTGTGGGAGTAGATTTGAGTCCTCTAAAATCTGATGTCTGTCCTGGTCTTTAACGAATGGTAACCTAAAATAGATGTACTCTGCCCTCCCTCAGGTTGTCTTGTATCAAGCCTGGCAAGCTGGTTCTTCCTTTCCCTCTCCTCTGATGTCATTGCTGTTTTAGGATAGAAAACACTGCAAGAATACACTATAAGTTTTGGAATTAATGGATGCTGGAAGTTGAATTTTAAAAAGAGTTTATCCTTTTTCATTCTCCTTATGGAATGACTCGGGTAGAACATTATGAACTCCTCCTGTATCTCTGCAAATAGAAGAAAGTTCTTAACGTTTATATAAAAGACAGCAGGAGCCTAGGCATGACCTCATCTCAGTCCATTAGACTATTTGAGGAAAAAAAACAACAAAACTTCCCCACTATTGACAGGTAGAGTTATCCCAATCTGTTTCTCATAGCCAGTAAGAAGATGAACTGTCCTTAAATGCATTTTTAAATTGGCAAATTATACTTCCTGGTTCCTTTTTGGTCAAACAGAAATAGCTGAAAGAGAAATTATCACAATGTTTCTGAGGCAGATTAAAAGTTGTCCCCATCCTCTTACAGAGAGGGTCTGCCAGCAATTCCATTTTGTACAAACAACAGACCCTTCATTTCTATAGTCCCAAAGGCCCCATATTCCTCATACTGCTCTGTGGCAGAGCTTACAAAGAAATGAAGTACAGTTTGGTAAATACTGGTATTGTATGTAATGAGTCACCAGTGAAAATGTGATTAACCCCGGTAGCAGAGTTATAAGCATCATATTATTAACGTGAGTACTGATGGAGACCAACGTGTAGACTTAACTAGAAAACCTTCACAGAAAACTAGTGACCTTTTCTTTTTTAAACTCAACAAATATTTACTGAGCTTCTACTCTGTACCACTCATTGTGGTAGAAACAGAGTGATACAGTAATTAACAAGAGTGATGTGGTCCTAGCCCTTTTAATAATGCATTAGGAGACCATTATTGACAGATTAAATACTCACAGCATGTACCAAGATTTGCATATGTGCTTGAGTTAGTAGAATATGAACTTGTAAATATCCTACTTCTGATATAGTTACCTTTTGGTGGAGGAAGCCTCCATGGGCTATGTGGTTTCAGTGACAGGAAGAATCTAAACATGATCTTTATACTTTGAAAAGCTGTATACATAGAAATCCCAGTCATAATAGCGCCTCATCCAAATATTCCATTTTATTGGTTTCAACTTTGACATGTCATCCACTAAAAGGCCAGACAAACCTTATAGCTCTATTTTAAGACCCTCCTACAATTATCATCTTTGGGATAATAGAAACCCTATTCATGTCCTTGAAACATGACTATATCCCAGATTTGCTCTGTAGTATCACTGTGAAGAAATTTAATTTGTAAGATAACCTTTCAGCTTGGACAATATTATGTAAATATCATATTTTTTTGTCAACTGTTACCAGAATTTGAATTTTTAAAAAGCAATTAGAGAGTCATTTATCCACATCCTATGTAGTTTGATGGGCTCCCACTAAAGCCTAAGACACAGGAAGTAAAATGCTAAATTTAAGAGGAAATAGTAAGTACTCCTAAGTGCAAGGTATTCTCAGGGGGGTATCAGGATACCTCCCAACCAGTGCACCTCTGATTATCCCAGAACCTACGCTGTTGTCTGTGGTTGGTTTGTTCTTTGTTGATATTTCCCCCTGGGAGGATGACTTCTCATTTTAATATATTTTTATTGATTTCAGAGAGGAAGGGAGAGGGAGATAGAAACATCAATGATGAGACAATCATTCATCGGCTGACTCCCGCAGGCCCTGTACTGGGGACCGAGCCCGCAACCCAGGCATGTGCCCTTGACCAGAATCAAACCCAGGACCCTTCAGTCTGTAGGCTGACACTCTGTCCACTGAGCCAAACAGGCCAGGGCACGACTTATCATTTTAGATACAGACTCTGTATCATTTTAGACAAGAAGAAGTTATCTTTTCAGAAATATAGTATTGGTCATGGGAAAAACCATAAAGAAAACAATAGATTGGTTTTATCAAACCTATTCTATTGATCTTCACATTATAATAAACTAGAGGCCCAGTGCACAAGATTCATGCACTGGGTAGGGGGGTCCCTCAGCCCAGCCTTCACCCTGTCACAGGCCAGGACCCCTCAGGAGATGTCCACTTGCCACAGTGCAGGGCTCTTGCAGTCCAGGACTCCTTGCTCCTTACCACCTGCCTGCAGTGGAGGCAGGAGAGGCTCCCGCCACTGCGGCTGCACTTGCCAGCCGTAAGCCCGGCTTCTGACTCAGCAGTGCTCTCCCTGTGGGAGCTCACTGACCACCAGAGGGCAGCTCCTGCATTAGCGTCTGCACCCTGGTGGTCAGTGTGTGTCATAGCGACTAGTTGTTCTGCAGTTCAGTTGATTTTCATATTACATATTATGTAAGATTTTTGGTCATCAGTGTCAGATTGGTAAATGGCCAGCTTATAATTCAGTACTGGTGCATGAATTCGTGCATGGGTGGGGTCCAGCCAGTCTGGTCGGGGAGGGGACATGGGCGATGGGCCGGCCTGCCTGTTGGTCAAACTTCTGGTCAAGGGGAAAACTTGCATATTAGCCTTTTATTATATAGGGTATACTGAGTGGTCAGATTATTATGCGTTCAGAGATCATAATAATCTGGACACTGTGTGTGTGTGTGTGTGTGTGTGTGTGTGTGTGTATGTGCGTGCACACATGGGCGCGCATACTCACACACTGTGTGCATACACTAGAGGCCCAGTGCACAAAATTCATGTACAGGGTTGAGGGTGTGTCCCTCAGCCCAGCCTGCACCCTCTCCATTCTGGAACCCGTCGAAGGATGTCTAACTGCTCATTTAGGCCATGAACTTAGGATTGGGCCTAAATGGGCAGTCAGACATCCTTCGGACAATCCAGGACTGCTAGCTCCAAACTACTCCCCTGCTTGCCTCCCTGATTGCCCCTAACCGATTCTGCCTGCCAGCCTCGTCACCCACTAACCACTACCCTGCCAGCCTAATTGATGTCTAACTGCTCCCCTGACAGCCTGTTTTCCCCCAACTTCCCTCCTCCCCTGGTCTGGTCACCCCTAACTGCCCTCCCCTGCAGGCTTGATTGCCCCAAACTGCCCTCCATTGCAGGCCTGGTCTCTCCCAACTGCCCTCCTCTGCTGGCCTAATGGCCCACAACTGTTCTCCCTTGCAGGCCTGGAACTTCCCACTGTCCTCCCCTGCTGGGCATCTTGTGATGGCCATCTTGTGTCCACATGGGGGCAGGATCTTTGACCACATGAGGGCAGCCCTCTTGTGTGTTGGAGTGATGGTCAGTCTGCGTATTACTCTTTTATTAGATAGGATAAAGGCCTGGTGCATGGTGGGGACTGGCTGGTTTGCCCTGAAGGGTGTCCCGGATCAGGGTGGGGTTCCCTTGGGGCATGGGACAGCCTGGGCGAGGGGCCTGTGATGGTTTGCAGGCCAGCCATGCCCCCAACGAACCAAGTGAAGGCCCTGGGATCTGGGATTAATTTATGTTCTACAATTGAAACTTTATAGCCTGGAGCGGAGCCAGGCCTTCTGCTCACTCGGTGGCGACAGCCATTTCTGTTTGATACTTTGTAGCCTAAAGTGGAGGCCTAGGCTAGGGCTGCAGAAATTTGGCTTCCTCCATCGCCCTGGCAACCCTAAGCCTTTTTTCTCTCCAGCTGCATGGCGGCTGCCATTTCTGTTGGAATGTATCTTCTATAATTGAAACTTTGTAGCATTGAGTGGAGGCCTGGGCCAGCAACAACAGGCAGAAAGCTTGGTTTCCTCCATTGCCAGGGAAACCCAAGCCTCCCTCCTGCTCTCAGTGGCAGCAGCCATCTTGGTTGGGGTTCATTTGCATAATTTGCTCCTGATTGGCTATGGGTGTGGCTTGATCATAGGTATGGTCAATTTGCATGTTACTCTTTTATTAGATAGGATATGGATATATATATGTATATATATATATATATATACACACACACACACACACACACACACTCCCCAGCCAGAGTAAAACAGGCTCATCAAGGAGCACAACTTCAGTGCCTTGATATTGTGCATCTGGTGTCCACTCTCTAAGGTTCCAGGGTCTCCACTGGCATGAGCGTCCCATGATTACCACTGACATTGGATGGTTTCAGTGGGAAATGGGAAGTCCAGGGACCACCAAAATCAAACACTGCTCTCTTGTGCATGTTCTTTTTCTTCCTTATTAAAACAAAACAGAAGGTTGAACATTTAATGAATTCATTGGTATGCAGTCAAGAGACACATTTCAAGAGAAATACTGATTCTCAGTTATTTTTTTCTATTGTTGATATTCTTACAGATGTCCCTCATAATCCCCCCTTCCTTTGCTCACCTCCACCCAGCCTCCCCTCCCCCCTCCCCCGGCTTAGATTTTGTTCTTTTTACTTTTTTTTGTCTGACAACTCCAGAAAATTGTTTGTAGTCTTCTTTTCATGTCTTCATAGAAAGACTAATGACTGGAAGGTAATACATATCAGAATGAAACTTGCTCTATAGTTGTCACAGCAATCTCTCTATGGCCGGCCTTTATTTAGGGCTGCATGTTACTGGACAGGAGATAAGTAATCCTGTGTTTACTAAAATGTGCTTAACAACTCAGCTCCTAAATTCATTGTTACCCCTGGAACTTTTTGGTCAAGTAGCAAGTAGGGTCTAGTGGCTGTTAGCATGCTGTGAGTAAATAAAATATTTAACATTGGATCTCTGCAGTGAAGGATCTGGGAGATGAAAATGTTATGTTAGGGCACATTTAAGACATAGTGTCCATAATTCTCTCATGGGTGGATTTTTCTTTTTTAAACATGTGAAGAAAGGCATCTTACCACCCTGATGAAACTTTGGAAGCCTTTATTTGGTGCTAGTATCTGAAGACTATTGCCAACTTTTCTACGACAAGTTAACTGCATTATATACATAGACTTTAACCATGTCTGATGTGTTTTGTGGGAGTAGCTCTAGGGTTTATTTAATTCTCTGCCCAGGGGGAAGGCCATCAGTGTTGTGTTGTCTCCTAAGCAATCAAATCCCCTTTCCCAGGAGGAAACACCCATGGTGTGATGTAGCTGTGGTCTGGGCTGTCATAGGTTTCTTGTTGCCACATCTTTGCTTCCAAAAGCTCTTGTGAAATTTACCGGAGTTTGGTTTCAATGATTTATTACAACTTAAGGGAAGTCTGAAACAATATCATGTCTTAGCTGAATAATGGCTGTTCCTCTGAGCCAATGACCTGAGTCAGGAAACCTGAGTTCTACATGGTGTGACCTTGAGCAAGTCAAGTCTTTTCTGTGGCTCTTCATTTTTAAAGTTCATGTCCTCATCTGCAAAATAAAGGGGCAGATTTGGTAATGCTTCTTTCCAATTTAAAGTTTTGTTTGTTTACTTATTTGCATTTTTCTAGATCATCTTTATATGGAGATTTTTAGGGGGAAAAGATGGGTAATGCAAAACATTTTTGTATTAAAACAAATGCAAATAATATTGGATAGAATAAAATTTAAATTACATTTTGAGACAAAGTAAGAGACACCAAAGACATTTCGAGGTAAGCTACCATGAGCTTCAGGCTGTATTCCTAAATCCTGGGTGAGGAAGGAGACCCCTGCATGCTCACTCTGATATTACAGGGCTGCTGCTTTGATAGAGAAGTCTGAGAAGCAGCTTCCTGGTCTCTCTTGTTATGCTCAGCACCTTGTGACCATCAATAGGAAGTGTGGTTTGTTCATAGGCTTATCTCCATGTCTACATTCAGGACTTCTTGGGACTGTGGTCCATGGTAGAGTTTTACAGAATTGCCAGAACGTGACAGAGTTGAGGAGTTAGGTCCTGGATATATACAGAAAGAAGTCTCATCTTCCTTCCACCAAGTTACCAAGGAAACAACACAAGAGATTCTGCTGTGAATCTCCACACATCCCTACCAGACGATCTCTCTGAGGTCCATGCTTGTAAACGATTGGAAATTGTTTGCTGAGCAACGTTTAATCTTTCTCCAAGTTATTTTTGACACGCATCTGCATCCAATAATACTTGTAATTATTGGTCTTCAAACTTTTTGAATTGACCTGGACATTGTCTTTTATTTTATTTATTTTTTATTTTTTTTAAATATATATTTTATTGATTTATTACAGAGAGGAAAGGAGATGGATAGAAAGTCAGAAACATCGATGAGAGAGAAACATCGATCAGCTGCCCCCTGCACACCCCCTACCGGGGATGTGCCCGCAGCCAAGGCACATGCCTTGACCGGAATCGAACCCGGGACCCTTCAGTCCGCAGGCCGACGCTCCATCCACTGAGCCAAACCGGTCTCGGCATGGACATTGTCTTTTAGATTGAAATCATCACTTTAAAGCAATTAAACCAGCGTTCACAAGTACCTTGAGATGGAGCGTGTTTATCATAAGCCTCCCGAAGTATTCAGCAGCACTTTTCTTCAAAATAAAGTAATGAGTTAAAACTTCCCACAATGCTTTTTTGGGGGGCATAAAATTCAACATTTTATTTATTTTTTGAATAAATCTGTGTTGTTCATATTTTTACAGTTGTTCCTCCCCCCTCCCCCCATAGCTCCCTTCCACCAAGTTCCCACCCAACCTCATTCCCTTACCCCGCCCCCCATTGTCATCCATAGGTGTAAGATTTTTGTCCAATCTCTTCCCGCACCCCCTCATACCGCCTCTCCCAAAAATTATCAGTCCACTCCCTTTCTATGCCCCTGATTCTATTATATTCACCAGTTTATTCTGTTCTTCAGATTTTTTATTCACTTGATTTTTAGGTTCACTTGTTGATAGATATGTATTTGTTGTCACTTTGTTGTTCATAATTTTTATCTTTACCTTTTTCTTCCTCTTCTTAGAGAATACCCTTCAACATTTCATATAATATTGGTTTGGTGGTAATGAACTCCTTTAGTTTTTTCTTGTCTGTGAAGCTCTTTGTCTGACCTTCAATTCTGAATGATAGCTTTGCTGGGTAGAGTAATCTTGGTTGTAGGTTCTTGCTATTCATCACTTTGAATATTTCTTGCCACTGCCTTCTGGCCTGCATAGTTTTTGTGAAAAATCAGCTGAGAATCATATGGGTGCTCCCTTATAGGTAACTAACTGTTTTTCTCTTGCTGCTTTTAATATTCTCTCTTTGTCTTTTGCTCTTGGCATTTTAATTATGATGTGTCTTGGTGTGATCCTCTTTAGATTCCTCTTGTTTGGAGTTCTCTGCACTTCCTGGACTTGTAAGTCTATTTCTTTCATCAGGTAGGGGAAGTTTTCTGTCATTATTTCTTCAAATATGTTTTCAATATCTTGCTCTCTCTCTTTTTCTGGCACCCCATAATTAGGATATTGTTATGCTTGAAGTTATCCCAGAGACTTCTTGCACTATCATCGTATTTTTGGATTCTTTTTGCTTTTTGCTTTTTCGGTTGGGTATTTTTTGCTTCTTTGTTTTATTTATTTATTTATTTATTTATTTTAATTTTTTAATTTTTTAATTTTTTTATTTATTTTTATTTTTTTATTCTTTTTTATTTTTTTAAAAAATCTTTATTGTTCAGTATATTAATTACATTGTTCCCTTTTTTCCCCCCTATAATTCCCCTCCACCTGGTACCGATCCCACCCTCTGCCCTAACCCCCCTCCACTGTCCTCTCCCATAGTTGCATGATTTTTGTCCAGTCTCTTACTGCACTTCCCACACCCCCTTTCTCCCCAAGACTTGTCAGTCCATTCCCTCTCTATGTCCGTGATTCTGTTACATTCACCAGTTTATCCTATTCATCAGCTTATTAATTCACTTGATTTTTAGATTCATTTGTTGAGAGATGTGTATTTGTTGTTCCTAATTTACACTTTTATCTTTTTCTTCTTCCTCTTCTTAAAGAATATCTTTCAGCATTTCATATAATATTGGTTTGGTGGTGATGAACTCCTTTAGCTTTTTCTTATCTGTGAAGCACTTCATCTGACCTTCAATTCTGCATGATAGCTTTGCTGGATAGAGTAATCTTGGTTGTAGATTCTTGCTGTTCATCACTTTGAATATTTCTTGCCACTCCCGTCTGGCCTGCATCGTTTCTGTTGAGAAATCCGCTGACAATCGTATGGGTGCTCCCTTATAAGTAACCAACTGTTTCTCTCTTGCTGCTTTTAATATTCTCTCTTTGTCTTTTGCTCTTGGCATTTTAATTATGATGTGCCTTGGTGTGGTCCTCTTAGGGTTCCTATGTATTGGGGTTCGGTGCGCTTCTTGGACTCCTAAGTCTATTTCTTTCACCAGGTGTGGGGAAGTTTTTGGTCACTATTTCTTCAAATAGGTTTTCATTGTCTTGCTCTCTCTCTTTTTCTGGCACCCCTATAATTCGGATGTTGATATGCTTGAGGTTGTCCCAGAGGCCCCTTACACTATCTTCAATTTTTTGGATTCTTTTGGTTTCTTGCTTTTTCAGCTGAGTGGATTTTCCCTCTTTGTATTTCAAATCTTTAACTTGGTTCTTGGGGTGCTCCAGAGCACTTTTAGGTCTTTGTATAATATTTTTTATTTCAGTCAGTGTATGCTTAATTTCTGGTTGGTCCTTTTTCATATCCTTGAGAGACTCCTTTATATCCTTGAGATTCTCCTTCATTTCCATGTTGGTCTTGATCATTTCCTTGCAGGTCTCGTTCATTTCCTTGTAGGACTCATTGATTTCCTTGTCGGTCTCGCTTATTTCCTTATAGGCCTCGACCTTTTGTTGGAGCCTCTTGAAAAACCCTATAACCGTGGTTTTGAATTCCATGTCCAGTCGTTTTTTTTCCTCCATTTCTTTCACATCTGATTTCTTTCCATGTCTCTGCATGGTGGCTGCTTCCCTGAGTCGGTCAATTAGCTTTGTGTGGTAGACTTCCTACTAGGGACAGTGGCTCAACCTCCCCAGTTACCTGAGGTGGATATGGGTTGCACAGTCTTGCTGAAGTTAAGCTCAGGTTAATCATTGTCAGCCCTTGGAGGGGTTGACCTCCAGGCCAATTGTCTGTGAAGCTCAGCTATGCTCAGGTTGGATGGGCGGACTCTCCGGGCCAAGCAGACAGCGTTAGCTTCGCCCTTTGCGGCCCCAGGGACCCTGCGCCGGGGGCAATGGCTGCCAGCACCTCTGAGAGAGAGCCGCTGCCGAGTTCCACCGGCTGCCGGGGAATTCAGACTCTCCCCAAATGAGCCTGCACGCCCAATGTCTCACCCAGGGTCGCAAAACAAAGCAGTCTGACGGTTTTCCGAATGAGAGACAAGTCACAGATCGCTCTCTGCACGGTCACACAGCCGAGCTGTTCGCGCAAGCTGCCTTCTCCACAAGCCGGGAGACCCTGTAGCACCCGAGCTTCGGCGTGCCCTCCCACTGTCCAGTTTTCACCCCGTATGATAGTGGGTTCCCTGGACTTCGCCCAAAGCTGGAGAATCAGTCCAGTGGGACGTCTTTGTCTCCCAGTTCGAGAAAACTGGCCGGTTTTCAGCTGCCCGCCCTCTCCGCTGGCGCGCGCTCCAAACCTCTCTCCGCACGAATCTTTCAACGCTGTCCGCTGCCGCTCCTTTGAGTCACAGTGTCTTATCTTCACTTCTATTTGTGGAATTTTCACTCGGCGAGCTTTCTGGTGATTCTGGAAGGTGTTTGTTCTTTCGTTAAGTTGTAGTATTAAAATTGTTGAGTATGACAGCAAGATAGGTGTTTTACCTATGCCGCCATCTTGGTTCTCCTATTTTTTGCTTTTTTGTATTTCAAATCTTTGAATTGATTTCATGGGATCCTCTAGTCTGCTGTTGGATCTCTGTATATTATTCTTTATTTCAGACAGTGTATGCTTAATTTCTGATTGGTCCTTTTTCATAACCTTGAGGGTCTTACTAAATTTCTTGGAGGTTTCTAGAAGATTCTTGAGTATCCTTATAACCATAGTTTTGAACTCTATACCCAGTATTTTGCTTTCATCCATTTTTTAAATTTTTGCCTTATTTCTTTGTCTCTGCATTTTGGCTGCTTCCTTGTGTTAGTTTCTATGTACTGGATAGCTGCTAAGTCTCCTTGAGTTGATAGAGTGGCTTTGTGTGGTTGGTGTCCTACAGGGTCCAGTGGCTCAGCCTCCCCAGTCACCTGAGGTAGATGCTCTTGGTGCACCCCTTTGTGGACTTTTTGCACAATCTTGTTGTAGTTCACCCTTGATTGCTATTGGTATCAGTGGGAGGAATTGACCTCCAAGCCAGTTGGCTATGATGACCAGCTGTGTCTACACTGGAAGATCTGTTGCACAGGACCTTAGGGGGCAGGACTTGATTCAGTGGGGCTTTGGTGCTCACTGAGTCTGCACTTTGAGTGTGTCTTTTATGGATGTGAGGAGTTGTAAGCTGGTATGGTCTCACTCTGACCACTGGGTGCACTGGCTCTTGGATATCCGAAGAGGTGTAAGGTCAGCCACTGTCCAGGGCCACCCAGCAGGCACTACAGAGAATCTGCAGATTCCTCTTTTTTATGTGGGGTTTGGAAGTGCCCAGACAAGGCCGAGCTGTGAAGCAAGGCCACTGTTGCTGTCAGGCAGTGGGCCTTCTTTTGTAACCTCTGGGGCTCTCTGACCCATCTGCGGTTTGTTTTAGGCAAAAGGACAGGCCATTCATATGCAAAAATCGATGCGCACAGCTTGGGTGGGGTTGTAAATTGGGTCTGGCAGGGTCTCTGGAAATCACCAGAGCAGAGCAAACAGCTCCCTGAACTGGATAAGTCCTCGGTTCTCCACGTCCTGTGCACCCCCCTTCTCCCCCTGTCTCTGTGCAGGAACAATGATCTCAGTGAGCACTTCTAAGAGTAAGCTGCCCTCGCATTCCTGTCCCAATGCCAGACATTCCAGTTTCACCCTGGATCCTCCAGAGTCTCACCCGGAACTGGAGTTCAGAGCAAGCAGGAACTTGTATCTCCTGGTTTAAAGAGCAGCACATCCAGGTGCCAGCACTTTCCATGCCTCCGCGTCTCTTACCAATCTCAATGAGCTTTTTTCACTTCTCTAGTGAAATTGGAACCTTCCATTCAGCCAGCTTTCCTGTGGTTCTGGGTGGTAGTTGTTCTGCTGCTTAGTGGTGGTTTTAATATGGTTATGAGAGACAGCAAGTATAGGAGATTACCTACGACTATCTTGGTTCTCCTCAGTGTTCCAAGATCTTAAAACACCAGTGATGCATTAATTGCTGAAAATGCAGATGAGTACTGCACTCTCTTAGCCCATTTGTTATCAAAGAGTAGCCAATCTAAAAGAAGTTCAGGAAAGTTTTGAAATGGGAAGTGTTGTAGTGTACCCCCATCTTACAAAGGACGTCTCAAGAAGTCGAATTATGGAGTCATTTATTAAAAGCTAACGGCATACAAAGGAGCAATTCAGCACTCCAAATCTCGCAGCCCCAAACAGCTTGCCACATCTGGCTTATATCGGCAGAATATCACAAAGGTTTCGATTACATCTTTGGGTCTGGAATGAGGAACCTGTTTTGTGCAAACCATTTACAGAAGTGAAATTGAGCAAGTTAGTTATTTAAAGTATCTGTGGATCACTGAATCAACAGAAACACATTATCTGGGACCACCGGGTAATTTAGAATAATTGTGCTGTCCAGATTCCTGGACCACTGAGTCAACTGGAATACATTATCTTAGCTACTAGGGCAATTTAGGGTCTGTTCTGATTCTGGGACCACTGAGTCAACCGAAACTCGTTATCTGTAGATACTGAGACAATTTAGGACAATTGAACTGTCCTGGTTCCCAGAAGAATGTGCTTCGATGACCAGTGAGGTCACAATCAATGGGATATTCAAACCACCATCAATGGAGCATTGGGATAGCATACATAAGTTCAGAAAATCAAAATAACTTTCTATTGTTTTAGCAAATAAATAAGTACAGAAGCCAAACAGCAGTTTCTACCTGAGTTGATTGGTACCATACTTCAGAAATTTTTATAAAACTGTTCAAATGAAGAACAGTGTTGGACCATCAAAAAGATGGTTACTCTTAAAAGGAAAAAGAGTAAAGTTAGAATTCTTCAGTATTTGACCAGATTTTCTGGAAAAGAAATTGCCTTATTTGGCTGACAGACTGTTACTTTCAGAAATAGCTGCTTACTTCAGTCTACTTGCCAGGTGGATGCTTGTAGTAAAATTAAGTCCATCAAGGTATGACAGTGAATCACATTATCTCTAAGACCTTTCCCACCCACCCACCCCCTTTCTTTTTGTACTGACTATTTATCTGGTGTATTAGTTTCCTAAGGGAGATATAACAAATCTCCACAAACTGAAGGATTTTCACTCATCGTTCTGGAGGCCAAAGACCGAAATCCAGGCCTCCGCGGAGTCAGTTCCCTTGGGGCCCTGGCCGTTGCCACCACGCCTTGGCTTACAGACGCATTCCTCCAGCGTCTGCTTTCACTTCCACAGTGTCCTCTTTCTGCTTGTGTTCTTTTCTTTTTCTTATAAGGACGCACTCATTGGATTTAGGGCCCAGTGTGACCTCTTCTTATCCTTACCATGACTGGGTTTGCAAAGACCCTATTTCCAAATAAGATTACTTCCTGAAGTTCTAGGGGGACATGGATTCTCAGGTAACACTATTGAACCTGCTGTACCCAGCAGCTTCCTACACAAGCAGTAGTTGAAAGAGCAAGGACCTGGGATTCAAGAGGCTTGTCTCTGGTCCTAGCCAGCTCTAGTAATCTCTAAGGAAGCTTGTCATTGTCCCAATTCTCAAATGCAGAGGTTGGTCAGTGAGTAATCAAAGATTCCTATTTGTCCTGAAGCCCAGGTTCAATGAGGAGGAGTCATGTGCAGAGCTGATTTCTAGTGCCACCCCTCTTACTTCTCTTCTCTCCAGCCCCTGATTGTTTCTGTGGGGTTTTTAAAGGTATGAAAAGTATTCGAGAGGCTTTGGCATCTTTGGATAAAAATATAGAATATTACTATTCTTATCTGTAAGTGAACTGAAGGTATTTCTTAGGGATTAGCAAAGGAGACTTGGTGTATTTAAAGGTTTTCCCATTCCTTTTGTCTCTGCCTCCACTCTGTTTAAAGACGAAAAGAGAAAGAAGAAAACATTTTAAATTACTTTGTTGCTGAAGATTATTTAACACTCTCAAATAGGAGGTAGGACAATTAGGTTCCAAAGTGTTTTAGTTTAATATTCTCTTTTTCAGTAATTGTACTAAGGGATGAAGAAATGCATGTAATTGTAGATAGTGGGCAGTGTCTGACAATCCTGATCTGAATTGCTGGAATTGCAAGGTTTGAACTCTCTTCAGGAGAGAGAGTTCGTATAAAGGCACAGGAAAAAAACAATGTTCACTTGCATGGCATTATTCTTTGCTTAAGAGAGTCTGTCCCTGTCTCTTCTGTGTGCTCACTAAGGCACAAAAGGAGGAATTTCTGGCTGCATTTTTTATAGACTTCAGTGTTATTGAAATGAAAGTGCTTCAAGGACATTTCCATTTGTTACTAGCTTATGGATTTCATGTAAATTATTTTGCTCCTTTTCATTTTAATTATTTGCTGTCATTGTCTGGCAAAATCATCATTTGGTTTCTCTGAAGATATTCACCGATTACTCAGCTGACAATGTCCTTTGTCTAAAAATATATAGTATCCTGTGGATTTATTTTATTACTTTTTATTGTTACCTGTAGGTTCTATTTATATTTCTTCCCCTTTTTGTCTTAGAAATTGTCTAGGGCTAAAAACATCCTTACATGGACAGAAGTGTGTTTTGAAGAGTTCCACTTCAAACACAGTCTCTTAAAGAGTCTTAGAGCCAAGTTCTACAATGTATCTACTTGATAGAACTATCTATTCTTTCAACATAAAGGTTAAAATATTTGAAGGGGAATAATAACTAGTGTGTACTACCTAAGACTATTGTGGAGGGAGTGGGGACAGGTGCCTAAACCCGGGAGGTGAGGCTGTTTTGAATGAGTTTTATTACCATTCTGAAATATCTCTTGAATCTTACCCTTCCTCTGTCTTTCCATGCCTCAGTCTACTTCATACCCTCTCCCCAGCTATTGCCATAGCTGCCTGGCTTCTGTCTCTAGTATCACCAGAGATATTTCCCTACAAAAATAAGTTTGGTCATATAATATCCCTGCTTAGAAACTTGGACCCAGTGTTTTTCTGCATTTTGTTCTCATATACAATATATTCCAGACACACCAAACTACTTCCCATTTCAGAACATTTTAAGCTCTTTCATGATTCTCTTTCTTTATACATGGTGCTTCCTCTGCCTCCTATTATTTCTCTCCACTCACCCTCCCTGCTGTTTCTTTATGACCCTGCACAAACGTTGATTCTTTTCTGCTCCCATATATTTATACTCAGACCACTAATATAGTCCACTTTACAATATTTATAATGTGTTTCATTACATGCATATATCCCCTGGTAACTACAATGGGAAGATTTGTCTGTCTGATTTATCTTTGCAACCATTTAGCCAATTGCCAGGTATAAACTAAGACTCATTCCACATTTTGGAGAGACTAAATGAATGATTAATCAATGTCCAAACTGAAAATCATTACACTCATTTCCCATCTTCATTGATAGTGAGTGGTTCTGTACTATTCAAAAATAAACACTATCCTATCTAATAAAAGAGTAACATGCAAATGTTACTGTACCTTGGCTCCTGATTGGCTATGCTACCAGCCAATCAGGAGCGGGGGGTGGGGCCTTGCAGTGCGCTATCCTGCCTCTCCCGAAGCCTCCGATGGCCTGGGGAATGAGCACCATGGGACTGGGGAGCAGACACTGCGCTGGTGGTCCTGGCAACCCGCGGTGCCAGTTCCCTAGGCTGCGTGGAGGCACGGCGGGAAAGCCGGCCACCACCGTGCTTTGCCGTGGGTGCCTGGGGTCCGAGATCGCGAAGGGCATGAGCGCGGGGGTCTCAGATCACCGGTGCGCGCATGAAGGGCAGGGACATGGGAGGCCGGGGGGAAGACCAGCTACCGCCCGCTTTGCTGCGGGCACCAGGGGTCCCAGATCATGAAGGGTTTGTGTGCACAGAGGTCCCAGATCACCATGGTAGAGGGGCCAAGGCAGAGGCCATTAGGGGTGATCAGGCCAGGAGGGGTGGGCAGTTGGGGGTGATCAGGCCAGGAGGGGTGGGCAGTTGAGGGTGATCAGGCTGATGGTGGGGGCCAGTTGGGGCCGAGCAGGCTGGCAGAGGGGACCAGTTGCAGAGTGGTTAACAAACAGAGTTGTTAGGGGTGATCAAGCAGTCAGGCAGGTGAGCGGTTAGGAGCGGATTGGGAGGGGCTTGTCCAAGTGTCAGTTTAGGCCCGATCCCACAGGGATCTCAGATTGGAGAGGATACAGGCCGACTGAGAGACAACCCCCACGCCCACCCCCACGTGCATGAATTTTGTGCACCGGGCCACTAGTATGAATATAATTGTATTTAGCTATATCTTAGTCTAAATCCCCTGAATATAATGTTAATGTAAAAACCTGTAAAGAATTTTTGTGAGTTTATTTGAGCCAAACTGTTGACAGTTGCTGGGAAGCAGAATCTCAACTGATTGGGATAGTGCTCCGGAGAATGCAGTTTTTCACCTTGTTTTATACATTGCAATGAAAAGACGAGATGTGGGTGACGTGAAATCCATTGGTGATAGATTAGGGAGGTGGGAGAAAGCAAAGCAGGGAAACTTCTGGAATTCAATAAAAAGTAAAATGATAGATACATGCTTCGTTTACATAGATGGTTACAGGATTGCTGACAGTCAATAATTAACATGATAACAATAACAATGAAGGAACTTATGGTCTCTGTCCAGGCACCCAGTTGCATTTCATTAGCCCTGAGGGGTCTGGAAAAAGGGAAGGAAGCTACAAGTTACCCAGACATTTCATACCTATGTTATTTTGGATGCAAAACGACAGTGAGTTCAGTTAAGGTATAGATTGAACTTATCAGTGAAAATACGGGCCAAGGACATCACTACCCACCATAACTGCTTTCAGATAAAGTTTTAATTTAGGACCATTTTTTGTGGTTACTTTAGGTCTTAGAATTTATAAGACCACCATGCAGGCCTTCCCTGAGCTTGTCAGGTTAGCATGTAGTGCCTTTCATCCATAGTACCTAGAGAAGATAATGTACAATATGTTGAAATTCCATTTGGCTTTTTCCTAAAAGAGATATTACTGGTTTCATTAAAAGTCTTAACTGAGCAGGCCAGTGTGGCTCACTGGTTGAGTGTTGACCCATGAACCAGGAGGTCACGGTTTGATTGTCCATCAGGGCACGTGCTTGGGTTGCGGCTCAATCCCCAGTAGGGAGCATGCAGGAGGCAGCCGATGGATGATTCTCATCATTGATGTTTCTAACTCTACCTTCCTCTCTCTGAAATCAATAAAACATTTTTTCAAAAGTTTTACTAGAACCACTGCTTTCACCTTTGTTTCCTTCTTTCATTCATTTATTCCTTCATGTATTCATCTATTTAAACATCTATTAATAAGTAACTATTTCATTGAGTATCTCTTATAAGCCCAGCAGATTCCTTTGACTTAGAAAGCTCCTCTTGTGAGTACCTATATAGAAACTATACTTATTGTTATCTTTAATGCTTCCTTTTTTCTTGAGCAATTAACAAATGTTCTCTTTCACAGAGCACATGTGAAAAACACTTGGGAGATTTTTGTTGACATTAAATTCAGATAAGTAAAATATGTGATGGTGACCGTATTAGTTATTGTCTAAAATGGGATACTTCTGGGGGAGTGAAAAGGAATCCTATCTAATAAAGAGGAAATATGCTAATTGACCCTCACGCCATTGCAAAGATGGCAGTGCCCACAGCCAATAAGGAGGAAATATGCTAATTGACTGTCAGACCTACAAAGATGGCAGCACCCAACAGCCAAAAGATGGCAGCACCCAGTCCCCGGCCTCAGGCACAGGCAAGCCTCGGATGGCGGCTGTCCAGCCACCCAGGGCTGTCCGAGGCTCAGGTAACCAGGGCCAGTCAAGGCTTGAACTGCCAGGAGTGGCAGCAGCAGAGGTGTGATGGAGTGTCACCTTCCCCTGATCGCTGGGTCACTTCCCATCCCTGAGGGCTCCCAGATTGTGAGAGAGGAGGCAGGCCGGGCTGATGGACCCCCCTCCAGGGCATGAATTTTCATCCAGCAGACCTCTACTGTGTTAATAATCCAAGACAACAGCATTATCTCAGGCAAGCCAAGATGTACGGTCACCCTATAAATAACTCCTATAGTCTAATCAGATTGTATTACTAGTTGCCTTCTGTTTTTCAAGCACAGCTTATGTTTTTATGCCTTTGTATCTTGGTCTTTATTCCTAACTTTGCCCTTTCCTCTCCAATGCCTAGAGCCTGTGCATCCTTCAAAAGCTTCCCAGATCAATAAGCTTTTCCCGATCAGCCTAGTCCATACAGATATCTCTCCATCCTGAATTTTTTTAGCGTTCACTTATATACTTTATTAGCAACTACACTTATTCTGGCTTGTCATAGTTATGGTACTGTTTTGACTCCTTTTGTTGTTTAACTTTTCATATTTTCCTCCTCAAATGAACCACATGTTCTTAAGATCAAGGTCGATATTTTGAACTTACATCTACTCCTCAAGTCCAGTGCCTTATTCTTACTCATATAATACATTTTTATTGAATATTTTATTTCCTATCTAAAAACTCGCCCACTTTGCCCTAGCCAATAGAGGCTTTATCACAAGGAACAACAATAGCCTGTAATTATTGGAATTAAGAGTCTAGGTCAGTGGTCGGCAAATTCATCATTAGTCAACAGAACAGCAAACCACTGCCCTAGCTGGTTTAGCTCAGCGGATAGAGTGTCGACCTGCAGAATGAAGGGTCCCAGGTCCGATTCCGGGCAGGGGCACATGCCTGAGTTGCAGGCTTGATCCCTAGTAGGGAGTGTGCAGGAGGCAGCCAATTAATAATCCTCTCTCATCATTGATGTTCCTCTCCCTTCATCTCTGAAATCGATAAAATCCTATCTAATAAAAGACTAATTTGCAGATTGACCATCACTCCAACACACAAGAGGGCTGCCCCCATGTGGACACAAGATGGCCATCACAAGATGCCCAGCAGGGGAGGGCCATTGGGAGGTTCCAGGCCTGCAAAGGAGGACAGTTGTAGGCCATCAGGCCAGCAGAGGAGAGCAGTTGGGAGGGACCAGGCATGCAAGGGAGGGCAGTTGGGGGCGATCAAGCCTGCAGGGGAGGGCAGTTAGGGGTGACCAGACCAGAAGAGGAGGGAAGTTGGGGAAAAACAGGCTGGCAGGGGAGCAGTTAGACATCAGTTAGGCTGGCAGAGTAGTGGTTAGGGGGTGATCAGGCTGGCACGCAGAAGTGGTTAGGGGCAATCAGGGAGGCAGGCAGGCAGGTGAGCAGTTTGGAGCCACCAGTCCTGGATTGTGAGAAGGATGGCCAACTGCCAGTTTAGGCCCCATCCTACCGAGCAGTTAGACATCCCTCGAGAGGTCCCAGATTGAGAGGGTGCAGGCTGGGCTGAGGGACATCCCCCAGCCCCCTGTGCACGAATTTCATGCACCGGGCCTCTAGTAATTATAATAATTTAGAAAACAAAAAAACTCTTCCATTTTACATCAGTATTTTATATCCCCCACCCCCCAAAAAAGAGAAAGCTTTAAGGGCTTTCCAATGAAAAATTATGATTATTACATTTTAAACTTAAATATTTCCTATGATATATCTTAAAATATGATTTTGTCAGTTTGGATTATACTGTGTCAGTTTGGATTATACATATGAAGAACAAATTGATGGTTGCCAGATGGAGGAGTGGTTGGGGGAATGGTGAATTGGTGAAGGGATTAAGATATACAAATTTCCAGTTATAAACATAGTTACAGGATGTAAAATATAGCATAGGGAATGTAGTCAATCCTATCTAATAAAGGAGTAATATGTAAATTGACCATACCTCCGCTACACCCACAAGCCACGCCCACCAGCCAATCAAGAGCGATGTGCAAATTAACCCCCAACCAAGATGGCTGCTGCCCACAGCCAGGGCTGGGGCGGAGCCAGCCATCGGCCCAATTGCAGGGCGATTGCTGGGAGTCCCCTGGGTGAGTTCCCCTGCCCAAGGCCAGGGCTGGGGCGGAGCCAGCGATTGGCCCTATTGCAGGGCAATCGCTGGGTGCCCAAGGCCGGAAAGCCTCGGCCAGAAGCTTTCGGCCTTGGGGAGGCCAGGGGTGAGCCTGATGGACATCCCCTGAGGGCTCCCAGTATGTGAGAGGGAGTAGGTTGGGCTGAGGCACCACCTATCCCCAGTGCATGAATTTCATGCACCGGGCCTCTAGTATTGTAATAATCACATGTTGTTTCAAGTGAGTACTAGACTTACCAAGCTGATCACTTTGTAAGTCATATAGCTATCTAACCACTGGGTTGTACTCTTGAAACTAATGTAATATTGTATGCCAATAGTAATTGACAAATAAAAATTGTTTAAAGAAAGGACTGAAGTTTTCTCATCAGAAATGAGTAACCCAAGTAAAGTTGAAAAGCATGGGTTTTTCAACTGGAGCAACCTACTTTCCAGGCCAATATGTCCTTATCTCTTGTGAACCCCATATTCTCACCACACTCTGAACAGATTCCTAAAGGCCTTTACCTGCTTTGCCTTTGCACATGATGTTCCCCTTGCATGAAATGTTCTTCCTCCTCTTTGCCTTGCAAACTCCCGCCCATCTTCTAGCCTAACTCCGGTGGCACTTCCTCTGCCAGGTCTTTCCAGGCTCCTTCAAAAACACACTGAGCGCGTCTTCGTCTTTGTTCCCACCGTTCTCTCTAGACGTCCTGTGGGATTTTGCCACAAGTATACTGATTTATATGTCTCTCTATTCAGTAGATTATAAACTCCTTGACGTCAGAACCTATGTCATTCTCTTCTTCACCCATGGTGCAAGTACAAATAGGTGTGTAGTATCTGCTTTTGTTGTCTTAATCTGGTGCTTCTCAAACATTAACTGAATTACCTAGAGCAGTGGTCGGAGCTGCAGTTTGCCGTTCTGTTGACTAATGAGTTTGCCGACAACTGACCTAGAGATGTTGTTAAACCTCAGATTCTGGCCCTGACTGGTGTGGCTCAGTTGGTTGAGCACTGTCCCATGCACCCACAGGTTGCAGGTTTGACTCCCCATTAGGACACTAGGTTTCGGGTTTGATCCCCAGAAGGGGGTGTGCAGGAGGTAGCTGATCAATGGTTCTCTCCCTCTCCCCATCTCCTCTAAAAGTCAATTAAAACATCTAACAAAAAGAAAAAACAAAAACACTCATTTATTCCGAGATCCTGCCTCTCTAACAAGCTCCCCAGTGATGCCAGTGCTGCCTGGTTTGTGGAACTCATCCAGCAAGCATTTGCCCGAGTAAATAGCGGAAGTGTAGTAAAGATAAAGATAATAGGAATGTGGAAGTGGAGCACTTATGGGGACAGAGACTTGAAAAATCCTCACTGTGAATGCTGGACTCCTTAAAATGATAGCAGAAAACCACATGGGAAGACAAGCTTATTGTGGAATAAAGCAGGAGACCAGAGTGGGGGCCAGCAGCTGGAAAGGCTGGGATGATACAGTTCTGTGACTTCTGCCTTAGAAAAGGAGGTGTTGTGTGGTGCTGGCAGCTGCTGTGTCGGGACTGCAGTGGAGGATGTTCTCCAGAGGGAGGGATGGGGAAGAGGAGTGGCAGTGTGGGTCTGGGGATTCACTGGAAGGGTTAGGGGGCTCTGTGTTTACTCCAAACAAAATGGCACTTCCCCCAATGGGGACAAGAGTGTGAGGGAAGGTACCAGAATTTGACAATCATTTCCTGACCTTAAGTTTCCAGGTTCAAAGCAGGAAGGTTCTCTTTCTTTTTTTAAACTCATAAATGATGGGGAAAGTAGCACTAACAAGCATTCTGCGCTCACACATAGCCTCACAGGTCTGATGACGGGTGCAGTTAACCCCATTTCTTTTGCGCACTGTTGTGCAGAGGGTACAGTAAGTATCCAGGTACTCTTTAACAACAGAGGAAAGGCAAAAGTAAAGAGCTGTTACATCTCTTCCCACTCACCCCTTCCCCCACAAAGAACTAATCAATATTTACCACCTGATGCATATTCTTCTAGCTTTTATCCATGCAAATTTATGTGCATAGACAGGAATTTTTCAAATTCCATCATGCTGCTTTTGCAGGCACATTATTCTGCAGACTGTTTTTCTCACTTAGGGTAGGTCATAAACATCCCTTCAGGTCAGTGGATAGAGCTCTAACTTGTTTTTTCCCTAGTCATTTTAAAACAGCTGTGTATAAATATAGATGTCCCATAATTTGTTCTGCCATTCTCTCATTGATGGAAAATTGGGTAATTTCCAATTTTGGCTACTACAAACAATCTGACACGCACAAAAAATCCTATTGTGACAGTGCCTCAGTAAGAGAACTCTGATTTCAGCCAGCCACGCATATCACAGTAGCTTTCATATCGAAGACATCTGAATGAAGCTTACTCAGCAGTGGCTAGGCCTGTGCTACCCAATGAAGTAGCTATTGATCACATGTAGCTATTTAAATTCGCTAGAATTAAATCACATTAAACATTCACTTCCTCAGTCACATCAGCCTCATTTCATGTGTTCAGCAGCCACGTGAGAATAGTGGCCATCATAGTAGACAGCACAGCACAGACCATTCCACCCTCAGAAAATTCCACTGTGCAGCCTGGACTAGACACTCTAGTGCTACACCCTAGAGAAGGAAGTGTTTCTCAGTAGGCTGGTGTTGTAAGAGAGCAAATTGCTAAAAGTACAAACTGTGTTTTAATTGGTTGCCTCTGCAGTTACTTCAATGAGAATCAATATCCAGATGAAGCAAAGAGAGAAGAAATTGCAAACGCTTGCAATGCGGTTATACAGAAACCAGGTAAGGCAGCGAGCTGTGCTCTGCGGGGCAGCTCTCGCTTAGGACATGACACGAAAGCCCCCGACTCACCCCACTCCGTGCTGTCCTCTGTGCCATCCTCCTGTGGAGAGGCGCGCCCTGATCTAGCCAAACACTCTTCTCGGGGACGTGATTGTACTGCTCCAACCAGTCGTTCATATGGGAACGTTTCCAGGGAGTGTCCCTGATGAAGAGGCAAGAGCTTGAAATTATTTCTTTTAGAGACTATAGATTTCTTTTTCCAAAAAATAGCATAAATGTATCGATTCCAAAATAGTTTATTTAATCAGAGTTTGTTAATAAAAATATTGGCATAGCATTATCTAACAAATGTAAATTGTCTAATTTACAACCGAAGAGAGAACCGTGTTTGGAGTTGGCTTTGGGAGGACTTCTGCTCAGTCAGGAGGGGCTGGGGGATTTCATTCTGAGGTCCTGCTCTCATGCGCGTCAGCAGAGCCACTTACACACACTTGTCTTTTCTTCCAGGTGCTAAGATAGTCCAAGTTTTACAGTTTACGTTACCAGAAACCATTCAGTTATGACAATCCAATTGATTTCCATTTGGCCCATTAATGTGATTGGCTAAAAGGTTGTAAATTAAAGTATAAATGCTTTGTAATAATTAAATAGTAATTTATTCTTCCTTAGCTAGAAGCCTGACTGCTTAAAAGTCCAGAGCCTACCAACTCAGCTCCAACATCATCTAAAAGTCCCATCCCTAAAGCTGTGGGAACTCCATCTCTTCCTGGAAAACACATTACCCCTAGCTCATCAAGGCCCTAACCTGTTTTCTGGAATCTCCACCCACGTGGATTAACAGTGAGACAGGAGAGGACAGGGTGGGAGGGAAAGGTATAGGTGGGTCCTTGTTGGCAAGCATGGTGCTGTCCATAGAAGTCACATTTGATAGCAAAGAAGATAATAAATCTAAAATGTTCCTGCTCATGCTGTGTTGCAGCATAGTTACAGTAACGGGTGACGAAGTAACATTTAGTCCAAGAAAACATGAGACAGCAGTAACTAGTTAGTGTGAGATCTGAAAGAGGTACGTAAACCAGCTATCTGAAAACCGGTTAAGCAATAGCATATTCATCTAGAATGATGTTAATTAAATGAAGTCTCTGTGTGCTCTCCTGTGAACATCAATCCTAGCAGACTGACTCTGTGATATCCTTTAGGATTGTATTTAATACTGGAATTCTTTAAGATTGTGTGGCTTTCTGAATTCAGGCATTTTATGTTACGAGTTGCTATTTGTGTCTTTATTCAATAATAATTTGAGTATGAACATTGTACTAGGTGTTGCAAACCCTCCCCACACCCCATATCTGTTATTTCAACAATAAGTGCAATCAAAAGAACTTTTTGAAAAGAAAAGTATTATTCCTTAAAACTAGTCTCAGGTATAGATTATCTGAATTTCATTGCATGCATTCACAGGCAAAAAACTGTCAGACCTGGAGCGAGTTACCTCCCTGAAAGTGTATAATTGGTTTGCCAACAGGCGGAAGGAGATCAAGAGGAGAGCCAATATCGGTAATGTATCAGGGAGGCTGCTTCTTCTTTCGGGCAGTAACACTGTCTATTTTAAGTGGGACTTTAACTTAGAACTGCAGGTCTAAAGAACCCTACATTTTAAATCGAATAAGAATTGTCCTTATGTTTTTCTTCATTGTATTTTTAATAATCCAGTTAATATTAATATTATTTAAAGTATTTGTGTTACAATAATAATGCCATTATTATTTCTCAAACTCGTTGTTCTTAATGTTCTAGACTCTAGAATGAGACCTGGTCTCTGAGCAGTAACTCCTGTGGTGCATGTTAAAGACACTTGTAAGGCCCGGAGAGAAGGGATGTGAAACCCCGGCTTCTCTGTTATTACCTGGTTATGACCTCAGTACTAAGGAACATCTGATGATTAGAGTTTGAATGAAAGAATCTTAGGGAACATAGCAAAAGGCAGAGATTTTAAAAAGAAGGGAGCATTTAAGAAATTGATGAGCTTATGGCAGGGGACAAGCCAGGGGGAGGAAGTGGTTTTGAGCTTCTAAAACTGTATTTCATTTTAAACTTACGCCCTCTCTATCATTACAAATCTCAAACTCTTTAGCGAACACCGAGATAGGAGGTCGGTGTTATTAGTTGGTGTCAGTTAAGCACCTAACAGTCAACCACGCACACGCAGCCCACACAGCAGCAGGCCCCCGAATGCACACGTGTCCTCCCCTGACCTCCGTGCCCTGTGCTCCATCTGTCTGTGATTTCAAAGAAACAGAACATAGGGAAACCTAGGTTCTTGTTTAATGACGTTCTAACTCCTCAACACAGAAATTAATTCAGCATTTAGGCCATTATGATGCTGTAACAGATAATTTAGGGATCTATTTGCTTTTTTCGAAGAAGCAGCAATCCTGGAGAGTCATGGGATAGATGTACAGAGTCCAGGGGGCCATTCCAACAGTGACGACGTTGATGGCAACGACTACTCCGAGCAGGTATGTGGCTGAGAGGGGATCAGGGTTACAGAGCGGGTGGGAGAGTATGACAGCTCAGTCTGCGGTGCGTTTGGTATGGGTGGGGAAGAGGAGACAGTCTGATGTCCCTCCACACTGTACTTGTGTGTCTAGTTGGATTTTTGTGTAATTAGAAAGTTATGTGGTAAGATTCAGTTGTCCTGTTGAATTTGTGAGAAATCGTTATTCACCCACATGGATTTATTGTCATAAACAGGATACTTGGCAAGTACGCAATGGGGAGGAGGAGGAGGGAAGAAGTTCAGAGGGAGTCAGAGAAGCAGAGAAGGTAGAAGAAGAGAGGAGGATCTGATCCAAACAAGCAAGTTACACCATTCACCACACACACACTCACTGTTTGAGAAACACTAGGGGCTGCTGGGTAGCTGTACCCAAGCCTAAGCACCACCGGTGGCGCACAGTGGAAGGCCCACCCCCGCGCCCCATCGCAGTGCTGAGATGAGTGGTTCTTCCAGAGTCTCCGGCACATTGACACACACACCCTCTCATAAATGCATGTCCTCTACCTCACCCAACTTATTCTTCATTGCTTGGGGGCAGAAATGTATTTAATTATAGCCACTGGATGGAAAAATTTAGTAACTAAGGATGTGGGAAGTTCCCGCCCCCCATATCTGTTGACAGGTTTCATTTACATTTTTATAGGATCTCAAATTCATTTCCATTTGGAATGTGGTCTTTTCTCTTGGACCCCACCCTTGCTGCCCCTCCCTTGCTGCTCAGCCAGCCCTTAAATCCCACCCACTGTGCTCTTTCAGGCTCCGTGTCACAGCCTGTTCACAGACACTGCGCAACCTAAGACCAACCCATGAAAATGAGAACGAAACAGCGCCTGTACTTTCCCCGGGACCTGTTCCCCTCTGGGCTCCACATCGTAGCTCCCCATTTCCCCTGGAGAGTATTTATAAGTCTTCCTCATTGGAAACGTTCCTGGTATTTTAGTCCGCAGATGGTTCATTTCCATCTTTTTTTCCAGGGTAGCCCTAAGGGTAGCATATCCCACCCTGTTTTCCTCTGATGCGACATAAACTCCCCAAAGTTCTTTGATGCAGATTTCCCCTGAAGGTGGGAAACCTGCCCTTTAATTGTAACACATGTTCAGTGCCACAAATGCAAGGCCAGTGTCCTCCCCAGCTCTGCTGTTAGCACCTCAGTGAGGAAAGAGGGAGCGTCACTCTCCAGCTAAGGTGGCCGCCACTTCCTGCACAGCAGGTGGACTGCGCTCTCCCAGAGCTGTCCCGCAGTGACACTGCCGACACTTCCATGCTGTTGTCATCGAGAGGTGGTTATTTTTTTTTTTTTTTACAAAAGTGCAGTTTTATCCATAAGATGTTGCTGTCTAACTTCCTGTCTAGTTTTCTCAGTTCAGTGGAGAGATACCATGAATTCTAATAATCCTAGGAGCACCTTCCAGAATTTACTAGCTCACCATCATGTCCTTCAGTGACTAGAATGAGCCAGATTTGATTATTATCACCAGAAATCTTCCTAAAAGAAAGAATACAATGCACAGAAAAAAATAAAAAATAAAAACTTTGTTGAATCCTAAAACTGTTACCCCGAAATCTCTGAACTATCCATTCAGTGTCTACTTAAATGCATTTCGCCCCACTCTGTCCTGAGCCCCTCCCCCTCTCTCTCCACCCCCAGCTGCTCTGCCTCCCCTTGCCCAGCATGCCTCTCTGTGAGCTAGAGACTCTCCCAGTCCTCTAACATGTGTTTCTTATCCCTGCACATCTAGGACGACAGCACTAGCCATAGTGACCACCAGGACCCCATCTCACTAGCGGTGGAAATGGCAGCCGTCAACCACACGATCTTGGCATTGGCCCGACAAGGAGCCAGCGAAATCAAGACAGAGGCCCTGGATGACGACTGACTGGGGAGGGCGACGTGAGAGTAACTTAGTTTAGACGTAGCACCTTAGCAGACTTTCCTCGGTCCTTAACACATGTTCTCACAGTATAACTTGCAGTTTCTTGTATGTCAGTTAGCCGTTAGGGTCTTGTTCTGTGAAGATGGCATGGTGCCCTCCGCCTTCGCATATACTCTCTCAGTATTAACTCCCAGTAAGTAATAAGCAACCAACCAGCCACACTTTCCTCTCCCGGCCCCAAGGCTAGAAATTTCGCTGCTCCGTCTTAGCATTCCAAGAAAGTGCTTCCAGGTATGTAGATAGCCCTCTGGTCTCAGACACTAGGCTACATGTAAACCGAGGGTGCCACAGACCCCCGCCCCACCGTCTGTCCCCCTTCCCTCCTCGGCTGATAGGATGCAGGCTGAGGCAGTGTGGCCTGGGACTGACGGCCCGGCGGGGAGTGTCCACAGTGAAAAGAGCATGAGCCCCACCTCGGGCTGGGGGTCCCTGATTTCTAGCTTCAACAAGCCGTGCCTCACAACAGTCACACAGGCTGGTGACGAGCGTCTGGGCTGGGCTGGGAACGCAGCGGGGAGCTCCAGCTCAGATTCAGGTGATGGTAACATGCCTGACAGACATCCGGTCCTCTCGCAGCTGTGTGACTGAGTAGATAAAATACTGCCTTCTGCCTTTGGGACCATGATTAAAACAAACAAAAAAAGACAAAAATAGAGGTCATTTAAAAACACCCCCAGCTTGAGAGGCACTGGGAAGTGACAGGAGCTGAATGTACGTGGGTGCCACGTCCAGCTCAGAACACTGTCTGTCAGGCGTGGCCCAGGCCGTGCCTGTCTGGGAAAGTGCCGGAGGTCATCAGGAGCTGTTTGCCTCCTGGGTCCCCTTCCCTGCCGCCAAAAAGTCTTTCAAGGATGAAGCTAAGGTTAAAAATGAGTGAACGGACTTTGTCTTTGTGTCCATCAGCTGAAGTCCCCTCGGTGTGAGGGCTTGTAGAGGACTGAGCGGGGCTGTTGCCGACTGACTGTCACAGACGCTGACACTCCCTCACGGGCAGGAGAAACAGGACGGGGGTCTGTGTGACACAACGCGACGGGTGGGACTGCTTCCGTGTTCTCCACTCTGTCCTTGGAGCTGTGTGGAAAGCTGTATTGCTACAGGCAATTTATTTAGTAATTGGAAGCCATATTGATAATGGATGTGGTAATATTTGTAAAGTTTAATCTTCTTTAAGCAGCAGTAACCTAATGGAATTTTTTTCCTTGATCATATATGTAGCACTTTTGTTACTTCTTAAAGATATTTATATTTGATAAATCTTTTTTTTCATTTTGAGAACTCAAAATACCAAACAGTGAACTTGTGTTATAAAGTCACCCTGTGATCACCTTGTCATCTGGTAGCAAAAATGATGAACTCTTCATGCATCGAAGAAAATTACATCTGCTGGCCCTGTGTGGAAATGATCTCTCGGCATCCCGATTAAATGCCGCGCCGTCTCTGCGGTAAGGAACCGGCCCTCCCCGGGCGGTCGGCGGAGGGCGTGTCTGAGAGGGCGCACCCCGCTCCGGCACCCATCTCCTTCCTGCGGACAGTGGGGCCTTGTGTAGGGACTGTGGGTCCTTTTGTCCATTGCCTGAAACGACTTCTAAGATAGAAGAAGGTGCCATTTCCTTACCTCCTCCCCCCACAAATGTATTCAACTTAAAACCATTGAGAGTGAGGCTTACCTTCCTTTTTCTCTTTCTCGTTAGTGAGACACTGCGTGTCGCCAGTCTCTTGCTGGTCTGACGCCACCAGCGCGTGTCTGAGCCCCGCGTGTGAGTGTGGGCCGCCTCGACGTGGGTGTCCCAGTGCCGCTGTGTGAGCCTTTGACTTAGGGAGCTGGCCGCGGGGCCTGGCCTGCTCTTTCTTGTCCGTGGATTTCAGGGGGAAATGTATATACTTTTTCACTTCCAAGAATTGAAGTAGAATGGAGTAGCCTTTTGTTTTACTGTGTTACTTGAACCAACAGATTCAAGAGTAGCATTTGTTATTCTCAGGAATGACCTCCCACTCATTTTCTTTCTTGCTGTCTTTGACTTTTTGTTAAGATTAGGAGATTGGGTTATCTTTCTTTCCTTTTATATGACTTAGAACTATAACTAGTATCTTTCTATTTCTGTGGAATTTTATTGGCTTATTCTAGGCTGAATCAGAAAAAAGGGGTGGGGGGAGAAAAATACACTGTCTGACAAGCCACATCCATGATTGATTATTGTCAGGAGATTATTATAATTGATAGCTTCTTTATGATGGGATTGCTTGTCTGGTTTGTTCTTGCTGTTCTTTTTAAAGAAACAGACTCAAACTGTTAAGAAGACAGCTGCAGTTTCTAAAGAACTACAGTGATTGCCAGAGAGGAGCTAAAAGGTTTCATTGTTTTAAGACCTTTAAGGAAGGGGGGTGGAAGACAAGGAAGAAGAAAGGAGAGTGAGTATCCAGAGGCAGCACCAGGCCCGGTGGGATCTGGGGAAGGAAGGGATGTGTCCCCCACTGCGGGCGTGGACAGATTCCGTAGGAGCAGGACTGCGGGCTCGCTCTCACCACTGCCTTACGCGCTCTTTCCACCAAGAGCGGACCTTCAGTTCTTCGGGGCTGTCGTTTTTTGTTACCAGGTTCCATTCCACTCTCTTGTCCATGTTACCTTAGTTATTAAATGGCATATGGAGTTGCCACTAATTTGTAATATTTTTGAATGGTAATACTTTTTCTGAAGTTTTCTTGGGTTTGAGAGGTGATAGGAAAATAGAAACCCTAAACTGCTTTCTTACTGAAGGGAATAGCTGGGCTCTTCAAGAACCCCCTGCTGTTCCCGTGGTTGTCCGTCTCTCTTCTCTGTCGTCACGGAGGGCTTTCTCCAGGGCTAATCCTCCCTGTATGAGGAAGATCAGAAGGCAGGGGGTGGGGGGGCTTGCCCAGTTCGTGTAACTTGTCTGTGTTATTGTTTTAAGACTTCAATTACCGTGGTCACATGGGTACACATCCTTCCTAAAACAGAGCCTTACAAAGGGACCTTCTAAGGATGGACCATCCTAATGAAATTTGCCTCTCCTTCGGTAACTCGGATGTTCCGTGAAGGCCAGGGAGAACATCCCGTCCACTCTTATCTGAGACGGCCTAGTGCGGTGAGGACCAAATAGCACCTTGGGGCAGACGAGTGTGGTCACTTTCCACTGCCGTGGACTCTGCGGTTCCTGCACGTTGCCCCTGGTGGGACAGCCCTGCCCCCACATTCCCACACTCCTTCCCAGAAAGGCAGGCCTGGAGCGGGAAGACCCCGAAGGGCACCTTTACTTCAGCTCAGTAAAGGTGACCCCTAAAAAGAGGTGAATGGGGGGAAACGCTCAGAAACATGAAGTGTGCAGACCAGGACTCCAGTCCAGTCGGACGGCAGGCGATCCAGCGTCAGCAGCTCCGCTGGGCCAGGCGTCCAGGTCATTTACCTCAGGGGACGACTTGGGCGCGCAGACACTGGTTTCTTTTCTGCTTTTAGCCTTTGTCTCTATAAATTTCTCTCTTGGATCCCAACCTTCAGGCGTCCAGTGTAGCCACACTCTCCTTTCATCACATCCTTTCCTCTGAGCAGCGGCTCTGCCGTTGCCTCTGGGCTCCGGCACGGAGCCTCGTCACGCCGTCCGGGCTGGAGCCGGTTTCCGCAGGAGAGGGCCCACCGCCACCGCCACTCCTGCCTCCCAGCCCGGTTCTTTTACCAGCTCCATGTTCCGTTGATGAGCTACATTCTCTCTGCCCACAGCAGCGGAAATAATCCGTTGTTCATAAATAATCTCTCACTCCTGTCCTGCAAATGTGAAATTCACATTCTTTCTCTTTGT
The DNA here is from genome assembly GCA_027563665.1 of Antrozous pallidus. Classification (NCBI taxonomy): domain Eukaryota; kingdom Metazoa; phylum Chordata; class Mammalia; order Chiroptera; family Vespertilionidae; genus Antrozous; species Antrozous pallidus. The sequence continues at coordinate 79,540,222 of CM050516.1, read as the reverse complement.
TCCGAAAGGTTTGGTAAGAAGCGTTCTTCCCATTTAGCTCTGTCTCTGCTCCCCGCCCGCCCCCCGCCTTTCTTTTTTTACAGGGAACCACCAGAGTATTTTCCCCAGTGAGTCTTGACAGATTCTTAGGCAATAATTGTCTTGTTGGTGATGTGTGCTTGGCAGCACGTCCACCGAGCAGCTCTGACCCTCGGCTGTGCAATGGTTTTCTGTGCTCCTCTCGCCTGTGGTTTAAATCTCATGCCGTTTTGTTGTTGTGTTAGTGATGCTTCACACCGCATTCGTCAGGGCTGCGCTGAGCCCACCGGATCCACGGACAGCCTTTCTGAGCCGGCTTTGTCAGGACTCCCACGTGGATGCTGGGCATGTGGGCCAACTCCTATGGGTGGGGTCCTTGTGGGGTGTTGGGGTGCTGCAGGAGTGGTGTGCGGGTGGGATTATGCATGTGATACATTCCTTGCTGTGTGCTCGTGAAATAGCAGGGATGCTTTCTCAGGATTTGGAGATCGGTTGTCAGCCATATTGAATTTGGCAAACAGCTGTGTGCCCTGAAGCCCTTTACTGTCCCTTCATTTCCAGGGTCTAATTTAGGTCACCCCGTCAGGCCCGAGTTCCCTGGGGGAAGGTACTGCCCCTAACGAGAAGGAAGGTCTTCCCGGGAGGCAGCCAGGCTGGCCAGGTGCCCAGGGAGGGCCTCCTGGGCGGGGCACGCGGAGCAGGGCCTTCTCCGCTGCTGCACTTCTTCCAGGAGAGACTTCCTTCCCGCTCGGGGGACTGGGTGGTGGGGAAGGGTTTCCAGTCATCGAGCCTAAGAAGCCGTTTGCCGAGTGCCAAAGCTCCTCTCGCAGCAGGTTGTGCTGGGAAAGGCTGCTCGGTTCTGTCTCCCAGCTGAGGCCGAGGTCGGCTCACTGACCTCTGGGCACAGCTCCATTCATGTCTGTGCACATTCAAACGCTAGAGTTTACAACTGAGAAGTTTCCACATCAGCATCATTCCTCTTTCTTGGTGGGGAAGAGAAGTAGCAGCAAAAAGAAAGCTGAGGACCTATAAAGTTTCCTGTAACATTGGTTTTCTTTTGAGATCAAGAAGGGAAGAAACAGAGAAGAGGGAAAATTCCGCCGCACCCAACGGTCTCACGTCCCCTTACCGCCACCCACGGGGCTGGAGGGCGTAGGTGCCTTGTTCCCAGACGTGCACGTCCCTGGTCTCCTTTTCGTCATTCCTCGTGTGGCCTCGGGCCAGGCTGTGAGCAGAACTAACTCGAGCTGATGCCACTGAAGTGAGAGCTGACTGGCACTTTTACACCAGAGCTTACACGTTTCTCACCGCGTCTCATTAGCCAGCTCCCTGAGAGCACGGGAAGGGGTTCTTGGCGGGCGCTTTGCCCTCCTCTCCCGACGCCCCTTTTACTGGGATCGGTTTGCCCGGCGTTGTCCCCTCCGGTGGGTGGTGGGTGTCAGTGCCCACAGCATCGCCTGCGTGGGGCGGCAGCCAAGGGCACAGTCACCACCTGCCACACACTGGCCAAAGGGGGCCTGTGTACACAGCTTGGCATGCTTCGTGCATCTTGGGGTGCCGGCTGCATTTTCATTCTCTTCCTTTAAAATAAAAGTGGCTGTACAGCCATAATTAACTCTCAGATTCACATTGGTGTGCTGTGATCAAACGAAGGTTTGCCTGAATCCTTTCAAATTGTAACCATGGTAATTGAGGGGGTGGCACGGAATGAGTATATAAAAATATGATGACAATTGTTCTGAACGACTGAGTGTCCTCCTGACTGTAATTAGCTGTTTTAGTGAGATGTGGATTGGCATGGTCATAATTAAAAGGATTTCTGTCCTCTGTGCGATTGAAAGGGGCAGCTCCCCCACCCTGTTCCCTTCAGCACGAATGCTCCCCGGAACACTGAGAACCGCAGCTCAGTGAACTAAAGTAATGACAGGGTGTCTGTCCTCTCCGAAGTGAGAGTGGAGGATTTGGAGATATTTCAGTTTCAAAATGGAAGCCTTTGGATAGTTTCTCGTTTGACTTCTAAAGTCTCTGAAACCCGCCTCTCCCATCAGTCCCGGCCTGCCCACACTGCCAGTTAGAACCCCAGCTGAGTCGGCCGAGACAGGCCGCCCGTCCCTCCGTCCCGCTTGCCAGCGTCTGCTGCTGTCCTGACCCGAGCCAGTTATTGCTTCACCAGCCCCTTAGGATTTTAAAAATGCCCTGGTTACTTGATATTTTCATTGCCATCTCCATCAGAAAGTCCTTATCAAATAGGCATGCACACGTGAGCTAAATAGGGTTTTTCTCATTGGATCACATGACGCAGACACATAAACTAGCATACATGGGTTTTAAACAGCTGTGAGGCATGAAGGGGTTCCTGGCATGTGCAGTGTCTCAAAGTTACTGGAGCAGGAGACACACGTGAGGTCCACCAGGTTTCCCCCGTCGCTCACGTCAGCGGCTTGCGGCCCTCTGAGCTTTCCCCGCTGCGCTGTCCCCCCAGCCCTCCCACCCCACTTTCTTCCTTTCTCTCCCCTCCACTCTGTCTGACCGGCTTCAGGCGGTCCCGATGCTGCCCACTGTTCGCACCGAGGCCTCCCCTGGGCGGGGCTGCAGGTCTCTGCCCAGCCTTTCTCCAGTCTGCTTCCCTAGCCTCCCCTCACCTGCAGCGTCTCCGTGTGTGACAGGAGCAGGTGCACACAGAAGCCAGACTTAACGTCGTGCCAAGTGGCCCTCGATAAGCGGCTTCATCCCGGCCAGCACTGGCCAGCACCCTGAACACTAAAGGAAGTCAGCTCCTGTGTCCGTTCCTGTATCGCTGCTCATCCTTATATACAGCCTTCCCCCTCTGCACATTCCAAAGGAATCCTAACCCATGCTGGCTACTCTTCAGTTTCATGAAATGCTGAGGTTGGCTGCAACCCTGACCCTGACACACACGCACACTCAGCATTTGGAAAAAGGTTCTGCCTTTGGGGTTTTAACATTTTTGTTCCCTTTGAAATACCTATAGTCAAATGCATAGTTGGGCTGCGTCAGGAAAAACAATGCCATGTAAGGTTTTTACTCGTTGCTTCTCTTCCTGTGAGATCTAAACATAGCTGTCAACCCCACCGGACACACACCACGTGTGAAGCCTCCGAGACTTTCCAGTGGGATCTTGTCCATCTTCTTTAGTTGGAAAAATTGTGTGTTTATGACCCCCACAAAGTGTCCCATCAGTCTTATTTCCCAGCTACTAAAAGTAACTCGCCATTAGATTACAAGAAAGTAGAGATGGGCTGCTTCCTTCTAGATGAAAACGCCAGCAGAGCCACATGCAGCTCGCTGAGCCCGGGCCCCTGACGCGGCGGCATTTCCCTGGCGGGCACCGTGCTGGGCGCTGCCCAGGGCTTTCCCTGCCTCCGAGACTCAGACCTGCCCTCGCTGGGCCTCCTTCACGGAGTCAAGGCAGGTAGAATCTCCGGTGTGTCTGCCATCTCGGTAGGATGGTACGGGGGAGCGGGCTGCGTGATCTGCGTCAGCCCCTGCCTTTGGCCTGTTCGTTTTCTCACGGGGACAGCGCTGGACAGTCCTCCGGGGCCGCGGCCTCCTTCTGTGCACTTGGTTCCCTCTGACGCCAGATCTAGACACGAGCGGCCTCCCCGGGCAGCAGGAGCTGGAGCCTCGGGGCTGGCGGGGGGTGGGGGGGGTGGGGGGGGGGGGCGGGGGAGGTGGAGGTGTTGCCTTTCCCTGGGAGGAATGTCACAGCTGTCTTAGAGCCCCAGTTCCAAGGGGCTGGAGTTTTCGAGCTCTCCAGGGGCGTAGCTCCAGTTAAGTGATGCAGGGAACATTAATCTCTCACTCCCTGTTTCCGCTGTTCAGCTCTTGCAGCCATTTCTGAGTGCCTGGTGCTGTGGGCAGCCTGCTTGTTGAAAGGTGTCTTGCTAAGCCATTCCACCTCATTCTGCCGTCCCTTTTGTCACCGTCCGAGGGGCTGGGCCAGTGCTTCTGTAGACTGGAGTCCCGGCAATCCCAACGTCCCCATGTTCGCCCGGCCCGGCTCCCTGAGGTCCTCATGAGCTTGAATGGCCACAAAGCCACACCCAGCAAAGGGGCCGGCTGCCCAAGGTCTGTCTGTGTGGTGGCTCAGCGACTTTTTCCAGGAATAGGGCTCCAAGCTCACTGAGGACTCCCTAACTAAAATTCCACGTTCCCCTCCTGCCTCCCCAGCTCTTTTCCCAAAAGCAAGTATTTCTCCAGGGCTGGTCTTTTCTGATCGGCTCTGTCCTAGGCGTCCATTAAGCCCAAGAGCAAGGCCCAGGGGAAAGCCTGTGCAAGGTCCCCAGACCAGCTTCCGGGAGCTGGTGGTCCCGGTAACAGGGACCTTGTTTCATTGGCGAACAGGGTTTTGGTTATCAACACAAGGGGAGGAAGGCAGCCACACCTGCCATTTAGGAATTGATCCAGACAGTCTGCATCTTTGGTGGCATCTCGGCACCACTGACGTGGAGTGGAGACACTGACTACCCCTCCGATGGAGCACAGGGCTCACCAGCCAGACAGGCCACGAAACCAGGCTTCCATCAGCTTCTGCTGCTCCCCACCACTTCCAGGCCCAGCTTCAGCCTCGGTCTTGTTTTCTGGCTTCCTGGGAGCACAGCAACTTCGCCCACTTGGTTTGCTTTACTGGAACCAAGAGCCCGGCCCAGCTAGTGAGGGTCGTTTTCCCACTCGGTCACACACTGAAGCTGTTTAGCTACAAGCAGGGCACTCGCGCCGCATTGATGTGAACAGCAGCCCCTCTAGTGACAGGCACTCCACTTGCTTTCACGCCGCGTGCTGAGGCGGGCAGCACGGACGAGAGAGGATGGACGAGGGCGAGAGCGCAGCTGTGGCCGCCTCTCGAGAGATCGCCGGTGGCTTCTACCCTGAAACCACACCTCCCTCTGTTGGTGAACCCCCTAGCGCCCGTCTGAAAGGGGGCTCCAGGCTGCGGGCTCTTCGCTGTTCGCTGGTTTTGCAAAACACTCCTCTCCGAAGGGCCTCCTCTTTCCCGGTATTCTTACTCCCCCGTAGCAGCCCCGCCGTGCAGCCTGCGCCTACCCCAGCCCTGACTCACCCAGGCTGCCAGGTGGACGCTGTCCCTGCCAGATGCCAAGAACATCCCAGTTGCCTCCCCTGGAAGAGCCCACAGCCTTCTCCGACTCCCCTCGGGCTCCCCTCCGGTCCGCGGCCACAGCCACTGGTATGCGGAACCTTCCGAGCATAAAGTTCTATTTGATTTTTAAGTGCCTAAGCAAGTTACCTCTGGGACCTGCCAGAGAGTCTGGGTGCCCTGCCGCCACCCTCCCCACCTTCACTTTGCCCTCAAGGGAAGGCGTGGTGGCTTCTGCAAGCAGAACAGCTGCAAGGGCCCCATGCAGGCCCCCCGCGCACCCCATCGGGCTGGCCCGTCACGCCTGTGCTGCCGCTTCAGGGTGTTTCTGTCCATAGGGTCACGTCTTGGGTCAGAGAGGATGGTGGGGGCCTGCTTAGCAAGGTCTGTAGCTACTGAGTGAGGAAGGTAGGGGAGCAGCAACTGTCAGTAGCTGCCAAGCACATCCAGAGCCAAGAGGCCAGAGGCCAGTGATGACGGCGACAGACACGATGGCGCGTTTGCCGCCGTTAGGCACAGGGACCTTGGCGCCCATCCTCGCCTCCTAGACTCGAGGTTCAGAACAGCCGCGCTCGGGGCTCAGGGATGACTGCACCGGCGGGAAGGAGGTCAGAAGCGCGTCTCGAAAATGAGTGTGAGTCTGTGTTTGCTTTTCTCATTGCGTCTGACCTGACCCCGGGCCTTGGTTCCTCCTCGGTGGGCGCACGAGATCGTTCTGGGACCCCTTGCTGTTCACACCTCGGCACTAAGCAGCGCTCACATGGTTGGTTGGTGTGTGAGAAGGTTTTGCAAAATGGAACAATCCATAGCCAGGCACTTTATTTTAATTAATAACGCAACATTTTTGTTCAGACAATGTAACAACCCAACCGCTGGGCATCGCTTAACACGGGGGCCCCTTTGCCGGAGGGATTCTTCCGCGTGGGGAGGAGCGGGGGAGGCCGGGTGGTGACAGTGAAAGTGACGGGGGGGGGGGGGGCTCAGTGACGTGGCAGCGGGACTTCCCGGAGGCCACCAGCGCGGGTGCGCAGCCCCGCCCCTCAGTTGTGCCGAGTGCGTGTCCAGTACCGGGTTGTGATTGAGAGAGAGATGGATGTAGGGAGAGGGCAGCGAGGGGGAACCACCGTGCAGTGCAATTAGAGGCAGGAAGAGGCGGGTTTCCTTTCACTTACCCGGACGTGAACTCCGGAGCGAGCGGGTGCTGGGGAGTAACTCCGTCTCCCCGGCGCTGGGGGTGGGAAGAAGCTGGCACAGCGCGTGAGCCGGAAGCGAGCGGCTCCCGTGTGATCCGGCTCCACGGGCCGGAGCCTGGGGGGGGGGGGGGGGGCTGCCTGGGAGTCCTCAGCATCCACCCAATACCTGCGTGTCCGCAGGGCTGTCCGGAGCCTCCCGCCAGGGTCTCCTGTGTCTTGGTCTGTTTCCCTCTGGCGTCCCGGCCGCCCCCCCCCCCCCCCCCCCCCCGCACCATGTGTCCCCGAGGGGAGTCGCACCTGTGTCTGAGTCTGCTGTAAGGTGTTCAGTCTACCTCAACGGGTCACCATGGTCAGCTCCGCCCATAGCAGTCCTCCCACATGGCTACACACACTGGAATGTATATGTGCCCGGCCCTGCCTCCCCTCAGTAACCTGTCCCCATCTTTCCTGTAATCACCACAAACTCCTAGTGCAAATTGGATGCTGCTTTAAATGTGAAAACAATTGTTCAAAAGCTATAAAACCTGAATGAAAGCTAAAGCTGAATTTATAAGCCTTGTTGCATATGAGCCAAAAGTGCAAAAAGCTCTATATAATGAACTAACCTGCCACTCGTATAAATATAAATATATATAAATATATTAAAATCAGACTGTTCTACAAAATTGTGTATTTGTATTTTTGTGTACGTACAATTTTCTGCTAAGCAGAAGGAGGATGTAGTATAGGATGCTGTGAGAAGAGATTTGGTTTAATCCTATTTCTTTGTTACTTATTTTTGTTAACATCAGATGCCTGTCTTCGTCTTCTGTGTGTATGACACTGTTTGGAAAGCTGCAGTATCTCTCTTCCTTAGTCCCGAGTCTATCAGAGGATGAAGTGTAGGGTTTAGAGCGTTGCCGGCCCCGCACTGGTAAGTGGACGGGGCTCCGCCTGGCCCTCCCGGGAGCTGCCCGCAGCACTGCGGTGGGCCAGGGGCCGGGCCGGGGGCCGGCAGGGCCTGGGGAAGCGAAATCCCACTTCCTCTTAGAGATCAGCTTCCAGAAAATCGATTGTTAGATCTGTTTACCAGATCCTCCCGCTCACCCAGGGGGCAGGGGATGCAGGGCCTCTTACAAGGGGGTCTGCCTGGCCGTGGTGCCAGGTCATTGGCCCCCGGACCCGTCCCTCTGAGTAGTTGCTGCCTTTTTCAGATCAAGTTACCGAAATGCCTCCCTTCTGCTGAGCTGCTGGCGCTTCACCACCAGCCCCCCAGCAGGTTCCCCGAGCATCTCAGAACCCCCTTTCCCGGTGCTAACACACAAGGCGGGGAAAGTGGCTGCCGGTCACGGCCAGAAAGCCCCTCGGGGAGGCCAGGCTGGGAGACAGGCTCCAGGCGACCAGGGCAGCCGGCCCTTCCTCAGGAAGGAATCCCGCAGCCCTGGGCCGCCCATCCCCGCTGCCCACACCTCAGCCCAGGTGGTCCCCCTGGATGTGAGCCTTCTCTGGGGAGAGCGATACTGCACCTTCACCTGTGGGACTCATATTTATAACGGTGTGTGATGACTGTAGCAGAAGCCCTTGTTTCTCGATGTAAATGGTCCAAGGAACAAGTGCTCTATTGTATTAATTAAAATAGTTCAATGAGTCCTGTATCCTTGTTATCTCCTATTCTGGATTAGTGCCTTTTGGACAGTAGACTGTTCTGTAATTAAAATGTAGTATATACTGCTTTTTTGTACAGTTTTGTTTTAATAAAACTTTTTTTAATTTGTGTTTATTTTAGTATTGTACCTATTAGAGAATAAAACGTATAACTGAACAGAGACTGCCTGGGGTTTCTTTGGGGGAGAAGTGGCGGCGCCGACAGGGTGGGAGCGGCCGGTCTGCTCCGGAAAGGGAGTGGGGTCCCCAGCCGCCGGGGACCGTGAAAGGGCGAAGGTGACAAACTACCCGGCTGAGGGGAAGCCCCTGGATCCTTCCACCTCCGACTCCAGCCAATGCTTTCGTTCCTGCCTGCCACCTCCATTCCGAAGCCCCAGCTTCTAGCAGTTCCTCCGCCTTTCACGGATCGCGCTGAGCAGTGTCCGCTGCACCCTCCCTCTCCTGCCAGCACCCAGCGCCTCAAACAGAAGGAAGCTGGGGCTTTGTTCTCTGCGTTTATTCAAAGGTGCCCAGTGGTTGGGATCCGATGTCTAAGCAGGACTCAAGGGACACAGTGTCCAAGCTCTTCTCTCTCCCAACAGAGGATCAATTTACTTCCCCTCAGAGAAAACCTGAAAAAACGGTCTGTTTCCTCACTATACATAAATAGAAAAGACTACGCAAAATTTTAAGCTGCCCCAAACCGGACCTAAATTGCCAGGTGGAAGTGGGAAGATGGGGAGGGGCAGTACTGGTGACACACCCCCTTGTTCCGGCCAGAATTGCTCTTTCAGGTTCTGTCCTTTGGTCCCCCTGGGAGTTTTCCCCTCCCATAGCCCCCGTCCCTTCATCTCCTCCTGGTCCTCGGTCCCCAGAGGTGACCTCCGCAGTCCCCGTGCCTCTGGGGCCCTCCTGCGGCATTGTGCGCCTGAGCCCCGCCAGGACAGGTGTGGCGATATTCGCGGAGTGATTTGGTGAGTGAGCGAGCGAAATGCGACAAATCCCCTAGCGCCCATAGAGCCCTGCAGCCTGATGCAGACAAAAGAGACCTCATTGAGAGTCAGTAGCAGCTCAGAACATAAGATTTATCCTAGGAGCCAGATCAATTCTACATTCAGACCCCGCCTCGGAGCAGCGCAGCTCCTGGCCGCCAAGTTTCTGTCATTCTTTGGCAGCGCTTATCTCTGAGAACAACTCTTGGGCACTTATGAATACAAACAAGTCCCGCTGGGTGTGCTCGGACTCGTGGCCACTCCGTCAGCCCTCCAAGTGGCTGCAGCCCTGCGTTCATAGCGCACGAAGACCAAGTGAGGCACTGACGCGGGAAGGACGCAGCTCTGCGCAGGGCCACCACTAAGCCGGTGTCCCTCCCTGGTGCCAGGCTGACCCAGATCTGAGGGGCTGGGCTGATGTCCCCAGAGTTGCTGGGAACCCGTGCTGGCTACAGTTGGGTGCCAGGACTTGAGGATGTTGGCCTCATGGGCAAGCAGGCCCCAACAACCAACATCAGGCCCCACAGCCTGTGGGAGGAGGCCCAGCCCAGACAGTGCCCACAGCCAAAACCTTCCTCCCTCCCCAAACACCTTGTTGCAGAACGTTCAAGGTCAACCTACCTGTGCGGCAGTGGCAAGGAGACCCCCCTCCTCTGCAGGGGGTCTGGCATGGGGCCAGTTCCACAGGTCCAGGCAAGCATGTCCTGAGAGCTGGACATCCCTGCCCCAGAGAAGTGACCCCTCCACTCCTAGGCCAGCTGTCCCCCGTCACCCAAGAAGCTCCAATTACCATGGGTCTAAGGCCAACAAAGTTTCTGTTGGTTGTTGGCTCCTGTAAGAAGCCTCAACTTTAGTCTGTTCATGGAACCACCTGGGCCTCCCTGGGCCTTTAACCCACATGACAGAGAGCACAGGAGCCAGGGAGGTGAGCAGGGGCTGAGGAGCTGGGCTGGGGACGGGCTGCTTCCCTGGACCTCCCCGTCCAGGCTACATGTGAAAAGCGACCTCCACCACTCAGAACCCGACCCCCGATACCCGTGAAACAGTCTAGAACAGGGGTTCTCAACCTTCCTGATGCCGCGACCCTTCATCAGTTCCTCATGTTGTGGTGACCCCCAAACATAAAATTATTTGTGTTGCTACTTCATAACTGTAATTTTGCTACTGTTATGAGTCGTAATATAAATATCTGTGTTTTCCGATGGTCTTAGAGCAGCAGTTCGGAACCTATGGCTTACGACTCACCTCAACATGGGGAACTGTATTAAAGGGTCGCAGCATTAGGAAGGTTGAGAACCACTAGGAGGAGCCCAAACACACCCACATCAGGGTGGGGTAAGGAAAAGCAACAAGCCTGGCCTCAGACTTAGGCATGAAATCATCTGACTTTATTTAGAAGCAGCTGGTCCTATGGTGGAAAGGCATATATAGTACAAAATTACAGAGACTTAGTTCATTATACAATACAAATCACATCTTTACAATTTATTATAGTCTTTGGGTTTTCTTAAACTCCCATTTCATGTGTAACCAATCAATGTACGTACGTTCCCATCAAATCCCTTCTTTACGTGTGAGCCCGTCACATTTACAGAACTCCACACACAGAGAGGGCCCAAGACTCTCCCAACGGAAACACCCGACAGCAGGCAGAAGGCACGACGGACTGGGAGGAGGGAACAATGCATGTGGGGACAGTCCAGTCGGTGTCTTGGGCATGAAACAGAGGCTGCACCCCGGTCCCCACAGTAAGGCACGACAGACAGCCTGAGGCAGCCCTGGGGCTGAAGGCACGGTGAGATGCGGCCCGGGGCAGGCCTCCGCCATGAAAGCAAACACCCATGGACTTCTGGTCAGTTTCGCAAACGGGACTTTAAGGCAAGAGGAGGAAACGAAAGGAGGTCGGGGGCATCGGACACCGGGAAAGCCTTTCGGACTCCTCCAGACTTCCATTCACAGCTCATTCTCTCTCAGGCCCCTCATGGCTGGCCCCAGTCACACTACTAGCTGTTTTCTTGTCCTCCTGCCCCCTCCGGCCAGGCTGGGCATCAGGACAGCCCCCCCCCCCCCCCCCCCCCCCCCCCCCCCCGTCCTGGTCCCCTAGAGGTGAGGGCCGGCAGTGCAGGGGCAGAGGGGGCAGAGGCCAGGAAGGGCCCACACTGTCTACCTGGGGTATCCGTGTGGCACCCCTCTAGAGCCTCGTAGGGCAACGATGACACGTCCTTACCTAGCCCCAGGTTCCCCTCCTGCCGTCACACTAAACCCCAGCACCGGGGACCTGCTAGGAACTGTGTCTCAAACCCTAATGCTGACACTGTTTAAAATTAGGCCCGCTTATTAGTAAGGTGAGAAAGAAGACAGATGAAGGACTCTCCCACGGGCTCAGGCCCACACCTTCAGCCGGATGCCCTGGGCCGCGGGGACAGTCTGGGTTATGGTGTTGGTGGCACTGCTGCCCACACTCAGTCACCAGCCACCTCCTTCTGCACCGAGCCTGGAGGGGCAGGCCTCCTCCCCACAGCAGGAGGGGAGCCACCAGGAGGTGGACAGGCCGGGACACAGCGACCATGTCCGCACGTGGCGGCACTCCCTGGATGAACCACTGGCCCACTGGCCCTGCAGGGACCAGGACCCCAAACCCTGCCCGCGAGGGCTCAGCACCGCCCCAAGCAGGACGACCACGCTGGTTTCCAACAGCGATGGGGAGCCCGGGGCCAAGGCACGGGGGGCGTCTCCCAACAGGGCCAGGACGGCCCCACTCGATGGCTCTACCCCGCGGCCAGCTGAGCGCTGGGACGTGCCCTCCCCTAGGAGGCGCCTGCCGTCCAAGGAGGCTCCAGCCCTCGCCCCACTAACACGACAGCTGTGAACCCAGAGTCTGCCCCCCCAGCGCTGGTCAGCAGCTCAGTCTCCGGGCGCTTCATTCAGGGCGAGGCCGAGGGGACCCCCAGGCCACAAGGAAAGGCTGCCTCCCCGGAGGGTGGAGTGGGGGGGCAGGAGACTGGGTTTGGGAGAAAGAGAAGGTCCCGAACCTCCTCGGGCAACGGGCTGACCTGACTGGACCACTCGGGCTCTTCCACTGTTGCTGCTTCAGCCCCGCCCCGCCGAGCCAGCAATGCCACCAAGTCTCTCCCTTTTACTTACCCCGAACGGGAGAGCAGGACACCCTCACCCCGCGGACCTCCAGAGCCCATGGGCGCCAGCAGCACCCCGCCAAGTAGCTGAGCTCCCAAACACCCACACCTCCCGTGTCCAGTGTCTCCCCCAGCGAGCTGGGTGCGGGGCTGCTGGCCCACGGGCGGCGTCTCTGCCCAGGGAAAGGGAGGGGGTGCTGGCTCCTCCATCAGCGGTGGCCACACCGAGAAACTCCTGACTGGAACACCTCCGAGAAGGTGCTGGGGGCGGAGGAAAGGGCGCAGGGCTGAGCGCTTCACTGGGGCCTCGGAACCGGGCCCAGCTGGGGGGTGGGGGGAGGACGGGGCTGCCCTGCAGGGCGCAGGGGACGCACTCTGGGGGCGCCCTGTGGGGAGGAGGCTGGGGAGTCCCTGCGGTCCGTGGAGGGAAAACCACCGGCCCTGGTGCCCTCGTGTCTGGATGGCGGGACTAGAGAAACCAAGACACCTACCTCCCGGGCCAGGGTGCCGGGTGGGCGGGCACAGGACGCCGAGGGCAGCCGCCGGGGGTAAAGGGTAACACCTGGGCGGCCGCGCTGAGGGGAGGGCCGGGCAGCCTGCTTCCCGCGACAGCGAGAGCCCAGGTGGGGTGGGGAGCTGGGGCTTCTGTAAAGGGAAAAGTCACCGAACTTTCCCTGCTTCAGCCCGGTCCGGTTCTAGGACCAGGAACATGGGCTGAAATAAAGCCACAGGAGGGGCGTGCTCGGACCCGGGGCCGCTGCCGGGCGAGGTGCGCAGGGCCAGCGGAGCCGGGGGAGGGCAGCCTGAGCCGTCTCCCCGCAGTCGCGGCCGGGCCCGCGGGGGCCGGGCGGCCACACGTGGAGTCACCGAGAGCTAACCCGCCCAGCTCTGCCGGGGCTCAGCGCAGCCCTGCTGGCGAGTGGGGGGCCGGGCAGGAAACCGGGCGTTCTCAGGCCGGGGGCGGGGGGCAAGGGCTCTCAACTCCCTAGAAAACGGGAGGCTTTTTAAAAAAATAAAATATTTCCACGTGTTTTAGAGTCTGCACGTGAAGCAGGCGGCCAGGAGCGCAGTGGGCAAACCCGGCCCGGGGCCTGTGTGACGGTCAGCAGTGAGGTGGGCACTGGCCACGGGGCTCCCCCTCGGAGGACCAGGCCTGCGGCTCTGCCAGGCCAGCCCCGGGGACCCCGGGGACCCGGGGCCGGAGGAGCAGCGCCCTCCGAAGGCCGGGGCTGTCAGTCAGGCTGGTCCAGGGGCCTCCCCAGAGACAGGATTGCACCAGAATCGGCGGGGCCGCGGGCTGGCTGTCACTGAGGACTGCTGTCGCCTCGGAGAAAGGCCACCGTGTCGGCTGAGGAGCAGGAGGCGGCTCTTCCTCCGGCCCCACGGAGGCTGGCACCTGGGCAGTCGATTGTGACGCGCGAATAATTTCGGGATTTGAAAAATAAATATAAATAAATACATTCCAGACACTCTGTTAAGGGAATAAATGGAAAAGAGAAAACTTCCCAGGTGTCAAGATGCTAAACCAAAAAAAAAAAAAAAAAAAAGATGCTAAACGACCACAGAGGAGACCACGAAGCCCCGCGGCGAGGACCAGGGGAGGTGGGCGTCTCTGCTCGCCCGGGACCAGGGCCCTTGGGGCGGCCCTTGGCGAGAGGAGCCTGAGGGGGAAGCCGGCCGTGGGTGTGTGTGTGGGGGGGGGGGGGGGGGAGGCACTGGTCGGGTATTATTTCCGGGAAGAGGTTAACGTTGCCAGAACAGAGAAAGAGCAGCAGCCCCAGGTGGGAAGAGCCTGCAACCAGGGGACGGAGGGCGGCCCCTCCCCACAAGCCAGGGCCACTCTGGGCTCCTAGGACCTTCCACCCGCCACCCTGAGGTCGGCCCCCTCCTCCTCCTCTGTCCTGGGAGAAAGGGGGTCACCAGCCTCCCATCGTGCATCGCGCGAAAAGCCTCACTGCCGCTCCCAGGGAAGGGTGTGAGGTGATGCGGCCTCGGCTCCAGCTCCCGGCGGGCGGGCTGTCCGCGCGGTCAGATCCCACGGCGCGGGCTCAGCTGGCCCAGGACTTGCGGTCCTCGGGGTTCCTGGGGCTCCTGTCCACCCGCAGTCCCTCGGTGCCCTCGGCCTTGGCCAAAGCCGCCGTCAGGGAGGCCAGGTTGGTGGCGGAGCCTGAGAGGGTGCTGCTCCGGCGGGGTTCGGGGGCGCCCTGCAGCCGGAGCCCCGCGCTGCGCCGCCGAGCCGCACCCGCCGCCCTGCGCACCCGAGCCGGCCTCACCAGCAGCCCGTAGCCGGGGTTGCACTTGAAGTACTGCTTCCCTCCGATGGAGCCGTCGTTCTTACCTGGGGGAGAGGGAGAGAAGATGGAGATGGCTCCGACCCGCAGGGCCGCACAGGCGCCCACCATCTCCCAAGTGCGCTCGGAGGGGCCCCGAGGCCTCAGCTGATGTGCTCGCCCAGGGCCCGCCTGCACCACCGACTCGGGCACAGGCTGTTTTCAATCGGAGATGGATTACACAGAATGTGTCCTGAGCCTAACGATGAGTGAAAATGCTTTGAGGTGAAGGGTGAGAACACAAAGGGGGTGGGGTTGGGGGCGAGGTGGGGGTGGACCTGAACAAAGGAACCAGCCGACCCCCACGGTGATGGGTGGGTGGAGAACACCATCTCTGTAGCAAAAACGATCATGCATTTTCCACACTCGCCGTCTGTACACCCTAACCTGCCCTTCTCTCTCTACCACCCGCCTCCTGCACCACCCCCAACTCCCACTCTGGCCACTGTCACACTGGGCTCCTGGGCCACACTCCCACCTCTTCTCCCTGGCTGCTCCGTGCTCCCGGGCCTGGGCTGGGCCCTCTCCCCCTGCACACTGATGCCCCTGAGCTGCGCCTCCAGACCCAGAGTGGCCCCCCTGACATCTGGTCTCCACTGGACGGCCAACAGGCACCTCCAGCTCCACCTGGTCCCCTGCCCGGCTCTCAGCCTCTTCCACGGGCATGACCTGTCCTCGGGCCACACTCGGGCGTCACCTGGCTCCCTTCTGCTCCGACATTCTGCCACCCTCAGTCCTGGGGCTTCTGGGCTCGATCCGCCCGGACACCTGCCCAGCCTCCTAGTGGTTTTCCTGTTCCTGCTCTTCACCTCGTCTATTCTCCTACAACAAAGTCGTCGTTTTAAACCCTTCAAGTCTTTACCCTCACGAACTGGCCGCCCCACCACTCCAGTCTCCTCGGCCGGTCTTTGGGGTGCCCCTCGAATGCCACGAGCTGGTTCCTGTGCGGAGCTTGTGCCTGAGGTGCCTTTGGCTTGTCACCGTCCACCCCGAAACTTCTTCCTTTGCATCACTCATGCCTTCACTCCCCTCAGTATTATTAAAATGGCCCACACCCAGCATCCTCCATCTGCTTAGCCCATTTTAGTTTCTTCATAGCACTCACTACTATCAGATTTTATTGACTTGTTTGTTTGGTAATTACCTCCCTCTGAAAGAAAGCCCATGAAACCAGGGACTTGGTTCTGCTTAGAATCCAGGACAGTAGGTGCATAATACTTATTTGTGGGATGAATTCATTTATTTGCTAATCTCCCTTTAATTCTTAATTTAATTGCAAATACAAACTTCTTTCTCAATTCCTGTTTGCATTTCAGCAGAAATGGAGTTTTAAAAATATTCTAGCCTGTGCTACAGTATTCCAATTTATGATAGTCTTTGCCAAAATTAAAGACAGTGAGTGACTTCATAGCTGAGCTGAGGGACCCAGAGACAGTCAGTGTGGTGTCACATGGCAAAGTACCCCAACTCTCCCTCTATTCTCTCCCCCCCCCCTCCAGGAGAACTTTCTCCTTTCCACTCATCAGCCCCACCCACAGGCCACACCCCTCTCTCCTAAACCCATCAAGCAGGCCCAGCCCTCACCCAGGGAAGGAGCTGCCCGCCCCCCCCCCCACACACACTGCTGGGGGAGGGGGCACGGAGATCAGCCAGCTGTCCCCAACGTGCCAAACACAGTTAATGCCTGGTCTCCTCAAGAGAAATGAAAGCAGGTCCACACAAACCTGAAACACGAATATTCCCAGCAGGAGTGTTCACACAAAAACAAAAAGTAGAAACAACCCACACGTGAACAAGTGCGGCCATCCGCACAGCGGGTGTTCGGCCGAGAGGAATCACACGGGCGGGGTCAGCCTCGGAGACACCGTCCGGTGAGATCGGCCGGACACACGCCCACATTCTGCGGGACTCCACTCACATGCAAGTCCAGACTTTAAACGTTTTGTATGTGGGAAGTAAATGAATGGTTACCTAGGGTTGAGGGGGGGGGGGGGGGGCGGGGAGGGGAGTGTCTTGATAGACACGCAGCTTTTTGGGGGTGATGAACCTGTTCTAAAGTTAGATGGCGGAAATGGGTACACAACTTGGTAAGCGCACTAAGAACCACTGAACTGTACACTGCAAACAAGTGGGTTTGATGAGTATAAATTCTCACAATAGAGACGTTTTAATAAAACACCCGAAGAACATATTGCGTCCTCAATCCGGCCCTGTGTTTCCAAGAGCGAGGACCCCCCGCTGTGAGCTGGGCCTTCCGTCACCGTGTCACCTGCTCCCAGCTGTGGGCCCAGGGGCCCTGGGATGTCCGAGACCCGCTGGGTCCACAGGGCTCAGGAGTGTGACCTGAGCCAGCACGGCAGGTGCAGCTCCTGTTACAGTCCAGCTGCAAGTGCTTCTGTGACTAACGGAATCCTGGCATTTAAATTCATTACCATGTTTATAGTAGCTTTCAATCAATGTCTTGGGTTTTTGAGAAACTCTAATAAAAAGAGAACCTGACTCTTAAAATGCTTCGCGAAAGCTTATCTAGGAAAAAATGCCTCATTTTAAAAAGGGGCGACTCCAGAAGCTCAGAAGTCAAATGATGTTCTAAGGGCATACAGCCAGCTCCTGGCAGGGCAGGAGTGGGAGCAGAGGCAGGGGCAGGCGAGAGGTGGGGCGGGGGCAGAGGCAGGGGAGGAGCAGGACAGGGGAGGGGCAGAGCAGGGCAGGGGGGAGGGGCAGAGCAGGGCAGGAGAGGGGAGGGGCAGAGCAGGGGAGGGGCAGGGGAGAGCCAGGGCAGGGCAGGGCAGAACAGCCCCAGTGCTCCGGACGTCCTGACAAGCAGCACTCACCTGAGGGCAAGTCGAGCTCCACTCCGACCCACGTGCCCTCCTGGAAGTCGGTGGGCCCGATGTATCTCACGACGCCCCCTTTGTTGGCGCCCACAGTGACATATTCTCCCTCGCGGAGCCACTCGGGGACTTCACTGGCTTCCTCAGAATCGGAGGGCACCTCCAGCTTCTCCGGGGTCGGCCCTCCAGAGCCGCCATCGCCGGGCCCCCCGGCCGGCGTGTCCTCCTCGCCGGGGCGGCCGGGGTCCCCGCCCAGCATGCGCGTGAAGGACTTCAGCTCCGAGGTCCGCACTTTGCGGATTCTGAACGGGGAGGCTGGAGCAGGCGACTGAGACAGGAGGTCAGGCGCCAGCTGTGGTTTGGGGACCCCGGGCTCTGAGCTGGCGGCTGGCCGGGCCAGGTCCTTGGGTCCTCCTAGCGGCTTGGTGGCAGGGGAACCGTCGCCCCTGCTCTGCAGGCTGGGAGACTCCTGGGGGGCGGGAGGGGGCAGATGAGCTGGCGAAGTGCCTGCGTCTTCGTCCTGCTTCTCCGAGGACGCCGCTCCCTGGGCCGGGGCCCCGCCGGCACCGTCACTCCGCGGCGTCTGCTTTGCTGAGCCAGGCGGTGACAGAAGGCTGGTCTGTCCTTGCGGCGAGGCCGGGAGGGCGCTGTCGGCCCCAGGGCCAGCACCCGGAAACCGGGGGCTCGGTCTCCGGGCCGGCCTGGCAGGGGCCAGCAGGGGGCGAGCCGGGCGTCTGCCCACCCGCAGCGTCCGGGCCGGGGCCCAGGGCCTCGGACAGCGTGGCGGTGGAGACGCTGTGAGAGAAGTACCCGCTCGAGGCCTCGCTCACGGGGCTGGGCGGCCCGTCCTGCGCTTCGAGGACCTGGGTGCTGGCGGCCGCGCTCGGCGGCGAAGGGCCCTCAGTGGGTCTGTCCGGGGTCTTCACGGCGGGGGCAGTCCGCTCTGTCACGTCGGAGGCCACACTCACCCCCGGGCTCTCTCGGGGGGCCTGGAGCAGGAAAGGGGAAGTGTATCTGGTTAGGAGCCGAGCACCTCACAGGGCGGAGGCGGGCTGTGAGGTCAGTGGGAGCCTCCACGCTGATGGAGAAAGGGGGGCTGCAGGGAAGGGGGCAGCCTGGCTGCAGCCCAGCGAACACTCGGGGCTGCCCCCACCAGCTCCTCACCTTCCATATCGAGATTCTGAGATGCCTGTGATCCTGTGATTTATAATAAATATATATTTGGTCTTTGTCCCCGTTTCTGGCACAGAGCTCTTGCTAAAACCCTTAGAATTCTCTAAGTGACAAGAGGGATAAAGGTGTCTTGATATTCAGAACCAGCCCCTTCCAACAACTCCTGAGTTTATGTTAATAAAGTGACTTTAGGAATCCCCTGAGGATGGGGGCTGGTTGCCAGGGGAACCAAGCATGCTTAGAGGGTTGGAAGTCTCAGTCCCACCCTGATTTCTGGGGAGCAGAAAGGGGCTAGAGGCTGAATCAGTTGCCAGTCACCAATGGCCAGTGATTTAACCCACCATCCTATGTAACGAAACCTCCACAGAAACCCAAAAGGACCGTTTTGGCGAGTTTCTGGGATGGTGAGCACACGGAGGTGTGAGGTGTGTTGTGCTCAGAGGGTGTGGAAGCTTAGCACCCTTCCCCATACCCTGTCCTCCGCTTCTCTTCCATCTGGCTGTTCCTGAGCTATATCCTTTTATAATAAACTGGTAACCAGTAAGTAAAACGTTTCTCTGAATTTTGTGGGCAGCTCTAGCTAATTAAAAACCCAAGGAGAGGTCCTAGGAACCTCGATTTACAGCTAGACAGTCAGAGCGCAGCTGACAGCCTGGACTGGAGACTGGAGCCCAAGTGGAGGGCCGCCCTGTGGGGCTGAGCCTTAGCCTGGGGAGCTGCCGCTATCAGATGGAGCTGAACCCTTGGACACCCCGCTGGGGTGGGCAATGACACACTCGGGGCTTCCCTGGGGGGTAGGTGTGGTGCAAAGCAGGCATGGCCTTACCACAGAGCGTGGCACACCAAAATCTCCCCCCCCCTCATCCCCCCTCGGGAGTGCCCCGCCTCCCTGAACCCGGGTGAAGAACTTTGCTCCCCGGGAAACAGAAGCCCTTGCGCTGACCTCCCAGTGCGCCTGAGGGAATCACTAGAGACCAGAAGAACCCTTTTCCTGCGAAGTGGAGCTGATGATGTCAGCTCAGCTTCACCAGCACGGGCCCCAGGAAGGGGGCTGGGCCTGCTCTGGCTGAAAGGAGTGGAGGGAGGCTGCCTGTAGGTGCGCCCTCTCCCTGGGCAACCCCTCTCCCCCTGAGGCCATCTTGCAGGCTGCTGCTGAAGGCTGGTCCCATGTCACAGTCAGGAGGCCCTCGGATCCCAGGAGACACCAGCCGGGCAGCAGCAGCCAGCCCCCACGAGGAGGGTGAGGACGGAGCCAGAGGCGGCCTGTCCCTCTCACACCGAGTTGCTCTGTGGGACACACACAAAGCCCCATCTCGGGAACGACCAGGGCCACTGCTCACCTGAACTTGGCAGTTTCTGAGGGGCCCGCAGGGTGTTTTCGGGGGTAGCTGAAGTCACCTGAAGAAGGTGGCAGATTATCTCTCTATTCCCAGTTCACAATGACAGGGTAAAGGAGGCGGCAGGAACGGGGATGGGGTCGGGGCGGTGGAGAGGGTGCTGCTCACAGAAAGAAATATGTTTTCCAATATTTACGGAAAGATTATTTATCTTACAGGAATGGCCATTTTCCATTTGAAATACAGGATTTATTTGAACGGGGAAACAGCTGAGATCTATAAGTCTCTTACAGTCACTTGGCTTAACTCAGCAGTTTGATAAATCACGCGTTTCCACGTGGCTCGTCATTTATATTCCTGTCTCCAGAGGCCCTCCTCTCCCCACAAGGCACGCTCTCGGGGTGCGAAATTAACGGCACCTCCTGAGATTAACAGCCCATTTTTGTGATGGATCTCTCGGCTGCAAAATTTACTAAATCCGATAGATCAATAACTGTCACCAGCATAAATACTCTAAAAGATTGGGCAATCCTTCAATCACTTTTCTTTTGCAACTTATACATGTTTTATTTATCCTTTTCTCTTTTATTTTTAACATCACTGGCCAGGCAGGGAAGAATACAGGCACAAAGCACCCGGGTCTGAAGTGTGAGCTCTGAGAAAATGCATGTCCCTAGTCCTCCCTGGGGACCCCCTCACTGCCCAGGGCCAGCAGGTCCTGTCCTGAGGAGGTGACACTAGAGACAGTGCCCTTGATCCCCTCTATTTGCTTCCTCACGAATTCTTTGAGGTCGGCCCAAAGTAGCACCACATTCCTTTTACAGCGCGGCCCAGAGAGGCAAAGTGCTCACCCAGAGCCCCCAGTGAGGGAAGCACCGGGCTCAGGGTCAGACCCTCAGCCACAGCGAGAGAGAGAGAGAGAGAGAGAGAGAGAGAGAGAGAGAGAGAGAGGGGGGGGGGGGGGGGGAGGCAGACGGAGGGGCGCTGATTGCTGCTTTCCTTCCCGCTGAGCAGGGCGGCAGCCTCCCCTCCCGTCCGCGCCGCAGGCAGCCGCTCCCACGTGACTGGAGTTGACGTGAGTGGAGACCTGTCTGCCATCTCTGGGTCTCACCCTCACCAGTGACGTTTCTGGAGACTAAAGCCTCGGCTCTACAAACACCGTGAGGAGCAGCAGGGCTGCCCGAGCGGCAGAGGCGGTGCCACGCCAGGTGCCCCGTCAGCCGGGCGCTCGTTCCCACTGGGTCCCACTGGCCTCGGGGCCCAGTCCTGCCTCGGCAGCACGACTTATCCACGGGGGAGGGCGTGGGGTACCTGTAGTTAAACTCATGATGCCGGGGCACTGACTGGAAGGGCCTTTTAGAAAGGAGTGGATTCATGAGGTCTGAATTTCCTTTCCAATTATTTGGCTTTTGCTGTTGTTTTAATAAATAAAATTTTCCTGTGAAGAGTTGGCATTTCCTGAGCGTGAGCACAGTGGGAGAAAATAGACCTGCTGTTCATAAGGCGAGAAGTGCTGTTCATCTGCGGGAGATCGTAAGAGGCCGCTCCCGCCCAGCTCAGCATTCGCCTTTTCACGCCGATCCGAGCGAGGATCGGAATGAAATGCAAAACTGAGAATTAAGCACACACTTAGAATAAGGAGGCTGCTCTGTTTATAGAACTCGCCTCGCCTGGCGGTGGGCTATTAAAGCAGCAGACGACAGCAGCAGCTAAGCACCTCAAAGTTTAGCAATCATATGATTAACAAGTTGGAAATAGCAAGTGTAATAGGAAAATAGAGAGGGAGAGGACAGTGGCCTGTATTGTGGTTAATGATCAAAATGGAAATGCTAGAATAAAATCACCACAGTGTGGCCTCAGCGCTCACAGCATCGGGCCACCCACAGCCAGGTGCCCCCCAGCTCGCTGACTCACCTCTGCCATCCTGGGCGTCCTGGGGTCCGGGAGGGCGGGCTGCACCGTGATGCGGGGCACCGGCTGAGGAAACAAGTGGACGGGCAGGCATGAGAGATCCGGAACAGGACAGATAGCCAGCGAGCGTTTCAACTGCACACACAGCAGAGCCCGCCAGCTTTCAGGAATTCTCCCAAGTCATGGCCGACCAGGCCTGCCTAGTGCTAGGGGCACCACACTCTCCACAGACATGGAAGAAGTAAGGACCAGAACCAGCAGCTCCCCCGTCCCCATCCAGCCACACAAGACAGAGGCTGACACCAGTAGTGCACACCACGGCTCACACGCGACTCCCTTCCCGTCCTTACACACCGGCTGTGACTGTACGCACCCGCGTCTCAGGACTCTGGGGAGAAGTTACTGGGACAGGAAAGTCCAGGAGAGGCTGCAGCAGGAGGTGGCACTCAAGACAGGCCTCGGTGGCCCAGGGAAACTCACAGAGTAAAAGGAAGCTAGTGAGTAGCCACAGGATGTGAGGCGCAGGGAAGCCAGGCCAGAGCACAGCTCTGGGCATAGACAGAGCAGGAGAGGCAGAGGGAGGAGTGGCTTCCGTATGAAACTAACCTCATCAGGTAACTGGGAGGGCCGCCGCGGTGCCTGAGCAGAGACCGTGGAGGTTGAGGATAAGGATCCTGGTAATGGAAGGCAAACTGGCTGGGGAAATATTTAAAGACTAAAGTAGGCAAATCCCTAATGAGACTCCAGCAACAGAGCAGGTGTGAGTGACAGGGGCCTGACTAAGAGGTGCAATCAACATCTCAAGAAGGGGTTCAATACTTGTGGGCACCCCATTCAAGTAGCATTAAAGGAAAAGAATGAAGAAATAACTCACACCAGGACCAGGAAAGGGGGTGTCAGAGGAAGGAGACGGAGTAAGAAACTCACTTAGTAGCGGCTGGGACTGCGGAGGGGATGTGACTGCCTCCAAGAACCAGGAATCCACCGTTTCTGCCTTATTCCCTCAACAAAGCCACTCCCCTCTCCCAGGTCCCCCTGCTCCATGCAGGAGTCGGGACCTCGGAATGCCCAGTTCTAAGGGGGCCCCCATTCTGGCAAAACAAACTCAGGCTCCTAGTCCTCACTCACACGAGAAGTGAAAGTTGAAGTTGGTTCGCATGCAGTATGAGTGTCCAGAAGAAAAGCAGATGGTCACTGACCTACTAATTCCGTATCCTTCCATCTCCCTTCTCGCTCTGAGCACTCAGGTGCTCCCAGTGATGTCTCTGGGTCTCTGAGGGTCCTATGCCGCAGAGTCTCCCTGGACAGAGTCTGAGGACACTAAGGCTGGGTGGCCAAAGTCTTGCTTCCTACTGGGCAGGCCAACCTCTTGGAACAAAATGGCTCAGTGAGGGTGGGTGTGGCCTGAGGTCATAGCACCCAGTCACCACTTCCTGCAAAGAATACTAAGTAGCACTCAGGCCTTGGGGCTGGTTGGGGAGAAAAGTGCTAGAGGGAGCCATTCTGCTGAAGATAAGATTTAAGAAGAGGCATAGAGGAGAGGCGATGAAGTGGGAACTGGCCGGAGACAAGGCTCAGCAGATGGAAGGACCCAGGGACAAGAAGGAAACACTTCACCTGCAGACACGGGAGCTCCTGGGCTGTAGGCCAGGAACCAGAGTCAGGGTTGTGTGTCAGAAAGACCCTGGGGGTGGCAACGGGACAGACGAGGGAGGATGCCCTGGTGGCAGCAACTGCACAAGGAGGGCCTCCAGCCTCTCCCCCAACTCCCAGGACACTCAACCCTTTCCTCTCCCAAAGCCACGCTTGTCCACCCTCACAGAGCTCTCTGTCCCTCCTCTGCTGCCAGCAGCACCTCCCCTCCCCTACACAGCCCTCCACTGACGGGCAGCTCTCTTCAGTTATCTGAAGTCTCCCACAAATGGGAAGGTGTTCAGAAAGTATTTCTTAGTACACGTAGAGAAAACATTTAAGTTTGAACTTCAAAATACTTTCATTCTTTAGTTAGATCTTATTTAAAATAGATGAGATTGGGATGAAACATTCCCCCTTAATGTATAAAAATGCTACCAATGATGGAATATAAGCACTGGGATGAAACCTCTTCTAAGATGATGTAACTCCTGCCCTCCCAAATGAAGCATTGAAACATAATTTACACTTTTCTTTATGACTCAGAGTAATTACAAAATTCCAGTAAACGCTTAAAAAATACCAGCTGAAATGAATTACAGGACCCGCTGGGCTCTGGCAGGACGCAGGGACCCGGACGACCACGGGGGCTCCGGTGCCCTGACTCCAGGGCTCCAGGTGGCAAGGCCGAGAGCCTCACCTCCCGGGTTTCCTGTCGCCGTCACTCACGCTCAGAGGCCACTTCCTAATCAGGCAGCATGTTTCAAAAAGATGCCAGGAACCCCCATTCAGAGTAAATGTGAACCAGAACAAGAATGACTGAAACGGCTAAAAATGTGTCAAAACTTAGGTGAGATCAGGTCTGAGTGGGCTGGAAGCATTATGCCAATACATGGACCATACCCACTCCTCCTGTCCAAGCACCAGCAACTTGGGGTGCCTCCCTCCAGGAGGTGCTGGGCAGTGGTGTCTGCCAGATTCCAGCTCTGGAAAAGCGGGGTCACAGAAGGATTCTTTTCCAACAGAGGATGTCTGACAGGGCAATGCTCGTGAGAGAGGGGTACAGACACACGAAAGTGGCCACGTGTTCATTCTTATTGAAGCTGGGTGACAGGTACATAGAGATTCACTGTAGATAGCTCCTGGGAAGGCACATGGGCATTTCTTTAAGTACTGTCTGCTGAACCCAAGGCAACAGGCAAAGCTGAGTCTTGGATACACATTTACCAAAAAGGCAGATGTGTTATCAGCACTGACTCTTACCTTTGCCCAGGTGTGGTGGGGCTTTGATATGTAAATCCAGTCAAACACCAGGAATGCTCAGGCCTACTCAAGAATGCAAATAATCTCCTTTGTGTCGACTTTTGGTGAAACTTCCTGGTATTTGGGGGTATAAAATAAACGCACTGTATCAGTTTTGGGTCATTGTTCCTCTAGCAGAAGAGGGCAGTGGTCCCACCAGTTCCCAGCTTTTACTTCCATTTTGTGTCTTGTCTTTTTCTTTCTTTTATTTCTCAATCCCCAGCTGCCTCTATTCAGAACCGGTTCATCTCTCTTTCCGTGCTGGATTCGGAAAAGAGAGACCCCGCCATAATTTATCACAGAACCTTCACTACTCTGTCCATGTCAAATTTCCCCATAATACCGCCCTACATGGAGAAGGTAACAGGCTGTGAGTCACTGTAAACTTCCATTAAACGCCGAGACCAGTTTGGCTCAGTGGATAGAGCGTCGGCCTGCAGACTGAAGGGTCCCAGGTTCGATTCCGGTCAAGGGCATGTATCTTGGCTGCGGGCAAATCCCCAGTAGGGGGCGTGCAGGAGGCAGCTAATAGATGTTTCTCTCATCGATGTTTCTGACTTTCTATCCTTCTCCCTTCCTCTCTGTAAAAAGTCAATAAAATATATTTAAAAATTAAAAATAAAAATAAATAAACCTCCATATAACAAGGACGTGGCAGGTCCCACCAGGACCAGGCATCAGTTCCAATGACACCGTGGAGAACACGGAGATCAGAAAGGCACGGGCTTTGCTCATTGTGGGAAGGACATGTACGTGAGTAAGACGTCAAGAAACAGGACAGATATTGGAATGGTCTTTTTGAAAGCAAGGGTTCATACATGGAACCAACCTAGCACACCTTCGCAAGGCTGATTTTACTCTGAGGCAGGCCTTGCACACTGAGTGCCATTTCCCAGGGTAGAGACACTTTGGACATGAAGATGGCGTGACCAGGTCAGGATGGAAAAGAGCCACCTTGTGTCTGATGTGTGCCCTCTACTCACATCTCTGCCCTAGGAAAAGCAACTTGTCATCCAGGTCTTGGGGAAAGAGAGAAGGATCTAGACTGGCCAGCGCTGAGCAGAGGGAAGGAAGGCAAGGGCCATGTGGAGAGGCCTTGAGAGCACATGGCTGATTTTCACAGGCAGGAAAGAGTAACCAAAGGCTCCTGAATGCGATGGTCGTAAGAGCTATGCCGAAGGAAGGTGAACCTTTAAACAGGGGAGGTACAAAATGTGGGGGAATCAACGAAGAAGTTGCTTTAATGGTTTGGTGGAGAGCTAAAGAGAGAGCCTGAATTTGTATAGTAAGAAGAAAAGAAAATAGAAATAAAAATTTGGATATATAAAGGAGACAGTTGAATACTTGAAAACAGTTGGCTAAAGGTGGAGGAAACGGAGTCAAAGATGATGCACAGGAAGTTGGTGACAGTGAAATTAGCAGAAATTAGAAATTAGTTTCTAAGCTCTTCCTGGCTTCTTGTGCGTGTGTGCACGCACGCAGGGGTGTGCGGTACTTAGCTTTCTATTTTTGGAAATGGCCTGTGATTAATTCAGCAACCTTATTAAGGGCACCAAAAATACCTACAAAGTATACTGAAATCTACAGTGTGCCATTTGTCCTTCACACATAACAGCTCAAATTTCCAAATGTGTATTGTTTGCATTTTAATGCTATTTTGCATATCCCCTGTGCAGGCAGTTGCCTCCTATTTCAGGAGCTCAAAACATTTCAGATCATAAGCTCATTAATCCTTACGACACATCTGGTAACTATTAATAAAAATGACTGCAAAGTATTTTGAGCTATAAATATTAAGGAGAAATCCCATGAGGCCAGTGAATATAAGTATAATTATCTACATTTCACAGAAAGAAATCAAGGCTCAGAGATATTTACCTAATGGTTAAATGCAGTCGGTTAGCCCAGTGAGTTAGTGACAGAGATGGCAAAGGACTGAGTTTTAAGCACCAGTAAACTAGCAATCATGCCGTCCACTGGGCATTACTGAAACGTAACCAATGGGTAGGTTACAGGCAAAAGAACTGCTTAGAAATATTCCAAGGGAAAGATGATTATCACTTCTCTTATCCTATCTCATCATTTTTAACTCTGGCTTTCACAGGCCAAATGAATGAAAATAGAGATTAGCTTAGAATTTCATAATGAGGCATAGAAACTATTTTAGAGACGCCTTTGCCTAGAAGAAGTTTTAGATCCTTGGCATGACATGAAAGACCCTCACCTCTCTGTGAGGTTGCAGCTTGTCCAGGCTTGTTGTGCTAACCCACTCTCAACTCCCTAAATACTTGACTTTGCAAGAGGTTTCTCTCACTATTCCCCCCCTAGGGAGTCATGTTCCACCTGGTGGTTACCTATTTGTTTTTAAGTCTCAGTTCAAGCACGACCTACTTTTCCTGAAACTATAGGTAGAAATGCCCACCGCCTTCAGTGAGTTACCCAGACATACACATATTACAGCATCTGTAACATCAAACCACTTACTTTTATGTCTCTAAGGGACTCCTCGAAACCCAGCTTTCTGAAGGGCAGGATTATGGCCCTTTCATTTCTGTATCCTCACACATAAAACAGACACTTAATGCTTGTTGAATGAATAAACAAGCAAGTGAATAAATCAATCATTTAGGTGCCGCAAAGAAGGCTGAACTGTACAGTTACAAAGAATTTGGAAAAGAACAGACATCCTGAAATTTGGGCATAGGTGTACATAGAGGGGAGAAGAAATAGCAATTGAAGCCAAAAATAATCACTTTTTCAAAAACACAAACTTTCTGATACAATTTTTTGTTTGAAAATGAACCTTTCCTAATAATCATTTCTTCTCCTAAATTTGACAAAATTTTAAATGTCATTTTCTAATGGTTCCTAAGTTAACATGATTCTCTAAGTTTTTTTAATATATATATATATATATATATTTTGTTGATTCCAGAGAGGAAGGGAGTAGGAAAGAGAGGTAGAAACATCAATGATAAGAGAGAATCACTGATCTACTGCCTCTTGCAGGCTCCACACTGGGGATGTGCCCTGAACAGTAATGGAACCATAGGTTCATAGGTCGATGCTCAACCACTGAGCCATTATACCCAGGCTGAGCTATAGGCACATTTTTAAACCATCAACAATGATATCTGATCTTAAAAAATCTGACGTTTCTACTTGTGTTTAGCAGTCCCAAAGCCATTCAGTATACATTAATTCCATTTTCTTCCAAACAAAGAACCGTAGGTTTTATTAATTTATCATTCACAAATATGATCCAGGCGCCTGCTATGGCCTAAAGATTGTGCAAGGAGCAGGGGGTCCACAGTACGAGCAGAGCCAAACACAATCCCTTTGCTCCTCAAAAATAGGCACTTGGGATCTAACACCTGATATTGCTATTTAATTATACAAACAACTAAAACTGTGGTCGGCAAACTATGGCTGACGAGCCACATGCGGCTCTTTGGCCCCTTGAGTGTGGCTCTTCCACAAAATACAATGGCCTGGGCGAGTCTATTGTAAAGAAGTGGTGTTAGAAGAAATTTAAGTTTTAAAAATTTGGCTCTCAAAAGAAATTTCAATACTGTTGATATTTGGCTCTGCTGACTAATTAGTTTGCTGACCACTTAACTAAAAGGTCCATTTCTTCCATCAACAAGTAAACTTTTGTTTTATCAATGGATAGTGAATCAGACCATCCAAACAGACTTTTTATTTCACTATAAAATATGTGCATTACTAGTACAAGTTATTAGAGGTACTACATATAGAAAAATTTAAATACTAATATTTCTGGAATTGTCAGAAAAGATACAGCTTATTTTTAGAATTTAGCTAGTTTACTTTTGAAACTTCTACATGATAATTGTTAAAACTTATTTAAATATGTGAAAAAATAATTTATATTTTTAAAAAAGAGAATGTAATATTTATTTCAACCAAAATAACGGTTGTTTTTCAAATGTCTATGAAGAATGAAGGATGTTTACTTAAAACACAGAATATTTGTTTAATCTCAAAAGGTAAAAATAGGGTTTAAATCTAAACTGTTACCAGCTTGGTATGACGTATCAGCTAAGGATGGTTTTTATTTTAAATTATTGAATACAAGAATATTTTGTGATGTAAAAATTACATGAAATTCAAATTTCAGTGTTCTAAATAAAATTTTATTGGAACACAACCACTCATTTGTTTAGTATTGTCTATGGCCAGCATCAATAGAGATTGTATGGCCTGCAAAGCTAAAATAACACTATCTGGCCCTTTACGGAAAAAAAATAAAATAAAATAAAAAGTTGCCAATCCCTGACCCACAGAATCACACAAGAGCACACGATGCCAGTTTCTGAAAAATGACAGCCAGACTAAGGTCTCTTTAATGGACTTCTGTACTGCCCCAGGAACTTTCTTATTTTCATTCTTTTTCAGATAGGCTTCTAACCCTGTTTCTGAAATCAACTTTGGTCAGTATCTGTATTCTGGGGCAAAGACAGACAGCAATATACTATCATTTTGGAAAACTGAAACAGAGATAAGCATCTTCTACAATCAGAGAGAGTGCCTAAGAATTCATCCCTAGAGCAACTGAAGGGAAAGTACTTGCCTTGACTTTCAAGAGCCTGCATGCCCGAAGGCCTGTGCAAACTTCCCTGTTAACTCAAGAGCAGTGAATGTAGCATACCATATCCAAATGCATTTATGTGTGGCACTAAATTACAGGGGGAGATGCTCAGATACTGTCTTTGTTCAAGGCCCTGAATAATGAAGGCAAACCAAAGGCTAGAGGACACAGCCAGGTTTAGTTTAGTTAGCTAAGTTTAGTTAGCTAAGACGATGAACCCTTAATCCAGACGCATTTATGTGGTCCCTTTCATGAAGGGAGCCCAAACATGAGCAGCCTTAAACAGCGCCGTCACATAAGGCAAGGACCAGTGGCTGGTTTGTTTTCCCATTTAAAATGCGGAAGGAACACTGCCGTGAAAGATGGAATAAGCATACAAGCATCTTTTTAATCAGCACACAGATGTGTAGGGCGCCGCGCTCTCTCGAGGCTCTGCCCATCTCCCACTCCGGAAGCTGTGCTGTAACTGGAGAAAGACAACTCCCTGTGGTTGACAAGGCCGTCCTGAGCAAAGTGCAGGACACTGAAACAAAGACAGGCCGGAACTGTGACTGTGCGTGCAGCGGTGGGCATTAAATCCGAGCATTAACTCTTTAATTCCCCAGATGAACCAAAGATGCCATTTGGAGTCCCTAAGCTTGAATTACATAAATAGCTTCATCTGAACACAAACTCCTAGATACAGGAGAAAAGCTATTATGCCAAATTAATTCAATCTAATTAATTAGAGAGCAGGAAGTTCTTTCAATTATTGTATGTGCTGTCTGAGAAACACACTTGAATATGAGTACAGATTTCATTAATTGCAGTTCATTATTTTCCAGATTAGTTACTAAACTTGCACCAGAAGGTCAAAAACAGCTGTCATCTCCTCCAATGCGGTATCTTTGCATCTTTGGGACTCAGACAGAAATTGATGAAAAACAAAAATATATCTCCATAAAAATGAGAAACATGAGTATTTTTCAATAAAAAATGGTCAAACCAAAATATTTTGTAAAATATTTGAATTATTTGTTTCTAAATCTTCTAATAAACTGTTAACTTCTCCCTTATAAGAAAGATCACGAGTCTTTGCAAACACTGGAATACAATGCTCCCACCTATAGCATCTTGATCTGAGAACCCGCTGCTTCCCAGGAACAAGTTAATAATCATCAATCTTTTCATTAGAGTTTCACTGGGGTTGTATCTTTGCATGAAGGAGGGAACTGAACATTCTTGTTTGAAAATGTCAAGGACACTCTGATTAAAAGCATTTTTTGATAATAATCATTCCCTCATTATACAACCTTTGCATCTATTCCACCTACTTGAACAATGAAAATATGAGGAATGAGTGGAACAAGACCTATTTCATTCCTCGGTTCTTACCTGGACTATTTTTATATGCTCAAAATCTTATTTTTTTAAAATAGAAGTGAGAGAAATCCCATAGTTTTTTAAGAGCATATCCTGCTATCTATAAACCATTTGACTTATCCACAGCTGCTACCATTCCCTTCATTAATTTCATTTCTGTCGTTCTGTGCCTTTCATGCCATGGCCGCAGGAGCCAGCCTCGGTGATTCCTCCCGCCTTCAGTGTCCATCCGCCTCGCATGCTTTTACAGGCAGCTCTCTCAGTCATTGTTTGGTCAAGCTATAAATAACTCCTTTAATCTTTCCTCATAAATCATTTCGGATGTTATTCTCTGAAATCCTTCCAACTGGTCAACGTACTTCTAGCGTCACATAGCCAGGAGCCAGGGCAACAATCTGAGTGTGGTCTAATCATGCCCAACAAGACCAGGCCGTGTTTAGGTGGGTTAGTGAGTTTCTTCATTATTGTGAATGCTCCAGAGAAGGCATTTTAAGTCTCCAAACTAAACGTGAACAAAAACAGGAGAAGAAAGAAGTTTTAATTCCTCTCATTGTAGTTACAGGGAAATGGATGAAAAGAAAAAGTTGGGAGTCAGGAAGGAATAAGAATATGCCATCATACATGGTCAGTTTGGTTACCATGTGCTGTCTGTTGATCTGCAAACTAATTTTGGGTGTTGTTTCATATGGTAAATCTTAAGCAACATTATAATTATTTACTATCTTATGCACTATTCATGTCAATATTCATCCCTTCCTACATAGTAAAACTGATCCAGACTCTGATTTCGATTTTTAGGTATATGCATTGATTTCTATTTTTCTGGGTTCCATCTTTGATGTCATTCTAAAATCTACAATTTTTTAGTCTGTTATTATTTATACAGGATGCCAAAGTTAGTGAACTAACAAGGCACTAGCAGAAAATAAAGAAGAGAATCAAAAGAGAGAGCAAGATTCACAGTGTCTGTGTAGTCTTTACACTACTGGGAAGTCACACCTCACAGACTACGGCAGGGCCAGGTACTGAATAGGGTGATCTAGAACGTCCATCAGCATGAATTTTTGTTTTAGACTAACTAGATTGGTGATATAGAGAAAGCCCATAGTCATGGTGTCTCTTTCTTTCCATAATGTATTTAACAAAGTTATACACATTCTCTCTGGCAGAGGAAGAAATGTGGATTGGAGGTGGAAGGTAGTGAATATATAAAGTTGAATGTGTTGCTCTGTCTTCTGTGACTTGAGGAATGGCCTCTAGTTGCATATGACATGATTCTCTCTTCTGCCTATCATGTCCAGTATTTTGATTATGACTCAAACATAGATGATAGCTAGAACATGTAAATAAGCACTCAAAAATCCTTAATAGCCTAGAAATGTTATAGCACAATGAAAATCCAAAATTTTAGAAATGAATCTAAAGTTCCTTATTTAAGTACTTATACACATCAGTTAAATAGCATCGTAATAAAAGAGAACTCATTGACAAGAGTAGACACAAATAAACAGAAAAATAAAAAGGTAATGCTAATTGATCAGAAGCATGATGGGCTAATAAAAGTTGCCTTTAAAAAAAAGAAAGAAAATGTACTAATATGCTACTTTGGTAAAAGTACATTATTTAGAAGAGGGAGCTAACAGTTGAACTATTTTCAAGCATAGGGATTACTGTATCACTTCTGGGCTCCCAACTTTAAGCAAGAGCTTGGCAAGATGACCGAAGAATGATGAAGCATTTATTATGAGATATAGTTGATTAACCTACAGCTGGAGTAAGCCTAGAACCCCCACCTCCCCTCCCTTTTACCCCTGAGTAACAGCAGAGAAAACTCAGGGGCAAAGTTTGGTTGGAAATAAGCCAAACTTGTCCCTAGAAGACTTGAAAGTTCCAGAGGGAGGGGAAGGCTAGATTATCAAAAACAGGACCTCAACTTTCAGGTTTCAAATCTGATTTCCAAGAGAATGGGATGCCATTAGAGTAAAAAATTGGGTAACACTAAAGTAGCCAATGCCGCATGTTCTTGATATTTTTGAGATTCCATTGGCACTAAAGGGCTGCATTTCCAAGGGTAAAACACCACTCAGGTGTAACAACCTAAAGCATATTTAAAGTGGCCCACGTAGTGGGACCTCTATATTGATACTGTTATTTAAAAGAATTTACATCCCTTAGAGCTCTAGCAGAGACAGTCATGATCTGAGATGAACACACACATCTTTGATCAACTAAATCCAAAACGATACGTAAAGTTTTTCTCTCCTTTAGGAATGGTTCTTTAGTAAAACTCACATCAATCCAGGAAAAAAGGTTCATCAATATGTCATGATTATCTCGATGTGATTCTCTCACCTCTAAACTGCAACTGTAAACATAGTCCTTTATGCTACTTTATGACCCTTGTACATATAAGTTATCTAACATTATAATCTGCATATATGTCATTTTGTTATCAATATTCCCTTGCCCTCAAGGATAATATTCTAGAGATAATCAATAAACACAGAGAGCTAACAATAACTTCCAAGGGAAAAATTAAGGACAGTGATCCAGTGCACTGTATATGTGGAGGCTGCTGTTTGAGTTTGGTTGGTCAAGGCCACTCCAAACTCACACATACTTCCTCACAGTAGCCTTTCATGGCCCCACTAGATGTGCACTACTCTACATGAGACCTAGAAGCCATAAAAAAAGACTTGGGAAAGAGCAGTCCAAGTGAAAGGGAAAGAAACTCTTAAGACCAAAAAGAACTTCATGTGTTACTGAGATTTAAAACAAACAAGCAAACAAAAGAATGGCCAATATGGTTTAATATTGTGAACAAAGAGGAGAATAAATGGAACACAAGTAAAGATCAGGGGACCACATCACACAGGATGGAATTTAGATTTTATTCCGTTTCAGTGAGAAACTGGAAGGTTTCTAGCCATGAATTAATGGAGGCTATTTTGTAAATGTGAGACTGTCCTGAGGCAAAAGCAGACCAACTGGTCAGCTGCTGCAAAGCCAAAAGACAGGAGTGGCATGATGAGCGACGGGAAATGGAGAAGGTCGGAGGTCACTGGGTTGGGAGTGGTACCTACACCATTTCACTGGTGCACTACTTGTAAGAGGTAAGCAAAGTGGATGTTTGTGCTACACCCTAAGATGGTTATGTGTTTCAGTGCGTATCTTGTGTGCTGGGAATAAGAAGACTGTGAGCTGAAACTAATGTTTTGGACTTATAAACGGTGAATGCCTCCCTGATATGTAAGTGGAGAAGCTGAATGGGCAATGAGACCCACAGAGTCGGAGCTCAGGGCCAGTGTCGATGTATGACCAGGGTAAGCTGTGGAGTTGAATGGCATTACCCACGCAGAGAATTAGAGAGAGAGCCCAGCCTAGCGCTCTGGGGCACCTGAGTATCAGTGGCTTATGGAATAAGCAGGCCCAGGGAAGGCAATCAAGTGGGACTAAGCAGTCTGAAGAAGGAAACCTGGCAGAGACTGCAGCGCTGAAGAAAGCCTAGAGACGAAGTGTCTCCAGCATGCTGTAGCTGGAAGGTCGTCAGAGAGGGACAGAGATGGTGTGGGAAGGTACAACTCCCTGATGATTTAGAGTAAAGAGCCTTCAGTTCACGAACCAGTTGGAATATTTTAGCCCTACTATTGGACATCTTTGCTAAGTACAGCTTTTTAAAATTTTGTTAATCCTCACCCGAGAATACTTTTCCATTGGTTTTTAGAGAGAATGGAAGGGACGGGGAGAGACAGAGAAAGAGAAACATCAATATGAGAGACACACATTGATTGGTTGCCTCCAGCTATGCCCTGACCAGGCTGGGGATCGAGCCTGCAACCGAGGTACGTGCCCTTAACCAGAATCCAACCTGGAACTCTTCAGTCCGAGGGCTGACACTCTATCCACTGAGCCAAACCAGCAAGGGTAAATCCAGCTTTATCTTTCCATTTATTTATGAAATATTGAACACTTGGGACCACTTTCCCCAGCACCTTTGCTCATATATACTCAAAAAAAGTAAGATGAATGAGCAAATAATGCTCTAAGATATCTTCAAAACATTGTGAGATTAACTCTCTTAAATTGGACATTACAAATTATAGTTATCCTCCAATCACTAGATTTGTTTCTGACACATTATTATTCTTGCAGAAGAAACAATCACTTACTATGAAACCGTAAAAATAATTTTTGATTGTAGCACATGATTTGACTTCTACATCAAAAACTTAGAGAAGCTTTAAAAAATGATAACTGGCCCTATTAGTTTGGCTCAATAGGTAGAGTGTCGGCTTGTGGACTGAAGGTTTCTGGGTTCAATTCCAGTCAATGGCACATGCCTGGGTTGTGGGCTCCATCCCCAGGAGGGGGCATGCAAGAGGCAGCAGATCCATGATTTTCTCTCATTATTGATGTTTCTATATCTCTCTCCTTCTCCCTTCCTGTCTGAAATCAATAAAAATATATTTAAAAAATAATTATAACTATAGTGGGCTGATTCTCAATGATTTCTAATGCCATTCTGATTTCCTTAATGTCTATAACTCTGTGTTCACCAAATAGCAGTTGAAAAATGGTGGCTATCAAGATTTAATGTGATTAAGAATCACCTTGGCTGCTTATAGAGGCCGATTATGAGGTGCCCCAGGTGAGGCATGGCTTGAGACCAGGCTATATATATTTTTTAGTTACCTTTTTAAAAAGTTACCATGGAAATTCCGACACAGTCCATGAATCATACTTTGCAAAATAATGATGTGGGAAATCAGAACAGAATATTTAATGCAATAACAAACCCTTCGGAAAATAATTTCTGCCCATCCTAACCCCACCACGTATTAGACTTGCTATTTCTTTTAGCTCTCATGGTCACAGATTCATTTTGATAATTGTCAAACACCAAATTATATGCCTAGTTAAATTTAGTTAAACACTTCCAAAATCTCAGTGTTTAATTTTTTCATCCAATATGTGTACATGTATGCTTATGTATATGTTTATATAATGCTAGGTTTAAAATATTATATATCTGCACAGCAGCCTTACAAAACTAACTACTTGCATCACCCTTGCATATGTATTCATGAACTTAGAAGATTCTTTTCAGTAGTTAAGGTCTCAGACAGGAACTCACCTGCATTTCTGTAACTTGAATGTTTAAGTGAATGTGGAGAAGCTGATGTCAAAAGACCTATTTCAACAACCAAACTTGCACTGTATGTGTTTTTGAATGAGTATAAATAAATCCTCATTTATCAATTTCTGCTGAATGCACACCTATATAAATCCAGAAATTGCACTGCCAACAGGCTTCTCATTCACCATCCCATATGAACAGTTTCCTGATTATTTGGAAAGCCCTTTCACATTTTCTCTAAAACTTATTCTAAGGCTGAGATGAGTTTCAGAGAAAAGGGGAATAAGACAAATGATCACTTTTAATATTTTAAGTGAGAGAACAGGTAAACCACAGTAGAGGGGAAAAAGGTGGAGAAGGAAGAACAGTGTAATACAAAATTGTTTGAAATGAGAAATGAAATCAAGAATTAAAAATAGAATTACATTTTCTGTTTGGCAATACACAAGAAACACTAAGTGCACTTCATAAATTTTACTATTGTTGCTCTAAGTGATATTACCATAAATCACATTAGGAGTGTACTTGGCATTTTTTAAAAGCAAAAAGGATTGAGTGTGTCAATAAGTTTAAACAGCCCTGTTATCTCTGAAGAGAGGGGAAGAGAAATTATCACAAGCTTTTACCAGATCTAAAAGCCCAGTTTTTACCCCTCCCACCCACCGTCATTGTTGGCATCATTCTCCCTCCAACTTCAGTGCAACATAGAGTACTGTTTTGCTAGCAATCTCAGAAAAAATGTTCACTGCTGCTTTCTTTTTATTTTATTAATCCTCACCCAAGGATTAGAGAGACTGGAAGGGAGGGAGGGAGAGAGAGAGGAGGGGGAGAGAGAAAAACACTGATGTGAGATTCACATCAATTGGTTGCCTTCCGCATGCTCCCCAACCAGGGATGGAATCTGCAATCCAGGTACCTGCCCTAGACCAGAAATTGAATTCATGACCTTCTGGTGCACAGGCTGATGCTCTAACCACTGAGAACAACGGCCAGGGCTTCACTGTTGCTTTCCTGATGCTCTTACCTGATGTGCCAGGGGAGACGGCTGTTTGCCCCTTCTCTCGTCGCGCACAGGGAAGAGAGACTTCAGCAGCTTGGGCATCTGTGGCACAAAGGATTTGACTGGGGTCAGGTAGGAGGTGGCTAGGCTACTACGTCCTGTCAAAATATTTAAAGGAAAAGAAAAACAATTACAAAGGCGTTTCTTTACTGTAAACTTGACAAGGATCATTTAAAAGCAAATATAACAATATAATTTTAAAAGGTATCCTTTAAAAATTAATATTAAAAAACCAGTATTATAGTTAGCTCCTAAAACAGTCGGGTTTCCTATTCCAATTAAATAGCAGCAATTGGGGTACCGGTACTTCTAAAATGTTCTAATCTCCAGTGTTCCTGTTAGTATGCACAGGGTCACCCAACCACAGTCCTGTCACTAACTGGTTTTCACTTTTAAATCACACAGCTGATAACACACACGTAGCACTCCATGTAGACTTTAAACACTTTGGAGTCAGGAACTATGTCTTATTCAACTTTAATTCTTCATGCTATTTACTGCATGAAAATGATGAAATGACCTTTCAGGGGGAGAGCAGTGTTCTAACTGTTTTTACAAGAGGGGAACACAGGCTCTGAACCGACCATATTCTTATGTGCTCTTAATTACCAAAGGCTGGGATCAAATGTGCAGATAATACTACGATATAAGATTTCTTTTCTCTTAGTAAATAAAACTAAATTTTTAGGAAAATATAATTCAACTAATTAATGACAAAGCACTGTATCTTCATAACACTGTTTTTAAAGCAAGACAACTTGAGAAACTTGTAAGGGATATTGCCTAAAGAGAAGTACACAACCACCGGTGTCTACTCTACACTGACCCTGAAATTACTCCACTCCACTGGCAGTAGGGTTGTACGTGGACTAATACAGTTTAAGATTTCTACATTTTACACCAAGTAGTGTTAATATTGACTCTAAGTAACCTATGAAAAGGTAAGGATGTTTTGTCAACATGAGAGCATTCACTAAAAAATAAAGCAAAGAGATATCTATAATCTCTTTAAAAGTGAATTCAAACAGCTCAAACAATTTTACAAGAAGGCAAAAATAGGAAAGAAAGAAACAAACAGAAAGAAAAGGAATAAACAGAATATAAGTTTAAGATAAATAAAGAGCCAGAAGATATAATCATCTTCTGGGAAGAAATTAGAGACACTCTAGAATTCTATATGCAATTAAGCTAAAATTCTAGAGTAAGGAAGACCCCTAATTAAATAAATATTTAGCCAATTGTCAACCAAAGGCTGCATCTATCACAAAAAGAGAGACAGACATGAGGTG
Source organism: Antrozous pallidus (assembly GCA_027563665.1). NCBI lineage: Eukaryota > Metazoa > Chordata > Mammalia > Chiroptera > Vespertilionidae > Antrozous > Antrozous pallidus. Next base: position 79,502,167 of record CM050516.1, on the reverse strand, counting down.
TCTCCTGAGGGAAGTACACAAAACTACCCATTCATTTATCCTCCCTTCCTTCTCTCAAATTAGCCAGAATCTGATCAATGCTATACAACTAACTACCAATTTACAGAGAATCATGTCTCTCGTGGGGATGTAACCAGCAGTTTACTGTACAAAAACCTAGTTTCTTCAACAAATACAATGCAACGGAGAAAAAAAGATGGAGAAGAGCACATGGATTAAACAGATTTATACATATCAACTAATCCCAATGAATTTTCATTCAAAACAACATAAAAGATATTTTTTATCCAATTGGGGAAATGGAAATACTAACAAGATATTTGATAACACTATCTAATAAAAGAGTGATATGCAAATTGACCGTACATACGATCAAGCCATGCCACAGCCACGCCCACCAGCCAATCAGGAGGAAATTATGCAAATAAACTCCAACCAAGATGGCTGCTGCCACTGAGAACAGGAGGGAGGCTTGGGTTTCCCTGGCAACAGCAGAAGCCAAGCTTTCCACCTGCCGTTGCCGGCCTAGGCAGGCCTCCACTTGATGCTACAAAGGTTCAGTTATAAAAGAAACATAATCCCAACAGAAATGGCGGCAGCCACGGATCTGGAGAGAGCAGAAGCTAGGGTTTCCCGGGCGATGGAGGAAGCCAAGCTTCTGCAGCCCTAGTGCCTAGGCCTCCACTCTAGGCTACAATGTTTCAATTATAGAATTTAAATAAAACCAAACAGAAATGGTTGTCTCCATGGAGTGAGCAGAAGGCTTGGCTCCGCTCTAGGCTACAAAGTTTCAATTGTAGAACATAAATTAATCCCAGATCCCAGTGCCTCCGCTTGGGTCGCTGCGGGGTGTGGCAGGCCTGCAAACCACCACAGGCCCCTCGCCCAGGCCACCCCACACTCCAAGGGAACCCCCACCCTGATTGAGGACACATTTCAGGGCAAACCAGCTGGTCGCCACATGCACCAGGCCTCTATCCTATCTAATAAAAGAGTAATATGCAGATTGACCATCACTCCTAAACACTAGAGGGCTGTCCCATGTGGTCAAAGATCCTGCCCCCATATGGACACAAGATGGCCACCACAAGATGGCCAGCAGGGAAAGGCCATGGGAGGTTCCAGGCCTGCAAGGAAGGGCAGTTGGGGGAAGTCAAGCCTGCAGGGGAGGGCAGTTAGGGGTGACCAGGCAGGCAGAGAAGGGAAGTTGGAGGCAAACAGGCTGGCAGGGGATCAGTTAGATATCAATTAGGGGGTGATAAAGCTGGCAGGCAGAAGCGGTTAGGGGCAATCAGGGAGGCAGGCAGGCGAGCAGTTTGGAGCCAGCAGTCCTGGATTGTGAGAAGAATGTCCGACTGCCCATTTAGGCCCAATCCTACAGGGATCAAATTTCGTGCACTGGGGGCCTCTAGTACTTAATAATAATAAATATTATTATTACTAGTGGCCTGGTGCATGTATTCATGCACATTCAAAGGAAATTAAGTAGAAGAGAGAGCTTTATATGTATTGGGCATGTGCAAGTCAACAGTTATTTTTCAATTGCCAGTGCGCATCATATGTACTGGCCAGTTGGTCTGTAACTTAGCTTTTTATATATAGAGAATATTTCCTCACCAGAGGATAGGAAGAGAAAAACATCCATGCAAGAGAAAAACATCTATTGTCATGCCTACTGCAAGCCCCTCGATCAGATATTGAACCTGCAACCTGGGTATGGGACCAGGAATCAACCCACAATATTTTGGTGTGTGGGACGATGCTCCAGCCAACTGAGCCACCTGGCCAGGACTATTTTTTTAGGAATAAAATGTTACTGTGGTTATTGTTTAAGAGATACATGTATAAATAATTACAGATAAAATAATATTTCGGATTTGCTTCAAAATAGTCATTCGAGGATAAGAAATAGTGAGCATACAGATGAATAAGACTAGTGAGGAACTGATCACTTTGAAATCAGGAGAGGTACTTGAGAGGGCATATCATGGTACTCTTTCTACTTTGTATGTTTGGTATTTCCCATAGTAAAAGGATTCTTCCAAGTGAGAGCAAAATAAAAACTTCAATGTATAAAAGAAATAGAGTTTTACACTAAAAATTATTGTTAACAGTACTAATGATGGGTGTAATTCACTAAAAAAAAAACTAAACTCAGAAGAATACAGTGTGGTACAAGACAATACAGTGTGGCAATAGTGATCAAAGCAAAGTGGTAAATACATAAATCAAGTAGTTGATTATATATATATACAGACTAGAGGCCTAGTGCACAAAATTCTTGTATGGAAGGGGGTCTCCTCAGCCCAGCCAGCAACCTCTCCAGTCTGGGACCCCTAGGAGGTGTCCAATTGCTAAACCCGCAATCAGACATCCCTCTCACAATCTGAGACCACTGGGTCCTAACCGCTCACCTGCCTACCTGCCTGATCGCCCCTAACAGCTTCTGCTTGCCTGCCTGATTGCCCCTAACTACCCAGCCTGCCAGCCTGATCAACCCTAACCCCTTCCTACCTGCCGTTGTCCCTCACTGCCCCCCTGCTGGCCTGGTCATCTCTCACTGCCCCCCTGCCAGCATGGTCGCTCCTCACTGCCCCCCCTGCCAGTCTGGTCACCACACGCAGTCTACTGTTTGGGTGTTTGATCGCCCCTCACTGCCCCCCCCCCCGCCAGTCTGGTCACCCCACGCAATCTACTGTTTGGGTGTTTGATCGCCCCTCACTGCCCCCCCTGCCAGTCTGGTCACCCCACGGAGCCTGCTGTTCAGTCGTTTGGTCACCCCTCATTGCCCCCTCTGCTGGCCTGGTTGTCCCACACAGCCTGCTGTTTGGTCGTCACATGAGGGCGTAATGACCAATTTGCATATTACCCTTTTATTAGTATAGCTAGGTAGGTAGATATACGTTTTATAAAATTTTAAAGCAAGGTGGTACTCTATATCCCAGTATTTCCTAGGTATTTACTTGAGACAAATGTTCACAAAAAAGACTTATATAAGAACAAGCTTTATTCGTAGTAGCCAAAAACTGGAAAGAAACCAAATGCCCATAAATAGAGCTGATTAAAAATGGTAATAAATTCAATTGTGATAATAAAATATTTCTCAATATTTCTCACCAGTAAAAAAGAATGAATTAGTGATGCATATAGCAGTATGGATGACTTGAATAGAAATGATGAGCAAAAATAACCAAACACAAAAGGAATATATAGTGTATGGTTCCTTTTTTTTTTTTTAAAGAATAGTTTATTGATTTTTAGAGAGAGAGGAAGGGATAAGAGAGAAACATCAATGAGAGAGAAACACTGATTGGCTGCCGCTTGCATGGCCCCCACTGGCAATCAAGTCCATGTGCCCTGACCAAAATAGAACCAGCAACCTTTTGGTGCATCAGACAATGCCCAACTAACTGAGTCACACCAGTCAGGGCTTGTATGATTCCTTTTATATGAACTTGTAGAAAAAGCAAAACTAATCTGAAATCAAAACATTGGCTGACCAGGGGAAGTCACATAAATCTGATCTACCTTGTCTGGGGTTGTCAGTTGAATGGGCAAATACATTTGTAAAAACTCATTAAATATGACCTATAGTAAAGATAAAAGCAGTCAACAGAATAGAACATGAGATGGTTCTCTGCTGGCTTGAGCATGTAAAAACATTAAAGAAGCTTCTATACATAAGTCCAAGGATGTGAAGAAGAATGTGGTCTTAATAAATATACAGATAGGGAACATCAGCAGAAAAAGTAAAACTATTACAAAAAAAGAAGGAAATGGAAATTCTAGAACTGAAAAGAATAATCTATACTAATAAAAGGGTAATATGCTAATTAGACTGGGTGGCCAGATATCTTCTGGACATACAACTTCCTTCTAGACAAAGCCATGGTGGTGGGGGCCGAGGCAGAAGCGGTTAGGGGTGATCAGGCCAGCAGGGCAGGGCAGTTGGGACCATCAGGCCAGCAGAGGAGTGCTTAGGAAGCAATCAGGCCAGCAGGCAGGCAAGCAGTTAGGAGCAAGCAATCATGGATTGTGAGAGGGATGTCCTACTGCCAGTTTAGGCTGGAATGGGGCCTAAACCGACAGGTAGACATCCCCTGAGGGGGTCCCAGATTGGAGAGGGTGCAGGGGCTGGGCTGAGACACTCCCACTCTGTGCACGAATTTCGTACACTGGGCCTCAAGTAATTTAAATAAAAAGTTCCCTACGTGTGTTTAACACAAGACTGGAAATGGCAAAAGAAATTATCCAACCAAAAGAAACAAAAATAAGATAAAAATATTAAAAATAGAAATTTAAAAAAATAGAGCTTCTGTGACCTGCGTGTGCAATATTAAACAAAAGGATTCAAAAGAGAGAAAAGTCCAGTAGAAAAAGTTTAATGAACTAAAAGCTGAATATTGCCCAAATTTCTTGAAAAACTCAACCTACAGATCTAAGAACATCAGTGAACTCCAAGCACAATAAATATTAAGAAAACTATACCTAAGCACATCATTGTCCAACTGCTAGAAAAAAGGAGAGTGAAAATCTAGAAAGCAAATAAACAAAGACATTATGTAAGGAAAACATAACAGAAATGATGGCTGAATTCTCACTAGAAAAGGAGTCTAAAAGATAACGTAACATCTGTGAAATGCTGAACTAAAGTGTCAACTCAAAATTATCTGGAGAAAATATCCTTAAAAAATAAGGTGAAATAAAGATATTCTCAAAAGGGGAGAGCATTCTTTCCTAAGAGAATGACACAATAAGAAATACAGGATACTAATGGGCTAAAGGATATCAGAAGAGGATAAGATCTTCAGGGAAGCCTGGATAATGCCAGAAATAATGACTAGGAAGGAAAATAGAAAAGATTCTAGTGTCTTAATTTTCTTAAAAGTGGTTATTTTAAAGCAAAAGAAGTAACATTGTAAAATGGATTAATAACACCTGGAAAAGTAGAAGATACAACAACAATACAAAATAAGAGAAAAGTCAGATGGAATTACTGTTGCAAGGCTCTTACATGTGTGCAGTGGGAGATGATATTCATAGGCTGTGACAGGTCAAGGATGCAGACTAAGGTCCTTGAGCAAAGAATTTCCTAAATAATCAAACAAATACAAGCATACCCAAAAGCCAAAACAGGAAATAAAATCAAACACTACATTTTTTTCTGTCTTTTTTTTTAACTATTTTATTTATAGCTATGAGATCTTATACAATGCTCCATCCTTCCTCACTGGGTTTCTTCTTTTTATTATTTTTATTTTTTAATTATAGTTTATATTCAATATTTTTGTATTTGTTTCAGGTTTACAGCATAGTAGAGTATATGATTGTCTAAAATATATATTTTTAATTAAACTAAAAGAAGACAAAAAGGAGGTCAGAGTGAAAAAATAAAAATAAAAAGGTCAAATAGAAACCATCTCTGGCCAGGAAGCTCAGTTGGTTAGAGCATAGTCCCGGTAAGCCAAAATTGTGAGTCCCATCACCAATCAGGGCACATATAAAAATCGGCCAATGCCGAGACCGGTTTGGCTCAGTGGATAGAGCATCGGACTGCGGACTGAAGGGTCCTGGGCTCGATTCCGGTCAAGGGCATGTACCTTGGCTGTGGGCACATCCCCAGTAGGGGGCGTGCAAGAGGCAGCTGATCGATGTTTCTCTCTCATCGATGTTTCTGACTTTCTATCCCTCTCCCTTCCGCTCTGTAAAAAAATCAATAAAAATATATTTTTAAAAAAAATCAGCCAATGAATGCATCAGTAAGTCAACAAGTGAACAAGTTGGTCTCTCTCTCTCTCTCTCTCTCTCTCTCTCTCTCTCTCTCTCTGTCTCTCTCTCTCATTGTCTCTCTCTCATTCTCTCTCTCTCTCTCTCTCTCTCTCTCTCTCTCTGTCATTGTCTCTCTCTCTCCCTCTCTCCCTCCCCAAATTAATTTTTTAAAATAGAAACCAATAGCAACATGGCAGACATAATAATAATATTAGATGTAAAATAACTAAAGATGTTAATTAAAAGGCAGAATTTGTCAGACTAGATTTAAAACAAAATCTAATCCTAACTATATGCTGTCTACAAGACAGTCACTTTTAATTTAAAGACAAATATAGGCTAAAATTTTGAAAATTGAGAAAAAGATACACCATGCAAACAACAAGTGAAAAGTAAGTTGATGTAACTATATTAATATCAAGCAAGACATATTTCAAAGTAACTACTACTAGAAATATAAAGGGATATTTCATTATGAAGGAATATCACTTCTTCAGAAAAAAAATAATAATCTTTAATGAGTCTATATCTAATGCAGAGTTTCTTAGCGAATGATGAAAAAAACCTGGTATAATTAAAGGGAAAAATAGACAATTTTCACAATCATACTTGGAGATTCAATGCCTCCTCTTAGTGATTAATAGAACAAATAGCAAAAAGCCAATAAGGACAGAGATGACATTATCACAAGCACGATGACCTAATTGATACACCCAGAACACGATGCCCCAAAACAGAATAGACATTCTTTTTAAGCAAAAACAGAATGTTCACCAAGACAGAGCAAAGGCTCAAAAAATTTCAAAAGACTGAAATGTTAAGAGTTTGTTCTCTAATTATAATTAAATTAAATAAGAAATCATTAAGGAGACCCCCCCCCAGATATATGAAAATGAATTAACATGCTCAATAATCCATGGCTCAAAAATAAATCACAGGGAAATGAGAAAATATTTTGAATATGTAATAATGAAAGCACAGCATGCCAAAATTTGTAAAATGATGAAATAATAGAAATCGATGAAACAGAAAATAAAACTAAATGTTGGTTCTGTGAAAAGACTAATAAGAAAATATTTCCCAAGTCATTTTATGAGGCCAATATAATCATGATATCAAAAGCTAACAAAGACATTATTATGAGTAAAGTACTGACAGATATTCACTGTAGAACATATACACAAAAAATCCTTAAAATGTCAGTAAAAGGAATCAAGCAAATATAAGGGATAGCATATCACTATCAGGAAGTGTTTATCACAGGAATGTAAGGCAAATTCAACATTCAAAAATCTGTGGCATTCAAACATATTAAGACAAAAAGAAACACTCAGATGGGTATGAACTAATAGAACAGCGGTTACCTGGTAGGAAATCCTGATCTATACTATTTCTGAAAGCTGCTGGAACTTCATGACAGTGATTGGCAAATGAAATCCTAACTTACCTGGATCAGGAGAATGGTTATTCTGGGGACAACCAGGGAGGGATGGGGCGACCGGAGCGGTTCCTCTGGAAACGGCGATTTGCGATACATCCTGTTGACTTTCCCACCGGCCCTATAAGGACAAAATTGGTAATTTTGATTCAAATCAATCATTTAACAACAACAACAACAACAACAAACATCTAAAAATATTTAAGGAAAAACTGTTATACATTACTAAAGCTTTATTCTCTTGACAGGACATGATCAGTTTGATGACGTATTTTTCTTCTTTAGAGCAGCGGTCACCAACCAGCGGTCCACAGACCACTGGTGGTCCGCGAGGTCCGAAAGGTTGGTGACTGCTGGTTTAGGAAACCTTTGGAGCAGCAGTCGCCAACCGGTGGTCCATGAGGTCTGAAAGATTGGTGACCACTGCCTTAGAGCACTCATTTCCCAAGTAGTAATGATACCTCACATTTGGATCTCCCCCCAGTTTAGCACTTAGAGTCTCCTCAGTACCATCCTCACATTCTTCCTATTACAGGATGCAGCTTCATGCACAATATGGATTACTAACACCTTCCTTCTGAAAGCCTCCCTGTGTTCTGCCTCCTGACTTCTGCCTGGAAATGCCCTTTCCCACTGCAGACTCCTGACTCAGGAACAATTCTAGTGCAGGCAGGCGTCTCTCCTCTCTTCTCCACAGGTGCATCTTTCCATCCATTTACATATTGTCATCGAAGTAAAAAGTCTAATACAACTGTGTATTACCATGCTTCCCATTTTAAATAGACATTAAAGATAAGTTCCAGTTAAACCCAAATCAAGCAATCACACATTCCAATAATGAAAGTCTCTGGATTGACAAGTTTTATTGTACTCTTAACTTATTTTATAAATCCCCATTAAAGAGAAGTCATGGCATAATACCTGAACAATGCCAGCCAGGCGGTGGACTAATTTACCACGCTAAAGCTTATGGTGAGCCATAAAAATGGTGATACCATCAGAACACTTTTAACATCAGTCCCACCTGGGACAGAAAGAAACTCCAACCAAACATTACAGGGACAAAAACCAGTAATGGAAATGAGATGCAAATCTCTTAAATGCTTCAAGTTCCCTTTGATGCTCTAATAATCACTGGAGTTAAATGATGGTATTTTACATTCATTCAGGCTAGTATTTCACAGATGCGTGACCCTGGCGGTCCACTCGAGTTCTCATTAGAAATCACCTGCAAAGCGAGGTCTTCAGTGCGCCTGAAGATGGATGGCGGTGGGAAGACCTCTTAGGTTTCAGATATATACTGGAAGCCTATCTGCTTTTAGCGGCAACCTAAGTACTGATCATAAAATCAATAAGCCCTAAGTGATTTGGATCCTGTTTACCTGAGAGAACACTCTTCCCTAGGAACTCTCTCAGCACTTGATATTTTAAAAAATGGCGTGATGTTTTAGCATTAGGAAGCAAGGAAACAAAAACAGACACCAGAGACGATTCGGGAAACCATGAATCTGAAATACTTCACAGGAGCGTATGAATCACACACTGATTTACAGACTTGTCTGTTTCATTAATGTTCTTTGCATTGAAATGTAATTATCTGTCCTGCCTGGGTAGCTGCAGCTCTGCGTTCTGGGACATCACAATCAGGGGGCCGGACACGAGGGCTGACGGCCTTGGAGCTCCACAGAGGGAAGAAGCCTCATGCTGTTCACAGTGCGAAGCTCATGCAGGGTTGTTTTGAAGACAACTTACTTACTTTGAGAATAAATTTATTTTCAGGTTTTCTATTTTTCTGCCTTGTTTGGCAGCTGACAGAGTGGCACTCTGTCCCTTAGGAAAGCTAAGGAGCTGATTTGGAGTCAGCACCTCGGCTGCTCGGTGCATAACGGTCCAATGACAAATAGCGCAGGTGTCACCTCTTCCCCAAGGCGCTCGTGGGTCTCTCCAGCTCCCCGAGTAATTTCTCCCAGGAGGCACTCCCACACACAATGTTACTACCAAATCAGAATGAAAGCAATATCTCTTACTGTCTCATATATTCAAATACCTCAAGTGAGAACATTTGAAAGGATGCATGCAGTACCTTAATTAATACCGCCTTAGCCATATTGCTGGCCTATCGGATAATGAAAAACAGAGATACATTTCCCTTCATCCATCTACCTTCACTGTCATTGTAACCTTGAGGAATCGTGAATGCTAACTATTCCCAGGTCTCACCGACCAGACACAAGGACCACAGAGCGTCTCAGATCCCTCTGGGCTGGAAGAAGCCCTGCTTCGGAGAAAACAACACATGTGGATGATAAACTGGGAACAACACTCCTCCGTCCTCTCCGACACCCGCAGACCTCTGGGGAAACAAACACTCCGCCGACACCATTCACTACGTCCCTTTCTCCTGTAGTACGTGCCCCCTCTCCTGCCAGAAATGAAACCTGTGGTTCAGGATCTAGCTATACACACTGCCCCCTGAGGGCAAGGATTTGTGTCTTCCCAATAAAATGTATATGCCTGGCTGTTCTACAGTTGGTCTCCCTTTACTGAAACGTTGGGGGTGGGAGGAAGCATCTCTGTTAAAGGTGCTCTAGAGAGAGATGAACTCGGGACAACGAACAAAAGGCACTTGGCCACACAAGGGGCCCTGGACTGTTCACAGTTCAGTTTGTTCAGTAAACTCCACACGTGAGTGAAATCATATGAGCTCAGTTCTCACAGTCGAAGAGTATGGTGGGTTTTTTCTTTTGTTTTGTTTTAACTTCTATCACAGTAACCTATACCTTTAAATCTAAAAAGATAAGTCTGTGATCTGTTTTCAACATTCTGCCTGCCTGTCTATTGAACTGCAATCAGCCCAGATGAGGAGGCACAAGAGAAAACTCTGGTTTCCTTTTGGATCCCTAAGGAGCTTCACAGACATTAGGAATTATCTGTTCTCCCAGGCAGAACTCAAGGAAATAAAACCCTATTCAAGACAGTCATTGTAGCTAGCACCACGTTTACAGGCAAACTGAACAGGGAAACACAGGAGTCTCTCAGCTGACTTGGAATGTGGTTTAGTCAGTCCCCTGTCCACCTTTGCTTTTCCCCTATGACTCTTCGGACAGACATGGAACCTTTGGGTTTTCTATAAAGAGGTTTGGTTTTCCACCAGAGAAGTGGAAGATTAGATACCTGCACAAGAGGTATATACAAGAGGTATATAAAGAGAAGTGACATTCCAGATTCTAAGGTGGATCATACTGCAACTAACAAAGCACCTTTGGCATCAGCCTTAACTAACTAACTAACTAACTCAGGGCAGTTTTCAGGAAGGTAATGTGGCCAAAACACACAACTAAGTTTTGTTAACCAGATACTCATTTAAGCTTCTGGCTGCTTTTAATTTCATCAAAAAACTCCAATTAGAAGATGACAAACACTATCTTGCAAACTTATTAAAAATATAATTCCATCTCAAATGGTTTAGAAATACCACCCCACCACAGGGATGTCTGCCTGTCCTCTATTTATGACTCTGTCTCTATTTTGGTTGGTAGTTCAGTTTGTTCATTAAATTCCACATATGAGTGAAATAATATGGTATTTCTCTTTCTCTGACTGAGTATAACATTCCCCAGGTCTATCCAGGATGCCAAAAAGGGTAAATTTTCTTCCTTTTTACAGCAGAGTAGTATTCCATTGTGTTTTCAGATTTTAAAAAATCTGCTGAAATTAATTCTGCACCTAAATATGAGCCCATCTTGGTAGACTGGTCATACAAAGTTTGCTACGTTTTCATTTGATCTAAAAAAAAAAATTGCCTTAACAATCATGATGAAATATCCAGTAATAATAAATAGCAACATTATTGCAATTAGGGGTATTTTATATTTTTAAATTGAAAAGCTTATTTAGAGTGATTTATTTTAGGCCCTAAAGTGAATTTGTAAGTTGGGAATAGTTCATAAAATTCCATTTTGATAAAGTTCAGTAAAACTATTGCAATTTTAATATGTAACAAGCATCAATAAATAAGGAAATGTGAAATATGACTAGCTGGATTCAAAAGGGTATAGGCCAAACTGGATTGTTTTAGTACCCCGACCACTGCCTCTCACCTTCCTGCCGCACCTTTTAGTGTCTTTGCCATGACATTAACTTAAAATTAGGAGAGAAAGGACTCCTGAACCTATGCTGTGGCCATTCCCTGGTTCTACACATTATTTCAGATAACCTGAGTTATCCAATGTCACACAGGGGAGGACACAGCACATTAAATTCCACTGCACAAGTCTAGTTTCATAATCAAGCTCAAAGGAACAGGTAACCTAGATTAATGTAAACAAGCCAGAAAAAGCCATGCAAGTTGGCAAGGTAGGTGTAACTAATATAATAATAATCTTCAATCATTTCAAAACAAATTTTTTTAGCATTTTAAGCATCATCAAGTCCAGGATAAAATTATTTTTCTGACTCAACTCTCTTGAACATTAAACACTTCTGTGCAAAGAAACCAAGATAGTCCAGCTGAGCTAAGTTCGGTGCTGTCAAAAGAAAGCTCAAAGCACCTTCACCATTTTTTCACTCCTCTCCCTTCTCCCGTTCTTCAGAAAAGAACATCTTACAAGTTCCCAAATATTTATTTGTATTATTTGCTTAATATGAATTAACTCTAACTCCTCCCATTCCAGAGCCTTCTAAATTCAGTAAGATGCCTTAGTTCCTAGTCTGTTTTGACAGGTACTTTTACAATGTAAGGCCCAGTTAACTAGGAACATTTGAAAGGAATCATACATACTGACAACCAAAGTTATTTTTACAAAAGGGTGAGCCCAGAAAAATTAGCACAGAGTCAAATTTAGTCAGCTTATAAAAGCTACATTTAAAAATTCAGACCTAATTCCAAGGTAAAACCAAGAGTGGTAAGTTTTTTTAAAAATATATATTTTATTGATATTATTACAGAGAGGAAAGGAGACGGATAGAAAGCTAGAAACATCGATGAGAGAGAAACATTGATCAGCTGCCTCCTGCACAACTCCTTCTGGGGATGTGCCCGCAGCCAAGGTACATGCCCTTGACTGGAATCGAACCTGGGACCCTTCAGTCCGTAGGCCAACGCTCTATCCACTGAGCCAAACCGGTTTTGGCAACAGTGGTAAGTTTTAAGTAGTAGGATAGTACTTGTATCCCACTCATTAGGCAACCTCTCCCTGGATTTCTGAAAACTGCAGAATACAGGAAGTCCCCAAAAGAAAAGAAAAAAAACCAAAGTGAGTTTCTGAGATTTCCCATAACAATTTCATCAATCATCTTTCCTTTAGGGTTTTGTGCGCAAATTGTTATGGATAAACTAAGTAGAGACCCTTTCAACCCAATACAAGAGAACAAAAACTTCTAGCAACTTGAAAGGTATAGAATAAAATTTTTACATTTTTAATGTATTTAAAGAGGTAATTTGTTCACATGCTCCAAAACCAAATAATATAAAAAGGTATTCATATAATTCAAAGTAAGAAGCTGCCTTCCTCCCTCCCCGTGCCTGCTCAGTTCCCCACATATTTCCACCCTCTCCTAGGAAGATAAGAAATGGTATTAGCTTCTCATATATCCTCATACTACTTCTTATGTATGTATAAGCAAATTTATAAATTGCCACACATTTCCCTCTTGTCCCCTCCTTCAGTAATACAATGGCAGCCTACTAGACATCCAGCACTTCATTTTAATTACTTAGTATATCCTGGTGATATACTAAATTTATACACTGAATTTCCATATTAGTACCTGGAGGGGTTCCTTGTTTTTACAGCTGCACAACATACCATTTATTTATTGCACATGTATGTGCACACACAGATGCACATAAAATGTATGTAATCAGATTAAACCAACAGACATTTAGTTTGTTTCTAATCTGCCATTAAAGACAATGCCACAATGGACTCCCTTGACCTCAGGTCATTTCATATGTATATAAGCACTGTTGCAGTGTAAAGCGAGTTAATAAGATTTAGACCATTAGTATGTTAATTAGTTTAAACATTACTCAATCCTGAGTAATGGGTAGCATTAATAACAAACTTTGAATTCCAGGCAATGCCATATTTGAAGATGTTTTTCCATTGTTTCATTTAAAAGGTACACAGGGCAAACTGTTCCTTGCTACTAATGCTGGGGCAGTAGGGAGGGGGTCAATGGGGTTCTTTTCTTACTAGTAAGAAAATATAATTTTAAAAATATTTATTTTCCCTAAAAATGTTAATATGCTCTGCTTGGAATGATAAAACTACTGCGGGGACCTTGTCTGAAAGTGGGGAGATTGGGAGGACACCCTGTACTCCCTACTGAAGTGAGCCTGAAATCAAAACTCTGTTGCTTAGTGTTCTTTCCACTTTGTTTTCCAGCATCACAGTTATAATTCTCTATCAAATGAAGTTCCTTATTCCTGAAACAGGTCCCTTCATAAAAATCTGTCTTAGAACATTTTCCTTTACCTTTCCCCTAGTGAAAAGCAAAGGTCTCTAATTTTGATATGCAAACTGTAGAGAACACCTGGGAAGGCACATGGGTACTTCTTCTAATTATTGTCAGCTGAATCCAGTGGCCATTGGCAAAGCCATGTCCTGGAAACACTCTTTGCCAAAAGGCAAGAGTGTTTTTAGCTTGATCTTCAGTCCAGGTGCCAGGGATGGGTTTTGTTATTTAAATCCAGCCAAGCACCAGGAATAAATACTACTCTGGCCCACCAAGAACACACATAATCTCTTTTGTCTTGACTTTTAGTAAAATTTCCTGTTTTTTGCTGTATAAAACAAATATGCTGTTTTGGCTCAGGGTCACTGTTCCTGTCCCTATCCATGTCAGAGGACAGTGGTCCCACTTGGCCCCAGCTTTTTTCCTTTTATCTTTGTGTCTGTCTCTTTCTTTCATTTTCTAAATCCCCAGCCACCCCTCCTCAGGAACCGGATTGCTCTCTAGTTGCGCTGGACTCAGAAAAGAGAGAAATATTTACAGCGAACATCCTTTTGCTAGTAACCTGCAGATATAGAAACAAGCACAGAACAGTGGACAAAAGTTGACTGAAGCCTAGGTATACCTGGTATCCTTTCAGGACTCATTCCACGGCTGCAAAGGGAACAAAGATAACAATGGCAAGCTGGCCCTTCCGCTCTCCCTGACAACACCTCTAATGCTTGTCAGAGGGTGGGATTGCCATGGCTGAGGAAAATTGCAAACTGGGGAGAAAGGGTATGTAAGTTTTTTGACGTGTATGCCTACTGAAAATATATATTGGAATAGAGTGTAGGTATCCATATCCTTGTTGCTGGGACAGCACATTGACATGGGGAAAACCTGAGAGGATGGAAATCAGGCTTTCTGCAATTTTACTAAGTTACCCAGACACCCCAAGAAATCAAGATGACTCAAACAAAGAAAGTCCTGGAAGAGTAACCGAAGTGTGTAAGATTATAATTACTCATTTAAATGACATGTCCAGCTAACTTCTAACCAGCCCTTCATAGCAACTGCCCTGGGAAAGGTCTCCAATACACTCTTAGTTGTCACAACCAAAATAGTCTCAGTCCTCACTTTATGTCTCTAAAGAATATGGAACCCTTTCTCCCTCAGTTTCCAAGCCTCTCTCCCTCCCGGGCCTTCTTCCCTTTCTGAAGACTCTCTTCTCACTCTGGCCAGCTCCTGCTCCTATACTTGCCCTCTGAGCTTAGCCTTGGTGATAAATCCCTCCCACTAGTTCAACTCCTAAGGATTAAGATATCAACACAGAGCATGTTATCCACATTTGAGAGTGCTAACATCTAACCAGGGTCCTCAAAAAATATCAGACACAAAACTATAATATGTGACATCTAGTTATGACATCTTCAAGAGATCCCTTTAAGTTACTAACAATGATGTATCTATGCTTAAAACTCTGTTCAATCAGGGGAAGTTATAGTAACAAGTAAATAAATTCCAGCTAACAAAATTTCTGTTCCCTCATTTTTCTTTCTTCTAACAAATAATACTAACTTTTAGGTATTGTCTTCATATTTCTTATACATTTTCAATCAATATTTTACTATTAAAAATATGATTTGAAGTTCCTTTTCTGACACAAACAAGAAGAGTATTTTAAACAGACATATGAACTTAATAACCAATTTGTTTTTAAACCTCCAAAAATTAGAGTAACAAGAAGGACTTCTATCAGATAAAAAGAAGTGAACTCTAAACACATTCCAATAAATTCCACATGCATAGAAGAGTAGGAGAGATTTGGGCCTGCAAAACTAGTATGTGGTCACTGAGAGGAGAGCTGAAGGGGAAACAGGTCTGAGATTGACAGAAAATAGTTATGAACACGTACCTTGTTGCTGCCTAGACTGTAAGAAGGAATGAGATCTTGCCGGCTGCCAGACAACTGAAAAATAAATAAGGAGGGAGATTAGTCCTCTATGCGTAAATCTACGGCCCTGGAAATGTAAGATTTTGAAAATCGAGTCAACAGAATGTTCCAATTGGGTAGTAGCAGACGGGCTGCCAAGGCCACAGCTGCAAACGTAGTAGATAAGTGGCCTTTGGGACTGGAAGGCACATTTTTTTAATCGAATTGGTTAGCCACAATTTTAAGAAGGGAGGTTTGTATAAGGTCAGATATTCAGTTTATGCTGAGGAAACAACCAACTGGGCCTCAATAAGAAACACTTCATTTGTTTATCCCTTTCCATTTAAAAGATACCAGGTTACTGGTTATCTTATGTGTCGTGATCTTATGATTCCTTTTTCTGGGATTCATAGCAAATGTAGACACACAAGCTATTTTAAAACACAGGATTCTAAATAATAAATTTCAGCATGTATCAGTACATTTAAACATATCATTTTCTAAAGGAATGAGAGATATGAATGCTGAATTAAAGTGATACTTCTTAACCTCTGAGAATGCTCCCAGCTGTTCAGTCTGAGAGCGCGAGTGATGCCTTTCAGTCACTCAGGAACTCCCATCACTATTGTCTCCCAAAGGTTAAGGCTGAGGGTTAGTTGCTCTTTGTCACAATGCTTGTACTGTGGCTTTTCTTGGTGGAAAGTCCAGACAAAGGTACATATCTATATCTTTTTCAAAAGTAAGAAAAGGTAAATCAGGGCCACTGGCATATTTCTTTGTGAAGAATTATCTGCACGCTTAATATGAATGTAAATTATACATTCATGTCTAAAAAAAAAAACTTAAGACACCGTTATGAAACACTTATTTTACTCATTTATACTAACCTGGATGGCCTGTAAGCAACTGAGTTTGTAAACCTAACCCAGACTTCTCAATTTAAAAATAATTTAGTCCAGAAAATTCAAATGTCTTGCCCTAGGCACGTGGTCACAGAACACCCAGGCACTGTGGCAGGCACTGGTGCTAAAGAAACTAGAAACGTCAGAGAGGTACTTAAATGGTACCTCCCCCTGACATCAGGAAGGGCAGGGACAGAGCCAGGCACAGATTCTCTGGGGAAGAGAAAAGAGGCCCTGCAACCGGTTCAGACAAGGAAATGGTGTCTGAGGTGAGATTTGAAGGATGGGGAAGAGCTATTCAAGGAAAGAGAAGAGAAAGGAGACACAAGCAGGACATAGAATGGGACGCCATGTACTCACTCTGTTCACATTGGGAGAGCTGATACTCCTCCTACTCAGCTTCCCTTTGCCCGTCAACTGCTCTTTCACCGCAACTTCCTGCCAGTCAGAACCAGAGGAAAACTATATATCAGAGACACACTCCGAAGCAATACCACTAAAAGCAAGTCTTGAGGGACCACCTACACATACATTCCTAGTTCTGTACACAATGGCTGAAATTCCACATGACTAGTGATCGCAATACAATGACTGTGGACTATTCGAAGTTACTACAGAGCTGACAGGCTACCTGAAAGCTTCTCTCCTCAATACTGACGGCCCAGCTGAAGCTGGCAGAAGTCAGTCCCAGGAGAAAGGTCAGGAAAATCAGATCATTCCCTTTTATTTTTCATTAGTATGTTTAGTTGCAAAACGTCTCAAATTGCTAGGTAACATGAAGTTTAGGGCTTCCCCGAGGGTTAGGTTTACTGCTGGCTTTTCTGTTCTCCCGTCTGGAGACCATTCTATGGCTGCGGGAGGCAAGTCTAGCTAAGCAAAGGACCACTGTCCCTCACTAGTGCATATTTCTTCAGCAGCATTACTGCCCAGTGTGAAGGAGTTTTTTAAATGGTTCTTTAGCCAGCAAAAGTTAAACACTTTCTCCCATTACTTCAAGGCAACTAGATACCACACAGTGCCTTGGAAACAATAGTTTTCCAAATGTAATTCTTGTATTTTCACAGACTACACCGGCAAGGCTAAATTAATATGCTTCACTTAAATAGATGCTTCAAAGTTTACATGTAACAGTACTGTGACGCCGAAAGTCAAACTCAGAATCGGGCTGGGTCAGCCCCACTGCGCCCAGCGCTGCGGGCTCACCTGGCGAAGGCGATCCAGAGTGAGCAAGTTCTCCACGTCCAGCACACTTCGAAGGTATTTTTCAATGTAAGCCTCGGAGTCGGCAGAAGCTGTGTTTTCCACATTAGCTGCCATTCTCGCTAATGTTTCTCGTTCCTCTACGCCCTGGGCATCCTGGAGAATGGAAAGTTGTATATTAAAATTAAGTACACTGCAGAAGAAAACAGTGTTAAAAGTGTCTTGATCTACACAGACACACACGTACATACAGAGTACTGTGCTAACAAATGGGATATTAGGCCCAAGTTCCATAGTAAAGTCAACTTCTGGAACTCAGAATGCATTTTCCCACAGAAATCACCGTATAAACGGTGGTTTGGTTGCTTTGAAAGGCCAGTTAAACACAACATAGCTGAAATAGTGCATTCTCAACAAAACTGTTCTCTATATGATTTCCACTGTAAACAAAAGCGTTACTGGTTAGAAAGGATTTGGTAGGCTAGTTGGAAATATAACAAGCACTATATTTTAGGAACACATCTTAAGGGGTAGGAGAGAAGAATGAGGAGCTGGGGAACAGCTAGATAAGGGTGGGATCGAAACAACCATAATAAGAGGCAGACATGGGGATGGAGAATAAGAGTGGAAAGAAGGGTAGGTTTCAACACTTTCACTAAGCAGCCTACCACAGACTATTCAAGGTATACCGGCTTCTACAGCTGGTCTCGATCCTCAACTCCGATGTGCCAGAGCCGACCAAGAAGAGAAGTATCCAGGAAAATTCTCACTGTGCTTTCTAACACAGCCCAACCCTGCTTCTGTGTCTGACATGGACGGGCCTTGCAAATAAATGGGATATGCACAAGTTGGGGAGGGATTTTATTAATGTATTTATTTCCAGCAAACTTAGTTCATAACAAATTATTCTGCTCAGGGAAAATCAGATACTTTATTTACTTATGAATTTGTCAAAAACTACGAAATATATATCCATATGCCACTGTATCTTAAGATGCCATCAACTTTAAGAAAAAAACCCCATCATTTTATATACCTCTAAGGAGAAAAAAATGTCTGCCTACTAATTTTAAGATATCATTAATTATAAGACACATTCTAACTTCCAAAAATATATTTTTTAAATTTAGATGAGCATTAGAGCCCGGCTGGAGGGGCTTGATTAAGCATCATCCTGAGCATCAAAGGTTGCTGGTTTGATTCCTGATAAGAGCACATGCCTGGGTTCCAGGTTTGATCCTTGGTCAGGGTGCTTGTGGAAGGCAACCAACTGATTAAAGTTTCTCTCTTACATTGATGTTTCTCTCTCCCTCTCTCTTTCTCTCTTTCCTCTCTTCTCTCTCTCCTTTTCTCCTTCTAAGCATGCCCTCAGGTGAGGATTTAAAAATATAATAATAAACAGTAATAATAAATGAGTATTAGGATGAATAAAAAAAAGGAAGAATTTGGAAGATGGCTAAATTTTTATTCCTATAGTGATGCATGTGAGCCTTTTAATAACCCTGAAAAGAAATCATCTTCATTTCACAGATGAGGAAAGAGGAAGGCCACATAATTAGCAAAAGATGCAAGGCTGGAGTAATATTTGTTTTTCCATTCAACACAGAACACTTTTCAGTGTCTGAAGGGTACAGACATTATCCTGATTTTCTAAGGGGAAACTTGAATTTTAAGAAACGCGTATGTCTCCATGTTACCCACACACCTATCAAACATAAAATATTTCCATCACCTCAGGAAGTTCATTTATGGGCTTCACAATCAAACCCAGCCCTCCTCAAGGCAAGACAATTTCTCTGACCATATATGTTAAGCATTTCACCTTTTTTGGAACTTCAAATAAATGAAATCATACTCTTTTGTGTCTAGCTTCTTAGACTCAGCATAATTGAGATTCATTCATATAGTCCATTTCTTTGTATAGCTGAGCAAGGTTCCACAGTATGGAGATAGCACACTTTATTTATCCATTCATCTGATGATGGATGTTTGAGTTGTTTCCGGTTCCAGGTTATTTTGAGAAGCTGCTACGAATATTCCTGTGCAAGTCTTTATGGACATATGCTTCCATTTCTCTTGGGTAAGAACTTAGAAATGGAATTACTGAGTCATGGGGTAGGTGTCTATTTTCTAAAGTGGAGTATCATTTTATACTCCCACCAGCAATGAATGCATTCATGTTGCTAAAAGAAAAAAACAAACACACACACACACACACCCACACACACGTGAATATGTTTCTTGTTGCCCTCTGGCCTATGACCACTTCTTGCCACAGCTTCTGTAATATAGAACACAAAAGGAATTTCTGGGGCTTTTTCATGATAAGACCTAGCTTCTCAAGGGATCTTTTTGTTGTTGTTGCTAATCCTCACCAGAGGATACTTTTCCCATTACTTTTCAGAGTGGAAAAAGAGAGGGAAGGAGGTGGAGAGAGAGAAACATCGATGTGAGAGAGACACATCAATTGGTTGCCTCCCACAAGTACCCCAACCTGAGGTGGGGAGTAAACCTGAAACCCAGGTTCGTGACCTTGACCAGGAATCAAACCCACTGAGCCACAATGGCCAGGGCTTAAGGGATTTTTTTGTTTTTAAATAAAAAAATAAACTAAGTATAGTCTTTTCACTGTAGGCTTTAAGATCCACTTTCCCTTTTACTTCATCATCAGAATTTGGCAATGTAAAAATTCCGCTTGCCAACTGATGTGCTTAGCTAATTATTAGCAGGTAACCCAAATACATGAGGTTATGTTTCTATTTCAGCTGATTCTCCCACATTTCTTCCCTTTGAAAACAATATCACCTGAAGAATCAAACCACTTTTAAAGAAGATAAGAAAACTACAAATAGGAGGGGAGAAGTGATGGCAACAAAAAGATGACGAGAGGAAGGAAAAGTGGAGATGGTTCATTATAGCCATCACTGTTTCCCAACTACACTCAAACCACTTACAGAGTTAAGATCTGAAACAACCAGGAAAACATACAAAACATTCAGACACAGAGAATAGACAGCAAGTCTCTAGTTAAACATATAAGTATGCAAAGAGTAATCTATTATGGACCCAAGATTTTGCAGGTAGTCTAACTCTGAAAACAGACTTAACATTTGTTCAGCAGGCTCCAAATTAAATAGTTTAACAGTTAATATTTACTATGAAAGTCTAACACTTTGAAGATCCAGGAAAAACAAGTTACCATTTGACATTATTTGAAAGAAAAAGTTGTTTTTGCAATACAAGCAATCTCTTCTAAAAACTGCTCTCTGTATTAAAATATATATTGTTCCATCTATTGTTCAGATACTCAACAAGATCAATGAACACACACTGAACCCTCAAATAAAGAGAAGGGGGCTGACGTGAATAGCATGTGAGGAGAAAAGGCACGCCCCCAGGGCTCACGCTCCATGCTCTCCGCCTGAGAAAGGAGTCTCACCTCCTCACTCACTCCTGCTTTCAGACACTGAGTGTAGCGAGGGACTGCGCCTCTTTCTCTCTGTCATCGAATCCTTTTTTGCAGGCCCCTCATTTCTCCTGCTCATGTAAAGAAGGCCTCCAATACCAGTGGTGCAGTGCCCAGTTAATAAGTCTCTCAAGCAGGGATTAAACACTAGGAAGCATAAACTGCATCCTCCAATAACCTTCTGACAGGGACATTTTAAGCTTGATTTGTTTAAGTCCTGTGAATACCTCACTTAGTTCATAATAAAATAACAATAGTAACTATAATAATAACAGCAATTACAATTTACAGTTTAGCGTGTGCACAACAATTTGTCTCATCTAATTCTTAAAACAACCCTCTTTGGAAGGTATTGCTAACCTTTTCTGATAAATGAAAACATTTAGACTCAGGGTAACCTATGAGAGTTCACTTCACTAATGGTTAAAAAAACAAAATTTCTGTTTGGGTCCAAAATGAAACCCTGAATCTCTGCTATGTTATGTTGGCTCCCTTTGAGAGTTACAATAGTACCCTATGTCTTTTTTAAAGTTTATTATTTATTAAAGTACTAGAGGCCTGATGCATGAATTTGTGCATGGGTGGAGTCCCTCAGCCTGACTGGTGATCGGGGCTGATGGGGCCTGCCAGCCATGGGAGGTTGGCTGTGGGAGCACACTACCCACCACGGGGCAGCTCCTGCATTGAGCATCTGCCCCCTGGTGGTCAGTGCACGTCACAGCGACCGATTAAATGGTCATTCAGTCGATGGGTCATAATGGTTGCTTAGGCTTTTATATACATAGATATAGATTAGAGGCCCAGTGCATGAAATTCATACATGGGTAGGTTCTCTAATGGCTGCCGGCTGGGGACTCCCTTCCCCCAGCCACCCGCTGCCATTGTTGCCACCAGGTGGGGTGAGGCTTGCTGGGAGGAGGGGCTGCAGGCAGTTGACCAGCCAGCCCCACCCCCTGATCAACTCCTGGTCAAACTCTCAATGGAGGGGACAATTTGCATATTAGGCTTTTATTATATAGGAAGGATAGTTGACATATTAAATTAGCTAGCTTCAGGTGTTCAACACAGTGATTTGACATTTATATGCCTTACAATGTGCTCATCAAAATAAGTCTAGTAACAATCTACCATCATATACAGTTACTATGATATTATTGACTATTTTTTCTGCTATACATTATATCTCTATGACATTGTTTTATAATTTCAAGTTTGAACTTCTTATTCCTCTTTATCTTTTATCAGTGAAAAGGTGTCGACTTGCTTTTTTTTTTAAATGCATTTTTATTGATTTCAGAGAGGAAGGGAGAGGGAGAGACAGAAACATCAAGGATGAGAGAGAATCATCTCCTGTATGCCCCCCACTGGGGATCAAGCCTACAACCCAGGTATGTGCCCTGACTGGGAATTGAACCATGACCTCCTGGTTCATAGGCTGATGCTCAACTTCTGAGCCATGTGGGCTGGGCTCCATTTGCTTTTCAAAGCAATGTTCTTTTTTAACAAAATACTAAAGCCAGAACCTTTGGAGACACAAGTACATTTTACTGAATCAAATTTTAAAAATTCCTCTAAAAACTTATAGCATGTCCCTGAATATACATTTCTATTTAGTACATGTTCCTTAGATGGGTGGCTTTTCAGGGAGTTATCTCTTTTTACATGTTTATTTTTAGTAAATTCAAATTTCATATGATCATTCACCTCTGGTATATTGGAGACAATCTCAAAAGTCACTCCGCAGCCAGGAATAGAACTTCGATGAGACATCTTTTTTAGGAGACTCTGAGCAAAACCCTAGAAAAACAAAATAGAAGATACAGTTTCCCACCTCCAAAAACTGAATTGATATTATCAGAGAAACAGCATAAATGATACTGCATTCACTCCAACCAAAAAAAAAAAAGAAACAGAACAAACATATTTCCAATCTATGCGAGTTGAAATCCAAATCACCAAACACAGGTTCCTCAACTTTGTCTTAGTGCACGCAACCCATTTTAGATATCTGTATGTCTACATGTGTGCAATGGGTGACAGGTCTTATACCCAACACATTGAAAGCACAGACCCTAACTTCCGGAAACTGACACTAGGCATCCGGTTCAACTCTGCTTAAAGGCGACAGCAATAAGGCTGTTAACTTCTACACAATAAAATGACCTTCTAACTAAGATATAAGTAAGGACTGGTGACTCTTACACTTTTTTTATTCCAGTACAATGGACATCTTGTACCATGAATATTGACAAGTTCAGGCATTAAATTCTTGACCAAAGCAGGATCGTTATGAAGGATGATTTAAGAGTGCATGGTCATTGTTTATGCTGACTGTGCTCTTTGCAGTTAAGAATTGAACTGTTGAATTAATGCATAGATGACTCATTTAAAGATGCTGCTAAGACTGAACATCCTGTAGAGGTTGAAGAGAGCAAGAATGAGGGCAGAATATAATTGGTGAATAAAGATAAGAGGAAGAGAGAATATTAAACTAACAGAGAACCTTTTTCCCCATGCAAAAGGGAAGCAGGAAATATGTGAACCGCCCCCCATCCCCACCCCACCGCGCCCTGCAAAAAAAAAAAAAAAAAACACAGAAAAATCAATCTGCTTGGTCTTAGGAATACATATTTTCACAAACCTACTGAGTAATTTCTTTCCTATTTAGTAATCTTTAGCTAATTTTTAAAAGAGATGTTAACCTTTTAGAATGCAAAGAGACCATTACTGCATCCCTTCACTCTCTTGACTACAGCTAATGGGGGTGTGTGGCCAAGTGGGGAGGAAGGGAGCATGTGGGTGCTGCTATAATCTCCCATTCTTGTTTTCTATGTCTATGGAATTACTGAAGCTGACTTGCATGTATCAGGCTCCTAAATAAGTCCCTTCTTTCTATACAGATGTCGTTTTTAGAAATGAAATACCTGAAATTGGGACAAAAACTGCTGTGCCCTAAAATACTATCATTTCATTATCAACTGGATACTATCAAATCATTTCAACCAGGGGGAAATGTGGCAAGTCCTTGTCCCTAAAACAAAAAATAAAAACAAACAACAAATGTAGAAAAAACCTGGTGACACCATGATGCACCCTTCCTGTTAAAAATTCTATGGGGCCAATACCCAGTCAGTCTCGGTTGTACCAGGTTAGTCTCAGGGCTCGGCAACCAGAATCTCTAGTTCTGAAATGGCAAATAAATCTTCAAAATGTACCCCAGCCTGTCCTTCCGAGAAAAGGGAGATGAAGAGAAGAGTGAATGGGAGACACACCACATGCACCTCTGGCTAACCCAAAGACCTGGGCTTTATTGATGCTGGATTGCCCAGCTAAAGAGCTGCAATTTTAACAGCATTACCGCCAGTCTTCATTTCCAAGATTGATATCAGTGTGACATTTAGAACTAAAGATTAATTTTTAGGGGTGGCGATTACATCTAGGACTCTGTCAACCATGACTGTGCTCTTTTTAAATGAAAAGATTTATTTTCGTCTGTTCTGGTTTTACTCAGTGTATTGGGAAGGCCTCCAAAGAGTGAGCATAGGCAGTTCAAAAGAATCCCTAAAATCAACCTCCCAAATCCTGTATTTGCAAAACCAATGAGCTTATATCCACCTAGAAATGTTCTACTAACTGTGCCCTTCATATGGCACAAAGTCCTTCATAATCTAGCTGCAACCATGCTGGCTGCAGCCTTGGACTCTGCAGCTCACCTGCTTCTCCAGGTCCCCAAGCCTGCCATGCCCTTGCCATCCTCACCACTCCTGCACATATTCCCCCACCCTCCACGGAACAGCCAACAACTCCTTCCTTGTCTACAGAAAGGCAGCTCACATGTAACCTGCTCTCTGAAGTCTCCCCTGACGTCCTCAGCCTGAACTCTCCCTTCTGCACCTGCCCTCTCCCAGCACATGGTGAGCACCCACACCAGGACACTATAACAGGAGAGCAAAGTGACCTGTTTAAACATGGACACATGCCAATGGACACTGGCTGTTTATGGACTGAGACTATTACTTATTCATTTTTTACCCCAAAGAGTCCACATCCCAAATTGATGAATCAGCCAATTCAGAGAGATGACTGAAAGGAAAGAAAGGCATGGAAAGCAAAGGGTAAAAAGCACAAAGGCTCACTGCAGTGAACCTTCTCATCTTGGAGGACCCAGATGAAAAGTCAAAAACAAAAACGGTGAACTTCAGCTTGACAAGGCTTTGTACCACCCGATAAGTGGCTATAAGTTGTGCCTATACAATAATAAACCTTGACAAGGCTTTGTACCACCCGATAAGTGGCTATAAGTTGTGCCTATACAATAATAAAGATACAATGTAATGATTTACTATTGGCTCAGAGGAAGTCAGGGTGACATGCTCTGGAACGGAAGTAAGCCCAGCTACAGGCCGGGAACAGCCCCTTGAAAAGAAGCGTGCAATGCTGCACAGAGCCTGTGGGATGGGAGGCCAGAGTGGTCGTTCCATGGCCCTGCTTCCAGTCATTTCCTCCACTAGGATGAGCGACTCACCTGCCGGCCATGCACATTGACACAGATTCGCTTGCGCAACACTAGCTGCATGTCAGCTGGATGGCTGAGCCGGACCGTCACCCGCACAATCAGAAACACTCGCTCATCTGCAGGGGTGCCTTTGCTGAGCTGCGGACAACTGTGCACTGCAGAGTCCCACGAAGCTTCCGCTTTCACCTGCAGAGAAGACAGAAAGAACATGCTTTCCCATCTTCTCCTAAGAACAAGAAACCTCACAAAGAGACACTTCGGCCTGGGCTGAGGTGGAACACACCAGTCATGAGGGAGTCTACTGAGAGCCCTGGCCTGAAGACTGTGGAGTATGAGGGTGTGGCCATGATCACGCTCGGCTGGGAACACAGAATAGAATGTTCTCTGCTGGCTGGATTTGACTTTTAAAAAAAAAAAAAAAAAAATGCTCACCTGCCAGCTATGAATATAATTTTTTTTTTTTTGCAAATTCAGTTCAATGAACCCTTGTATATTTTTCATCTAGACTCATCAACTGTTAAAACTAGCCACTTTTCCTTTCCCTCTTCCTCACACCACATATACACACTGTGTTAGTATTAATTTTTGCTAAATTGCTTTAGAGTAAGTTATAGACATATAACTCTACATTCCTAAATACTATAGCAATTATCGTTTAAGAACAAGGGCATCCAATGGCTTCCTGATTATCATATTCAGGAAATTTCACATCGACGTAATAGTATGACATAATAAAGAGTCCCCATACTCAAATTTTCCCATTTTCCCAATCCAGGATCACAAACTACATTTAGCTGTCATGGCCCCTTTATCCTGCTTTAATCTGAAATGATTCTCTGGCCTTTCTTTATCACACGTGACATGAACCTACTACGGAAGGGCCCGGTGTCTGTGACAGAGTGGCCACAGCTGGGCTGTCTGACCGCTTCCCCCTGTCAGACCAGGTTGTGCATCTTAAGCATACCCCTAAGGGGCCATGTGTCCTTCAAAGCATCACATGAGCTTCCCTTCCTTAAAATATTATATACTTTACCCAATATACCCCAAATTTTTAATTGAACCCCCACTGTATACCCAGCACTCGAATTCAAACGTTATTAGGATTTTACCACACTGGATTCATTGATTTCCCCCTCTCCCCTTTTTCAGAAAGTATTAACTGAAAAATTTCAAAGCAAATCCCAGGTATGGTATCATTTTACCTCTTCAGTTCAGCAGCATTTCCCTAGAGAGTGGGCCTTGCAGACCTGAACAATGAATACTAACACACAGCCTTCATCAGAAGAGGAAGTGGTGTGTGGACTAATGTGAAGATCCACTCCTTCTGGAAGTGGTTCCATTCTTTCTGGAAGCCATAATGAAAAGTTTCCATTTAACATTTCTGGGGAAATGTTAGCACTGAAATAATAACCTTGCTGGCTGTTTCAAAAGGCTCAGGGAAAGGTTAAGAAAACTACTTCTCATCCAGTCCTCCTGAGTTTTACTCACCTCTCTATCATGGTGTTTGACAATTTGCAGTTCAAAGAACTCATCCTCCTCTTCCCCAGTGAGGGTAGCATCCCATCCTCCAGGTTCTGGGTCATCAAGGTTATCCTGAGAGCTGAAATCATCCGCTAAAAGCAAGGAAGTTCCATTACGTACAAAGATGATTTTAAAGGATAACCCCTACCAGTTAAATTTCAATGTGCTTGGTATTAAAATTCTCCTGCCTCAAATTACATTTCCTTTGGCTCTAAAATCTTACATGACAAGGATGATGACCATTAAACAGTTCACAGATCTTAGAGATGAAAAGTGCCTCAAGAAATTATCTTACCCAGTCTCCTACCTTTATGCTTTATTTTACATGAAAGGCAACTGAAGCCAAAATACCCAAGAGGTTACTCAAGATCAGTCCATAAATGTTAATGATAAGATTATAACCCAAATTCCCTGAGAGTGCACTGAAAAAAGGAGAAGTAAGAATGATTCCGATTATCTGACAATTGAGTTCATTAAAAGAATCAATTGGCTACAGGAACTAGAAACTGGAGGGGTTTCTGGTTCTTGTAGCAATTATATAATATGAAAGGCCCGGTACATGGATTTGTGCACCGGTGGTGACCCTAGGTGTAGCCTGCAGGGATCAAGCTGAAACGAAAAGTCCAACGCTGCCTGCTGCTTCTGCCTGGCGCTCCTGCTCACCCTGGCCCTGCTGCGCCTGCCACTGCTGCCACTCTCAGCTCAGCAGGCTCGCCGCTGCTCTGCTATGGTCTTGGGCTGCAGCAGCCAGCTGTGAACCTGCCTCTGGCACCTGTTGGTCAGCTGAGTTTGCTCCTGCTGTGGGAGCACACTGACCACCAGGGGGCAGCTCCTGCATTGAGCATCTGCCCCCTGGTGATCAGTGAATGTCATAGCAACTGGCATACCAGTTATTTGGTTGCTTAGGCTTTTATATATACCTCAGGCCCAGTGCACAAAATTTGTGCACATGGGGAAGGGGATGTCCCTCAGCCTAGCATGCATCCTCTTCAATCTGGAACCCCTCAAGGGATGTCCGACTAGTAGGATCGGGTCCAAATGGCAGTTGGACATCTTTCTCACAATCCAAGACTGCTGGCTCAAACTGCTCACCTGCCTCCCTGATTGTCCCTAACTGCTTCTGTCTGCCAGCCTGATCACCCCCTAACCACTACCTTGCCAGTCTAATTGATGTCTAACTGCTCCTCTGCCAGCCTGTTTGGCCTCAACTTCCTTTCTCTGCCGGCCTGGTCACCCCTAACTGCCTTCCCTTGCAGGCCTGGTCCCTCCCAATGGCCCTCTGCTGCTGGCCATCTTGTGTCCACATGGGAGCAGGATCTTTGACCACATGGGGGCAGCCCTCTGTGTGTTGGAGTGATGGTCAATCTACGTATTACTCTTTTATTAGATAGGATAGAGGCATAGTGCATGGGTGGGGGCCAGCTGGTTTGCCCTGAAGGGTATTCTGGATCAAAGTGAGGGGTTCCCTTCGGGTGTGGGGCGGCCTACGCGAGGGGCCTGTGGTGTTTTGGCCAGCCACGCCCCCAGCAACCCAAGCGGAGGCCCTGGGATCTGGGATTAATTTATGTTCTACAATTGAAACTTTGTAGCCTGGAGCAGAACCAAGCCTTCTGCTCGCTTGGTGGCTGCTGCCATTTCTGTTGGGATTATGTATCTTCTATAATTGAAATTTTATAGCCTTAAGTGGAGGCCTAAGCCAGCAAGGGCAGATGGAAAGCTTGGCTTCCTCCATTGCCAAGGAAACCCAAGCCTCCCTTTTATTCTCTGTGGCTGCAGCCATCTTGGTTGGGGTTTATTTGCATATTTGCTCCTGATTGGCCAGTGGGCATGGCTGGTGGGTATAGCAGAGGTATGGTCAATTTGCTTATTACTCTTTTATTAGATAGGAGAGAGTCTATACTCAAATGTTTCCATGGTTCCAATCCAGGATTACAAACTATATTTAGTTGTCACTGACCCTTTAGTTATGCAGTTCCAAACCTGTCCTCCTAACTCCCTATCCATAAGCTGTTAGTAGGCATCAAAGATATCTTTTTAGTATGTGGGCTTAGGTGGATCAAGAATGCACATAAGTTCCTGATCATGTCTAGGAATATCCATACTAACAGGTCTTCTTTAAGCTTAGGCTTCTCCCTCTCTCTCTCTCTCCCTCTCCCTCTCTCTCTCTCTCTCTCTCTCTCTCTCTCTCACACACACACACACACACACACACACACACACACACACACACACACACAGCTCACCTATCTAGGAACTAAGCATAAGACTAGGCCAGAGTCACCTTTAGGTTCAAGGATCAAGAGAACAAGGTAGGAGAGAGCACTGTGGCAATACATTAAAACCCTATCAGGTGGACAGATAGTGGAAGTGGTTAAGTACTCTTTCAAACTCTGTGTGTACATGAAACTCTCCCATGTATCTAAATAAGCTAACCAGCACAATATGTGAAAAACCTCAGATATCATAAGTCACTTCCAGTTCGGTGAAAGGAAAGCCCTGAGGACATCCCATCTTGCCCATTTAACATAGTTAATTTTAATACATAGTAGTTCTGCACATGTTGTAGGAATTCAACTGCTGACTTTTAACTTATTTTTAGCTCTTTAATCTACCTCTTCATTTTTATTTTTCCTCAGAGTATATGTAAAATGTAGCCACACCCAAAATATTTTTATATGACCATAAAATGTCAGAAAAAAATGACATTAAAAAATAGGCAAGGTAGGGATGAATGACATAAGAATTCACAGAAACAGTAGGCAATGTTAAGGAAGCACCAGATAAAAGAAAACAGGCTATATAAACAATCACTAGTCATTAGTCCCTTCCAGAGAGAAGCCTTTTATAAGAATTCTTCTTTAATTTTAAGTGCAGGAAAACATGACTACCTTCCTAAACTGAGGAAAGAACAAAGCATGTACACAGCAGTGCAGGCTGTAGAATGAAATGTGAAAACACATCATGATGAAATGTATCTATCACTGTTACAAAAATATTACTCTTTCAGAAAGTTCATTCTTGGTCAAGTATCAAGTCCTTTGGCATACATAAAATGAACCCGAACCTTAGGCCTACAGAATTGCCCAGCTGCATCCTTTGTTAGAATTTAAGTGTTATATGGACATTAATACATCAGAGGTAAGCCTTCCAAAAGCACCCCCTAACTTACCATTTAAGTCAAGGAATATAACAGGAATGTGTGTTTCCATCCCAGGAACTGGGGTCCTAAAACATAATGAACAAATAGCACCTCAAATAAAGCAGATAGTCTCAGCAGCACGGACATGGTGCCACAGCCATAATCACAGCCAGCCAACAATAACTCTGGTTTGCTGTAATAAACATGAGATGCCAGAGCCCTGCCGGTAAGTGCTGCCTCTCCTCTCGGGTGCTCTCGGGTGTAATTATCATGTGCTCTGAAATTAGAACTCCGTCTTCTAAGACCCATATACCTGTTTATAAATGAGGCTTCCTTGTTTAAAGTTACTTTCTTATAAAATTATATACCTAAGGGCCCTATATGGCTTCATTTACTATTTTTAATTTCTATAAAGTGGCACAGAAACTTGCTGACAGTACAGTTTTTACAAGCACCAAAACTAAAATCTCCTAGAGATGCAATTTTATGATGACCAAATGGTCTTTTAAGGGAATGACCCAAGTAATTAACGTATTAACTATTTTTTTAAATGCTAAGTGCACTGATACTAAATATTGATTTAGATTCTCAGAAATCTTAATTATTTGAGCCCATAACAATATTATTTAATAAAACAATTTTAGGCCATAGTTATTCTAACTCATGAAAATAATTTAAACACTTCCTCTAATTCAAACAACTGTTCCCCCATATGCTGCAATGAGCCTTCCATTAATTAAAACACAGGCAAAATTCCTACAGAAAGCAGTTGGCTTCGTGAGCATTCAGAACTTCAGGAGATATGTGGCAGCATGCATACCATTCTGCTGGGGCCCCTGGAATCCCACTGCCGGCGGAGGGGACCATGACTGCATTCCTCTCCTCAGTCAGAGTCAACCTCATCTCTAGAAGTTGAGCTTCACGGTCAGCATCATCCTCTGTTTTATCTAAAACAACAGGAATGAGGGTCAGACAGGGCTATTTCACTTGCTACTTACACTTTTGTCCTGTGTATCAATAGGATTTGTCTATATTTCAGTTACTTGTTGATAAGGGTTCACTAGAAACTTTAAACTTCCTGATTTCATGATTAAAAAAATTATGATAAAAAAAACTATAAGCTAGTGAGGCTGGTGTACTCTTACAAAGGCCATGCCCAATTCGTGGAAGACCTACAGTGGAAGAGAACACTAATAATTTCTTCTAGAGTCAAAGGATTCAAGTACTTTGGACAAGAAATCAAGAAATGTTAGCGTCTTCCTGAAGTTATTTTTGAGGGACAATGTTTATTTTGTGTACCATATTTTCTCTTTCTCTGGTGAGGGCCAGGGGAGATCTATGCAGAGACATCACTCCAATTAGATAAATGTTCTTTGGAAAGGCTATGTGACACAAATAACATTCCTATGGTCTTGCCATCCTCATAACTGATGTGTTCATTTACTTCTAATTTATGTGGCTGCAAATGGGGGGGAGAAATATTCAATGTTCTTTTCCTACCATGTTTACTGACAAGCTTCTGCAGTTGTTGATCTAAGTACTCCTGACGTTTTGTTAATGCACTTAGCCATTGTCTACGTAGTCTCTCTAAATCCCGATCCTGGAAGAAAACAGGGAAATGACAGCAAATATAATGTGTAGGCGATATATCTAAAGTCGATGCTCTAGCTTATCTTACTCTAATGTACTTCAAAAATGTTAAGTATCCTATATAATAAAAGACTAATATGCAAATTGTCCTCTTGACAGGGAGTTTGACCAGGGGGTGGGGCCATTCAACCAACCGCCCATGACCGCTTCCCCTGCTGGCCCAGCCTGATTGGTACAGGCTGGCCAGACCCCACCTGTCCACAAATTTGTACACCAGTCTCTAGTTATATCGGGGCCAATGGGGGGGGGGGGGGGGAGCAATTGGGGAGAACAGCTGCATATTGGCTGTGGGAGTGCACTGACCACCAGAGGACAGCTCCTGCATTGAGTGTCTGCCCCCTAGGGGTCAGTGCACATCAAAGCGACTGGTCAACCCATTGTTCCAGTCATTCTGGTTGTAACGGTCACTTAGGCTTTTATATATACAGATGTCTGTTATTGTCACTAGTTGGCTCCAGCCATTATTCAGAACAGTAAGTTTCAGAAATTAAAGCATCATTGTTCTAGAGTAAGACTTTCCGAAAAGCTACTCTCTGATATCCAGAACCAGTTTTTTTCTATTGGCTCAAAGTGCAGAACTCCAAGCACTCACAACTAAGATCTTCAAAGTCTCAGTGTTGGATAATAATTACAAATGCTATTCAATGATCTTCATATTTATATCCCTTAGGACCACCATAAGAATTCTTCAAAGTTCTTCACTACAGTCTTCAACATGTTCGCTAGTCTCCACAAACAACATGTTTCTCTTCCTTGGTTTGGTGGGGGGAAAGGAGTGGGAACAGGGGCATTATCAACAGCCAAACAATCTGCTCGTCGACACCTGACTGTAGCCAATCTCACCTCATTTCCTTTGTAATAAAGGTACAGGCCTGGGTAGATCAGTGGAATGCTGTGGCTATGGTGTGTATCTGGATTTCACTAAGGCACTTAACCAAATAGCTCATGACATTCTTGTGGACATGATGGAGAAATATACAATGAGTCTACTTGAATGAGATCAGAAATGGCTGAAATATCACATACAAGGAAAAGTGATTGATGAAATAATGTCAGCTTCAAAGAAGTCTCTATTGTTGTGCCATAGGACTTTGTATTTAACCCTCTCTGATACAATATTTTTATCAGTGACTTATATAGGAAGGCAGACATTTTTATCAAATTAGAATGATGCAAAACCAGGAGAGTGACTACACTGGATGACATAATCAGGATCCAAAGAGCTCTGAGAGTCCTAACAAGACTAACAAGATAAAACTTAACACACACAAACAGAATTTTACAGATTAGGAAAAGGGGAGGAGCAGGAAAAGATACAAAACCAAACCCCGTATAACTCCATGAAGTGGGAGAAGCAAGACCTGGCTTAAAATAAGGCGAATATCTAGGAGCATGGCTTGCCTGAAGAGCAGTATGCCACAGCTGTTACCAGGAAAGGGGTGGGTGAGTCGCAAGAACAGAATAAATAAGGAAGAGAATCTGCAGAAATAGATCTGTAGGAAACCTGGGTGGGGAGCTCCAGGTTTGGAAAAAAAATAAAGGTCACAAATGATTCCCAACCTAAACAGATTGTACAGGCTATGGCTTTACAGTCTATGGCACTCTGATTCTTCCCTACTGTACTAATCTGAGGAAAAGCAATATTTGAATCAAAATTAATTGTTACTATTAAGTAACAGTATAGCAAGACTCAGGAATGGGTCCTTTAATCAAGCTTATGTGATGAGGCTAACGGGTGCTTCATTACCTGGTAGCTATCCATGTCTTCCTCTTCCTCCTAAAAGGAAAAAAATACATTATGCAGAACCGAAACAATTATCCAAGCATTAGGCAATGCTAAACAATCTGAATCTTTCCCCAGACTTCATATTTTCTAACTTAATTAATAATATACTGTTTCATCTCCCGCCCATGCTCACCCTCACTCTTGGTTTGATAGTTTTCAGAAGGCTGGAGTAAAACCTTGAGCTTATCATGGGAACGTGAAGAACATATATTTGACCTTTTCCAGGAACCAGTACAATACTTCCCCTGCTGGGTTTACAGTCCCACTCCCCAGGGAAAATCAAACACCTGCTGGCAGACAGTCTTTACAAGCCAGTAGGGGGTTTCTGCAGAGGCTGGTGATGGAGGAGGTTAATCAGGAATAGGCACTGCAGACTTTCTGGAGGCTAAGATGTTTGATTAACCCTCAGCTTGACACATACCAGGACAAAACCAACAGTCTAGTACAGTGAAATACCAAGTTTAAAAAAAAAAAAAAGACAGCAAAGGAAAACAAAAGGAATATTGAAAGATTTATTCATGGAAGGCAGTTTCTGACAGGTTCCCAGATACGCTCATCTAATGGGTCTTTCTATAAGAACATAATAAGCACAGTAACTCACATGGAAGGTCTCATGTGTTTTCGGGGATCTGAGTGCTCTAACTTTCACACACCCAATGCCAACGGACAATATACTTTCTTCCATCAGAGGTAATGTCCCAGACTCCTGCACAGTCTTCACTTCCACTTGTACTCGCCGAGACTGCCCCTGTATCACAGACAATTTTAACTACCTCTGAAAATAGGTTTGATTTGTAAAAATTTGGTTTATAGAGACCTCTACAGGCTGATGTTAGAAAAAGCACTTAATTTGGAGATACTATCCTATTTTAAATGTGAAATAGCAAACTACAAACTGAAAAGCTTATTATGATAAATTAGCTTTTAAGCAAGTAGAAAGTCACAGAACAAATATATGGTTTACACATTTTTAAGAAGAAACGTTAAAAGAAAACATTCTAACAAGAGAAACGCAAACAGCTAGACAATAAAAAATGTCCAACTTACTAATAATCAAATAAATACAAATTAAAATTAGCACAATACATACTTCTTTTCACTTACTAAGCTGACAATTGTCTTTTAAAAAGGCAATTTCCAATATTTTTAACTATAAAACAGAATTTCATATGTTAACCTAACCAGTTTCCCCTCCCATTTTCCTGTTCAAGAACAGTAGGTTCCAATTTAGAAATATATTAAACTAGAGGCTCGGTGCATGAAATTCGTGCACTGTGGGGGGGGGAAGGGGTGGTCCCTCACCCCAGTCTGCACCCTCTCCAATCTGGGACCCCTCACAATCCAGGACTGCTGGCTTTCAAATGCTCCCCTACCTGTCTTCCTAATTGCCCCTAACAGCTTCTGCCTGCCAGCCTAATCACTCCCTAACCACTCCCCTGCCAGCTGGATTGATGTCTAACTGCTCTCCTGCCAGCCTATTTGCCTCTAACTTCTCTCCCCTGCTGACCTGATCACCCACAACTGCCCTCCCTTGCAGGCCTCGTCCCTCCCAACTGCCTTCCCCTGCTGGCCATCTTGTGGTGGCCATCTTGTGTCCACATGGGGCAGGATCTTTGACCACATGGGGCAGCCCTCTTGTGTGTTGGAGTGATGGTTAATGTGCATATTACTCTTTTATTAGATAGGATAGAGGCCTGGTACATAAGAGGGGGCCAGCTGGTTTGCCCTGAAGTGTGTCCTGGATCAGGATGGGGGTTCCCTTGGGGCATGGGGCAGCCTGGGCAAGGGGCCTATTGTGGTTTGCAGGTCGGCCACATCCCCCAGCGATCCAAGCGAAGGCCCTGGTATCTGAGATTAATTTATGTTCTACAATTGAAACATTGTAGCCTGGAGTGGAGCCAAGCCTTCTGCTCGCTCCATGGGGACAGCCATTTCTGTTGGGACATTTACTTTCTATAATTGAAACATTGTAGCTTAGAGTGGAGGCCTAGGCAGGCCAGAGCTACAGAAGCTTGGCTTCCTCCATCACCCAGGCAACCCTAGCCTCTGTTCTCTCCAACACCATGGCTGCTGCCATTTCTGTTGGGATTATGTATCTTCTATAATTGAAACTTTGTAGCATTGAGTGGAGGCCTAGGCTGGCAAGGGCAGGCAGAAAGCTTGGCTTCTTCTGTTGCCGCAAAAACCCAAGCCTCCCTTCTGCTCTCAGTGGCCGCAGCCATCTTGGTTGGGGTTTATTTGCATAATTTGCTCCTGATTGGCTGATGGGCGTGCCTGTGGGCGTGACTTGATCAGAGGTATGGTCAATTTGCATATTACTCTTTTATTAGATAGGATTCAATGAGCCTACCATCAATGTCCTCTATGAATTAGCTACAACCTCTTCTGTCACTGCTTTCCATCTCTCCCCACATGTTACTTTCTACTTTATTCCAACCTCTGTATCTTTACTCTTTATCCCTGTCCTTTACATATGAAAAAATCTCCAGCCTTTGCACAATACTTTCAGCATCCCGGTCAAGATGCACATCCTTCAAAAAAAGTCTTCCCTGATAAACCCACCCTACCTTTAAACACTTATAATATAGGTTGTCAAAAGCATGACAAATATTTAAGTATTCAACTTACACTAAACCACAGAAAATTATCTAGTCTTGCCTTCTAGGAGATGAATTTCCAAGGGATCTAACAAGGATATATATAGATTTAACAGATGTTCAGAAAAAGATGTTCTTCACACCCTTAAAAACCCTATTTTATGTCTATATCTTGTGCTATAATTTAAACTAATTTCCTTCTGCTTTCAGTTCCTTGACCTTACATGCATGAAGAATTTGCTAAAATTCATTTGCTGGGTTTGGGGAATAAATGCTTTTCATCTTCCTCCTATTAAAACATTTAGAAACTTAAATATTTAAGCAAACTTTCTGTTTCCTTTAACCTTTTCTCATATTTTTCTATGAATTATTTGAACATTCATTTATTAGAGCTATTCTAATATTTGACTATTGTTCTAATAATGTATGGAAACTATTATAGGATGCAATATTCTACTAAATTTTGAATTGATATAAAATAAAGCATGGCAAAAAAAGGAGTGCTTCCAAATCTATTATGTAAA
Organism: Antrozous pallidus; assembly: GCA_027563665.1. Classification (NCBI taxonomy): domain Eukaryota; kingdom Metazoa; phylum Chordata; class Mammalia; order Chiroptera; family Vespertilionidae; genus Antrozous; species Antrozous pallidus. The sequence continues at coordinate 79,465,288 of CM050516.1, read as the reverse complement.
TTCTATTAGGATATTCTCTCATCTTTAGTTAGCAGTCTAGATACTTTCCAGATAACAACCTGCCTGAGGTCAAGTAATTTCCCTGCTTTTGGCAGGTATCATATCTGCCTATTGGCATTTATTTAACTCCTCCTATGGGTATCATAAAAAGATATTTGATCTTCGTCCTTCATTCCTGGCAGGCAGCTCCTAAAACTCTTGGACTATCCGGAATGATAAAGGTTATAGGAGCATCTTTTAATAAAGTAACTTTTAATTTGGAGACTCTTGGCAGGTCCCCAGATAATTTGGACATCAGAAAAACCAAGTCTTGATTAGAAGTTGGAACTTTCAGCCTCACCCCTTAGAGAGAGTGAGGGGCTGGAGATTATGACCAGTGACAAATGATGTCATCAACCATAAAAACTTACAAAAGATGGGGTTCAGAGAGCTTCCTGGTTGATGAACAAATCCAAGTGCTGGGAGAGTGGCATATACAGAGAGGACATGAAGTTCCATCTCTTCCATTTGGCCATTTCTGCATTGTATCCTTTATAATAAACTGGTAGCAGTTTATTATAGGTTTATGTAATAGGCTTTCCCAAGTTTTGTGAGTCATTCTACAATCTATCAAACCCTCGAGGAGTGTTATGGGAGCCCCTGACTACAACCAAGTCAAATAGAAGTATGGGTAACCTGGGAACTTGATACTTGGCATGGGAATCAGAAGCAAGGGCACTTTTGTGATTAAGTTTATGCCCTGAAACCTGTGGACTCTGAGCTAACTCTGGCAGGAAAGGTACAAACTGAACTGGACAGTAGGACATCCAACTAATGTCTGCAGAGCATTGGTTGGTGTCAGGAGGAAAAATTACTTCTCACCTCCCATGTGCCAAGCATAGTGCTTCATATACAATATCTCTAATCTTCACACCAACCCTACAAAGTTGTTATTATCACCACCTCCACTCTGCACCTGATTAAAGGTTCTGAGATGTCACTGGACTTGCTCACGGGAAACCCTAACAGGTTAGACTCTGGAGGTTTGTTCTTCCTGCCACATCACTGTTTTTCCTTGTTTTTATAAATATTCTAATGTTACTTGATATATTTTATTTTGTAAAATTCAATGCTAAGTTGTTCTTTAAAGTTTAGACTATTTATTACTTAAATCTAACAGAAACTGATTTCAAAATATTATAAATAGAAATAATAAAGCATTTTTTAAGATGAAAGAAAACACACGAAGTAGGAGATGATTTTAACATAAGAAATAGAGTTGAGTAGTTTAGCTTTAATTATCACTGACATTTCTGTCAAAGAAATCCAATAGTAAGCTTTATGGTAGCAAAGATTTTAATGTGAACATTCAGAATAACATCCATAATTCTGTTACCTGCCGGAGTTGGAAGATTCCTCCTGTAGGCACATCCTTTGCAGAAATTACTTCTACGGGGCAGTATTCACCATTCTCGTTCTGTTCCAAGATTTGAACCCAGAATTCCATCTTCCTGGTGACTTCACTCCATCTAGGAAATAGTTGAAGTTCTTAGAAAAATCATACATTTCTATTTCAATATAGGCAGCTTAGGCTCCTACATGAGAACTAACAATGATAATGACCTCCAAACAGAGTAGTGAAATAGAGTAATATGCAAGTACATATTAGCAAATATAATTGAAAGCAAAGTTAAACAAATAGTATCAGAACTAAGACTATATTTTCAGGGGTCATTTCCATAGCTCATTACTAGAGGAGTTTCTCTGAACATGTAGAACAACAAAACCGGAAATGACTTTTATTTCGTTCAAAAAGGTCTGATGCCCAGCCAGTGTGGCTCCGCGGTTAAGCATCAGCCTATCAACCAGGACTGTCACAGCACCGCTCCCTGTCAGGGCACATGCCCCGGGTTTGACCTGAGAACCAGTAGGGGACACTGCAGGAGGGAGCCAATCAATGATTCTCTCCCTCTTCCTTCCTCTCTGAAATCAATAAAAAAAATATATGAGGAGCAAATATAGTGATTATCTTTTCGTAAGTAGATAAACATATGCTTTAGGAATTTGACAAGTATCTTTTCTCACATAAAAAAGAGAATCAGGAAAAAAATCTCAATGTCTAATGTAGAATTTACGAAAACTTTCTAACTGCAAAATAAGAACATCTGGTTTTCATTTAAAAATAGATCAAAAGTACAAATATATGTACTCTTTCAGTCATTTCCTTTTAACGCCCTTTTCAAAAAAAACTCTTCTTTTAAAATCCTGGTCAACAAATAAGCCTGCCTCCTTCCATTACAGTTGCCACCTGAAAAGAACTTTGAGCTAAGGAAAAATAAGTAAACTTGAATTCTAGAGCATATCTTGATCCCTTTTCTCTACAGTTGATTAATTAGAAGCAATTCATAATAAGCTACCTGTTCTCCAAAAATATATTTCACTCTGTATACTTGACTACCCATATGTTTAACTTTCTTCTATCACATTTCAAAGTTCACTCCTCTAAAGAAGTTTAATTGTGCTATTAATGCCCTGGAAACACCACCATCTATTATTAGTGATAATGCCCAGGAAAGGACAACCTTTATAAATGGCAGTATTAATATCTAGCAATTTGTAAAAATTGTAAGTGGAATCAGATGGATCTCCAAAATTCACCTGTCCCGAAGACTACGTGTTTTTGCTTGAATAATCCCCAAATCCCACAGGGCTGGGTTTTTCCGTGGATCGGTCATCTTATGGCCATATATCTCAATTGCCAGTGCACCTTCTGAAAGGTGCTCCAGAAAGTCTTCAGTGATGTTAACAGAAAACTCCTTAAAAAAAAAAATCACAGAAGAGAAAACACTTTCTGTTTGCCTTATGATAACTTATACCATATACTTCATGAAGAAGAAAAATAGAAAAGATTGTTTTAGTTACAGAACAGAACTGCTACTATATTACATCCATAATAAATTCTCATATGGTCTAAGGTTCTTGACTTAAAAAATGATATCTCTAATTTTTTTTAAAAACTGTTTCACCTTAAAAATCTATTGTGAAAGACCAGCATTGTATTCTGTTTTGTTAGCAATACTTTGAGAACAATTTTAAAAAGTATAAACAATTATATTAAGAATTATAATATAGCAAAAAAAGAATTATAACAACGATCCATGATGTCTTTATAAAAAAAGGTAGCAGTGTGTTGGGAAAATATTTTTCCCAGTTTTTAGAAAGTTATCTCCAATAATAAGAAAATAAAAAATGATCATCAGAACCATCAAAAAATCACCTAAATTTTTAAAAAAATTCTCCCACCCTGTCCATCTTTACAACATAGATTTAAAACAGCATTTTGCCATAGCTAGGATTAAGCTCTAAAACAGTATATTTGTAAAAGTGATAGAATCTCCGTATCTTTCACTCTCTCTCAATTTTAATACACTAAAGGTATTTCTATATTTTAAATAATTAGAGATTTCTCTCTTGGAAAAAAAATGAGATAGGTCAACTGTGCCACAGTAGAAAAAAGGGATCTAAAATCTGACATTCCCAGCTCTGTTGGTTAATAGCCATGAGCAAACTGGTCTCTCTGAACAGCTGCTTCTGCTGTAAAAAAGCACCCTTAACAAATATAATGGTGGTAAAGGTCAAATGAGAGAATAACATCAGTGCCTAGCAGAGCAATGGGTACTCAATAGTTATTTCTTGTCTCTTTTCTGTCTCCACTTTTCTCTAAAACACTGGTGTCTTAACTTTTTCAGATGACAATTTCTCCAATCCTATCCTATCTAATAAAAGAATAATATGCAAATTGACCATACCTCTGATCAGGCCACTCCCACAGCCATGCCCATAAGCCAAACCAGGAGAAAATTATGCAAATAAACCACAACCAAGATGGCTGCGGCCACTGAGAGCAGGAGGGAGGCTTGGGTTTCCTGGGCAATGGAGGAAGCCAAGCTTTCCTCCTGCCATTGCCGGCTTAGGCCTCCAATCAGTGCTACAAAGTTTCCATTATAGAAGATATATTCCAATAGAAATGGCAGCAGCCACAGAACTGGAGAGAGCAGAGGCTAGGGTTGCCCAAGCGATGGAAGAAGCCAAGCTTCTGTAGCCCTAGCAACTAAGCCTCCACTCTAGGCTATAAAGTTTTAATTATAGAATTTAAACAGAAATGGCTGTTGCCACAGAGCGAGCAGAAGGCTTGGCTCCATTCCAGACCCCAAAGTTTCAATTGTAGAACATAAATTAATCCCAGATCCCAGGGCCTCCACTTGGGTCACTGGGGGGTGTGGCCAGCCTGCAAACCACCACAGGCTCCTTGCCCAGGCCGCCCCATGCCCCAAGGGAACCCTCACCCTGATCCAGGACACCCTTCAGAGCAAACCCATGCACGAGGCCTCTATCCTATCTAATAAAAGAGTAATTTGCAGATTGACCATCACTCCAACACATAAGAGGGCTGCCCCCATGTGGTCAAAGATCCTGCCCCCATGTGGACACACGATGGCCACCACAAAATGGTCAGCAGGGAAGGGCTGTTGGGAGAGACCAGGCCTGCAAGGAAGGGCAATCGGGGACAATCAAGCCTGCAGGGGAAGGGAGTTAGGGGTGACCAAGCCGGCAGAGGAGGGAAGTTGGGGGCAAACAGGCTGGCAGGGGAGAAGTTAGACATCAATTAGGCTGGCAGGGTAGTGGTTAGGGGGTGATCAGGCTGGCAGGCAGAAGCAGTTAGGGGCAATCAGGGAGGCAGGCAGATGAGCAGTTTGGAGCCAGCAGTCCTGGATTGTGAGAAGGATGTCTGACTGCCAGTGGGACATCCCTCAAGGGGTCCCAGATTTGAGAGGGTATAGGCTTGGCTGAGGGATATCCCCTGCGCCCCCCATTCACAAATTTTGTGCACCGGGCCTCTAGTCCTATCTAATAAAATAATAATATGCAAATTGACCATCACTCCAATGCACAAATGGCTGCCCCCATGTGGACACAAGATGGCTACCACAAGATGGTCAGCCGGGGAAGGCAGTTGGGAAGGATGAGGCCTGCAAGGGAGGGCAGTTGGGGGTGATCAAGCCTGCAGAGGAGGGCAGTTAGGGGTGACCAGGCCGGTAGAGGACAGAAGTTGGAGGTGACCAGGCCTACAGGTAAGAGCAGTTGCAGGGGACCCAGGCCTAGAAGGGAGGGCATTTAGGGGCAATCAGGCTGGCAGGAGAGTGGTAAAAGGGTGATTAGGCTGGCAGGCAGAAGGTTAGGGGCAATCAGGAAGGCAGGCAGGTGATTAGTTGGAAGCCAGCAGTCCTGGATTGTGAGAGGGATGTCTGACTGCCCGTTTAGGCCTGAGCCCAGTAGGATTTGGCCTAAACAGGCAGTTGGACATCCCTCAAGGGGTGCCAGATTGGAGAGGGTACAGGCTGGGCTGAGGGACAACCCCCCATGCACGAATTTCATGCACCAGGCCTCTAGTAATCTCTCTATATAAAGAACTAGTATGCAAATAAGGCCGGGAATCCATAACAGGTCACAACCAGACAAGAGAAGATTGTGTGCATAGATGAGGCCTGGGGCAGAGATGAGACAGAGGCAGGGTGGCCTGCCAAGCAGGCATGGCAGCTTGGGATGCCCTGGAGTGGACAAGCAAGGGGGCCGGCACTGCATGGCACTGGGCTCACGGCAGCCGTGGGCTCAGGCAGCTGCAAGGGCATGGCTCACAGCAGCCATGGGCTCAGGCAACCGTGATACCTGGCACCTTTGAGGCCTAGGGCTCAGGCAGCTGTGAGGCCCAGGGCTTAGGCCTTGTAGCCCCTGGCACTGTCAGTGGTGGTAGCAGCAGCAGCAGCAGCAGCAGCAGCCAGATGACGGGGGCAGTGTCTTCCCTGATCAGCCCGGCTGCCTCCCACAGAGGGAGTCCAGACTGTGGCTTAGCCATCAGTAGGACATCCTCTGAGGGCTCCAGGACTGTGAGAGGGAGCAGGCCGGGCTAAGGGGCACCCCCTCCAGTGCACTAATTTTCATGCACTGGGCCTCTGGTCTAATATAAAAACTGGATTCCTTTTGGAGAAGAGCATACATGTACACACACATATGTAAGAGTGTGTATGCATTCACACAAAAGTTAACTTTTGATTATGGAGGAGTTAACTCCATTGACACTTTGATTTAGTTTTGTTTCCTCCCCCAGCTTTACTGAGATATAAATGACATACAACATTGTGTAAGTTTAAGATACATAATGTACTGATAACACCTTAGATTTTTAACACAGCACAATTCTAAGAAACCCTGATCCAAGACGCATACCAGTACCAAATTATTCAACTAAATAAGGTTCATTTTCTTGTTTTGTACCTATCTGAGTAATTAAATGTTGACCAAGTCTTCAAGACACACTTACTTTGCAATGATCAAAGACAACCATGCACTGAGGCTGCTTGCTGACAGGAGAGGATGAGGTGTCCACTTCCGGTGCGACCATTACTGGCTCCTGTTGATCCCAGAAGTTGTACTTGCAGAATACAAAGTGGGACAGATGCTGTGGCAACCCAGTGGCTTGGAGTATTTTAACCTGAAGGAAAAGGAAGGTTCTGATAGTTTTTAACTCAAAGAGTTCCAAGAAATACTTAGTCAGAGATATGGATTCCAGTCCTGACTGTCACTAACTGTTGCTTTATGTTGACCAAATCCCATTCATTCTACACTGTACTTCTGTCCTAGTCATATTTAGCAAGAGGTTGACAAGAGAAACAAAGGTAACATAAATGTGGATATTTTATAGCATTTATAGACTGATGAAAAACATTTAAATTCTAATTTATTATAACACCATCATAATCATCCTATCCTAATATATAAAAAGCCAGGGGGCATCATGACCAAACCAACAGCAAGATGACCAAACACAGGCTGCGTGGGGCAACAAGGCTGGCAGGGGGGGTTAATGAGGAGTGACCAAATGACTGAACAGCAGGCTGTATGGGGCGACCAGCCTGGTAGGGGGGTCAGTTGGGGGCAACCAGGCTGGCAGAGGGAGGCATTTGGGGGTGACTAGGCCAGTGGGGGAGGGGGAGTAGTGAGGGGAGAACAGGTCCATAATGGCTAAGCAGTAAATGGAAACTCCTGTTATTAACCATTTTTTCCTGTGACAGCAACAAAAGTTTGAAAATCTAGATGGTAATTTCCTGACAGGCTATGAAAGATGAATTGACTAATACATTATATTCATCTGAACCAAATACAGCAATCTGCATTCAGCAATTACTTTTTTCTTAAATTTTAAAAACTATCACTTTTTCATTAAGTGTTAAAAGTTATTATTATATTCTTTAAGGTGAGGCAATGTGGTATTTGGGAAGATTATAAGATTTTGGAGTATACAGATCCAAACAAAAATCTCTGCCACTTATTAGCATCTGTTTTTGAGCAAATTACTTTTAAAATTACGTTTTAGTTTCCTTAGGCTTACCTTTTCTCCTAGGTGTAACAGGATAACTAGCTAATGATACTGGGTGTGAGGAATGACCATTACCAATGAAATGAAATGAAATGAATGAAAAGGCTTTGAGTGGATAGATGTTCAGTGAGTACCTTCTTGTGATTGAATTCCACCTGAAAGCTTTTTTTTTTTTTTAAGGCATCAATCTCAGTTTTGGAATTAAAATAAATAAGCAAACAAGGTTTTATATACTAAACTTTTCCCAACAGGCAATTTCTCGGGAATGAGACTGCCAGGAATGAAGAATAACAGGATATATCAGAATGAGGAATATCTAGAAATAGGTTTGGGGTTCTTCTACAATTTTAGTGTTTGCCTACAGAAACCAAAAACCGCCACAAGGTGTCAGGATACCACAGAGTTCAACCAGCTCACCAGTGCTCAGGAGTCACTGGAGCCCAACAATGTCAGAAGACATTGATGTGGTTTAGAATTTTAAAATACTCTAATTGTATTTAATGTAATTGAAAATATCAATATGTTAATATGTACAAATTTTCTTTCACCCCAGAAAAATAAACCCAGGCTTCTTTTATGGGCTGGTGACACTCTCTTTACCTATGCAATAAAAGTGTCCCCAGACTGGTTTGGTTTGTTATTTCTAATAATATTTTGTTTGCTATCACTCAGTTTATTTGTCTTCCTCCTTTTATACAAAAGGCTATTACATGCTCAGAATATGATCTCTAAAAACCACTTTCCATTAAAAGGAATCAGGTTCCCTAGAGAAATGACTAATTCTAGGTCTAGGAGAGAAAACGTACAGGATAAGACCAGAATAATCACTGTATCTGAATGCAAGAAAGCTAACAGAGTTTATGAGGGTTATGGTTGTGTCAAAGGACTAAAAAAAACAACTGAAGAAACCCCACAGGCCAAAGATGGGATCATCTGAACTTCAATAGAGGCAATGAATACAATGGATTGAAACACATCAAATATATTTAAACCTAAAAGTTTATAATGATATTAAAACTAAAATAAAAAAGAAATTCCTTGGCTGCTTTTGAATATTAGTACAAAAATCAATTCATTATTTTGAAAATCAGTAAATAATTGGAGAGACTGGAACATTTATCATAGCAAAACAGCTGATAATAGAAAGATTCTCTCTATAGAAGTATTCCAACTAATAATTGAAGGAAAAATAGAATCATAGCATCATTTTTTTCTAATATCTAATAAAATGTCTAGGTAATGAACACCAATGATTTTGCTAACCCTCTTGAAAGAGAACCAGACATAATGTGCCTCCTGGTGGAAAAATAATGAAGTATCTTCTCTACTCCTCTCCCCATACATTGCCTGCATATCTACACAGCAATTAATGAAAAATACAGCGTAATATGTTAAATAATACCAATCAGTAAAATGAAGACTATGAGAAAATATAAGATAATAGTCCATTTTCTAAAATAATTTGTAGGATAAGAGAGAATGAGAGACAAAGAGAAGCAGAGAGGAAGAACACCACAAGTAACTGAGCCTAAAGATTAAGACAAATTTCAGAGACAATAAAAAAAAACTGACTGGACAGTTCATGATATTTAAGAAAGCATTCATTTTTTATTATGATATTTTACTTTTATTTTATCTTTTTAAGTACTCTTTTTTGTTGTGTTAATCTTCCCTGAGGATATTTTTCCTAGATTTTTAGAGAGAGTGAAAGTGAAAGGGAGAGACAGAGAGAGAAACATCAATGTGAGAGAGAGACACACAGATTGGTCGCCTCTCACATGTGCCCCCAACCAGGGCCAGGGATCAATCTTCAATCAAGGTACGTGCCCTTGACTGGAATGGAACCTGGGTCGATGCTATATCCACTGAGCCAAACTGGTTAGGGCAAGTACTCTTCTTTTGAAGATACTAAACTATTTATAGACTAGAGGCCTGGTACACAAAATCTATGCATGGGTAGGGTCCCTGGCCAGCAATCAGGGCCAATCTGTGGGGTGAATGGCAGGGCGATTGGGGGCCCTTACTGGCACCACTTTGGCTGGCCTGGCACCACCCACTTGCCAGACACGCCCCCTACCACTGGGGCCACTGGTTGGGGTCTGCAGGCTGGGGCAGCTTCTGCGTTGAGTGTCTGCCCCCTAGTGGTCAGTTTGCATCATAGCAACCAGTCGGTCTGCTAGTCGTTCCACAGTTTGGTAGATTTGTATATTAGGCTTTTATTATATAGGATGAAATATGATGTCTGGAATTGCTTAAAAATAATCCAGGGGAAGGAATCAGTACTGGAGTGGCTTAGGTGTATGAATGGAACAAGACTGACCATGAGTTGATAACTGTCCAGGGAGGATGACTGGGAATCAATAACACTTTTCTCACTACTTTTATGTTTGATATCTTCCACTAAAAAAAAAAAAAAAACTTCAGATTTTTAAACTTTATTTTTTAAAAAAGCTCGTTACGCAGGACATACTACTTCTTTACAGTGATAAAGATAAATTTTCCAAATGAGATCGTATCCTTTGTGTTACTTTACTAATGGTAAACTCACACAGTTGATCTTTCACGCAGCTACATTTACTGGTCCATCACTTTTAAAATGGGCCAGATGAAGTCATCAAGCCTATGTCTCCATCTTTGAGGACATGCTAGCAAAACAACTACAATACAATAAAGAGTAACCTTTTAGGGAATTAAGAATCCCCTGCTAATCCTGAAGCAATTGACTTAAAATATTTGAGGCTTCTTAATATATGCAAAGACCTACAGAAAGTAGCCCAACTGTAACAGCCTTAGCTTCCCCAGGCCCAGCAGCTAATGCCTACTTTCAATATCAACTTCCATCCTAGAAACATGTGCTAAGACCCAGGACAGGACATAGGATAGATTATGAAGAGTTCAAGTCAGGCTTCTTCTACTTCACAATTGAATGGTCTTGTACACTGTTCCAATGCCCCTTGCTAATTTCTCTTCCTCAAAAACCTTTTAAACTGGTTTCTCTATGATTCTTAAGCAATGGCAGGATGGCCCACTGAAGTGGATTTGGAAATGTCTGAGGGAATTTTTTTTCCACTGTCTTGAGTGACAGAGGTGGCACTACCTCTGCTGACTGTGATGACAGGAATATGATAACCTACCTAAAATCTACCGAGCAATTTCCCAGGAAAATGCCATAGCTCCTTCTAGGGTAAGTTGTACATAACACACTCTCTCCTTTAAGTTCATTTGGAATCTCATTTTTCCAGAAATTTTCCTCAGACCTTACTATCAGAATCAATTACCTCTCCTCCATGTACCAGAATGTCTGGCCTACTTCCCTCAGAGCACCAGAGTTACACAACATTGGAGTCTTCTGTTCACTTGTGTGCCCCCCTTAAACATAGACACAAACCACAAAGAGTGCTCCTTGAGAGTTGGAATCCTGTCTTGTTCATCTTTATATTTATAGTGCCTGGCACAATGTCTGACAGATAACACTCAACACATAGCCCATGAATGGCATGCATTGGAAGAGCAGGAAGAAAAGGGCTTGCAATTAGGACATGACAATAGCATAGGCAAAGGCATGTGGGGGAAGAGGGAGGAAAAAATTCATAGAAACACAGGGTGAAGAGTAACTTATGGCAGGAGCATAGGAACAGGACTGTGGCTGGAGTATACTTCTATAATCAGCAGGAATCAAGAAGCCTAAGTTGTGTGAAAAAACTGAGCTTCTCTATAAAAAAGTTTCAATAAACACAAATCCATATAAATTTGGAGTGAAATGACCCAGAGGAAAAAAGTAACCTCTCCAAGGCTTCACAACAGAACGTACTGTAAGTACCTAGCTAACCAGGACATCAGAATCTATCCTATATAATAAAAGGCTAATGTGCAAATAGACTGAAGGGTGGAACAACCAAACAGCCAAACAGCCGGTCACTATGACAAGCACTGACCACCAAGGGGCATGTGCGAAACATAGCAGGCATTGGCGTGGCAAGATGGTGGAGGAGGTAAGCAGGGGCGCCAAACCAAGGTGGGCACAAGTCGCTGTCATCCAAGCAAGCCTCTGGTGGTTATTGAAAATTGTTCCCACATGCTGCAGTCCTGCTGAGTGCTTGCACCTGCTGCTGGCACCATCCCCACTTGCAACCACAGCAGGCATCAGAGCTTCCGCACACACACGCTGCCAGTGCCTGGTGCTGGTGCCAATCACTCAGCGCAAGCAGTGGGTACAAGTTGCGGCTGCTGTCCCTGATCATGCCTGAGGGCTTCTGCACCTCCCCTTGCTCCTGAGGGACAATCGGGGCAGCAGCTGCCACTTGCACCTGCTGACGGTGCCTGGAGCCAGTCCTGATCACTCAGCACCAGCAGCACCAGTCCTGATCACTCAGCACCAGCCCTGATTGCACCCACTGATGGTACCAGCCCCAATTGCTCTGTACCATCAGCAGGTGCAAGTGGGGCTGGCGCCATCAGCATGTGAGAGTAGTGGCAGCGGAAGTGGGGCTGCCAGCAGACAGAGAACTGGGAGCCGGGCTGGGGCACAGAGGATGGTCCAAGACCCATTCCTGTGCCCACCACAACCTTGCGGACCACAGTTCCTTTCAAGGCGCACGAATTTGTGCACTGGGTCCCTCGTGTGTGTGTGTGTGTGTGTGTGTGTGTGTGTGTGTGTGTGTGTGTATGCCTAATATGTAAATTGTCTCCTTGGGAGTTCAACTGAGAGACTGGAAGTTTGATTGCTCTCTATGACATGCACTGACCACTAGGGGATGGCACAGAATGAAGAAAGGCCCCAACCGGCAGCTGGTAGCTGGGGAAGGAAGGCCCCAGCTGGCAGCCAGAAGGCCCCGATTGACTCTGATCGCTTGCCAGGTCTAGGGACCCTACCTGTGCAAAAATTTCGTGTACTGGGTCTCTAGTACATAAAATACTAAATACTAAAGCTTTATTTCAAGACAGCTATTTTCAAAATTTGAAAAAGAACACAATATTTATCATCTAAATACCCACAATCCTCAAAAACCATCACACTTATCCAACTTGTAAATGAAATGGGGACTTACCATGCATGTGAGTTTGTTCTCATGGGTCTCCTTATCAAAGGAGGTATCTGCAGCATCATCTCCTCCGGCAATCCTTTCCGCAATGTCACCACTGATCCGCATCACCTCAACATGCAGTCGACCTGCCACCTGCAACAATGAGGGAAAGCAGGTCCTTTTTCCAGAGTTTGTTATTTCTTTTGCTTTAGAGTCAAGTAGTTAGGTTATTGGTAAATGAGAATTTAGAAGCCTAGGTTCTAATAGTTCCTTTCCTCCAAAGTACTTGAAATAATCACCATAAGGCAGTATAAAAACACAGGTATTAATAATACATACAGCTATTGCTTGTTATTATTGATGAAAAATGGTAACTACATATCAATACTCTACTGTTCAGTGAACCATTCTCTGCAGGATAAAGGCATGCATATGATACTAACCTCTCCTTTCTGGTTGACAATTGGTACAGCATATTGTAACTTCACATCATAGAAGAGGGACTCAAGGAAGACATTCGCCACCCCAATGAGACTGTGATTTTCCTGCTCATCATAGAATGGATCGGCACGCTTGAAGTAAGACCGTATTACCTTCAAAAAGATTCGGAATATAAAACCTCAGAAAACTGACTAAAATAAAATGAATGCAACCCACCACTTTTTGATGCACTCTAATAAAGCCATTAAACTCAGCTGAAGTATAGCACTGTATTGTGCTTATTCTCTCTCTCCCCTCCCCATTCCTATTTTAGAATTAATGGTCAGCATTCTTCACCCATGAGAGAGCAATCCCCATAATGCCACTACTTTTCTTTCTTTTTTTTTAATTTTAAAAATTTATTTTTTAATTACAGTTGACATACAATACTATTAGTTTTAGGTATAGAGCATAGTGGTACCTTATGTACCTTATGAAGTGATCACTCCAATTAGTCTAGTACCCATTTGACACCATACATAATTATTACAGTATTATTAACTATATTCCCTATGCTATATTTACATCCCTGTGACTATGTCATTACTTTCATCATTCCTTCTCCTCTACCTGGAAACCTTGACATGAAAACATAGAAGACATACACTGACTAAAAAAATAAGTAAAATGTATAGGAGAACTCTTCACTTTTCAATCATATCTATTCTACTTGTTCTTACAAGAATATGAGATATGTTGCTACTAATGAGAGGTGACCCCTTACAGGAGAGTGGTGTGGTGGGTCGTTTTGTGTTTGCTGTTAATGTTGTTTTATTTATACATCGAAATAGGAGAGGAATACACGAGAAAATAAAAATGTATTTTAAGAAAAACATCCATAATAATAAAAGTATAATAAGCTAATTAGACTGGACGTTCTTCCGGACAACCTTCTGGAAGAAGCCAGGGCTGGGAGGGAAGCCAGTGCTGGCAGCTGGGGGAAGAAAGGCCTACTCATGCAAGAATTTCGTGTATTGGGCCTCCAGTGTCATATAAAGTAAAAATTCATTTTTATTGATGACAATTTGAAAAAATAAAAACTTTTGAAAAACAAGAAGCTAAGGATTTAAAACAACTCTAGGAGTGTTGAAAATATGTAAAAATATGCACAATACATCTTTTTATTTTAAATATGTACAGTATACAGCTGGCCGAAATGAGAAAACCGGCAACTTGAGGGGATGGTATCATATTTATGGCACCTACTTAAGGTCAAGACACCTTCAAAATATGTTCCTAATAGTATAAATATTATGGTATCACTGATGTTCAATTAACAAAACAAATATTGTAGGTGTATTACCTACAGAGTTCAAGTGTTGAGAAATGAGAAGAGCATGGTCTCTGTCCTAAATAAATTCACAGTGCAGGCCGGGAGACAGAAACACCTAACACCTACAGAAGTGAGTATGGAATATAGAAAATTCTACCAGAAATCCAGAGGATACAAAATGAGGAAGAGAACAAAAAAAAGTTGCCAGAACAATGGGTTATTAAAATTTTTGGTTAGCTAAACAACTTAGAGGATTAAAATAAATATCCTAGAAATAAGCTTACTATTTTGGAAAAACAAACAATTTCCCCTAAAATGGATAGGCTCATTCTGAAATGCTTGGTTCCTTCTCTGAGTACAAGCTAAGTAATTTTTCTCAAATAACTTACTGGGTTATCTTCTTCACACTCCTTCCACTCCTGATAAAGGTCTCTCATATCCAACAACCTGTTGTCCAGTTTTTCCAAGGACCAAGTCTGCTTTCCTTTTCCTCTTCTTCTCACCTGGATTGCAGGTTCACTAAGAAGAGAGCCTCGCTGCAAAGACAGGGAGAGTGACTAAGTGAAACACCGAGCTATCTGCAATGGAAGTTCACCCTGAACATTCTATGCCTATCACTCAAGTGTCATCAACCAAAACTGAAACAGCTCTCATTCATTATTCAATTCACTGCAAAGCTTCCCAGAAATTTCAAAGCTTAATATCCAAGTGCAACCAAAATTAAAATATTGCAGTCAGATATAAATGTAAATTTAAAACACAAAAGACAAGACCATATGTAATGGGAGTCAAAATGTTTTATTTGGGCCATCATCTGACCACTGAATATCAGTGGGTAGAAAAACAATCATAAATATTGAATGGCAGGGGACAGTTTTCTGGGATGGGTGGTTAAGAAAGTATCTTTCACTTTCCAAAAGTTTAAATTTTTCTGCATGGGTAACATCTTAATGTCATACAAAACACAAAATGTTTACAAGAGTAAATTAAAAAGTATCCTATTTACCCATTTCAAGGCAATAAACTATATCAATTTAAATATATATAGTTTAAATTTAAAATTGAAACAGTATAGAATACGACAGAGATGCTAGTTGCATAGCACTGTGAATGTATTAAATGACATAGAATTGTTCACTTTAAAATGGTTAATTTTGTTATGTGAATTTCACCTCAAAAAAAGAATTTCATTAAAATTTTTTCAGCTTATAAAAACAATGGCTTTTAATGTAGAAAAGTATTTAAACTTTTTAAAACAGCAAAGTAGAAACAAAATGCCCCTGGTTCATCTCTCCCAGAGTTATCAATTTATCTATTGTCAACTATCTAATCAAATTTAATTTTTTGGATAAATTTATCAACTGTTCTGCTATGTCCACTTAGAACTTTGGAGAATTATGAAATATACCAATGGTACTTAACATCTTGCCTATAATCATTTCAAAAATAAAAAAATAGAAACAAGAGAAGTTATATAATGAAACAAGGATTTTAGAATTCTGAAGGTCAAAAATAACCCTTCTCTTGCCTACAGTAAAGGCCCTTTCACATTATATTCAACTGGGAATAAATACAAAAGTTTTACTAGTGATTTGTAGGGAGTAGGTTTTCAGGGGGACAATACCAGAACTGCGACTAAATGGCAATGAGCAATATGCATCATGACATGGCCCAGCTGCAAATAACTATGACAGGAACTGGAAAAAGAAGAAATCTCTGTCCCTTACCAAAAATCGCCAGACATAGGTAGGTACAAAGCCAGGAGTAAGGACCAGAAAAAACAGCATCACAATTAAATAAAATAGGAATATTTAAGTACAAAAAAAAAAAAAAAAAGGTTTGTTCAATAAAAGCATGTAAGACCCAGTAAGGAGACTATCTCCTTAAGAAATACTTCCTTGTTCAACTCTTTCTAGCTGAAATCTGAAAATGCTAATCTATTAAATAAATAATGGGGGGGGTAGTAGCCATTTATTAATAACTAGAGGCCGGGTGCACAGATTCATGCACTGATGGGGTCGCTCAGCCTGGCCTGTGCCCTCTCACAATCCGGGACCCCTTGGGGGATGTTGGATAGCCTGTTTGGACCTGATCCCCACAGGCCCAATCCAGACAGGAAGGAGGGAGCCTGTTCCCAGCAGGCCTGATCCCTACAGGCCTAATCCTCACAGGCCTGATCCAGATAGGAGGCAGCCCAATCCTATGCATTAAGCATCTACCCCTGGTGGTCAGTGTGCATCATAACGACTGGTTGACTGGTCATTTGGTTGCTTAGGCTTTCATATCCTATATAATAAAAGGCTAATATGCAAAAAGACCGAACGGTGGAACAACTGGACAACTGAACAACTGGTTGCTATGATGTGTGCTGACCACCAGGAGGCGTGTGTGGCACATGACTGGCACTGTCCCCAGAGGGATGGTGAAACAGGTGAGCAGGGGCACCAGATCAAGACTGTCATTGGGGCAAGCCTCTGGTGGTTACTAAAAATTTTTTGCTCCAATGGGCCACGGTCCTACCCAGCACTTGCACCTGTTGCCAGCGCTGGCCCCACTCACACCTGCTGCCAGCACCAGAGCTACTGCTCGCACCTGCTGCTGGTGCCTGGTGCCGGTCACAATCACTCAGCGCCATCAGCAGGTGCAAGCGGCAGCTACCGGCCCTGATTGTATCTGAGGGCCCCTCCACCTCTCCCTGCTCCTGAGGGGTGATTGGGGCAGCAGCCGCAGCTCCCACCTGCTGATGGCGCCAGTCCTGCTCACACCCGCTGCTGATACCAGCTCCAATTGCTCCATGCCATCAGCGGGTGTGAGCAGGACCAGCATAGTCAGCACATCAGAGCGGCGGCAATGGGAGCGGGGCTGCTAGCAGACTGACCAGAGGCTATGGCGGGAGGGGTTGGGCAGGGGCACAGAGGATGAGCCAAGACATGCCCCTGTGCCTAATGCAACCCACAGTTACTTTCAAGGTGCATGAATTCATGCACTGGGCCCTTAGTATATATATAGACGGTTGTTCACTCCCAGCAATGTGCATCATCTCTATCAGAACAAAAGGGGGGGCATAAACACACTATATCAGGTGTCCAGGAGAAGAGAGTTAATTGTAGGTGTTGACTTGGCTGCCCTAGGCAGGGTTGCTCCTTTCAACAGAGCCCAGGCTAGGATACACAGTAAAGGGCTGCAGTCATGGTTAATGGAGGAAAAAATAGTCCCGGTTCAGTTTTTTTTCAACTCAAACAACCCTGCTCTTCTTAGTCTTCTAGAAGAAACTAAGCCCTATACCTTTCACCATGATTGGCTTTCCTGTAATATTTTTCATCTGGGAATTCCAACTGCACCCATGGTTTGTCCTACAAATACCAACAAGCAAAATAAAGTTCTAAGTGAGTAAAATCTTTCAAACTATGCACAGAGTATTAAAAGATAATTCTCGCCCTGCCAGTGTTGCTCAGTGGTTGAGTGCTGATCTATGAACCAGGAGGACACCAGTTTGATTCCTGGTCAGGGCAATGCCTGGGTTGTGGGCTTGATCCTCAGTAGGATGCAAGCAGGAGGCAGTAATGAATGATTCTTCTTTCCCTCTACCTTCATCTCACTGAAATCAATAAAAACTAAAAAACAAACAAACAAAAAAACGAAAAACAGAGGAGGACAAGTGTAAAGAGATCTGGATTGAGGGGGTATAGACAGGAATGAGGTCAAACATACTGGTATTTAAACACTAGTGAAATATAAAGCAGCTATATTCAACAATATCTATTTTTTTCTATGAATGGCCACCTCACCTTCCTGTTGGCATCGAGGCTAGAGGCTAGAATCTGTAGGGTTACTTTATACTCTGTTCTTTTATCCAGTTCTTCTGCAATGTAATTAGCTTCTCTCACCAACAGATTGGCTTTAACAATTTGTTCCCTTAGCCTCATCAGGCTGTTATTCAGTGTTGCTTCTCTTAAAAAAAAAAAAAAAAATTGGGGAAGGGAGAGATAACCATCAAGTAGCACATGAGAATATTACGTGACATGTTAATGCTAAACTGCCAACCAAGCTTTACAACCGTCTTTCTTACACAGGGAATACATCACTTGACACGGACCCAGGCATGCGCTTGTATCTGGGCTATGTTATAAGCACTGGCTCTCGCTCGTATAACACACAGGCCCTAGGATAGGAGAGGCTTCCAAAACTTGACTGTGTACAAATCAACTGAGGATTTTGATAAACTGAAGATGTTGACTCAGCAGGTCTGTGGAGGGGCCTAAAATGCCCTCTTTCTATCAATCTCTGGTGACAGAGATGCTGCCTGTCTGCAGACCAAACTCTGAATAGCAAGAGATTAGTCAAATACAGTCTGTAACCACAAATAAGACATTTTAGTGCAATGCTAATTAGCCAGTATAGCGATCAAACTTGCAATCTGAATCTCATTAGCACCATGCTTTACCTACCTGAGCTAATCAGTCCAGATAACCACCTTTCTTTATTTTCCTTTTTAAAAAAAGCATCTACCCAAGCTCCAGAACCTAAAGTATAATACAATAATAGACTGTAATTTCTAAACACAAATACTTGTTTATTCACATCCAAAAGCCATAAAAACTAAAAACAGGGCAGCACCAAACATGGGCAGCTTTAAATAAGTCAATATAAATGGACAATTTCCTTCTTTTTTATTTCCCCAAAAATAAAAAAATAAAAAGATAATGGTTCTTAGCTGTACCACTCTCTTCTAATATGATTCTTTCTAAAGTAATATCTATATGTTTCCACTTTGTATCTTAACCTAAGTGTTACATGCATACAATGAAGGCCCAAGGCACCACCTACCTCTCTTCAGCCCACTGTCTCAATCGCTGCTGAGCGCTGGGGGACTGGAAAGAAAATCTGTCCGAACTGCGACAGTTTTGTTTCTCAGGAGACAGCCTTCTTCGTAGCTGCTCCAATTCATGCTCATACATAAGTCTCTGGCGCTCTAATGCGGATCGTTTTTCTTCTTCGTGCTGTTGTTCTACGCTGTTCAATATTGACTGCATTGGATCTAAACATGATTTTTTAAAAGGTAAACAATGAATAAAAGGTGAACTAGACAACACAATCTATTTCAAGTATTATTCTATACTAAAGGACCAGTGCATGAAATTCGTGCACGGACGTGGTCCCTAGTCCTTGCCGGCGATCAAAGCATGAGCAACTGGTGTGGAAGGGCAGGTCCAGGTGACCTCTGGGCCCTGGGCAGCACCTGGGCCCCTGGGCTCCCACACGCCCTCCTCCACCTGAGTCACAGCATCTGAGCCCCACGCAAAGATGCAGTGAGCGCATCCAGATGCCATGGTCCAGAGTGCATCGTGGCCTTTGGACCGACCAGTGCTGCTGCACGAAAGCTGGACAGGCAGCGCGCTCTCTCCTAGCCGGCCTCGCAGACCAGCTCCTGCACGAACCCACGGGCAGCTCAACTGGCCTCTGCGGTTCGGCCGGCTGTAGCCTGGCTCACCAGAAGAGGTTGCACAGATGTGGAGGCGGGCTCCTTGCGGGCACCCAGCACCTGAGCGCGTGCGCTTCCCAGCGTGAGAGCCCTGGCATCCCAGGGGAGGGCAGCAGGGGGAGTGAGAGCGAGCTCAGAGGACACTCCACATTTTCACCACACCTCCATCCCTGTCACCCTGCACCCAGGTAGCTGGTGAGAGGTCGCAGTGAGTCGCCAATGCCCACCCTGTTCCGCGCTGCCCTCTGGTGGTCAGTGAATGTCATAGCAAGCAGTCGAACTCCTAGTCTCCCAGTCAAATTTCCAGTTGAATGACAGCCAAGGGGACAATTTGCATATTAGGCTTTTATTATATAGGATTGTTGTTTGTCATCCTAATAAAAATAAGATTTTTAAAGAGAGTTTGGAATAAACTTAGCTTTCCTTGCTCTCCATTACTTATCTTCTGTTCTGTCAGATCTATACCAAACTATCTTCCAGACAGAAGAAGCAGGTCTACATGTTCCACACGTAACCTAAGAGACCATTTAATGCTCCAGAAATCCACTAAAATAATAAGCCAGTGATAATCAAGCTTCAAACCTGAGAAATTCTATCAATGAGAACATAGTTTGCAGTGCGTGGTATTAGTAGATCAAGGCAGAAAGAATGCGAGTTTTTATAAATATAATAAATTAAAACCAAAGACATGAAAAGGATACCACAAGGAGAACAACTAAAGAATTCCTTCTAACATTTAAAGTATCTCAGTTATAAACATTTTTAACTCTCCACCAACTTTAAAAGACTCTGAGACCAAAGAGGTAATTACCAGAAAAAAGAAGGAATATGGGTGAAAAGAGGAAGAGGGATATAGTCGATAATATTGTGATTAAGTTTACGTGGTGACCAGAATTAGGGGATATTCACACTGTAATGTATAAAAATGTTTAATCACCATATTATACACCTGAAACTAATATAACCAATATAAGATGGTATACCAACTCTACTTAAATTAAAAAATTAATTCAATCTAAAAATAGATTCTAAAATGCACAACAGATCTGCTCACCATTATTAGCCAGAGCCTTCATGGTAACCTCCATCTGTGCATATTCATAGTTGAAGTTGATTTCACTGGATACCTCGCTGGAGGAGTCTCCGTCTACATCTAGCTGCTCCGAACTGGTATCATTCTTCATGGAGGTATCTTGTTCCTCGTCCTTTCCATCTACTTTCTTTTTCTTTTTAGGCAAATTCAATCTAGGGGGTAAAAGATCACTTTTAAAATAAAGATACACACATTCATTTCATTCATTAAATACTGGCATTTGCTAGAGGCCAAGGGGATACTATTTTAATATAGGTGATTACTCAGTTTATATTCTAGTTTATATTTCTAGAAAGAAAACAAACATATTAATGCAAATAATTACAACAGAGAGTATGATACAATGCCACCTAAGTATTACAAGCTAGTAGAAGTTATGAATGAAACACAGAGATACACAAAATTTGTATAGTATTAGTTATGAGAAATAAACTCTGAAAAGATAAAATTAACTAAGTATGAAGGCTTTGAATACTAAGCCAAGCAATTTATACTTTAGTCCAAGAAAAAAAAACATTTCCACACACTTTGTACCCCTCTACCCATTCTACAATAATCAAAATATCATCTGGCCTACAAGCAAAGGATCTTCACGAATTATAAGAAAAGTCAGTTTGATATCTGAAACACAATGACCAGTTACAGGAAGAGAAACAGACTGGGTTTTAATTTTATACAATATCCAGCTGCTTTTCCTTGCCAACACAACACAAATTTTGTATGAGAAACAATGTGTGCAGTCCCGGGTATCCACACAGCCAGCCTCCCTCACAGCTAAGAAGCAAATTCCCCAAGTGAGACCTAAGTGGAAGGATGCTGGGCACTCAGAGAAGACTTCTGGAATGGTGTGGCCATCTTTAGACCATGAGAAATGTCAAGACGATGACAAGACTTCTGCCATAACATTTTTGAGGGGCTTAGTCAATGCCAACAGCCATTTTCCTTTGGACTTCTTGTTTTGTCAAAGAGATAAACTATCTATTTAGGTCACTACAGTCAAGTTTACTGCTAATTGTAACTAAAAGTAATACAATCCCTATTTATAAAATGTTTAATAAACAGCCCTAACAGGTTTGGCTCAGTAGATAGAGCATTGGCATGCGGTCTGACCGAGGGGCCCAGGTTCGGTTCTGGTCAAGGGCATGTACCTTGGTTGCGGGCACATCCCCAGTAGGGGGTGTGCAGGAGGCAGCTGAATCGATGTTTCTCTCTCAGCGATGTTTCTAACTCTATCCCTCTCCCTTTTGATTTATATGTAAAAAATCAATAAAATATATATATTTTTAAAATTTTTAATAAACAAAAAGATAAGCACGTCAAAAAAATTAATGAATTATTATAGCTGATGGCAAAAATCATTTTCCACTGAGAAATAAAAAGGAAAACATCTAAGTAAACCATTTTTCCTGAGTGTATGGTTCATATGTTTCTTGGGCTACAAGCAAACACGTATACAGTTGGGGCAAAAGTAGGTTTACAGTTGTTACTATGTGAAACAGTTTATTCTTGTATTATTATTTATTATATTATTTTCCATAAGAACAACAGTACACCTACTTTTACCCTACCATGAATATAGTATATAAATACACCTTTAGAAAATAAGTAAATATTATACACTAAAACATAGAGTTTATAGAGTTATATTCATTTTTCAATATATATTCTTCTATTTCAGAGTATAGTCTTCAATAATCCTCCTTAAGAGCCATGAATAATATCATACCTGAAGAAGTGGTTGTTTCCCCATAATATCCTGTCCCCATGGTGTAGCTGTATAGGACTGGACACAGAAGAGCCATTTACAAATGTTCTGTGGGAAAAAGAGGTCAAATATGTAAACAACAATTATCACATTTTCTCCTTTAATTTTACAGGACCATAGAGATCTGGTTACTGGAAAAAATGAATTAATCAGTGCCCCCAAATAAATCCTGCTGTTGGTGAATTTTATTATTTACATCTACTCTTTTGCTAATTTACCTAAAATGCTTATGGTACTAAATACAATAATTATCCTCTGTTTTTCAAAGTTCTAAACTTGTTATATAACATTACAGCCCAAAATAGGAAGATTGTAGCAGTATACGTTACAATTAAAACAAGTATGTCGCATCTCGTAGATAAAAAAAGCCAGTCAACCAAGGGGACGCTAGAAGTAGCTACAGATATCAGTAATAAGAAATGAGAGCAATGTTAAATTCTTCTGTAACTGACCATAGCATAAAAAAATGTTCATATCCTGTCAACACATAGAAGATTTGTCAAGTCCACCTGACTGTTTACCTTGACAATGGAGTTAAACAGAAGAAATGATGGGTAGAAGGATATAAAGTGAAGAATTTGGAGAGGGCAGGAAATAAATAGAAAATTATGAATACTGCTATAAAATTGGTATTCCTGGAATACCACTGTCATCATGCCTCTCTCTTGTTGAATAATTCATTTACTTAGATATAGGATAAAGGTCAAGTTCTTTTTTTGATCTTTTTAAAAAATATATTCTTGTTGATAGCAGACAGGAAGGGAGAGAGAGAGATAGAAACATCAAAGATGACAGAGAATCATTGATTGGCTGCCTCCTAAATGCCCCCTACTAGGCATGTACCTTTGACCAAAATTGAACCTTCGACCCTTCAGTCTGCAGGACAACACTCTATCCACCCAGTCAAGCCAGCTAGGGCTAAAGGTCAAGTTCTTTACCTTAACATTAAAGATTCAACAAAAGAAGACCTCTTTATATCCTTCTTTCATTCTTCTACTGAACTCTCAACTCCAGAAAACAAACAAACAAACAAAAACCTTAGGTTTAGTCCACTAAACATGGCTGACTCTTCCTCCAAAGCCAAATTTATGCTCATCCTACAAACTGGAATAGGGTTCCCATTCTTCTCCATCCCCCAAATCTTACTCAGCTTTCAAAAGTCCAGACTGGTTTACACTTCCCATGAAAGGCTGCCATCCAGCCTATACTACCTTGCTTTCTTTAAGTTCCCAAAGCACTTTGCTCGCATTATGCTGCTAGTTTTTGTTTGTTTGTTTTTTAAATCAGATTTGTGGTTGTTTCTCTTTTCTGAAAAAATATATTTTTATTGATTTCAGAGAACAAGAGAAAAGGAAGAGAAAGAAACATCAATGATGAAAGAGAATCATTGATCGGTTGCCTCCTGCATGCCCCCTACTGAGGATCTTAGGCGGAAACCTAGGCATATGCCATGAACCAGGAATTGAACTAGAAACCCTACAGTGCACAGGACTCTATCCAACCCCCGTGGCTCAGTGGTTGAGTGTCAACCTATAAACCAAGAGGTCACAGTTCGATTCCCGTTCCAGGTACATACCGAGGTTGTGGACCTGATCCCCAGTGTGGGGCGTGCAGGAGGCAACCTATCAATGATTTTCTCTCATCATTGATGTGTCTATCTCTCTCTCCCTTCTTCTCTGAAATCAATTAAAAAAAAAAAAGCTACGGAAGTTAAGCATGAATATAACAGTTCTCAAAGTATGTTCTATGTGGTGTTTCCAACGATCAAAGCTATTTTATAACGTAACTCTCACCTGCCCTTTTTCACTGTGTTGACATTTGTATTGGCAATGACTAAAACTGCTAATGTTTTAGCACAAATCAAAGATGTGGCACCAAATATTACTTGTAGTCATTGGATCATTCACTGCTACACACTCACAATCTTAAAAAACTTTTTTTAAATGTTCTGTTGCCCTGGCTGGGTTGTTCAATTGGTTAGAGTGTCATCCCATGCACCAAAGGGTTTCAGGTAATGTGGAAGGCAACCAATCAATATTTCTCTCTCTCTCTCTCTCTCTCTCTCTCTCTCTCTCTCTCTCTCTCTCCTCTCCCCCCCCTCTTGCTCTAAAATCAATTTTTAAAAATAATAAAATAAAAATTAAAAAACATCATAGGCAGCAAAATTTCAGACATATGTCATAACAATGTCTTTTACCAATACAGCTCCTAGGACAATGGAAACTAAGGAGAAAATAAAAAACGGAACTACATCAAAATAAAAAGCTTTTGAACAGCAAAAGAAACCATCAACAAAACAACAAGAAAGGCCACTGCATAGGAGAATATATTTTCCAATGTTATACCCGGTAAGGGTTTAATCTCCAAAATTTATAGGGAACTCATACAACTTAACAAAAGGAACATAAACGATCCAATCAAAAGATGGGCAAAGGACCTACATAGATAGTTTTCAAAAGAGGACATAGAGAAGGCCAACAGACATGAAAACATGCTCAAAGTCACTAATCATCCAAGAGATGCAAATCAAAATAACAATGAGGTAACATTCCACAACTGTCAGAATGGTTATTATCAACTAATCAGCAAATGACAAGTGCTGGCGAGGATGAAGAGAAAAAGGAACCCTTACGCACTGCTGGTGGGAATGCAGACTGGAGCAGCCACTGTGGAAAACAGTATGGAGTTTCCTCAAAAAACTAAAAATGGAACTGTCATTTGACTCAGTTATCCCACTTCTAGGACTATATCCCAAGAAATCAGAAACACCAATCAGAAAGGACATATGCATCCCTATGTTTACAGCAGCACAATTTACAACAGTTAAGATTTGGAAAAAGACTAAGTGCCCATCAGCAGATGAGTGGATTTAAAAAAAGGGATGGTACATCTGCATAATGGAATACTACGCTGTTGTAAAAAGAAAGAACTCTTACCATTCGCAACAGTATGGATGGACCTAGAGATCATTATGCTAAGCAAAATAAGCCAGTTGGAGAAAGATAAATATCACACGATCTCACTCATTGGTGGAGTATAATGAACAACATAACTGGTGAACAAATATAGATCCAGAGATATAGAAGCATCGAACATACTGTCAAACCTCAGAAGGAAGGCAAGGGAGGGTGCGCAGCAGAGGGGGATAAGGGGTCAACCGAAGGACTTGTATGCATGCATATAAGCATAACCAATGGACACAGACAGTAGGGAGGTGAGGGCATGTGCTGGGCAGTGTGAGTGACTGGGGAGAGGTCAATGGGGGAAAAGGGGAACATATGTAATACTTTAAACAATAAAGAATTAAAAATATATTTTAAAACAAAAAGAAATGTTTTGTTTGTGAATGTTTTTAACAAAGCAGTAAAAATTATGGCTTTTATGAATTCTTGACTCTTGAGTACACAACTTTTTAAATATAAATGACAAAATGAGAAGTACACAAAAAGCACTGCTTTAATACATTCCAAAGTATGATGACTGTCTGAGTCAAAGACATATACAAAGTGGTCTTTTGGCAGACATTTTCTTGAAAATAAACAAAGCCAGCCTTTCACTTCAAGGAAAACAACTGACAATACTTGTTGCCAACTGCAAAGTTCAAGCTCTCAAGTTAGTTTTGGAAAACTTGTGTCAATGTCCTTCAACTACAGACCACAGGAATATTCCTGTAGTTGAACAAGTTGGGTTTATTACTCACGCAAAGAGAAAAGACATGGCTTAGGGATTTCTCAACAGAAACAATGCAGGCCAGACGCGAGTGGCAAGAAATATTCAAAATAATGAAGAGCAAGAATCTACAACCAAGATTACTCTATCCAGCAAAGCTATCATTCAGAATTGAGGATCAGATAAAGTGCTTCGCAGATAAGAAAAAGCTAAAGGAGTTCATCACCACCAAACCAGTATTATATGAAATGCTGAAAGACATTCTTTAAGAAGAGGAAGAAGAAAAAGGTAAAAATATAAATTATGAACAACAAATACACATCTCTCAACAAATGAACATAAAAATCAAGTGAACTGATAGGCTGATGAACAAGATAAACTGGTGACTATAACAGAAACATGGACATAGAGAGGGAATGGACTGACAATTCTTGGGGAGAAAAGAGTTGTGGGAAGTACAGCAAGAGATTGGACAAAAATCTTGCAACAATGGGAGAGGGCATTGGGGAGGGGGAGGTGAGGGTGGAGGGTGGGATAGGTACAGGGTGGAGGGGCGATATAGGGGGATAAAAAAGGGGAAACAATGTAATTAATTAACTGAACAATAAAGAAGAAAAAAGAAAAAAAAAAAGACATGGCTTAGGAAGCCTGTGGCATCAATGAGAGGGCGTTGAGGACGGGTTACAGGACTGGAGCTTTAGCTAGAAGATCTGGGAGAGGGTGTAAGGAAGTGGGGGTTCTCTATACATGGAGGACATAGAGAAGGCCAACAGACATGAAAACATGCTCAAAGTCACTAATCATCCAAGAGATGCAAATCAAAACGACAATGAGGTAACATCCCACAACTGTCAGAATGGTTATTATCTCTGTCAGAAAGCAGGAGTAAGTTCTATGGTGAGCTATTTTTAGAAATCTTACCTATATAGGGGAGACTAGAATGAGGATAAAGTTATAATGAGCAAAGGAGTGGCTCACAGCAACCAAGAGGAGATGTTTTTTATTTTTTGTGTGGAAGAGTGACCTTGGCTTTTGTTTGCACTGAAACAAGATTATTACTTTATTATCACAGAGAGTGACCTTGCCTGAGGATGTATTCTCTGTGATTATTTAATAGGAAAAGAGCACGCCCTAGAGCTGGGAGTGCCAGGCCAGCTTCCACTCTTTTTTTTCTTTTTTCTTTTTTAATATATATTTTTATTGACTTCAGAGAGAAAGGGAGAGAGAGAGAGACAGAAACATTAATGATGAGAATCACTGATTGACTGCCTCCTGCATGCCCCACACTGGGGATCAAGCTCACAACCCAGGAATTGAACTGTGACCTGGCTCATAAGTCGATGAGCAACCTCTGAGCCATGCCTTGCTCTTTCTTTTCCTTTCTCACCTATATCCTTCAGCAGGAGCTTGATAGCTTCCCAATAGAGAGACTTTAGAGATGAAATTAGTGATATTAATCATTTTTAATATCACATGATGAAATGGATCAAAATTCAGAAGAGCAATACAAGTCAATATATATCCTATATAATAAAAGCCCAGTGACTGAATGCCAAAATGACCAGAATGGCCAACCAGTCGCTATGACACACACTGACCACCAGGGTGCAGACCCTCAATGCAGAAGCTGCCCCTGTCAGTGTGCTCCCACAGTAGGAGGGCCGTTCAGCTCACCAGGATAAGCGGCATTTCCACAAAGGGCTGATCCCCAGAGGCCATGCCCCCAATGCATGAATTCTGTGCACTGGGCCTCTAGTCACCTATGAGTTAGACAGTTATAAAATAGGATAGTTAACAGTTTCATAGCTAAGAAAACAAACTGACACACATTTAATTTAATAATGGTATGCCTCTTAATTCATTCATTACTTACTGAGCACTTACTCACTAGTCTTATATTACACTAGAGGCCCAGTGAACGAAATTCATGCACGGGGGCGGGGGGCGGAGGATGTCCCTTAGCCCAGCCTGCACCCTCTCCAAACTGGGACCCCTCGAGGGATGTCTGACTGCCCATTTAGGCCCGATCCCCTAAAGGGATCGGGCCTAAATGGGCAGTCAGACATCCTTCTCACAATCCAGGACTTCTAGCTCCAAACTGCTCCTTTCCCTGCCTCCCTGATTACCCCTAACTGCTTCTGCCTGCCAGCCTTATCACCCCCTAACCACTACCCTGCCAGCCTAATTGATGTCTAACTGCTCCCCTGCCAGCCTGTTTGCCCCCAACTTCCCTCCTCTGCCAGTCTGGTCACCCCAACTGCCCTCCCCTGCAGGCTTGATCACCCCCAACTGCCCTCCCTTGCAAGGCCTGGAGCCTCCCAAAGGCCCTCCCCTGCTGGCCATCTTGTGGTGGACATCTTGTGTCCACATGGGGGCAGGATCTTTGACCACATGGGGGCAGCCCTCTTGTGTGTTGGAGTAATGGTCAATCTGCAAATTACTCTTTTATTAGATAGGATAGAGGCCTGGGGCATGGGTGGGGGCCAGCTGGTTTGCCCTGAAGAGTGTCCCAGATCAGGGTGGGGGTTCCCTTGGGGTGAGGGTAGGCTTGGGCGAGGGGCCTGTGGAGGTTTGCAGGCTGGCCATGCCCCCCCCCCCCCTCCAGAGACCCAAGCGGAGGCCCTGGTATCTGGAATTAATCTATGTCTACAATTGAAACTTTGTAGCCTGGAGTGGATCCAAGCCCTCTGCTCGCTCTGGGGCGGCAGCCATTTCTGTTTTAAACTTTGTAGCCTAGGCCTCGGCAGGCTGAAAACTTGGCTTCCTCCATTACCAGGGAAACCCAAGCCTCTGTTCTCTCCAGCTCAGTGGCTGCCGCCATTTCTGTCTTTTATAATTAAAACTTTGTAACATTGAGTGAAGGCTTAGGCGGGCAACGGCAAGCCGTGGCTTCCTCTGTTGCTGGGGAAACCCAAGCCTTCCTCCTGCGCTCAGTGTCGGCAGCCATCTTGGCTGGAGTTTATTTGCATACTCTGCTTCTGATTGGCTGGTGGGCGTGGCTGTGGGTGTGGCGAAGGTACGGTCAAATTTGCATATTACTCTTTAATTAGATAGGGTGCTAAGGATAGAGAATGAAAAAAGGAAAGGTCCTTGTCTTCAAAGAGTTCTCAGTCCAATGGAGTAATAAAGATTAACAGCCCATAACAATACAACACAGAAACATAAGGTACACTGGGAATACATAATAGGGGTCCTTAATTTAGACCAAATAGGGAGTTTCCCAAAGTAGATAATGACAGAGCTTTAGAAATTAGCTGACCTAAGAAATGGGAGAGGCAGAAGAATAGGAGAAAAATAGGAGGGATGTAAGGAATTTTGTATAAAAAAGAGTAGAAAGTCACCTGGCTATACAGTGAGTGGAGCAGGAAAAAGATTAGGGTGCTGGCAGGGGTCCCAGTCAAGATATGATGAGGGTCTTATTTATATAAGCTGCAGTAGTGGGTATAGAGAGGAAGGAATGGTTTTAAGAGGGATTAAAAAGTTAACAAAGAATTTGGCAACTAACTGTGGGAAGCAGTTACTAGTAGACAGACATGAGCAGGGCAAAGACAGGGTGGAAAGCCTAGCAAAGGACAATTGTAGGGTGGGACCTGGTCCCCAAGGTGACCTTTTGTCCCCTAGCATATCTCTGGTCATGCAGTTTGGATCCCCTGACCTTTCCTCCCTAGAGATAACATCTAGACCTCAGTTTTATTTCAGCTCCAAGCTCAGAAAAGCAGCAAAACCAGATAAACAACACCCCAATCAAGGCTGACCTCAGGACCAGCTGCATTGAATAATGACCCCCTGCCCTGGTTCCAAGCAATCAATCAATGGAGACCTCGACCCTGAAAGGACACACCTGGAAAGCTGCTGAATAATCTATTGAGATCTTCCCCTAATGAATTGTAATTAAATATCTGTGTTTTCTGATGGTCTTAAGCTCTATAGCAGCAGTTCTCAACCCACAGGTTGAGAACTGCTAGGAGGGTCACCTAAGACCATTGGAAAACACAGGTATTTACATTACAATTCATAACAGTAGCAAAATTACAGTTATGAAGTAACAACGAAAATAATTTTATGGTTGGGGGTCACCACAACATGAGAAACTGTATTAAAGGGTCTCAACATTAGAAAGGTTGAGAACCACTGCCCTAGAACCTCCCCTAAAATCTCCACCCTTAAAACCTTAGAAAGGAGGACCCAGCTGCTCTCCTTCTCCTGAGCCCGCCCATGCCTTTCCCTTCTTCCTCCGTCTCTCCCCCTCCCACTTCCCCAGGTGTGTTACCATTACCTTCCTCACTCCCAAGTTTCTAGAGCTCTTCTTTTGCCTCTAAAACTTATTTCCTAAGCCCATTTCTTCTATGAATTACTTCTTCTACCTCTGTGATTTTCCAAATAAATGTCTTCTTATAGTCTGAGTCTTGGTTGTGAATTCTTTCCTAGCCAGAACTCAAGTACTGAAATTGCTGAATCCAGGTCTGGTGTAACTCCTGATGCCCTTCCTGCTACCTACAATATTAGTGGTATCTTCATTAAGTGAACTTAAAAGCAAATCAAGGCTAAATGCCCTGCAACTGGTATAGTTTCTTCCTCTTAAAAACTATTGTGACATTAACACTAATTCAAGTACATTACCTGGTGTTCCTTTGAGGAGTCAGGATAACCTGGCCTTCTGGCGTGATGTCTATAATACAGTGTTCAGGAAGAATTCCCATGCCACACAGCTGGATATCTTGGGAATTTGCTGAACCTATCAATGTATGTTCCTATAAAGGAATCAAATTCACTGATTAATACCATACTCTTACATGAATACAAAGTGAAATAATCTACTCTGAACCCTCTTATATTAATTAATCCATTACCTTAGCTAAGAGATTTTTTAAGCAAATGGAATAGCATGGGGAATTTCTGGCTTTCTCTGAAAATCATTTGACAAGTTCTATTTCCTTTAATGAATAATATACTGAGTTGAGTTATAACTTTTAAGCTAAAAACTATAGTTTTATATTAATACTCTATGATAATCATTATTTTCCATTGCAATATTTTTTGATTAATACTTTATGTTAATCATTATTTTCCATTGCAATATTCCTCACTCAAGGAAATGTTTTCCTTTAATTTTTAGAGAGAGTAAAAGGGAGAGAGGAAGAGAGAAACATCAATATGAGAGACTCATCGATTGAATCTATAACCCAGTTACGCGGCCTTGACCAGGAATCAAACCCTCAACCCTTTGATCCACAGGCCAAAACTCTAACCACTGAGCAAAACTCCAGAGCTCCAATGCAATCTTGGTTCCAAATATTTTATGCTACTCTCAGAGCATGAGCCATGGGCAAAGGATGTACCAAAAATACTGGTCTGAAAAATACAGATACTTAAATTGCATGTAATTTACCTGGTCTCAATTAAGATAAGTCAACTATAAAGATAAAATGTCATTCAAATGTAAGAAACTAAAAAGACTAAAATTATTTTATGAATCATATAGTCTCTTTAAACCTCATAAAAGATATGACAGATGTGTTTTTTTCACCATAAACCTCCAATTACTCAATTCTCTATACTCCAATCACCAGACTCACTTTTTGGCAGGTTACTGAGAAAACGGATATAAAAGGCTCTCTCTTATGTGCTTCAAAATCTAACTGTTCATGATTAAATGTTCGCATGACCTGGATGTGTCCTAGGCCACCTTCTCCTTCTACTGGGATCAGATATGAAATATTTTAAGCTTATGAGTCACACACCACTACCTTAATTCTACCCTGTAGTGTGCAAGTAGCCAGACAATATACAAATGACTAGGGGTGGCTGCTTTCCAATAAAACTTTATGTATGAGAACTTAAATTTGAAGTTCATATAATTTTTATGTGCTTAAAATATTAAGATTCATTTGATTTCTTTTCATCCATTCAAACAATGTACAACCTAGCTCCTGGGCCACAGCTAGATTTGGCCTAAGTTGCTGACTCCTGACTAGGAGGATCTCATCCAGTCCCAGGAGCTTTAAATACTGTCTACATATAAATTAAACCAACCCGGAACTACAGACTTGGATTCCATTATTCCCCACCTCTACTACCACAATCCTCGCCTCAGTCATGGTTATTTCTTACCTTCCTGGAACAACCTGGCTGTCTGAAGACATTTCAAAGTGAAAGGGCCAAAGCAGAACTTTTCTTTCACCCTCCAATCCACCCCCACAATGACTTTATTCCTTTCCCCCAAAATAATGGTGCTACTACCACCCAGTTAGTCAACTAAAAAGCTAAAATGCTAACTTTAAGTCCTGTCTATATTCCTTATCATTCTACTCCTAGCCTCATGTCAATCAGGAAATCCGTGTGGACTCCCACTCCAAAACACATAAGGAATCAGCTCATTTCCCCCCTCCTCTATTGTCATATCCTAGTCTCCTGCCTGGTGAACACAGGTGCTCCCTACTGTTTTTCCACATCTACCCCTCCCCCATCCACTCCCACCACAACAGCTGATCATGTGATTCCCCCCTCCCCATCCCCCTATTTAAAACTCTCTAGTGGCTTCCTTTTGAAGGTCTAATGAAGTCCAAATTCTTACCAGGTTTTAAAAAACACTGTAATCTGCCCCCAGCCCCTATGCTAGTACCCACCATTCTCTTCCTGGAGCTACATCCTGTCACATTGGCCTTTTACCTAGTCTTTGAGTACACTGGCCGTTTCTTTGTCTGAAATGTTCTTCCATTGTTCTTGATATTGGTAGTTTTCTTGCCATTTCTATCTCAGCTTTTATGCGCATACCCTCAGAGAGCTGTATCCTGAGCTGACCATAAGAAATAGCCCCCCAACACTCTCACATTTGAATTCCTACATAGTTTTGACTTTCCATGTCAGAGATAATATAGCTGTCACCTCCAGAGCTAACATGGAAGCTCCATGAGAGCAGAGGCTAGCCACACCTCCTTCCCACTGTAATCCAAGCAGTTAACACAGATCTTACACATAAAGGCATTAAATAAATATAAAAGGAAAATAAATGAACTATCATTTCCCTTAGTCTTTCCTTCAGACTCAAAAGAAGATGCTTCTCTCTTCTTGGCTGGTAACATTTCTAACTATATTCTGAGCTCCAATTCTTCCCAGGTGATCTGGGATCTCAAGCTAATAAAAAGGTCTCTTCCCTTTGGTATTTTTACTTCCCTCTTTCTGGGGGTTTCTTCTCTCAACAACACTGCAATGGTGTTTCTAAGGAAGCGAAGGGTTGGGATCCAGCACTGTGCCATGGTATCCAGTTCAATCCTCAAGGTATATATATAGAACCGAGGACAAGACTGTGCACATAGTGAGCAAATGTCTACTGCTCACTTGTAGCTGAGGCTTCATGACCAATCACATAGTTTCCTAACCTGGATAATAGGGCTTGACCAGGTGTAAACTATAAGTAATGTTTTTTGTGACATTCAATAGCAGAATCTATTTATTCCATGCCTGTCTCCATTCCCCAATTGGGTTCCTCCTTCCCCGGTTACAACACCAATCAGAAGATAGAAATTAAAAAAAAAAAAAAAAAGAGTCCAAAGAGAATAAGATTGCCTAAAAAAGAAAAATGCCTCAAAGCACTAGTCTTAGGCTATTTCTAATCATTTTCCTACTCCCATGGGAAATTCTAGCAGAAGTCCTAATTGTGCCTGTGGAATCCTCTTCTGAAGTGGGGATAGAGGTGGAGAAACATTTGCATGAGGTTGCAGAAAGAAGAGAGAGCAAGAAATAGAAAACCTGTTTGAAAAAATAATGAAAGAAAACTTTCCTTACCTGGTGAAAGAAATGAACACACAAGACCAGGAAGTACAGAGTCCCAAACCCAAAGATCTTGACACCAAGACACAACACAAATAAAATGCCAAGGGTTAAAGACAAAGAGAATTTTAAAAGCAGCAAGAAAAAAGCAGTTGGGAGCACCCATATGACTATCAGTTGATTTCTCAACAGAAACTTTGCAGGCCAGGAGGGAGGAATAAATATTCAAAATGATGAAAAGCAAGGAACTACAACCAAGGTTACTCTATCCAGCAAAGCTATCATTTAGAATTGAAGGTCAGATAAAGAGCTTAACAGATAAGAAAAAGCTAAAAGGAGCTCAGCACCACCAAACCAGTATCACCTGAAATTTAAAGGGTCTTCTTTAAGAAAAAGAAAAAACAACAACATGGCCCTAACTGGTTTGGCTCAGTGGATAGAGCATTGGCCTGCAGACTGAAAGGTTGCAGGTTGGATTCCAATCAAGGGCATGTACCTTGGTTTCGGGCACATCCCCAGTAGGAGGTGTGCAGGAGGCAGCTGATTTATGTTTCTCTCCCATCAATGTTTCTAACTCTCTATCCCTCTCCCTTCTTCTCTGTAAAAAATAAAATATATTTTTTAAAAAACAAGAAAAAATTAATAAAATGGCAACAAATACATATCTATTAACAATTGAAGCTAAAAATCAAAATAAACAAACAAGGAATCTGAAGAACAAAATAAACTGATGAGAGCACAGAAGTTCTCCCATCACAGACACAGCTAATCCTCACAGCCAATTGGCCTGGAGATCAATTCCTCCCAGTGATACCAACAACAATCAAGGCTTAACTACAAGACTGTGCACATAGCCCACAAAGAGGTGCACCAAAAGTGTCCACCTCAGGGAACTGGGGAGGCTGAGCCACTGGGTCCTATCGGACACCTAGCACAGAGAGCCACTCTATCAACCCAGGGAAGCAGCGAAAATGCCAAGACAAAGAAACAAGTAACAAATGAAAGAAAAGGAGGAAAGCAAACTACTGGATATAGAGTTCAAAAGCACAGTTATAAGATCTTTCAGGAATTTTTTGGAAAGGCCAATAAATTTAGTGAGATCCTCAAGGATATGAAAAAGGACCAACTAGAAATTAAGCATACACTGACTGAAATAAAGAATAATATATAGAGATCCAACAGCAGACTAGAGGATAACAAGAATCAAGTCAAAGATTTGAAATACAAAGAAGCAAAACAAACAAACAAACAAAATAGCCAACTGGAAAAGCAAAAAGAAAAAAGAATCCAAAAATATGAGGATAGTGTAAGGAGCCTCTGGGACAACTTCAAGTGTACCAACATCTGAATTATGGGGGTGCCAGAAGAAGAGAGAGAGCAAGATATTGAAAACCTACTTGAAGAAACAATGACCAAAAACTTCCCCCACCTGGTGAAAGAAATAGACTTACAAGTCCAGGAAGTGCACAGAACCCCAAACAAAAGGAATCCAAGAGGACCACACCAAGACACATCATAATTAAAATGCCAAGAGCAAAAGACAAAGAGAGAATATTAAAAGTAGCAAGAGAAAAACACTTAGTTACCTACAAGGGAGTATCCAAACGATTGTCAGCTGATTTCTCAACAGAAACTATGCAGGCCAGATGGGAGTGGCAAGAAATATTCAAGGTGATGAATAGCAAGAACCTACAACCAAGATTATTCTACCCAGCAAAGATATTATTCAGAATTGAAAATCAGATAAAGTGCTTCACAGATAAGAAAAAGCTAAAGGTGTTCATCACTGCCAAACCAGTATTAGATGAAATGGTGAAAGGCATTCTTTAAGAAGCGGAGGAAGAAGAAAAAGGTAAAGATAAAAATTATGAACAACAAATACATATCTATCAACAAGTGAATCTAAAAATCAAGTGAGTGAAAATATGATGAACAGAATAAACTGGTGAATATAATAGAATCAGGGGCATAGAAAGGGAGTGGACTAACAATTCTCAGGGGGAAAGAGGTGTAGGGGTGCAGGAAGAGACTGGACAAAAATATACCTATGGATGAGAACAGTGGATAACGGCAGAGGGTGGGGTGGGAACTGGGTGGAAAGGAGCTATTGGGGGGGGGGGGGGAGAGGAACAACTGTAATAATCTGAACAATAAAGATTTATTTTTTAAAAATAAACTGCTGAATAAAAGGGAACCAGCCCTAGCTGTCTTGGCTCAGTGGCTAGAGCATTGGCCTGCAGACTGAAGGGTTGCAGGTTCAATTCCGATCAAGAGCACGAACTTTGGTTGCAGGTCAGAGGAGCATCCCAAAGGCAACCAACTGATGCGTCGCTCTCAGATTGGTATTTCTCTCTGTCTCTCCCTCTCCCTTCCACTCTCTTTAAAAGTCAATGGAAAAAAATATCCTTAGGTGAAGATTTAAAAAAATAGAACCAGAGGAATAGAAATGTGGAACAGACTGAAGAATCTCAGAGGGAAGGGGGAGGTGAAGGGGAAGAGATTAATCAAAGAACTTATATGCATACTAGGGGCCCCGTGCATGAAATTTGTGCACTGGGGGGGGGGTGGTCCCTCAACCAACCTGCTCCCTCTCACATACTGGGAGCCCTCAGGGGATGTCCAACTGATGGCTCACCCCCTCGCCAGAGGCTTTAGGCCATGGGCACCCAGCCATCGCCCTGCTCAGCTCAGCCCCAACTGCCTGCAACCACCTGGCCCTGGGGGTTGGGTGCTCACCGCCACTGCCATTTCCTCCCCATCTCCAGGGCCAGGTGCT
This sequence comes from Antrozous pallidus, assembly GCA_027563665.1. Lineage (NCBI taxonomy): Eukaryota > Metazoa > Chordata > Mammalia > Chiroptera > Vespertilionidae > Antrozous > Antrozous pallidus. The sequence continues at coordinate 79,428,542 of CM050516.1, read as the reverse complement.
CATGCCACTTGGCCCTGCCCCCGCTCCTGATTGGCTGGTAGCATAGCCAGTCAGGAGCGAAGGTATGATAAAATTTGCATGTTTCTCTTTTATTATATAGGATATGTATAACCTATGGACACAGTCAATAGAGTGGTGAAGTCCTGGGATAGGGTTGGAACCATGTGGAGGGAAGCAATGGGGGTAAAAAGGGCTGGGACATCTGGAGTAATCTCAACAATAATTTTTTTTAATTATCAGAGATAAGATATTAAATCAAACATGTACTTGTCTAGTCCAAATTCTAAAAACAAAAATCGTATTTTTCAACTAATATATTGAGCACCTATTTTGAGCTGAGCACTGGGCCAAGAGAGCCAAAAAAAACAGGAGAAGTCCTAATTATAGAGCTTACACTATAAATGACTATTTAAATATCTCATTTAGGGTTATAATCTATCCTAATTTGGATGATGATTTGCTGAAATCTCAAATATTAAGTTCTAAAAACTCCATTCTGCCAAAGCTTTACTCTTGGATGTTTAAACAAGTTAAACATTAAGCTTTTTGATAAGTTCTTCCTATAGTGCTGTAATAAAACTACCACTGTAGTGGTAGTTTAACACTGTAATAAAAATAGCAATGAGGGAAAACATTAACTTATCATAGGTTGATATAGAAGTTTATCTAGTCAGTAACTAAATTCTGTGAAGGTACAAGCTATAATTAAAATAAGATAAAAGTTAACCAGGGATAGGTTTTTAGTCTCTACATGATATGTGAGTATAATGAATGACTCTTTAAAAATACTAGTTTTCAGGAGCATTTGAGATCTTGCTCCTTGGCATATGTTGTCAGTTTGGCTCAAATAAACTCATAAAAATTCAAAAATAAAAAATACTAGTTTTAGGGAAAACTTTAGCAAACACAAAATATTTTATTTTAAAATTTCCAAAACAATAAAAAATAGAAATGGCTTTTTAACCTTTCTTCATTTAAATTTAATTTCACTGGAGATGATTAGTTAACTATTCTATGAATTTACTGGACCTTGCTTCCTTTATGAATGAACTTCCTATGTGGCTTTTTGAGACTCTCCCTTTGATCAACTAAGTCCTAAAAGGTGTGGGCATAAAGAGGAAGAGACACAGGACATATTCACTAGAGACATATCACTGGGTGGCTTTTCCTATCCTGCAATCAGGGTAAGTAGCATATTAGCACAGTCTGTGCAGTCCCTCAACCTTAACCAGTATTCTCAATTTCTGAAGGGAAACGTAAGCGAATGCCAGGGATAATAAGCCAAAAAGTTTTTGTTACTCTTTACATATCTAAATAATCAAAAATTTTAATAGCCCGGTCTGTGTGGCTCAGCCTGTTAAAAGAACGGTGATTGAGCATCAACCACACACCAGGAGGTTGCCAGTTGGATTTAGGGTCAGGGCACACGACTCAATCCCCAGCAGGGGGCGTGCAGGAGGTAGCTGATCAATGTTGATGTTTCATTCTCATCCATGTTTTTCTCTGTCTCTCCCTAGCTCCCTAAAATTAATAAAAGTTTTTATTAAAATTCTTTAACAAAGAACTCACTCTTGCTCAACATAACTAAGACTCCGAAGACAGCTTTTCTGGAATGGAGGTAGAGAAAGAAAAGGTAGCAGTACCTGCCTGTCTTTCATATTCAAATACTGAAATAGATAAGCCAAACTGCTGCCATCCAAGAACTTCTAACTTGCCACAACTTCTTATTCACCTTGGGTTCCTTGAAGCCTGCTACAAAGTTCCATAAACACTTGAATGGCGGCTGCCCCTGCCATTCTGATCACCTCAGTGATTGGCAAAGATAACAACATGAAGTTTCTGTCAATGGGAGCTATGCTATGGGGTCAACATGTGCTTTGAAACTTTTAGTAAATCACTGGCACAAATCCTTATCAAGTGTGCATATGTATAATATGCCTCAAATCCTTCACAATCGCCCTTGCTTTCCCAGCCATTGATAGTTGACTTGCGTGTATAGTGTCAGAGGGGTACGAGGCTTTTGGGGTGATGATTTCATAAGTTATATAAATGTCTAATCTCTGTTGTACACCTGAAATTAATATAATATTGTATGTCAACTGTAATTGAAAATTTTAAAAATTACTTTATGAAATAGCTGACTTGTGAAAAGAGTAGACCCAGAACTACATAAGCAAAATAGCTCCCTGAAAGATTTGATGGATGATTCAGAGGCATGATTGGACTCAATCACACTATGATCCCACTTCTATAATTTAAAAATATGTTATCAGTATAAATCCATACACATACAAACGGGACAGACTTAGCGGATATAGATAAAAATACCTAATATTAACTATGAACATCACTGCATGTTTGAATTAGGAAGATAACCACCACCCCCTTCTTTTTCTAATATGCCTTCATAAAGCTAATTAAGGGGTTGGGGGGGGATGTATTACTACCATAATGTTCGTAAGATGAGGGATGCAGCTTTTCCCTCTAGAAACTTGGCTCATGCTGGAATGAATCTCCAAGTTGATCTCAGAATCAGGCAGGTCTTGCTTTGCATATGAGTACAAGACATAAAAATAATTGTGCAAGGAGATCTTACTAATCAATGGGAAAAGTTGCAATTATCCTATGACCTTTAAAAATGTCTATGAAAACATTAAGAATTCTCTTACTGCTATAATGTATAGAGAAATGAAAAACTAGTGAAACATTTGTTTAGGATGCTGCACTGAAATTTAAAGCATTTTATGTTTCTTTGTATAAAGCTTATCTAGAGTTGTCTGAACAGTGCTTGCCGTCTTCTCAAAACATAACTTAACAATACGGAGTGAACTTATGGTCCAAGCGTTGGCAAATTGTCATATTCCTTTCTAAACTTCTATCATTTTATCCTTTGTGCTTTCAATATTGCAAAATATCTATGGGAGTTCCTTATCTAAGTGTGATCTGGGGTACTCCCTTGAGAAATCTTTATCCTTATCCTCACAACCACTCTCACTATTTATCTCTATAAATGCGCCCTCACTGTGTTCCTCTGGCCGTGCATCTAGAATCCCATGAGTGGGGGCAGTGCCAACATTATTTACTAAATCATGACAACTAGAATTTACCTCACCTCTGCCAGTTCTGGACAAACAAATAAATGGAAGATACTGTTCTGGAAGAGAACCATACAACTTGAAACTAGAAAGAACATTAGAGGTATTTTACTCCAGTGCCCTCATTTTACCAGTGGGATGCCCAGAGATGTGAAGTCATCTGCCAGCATCTCAACTGACTTGAGAATTTGAAAGCAAAAAAATACAAAATACACAGCCTCCGAATTCCTCCGTCCCACATCACGGTACAGCTTTACTGAAGCAAAAGCAGGTCTTGGACTGAGATCATCCTTTTGAATGTGCTTCGTCATGAATATACTCTTGTCATGGGGTTGGCTTGGACAGTGAGGAAATCCACCCTACCTCAAATCCTGCTAAGACAGGGCTCACCACACAGTCTGAAACAGAATCCCAGCACCTCCACACAAGGCAGCCAGAAATATTTTGACTACCCTCCAAAAGCCTTTAAATCGTTTCTTTGTTTAACATTTTAGTTAAGGAACAGATATGAATCAGTTTTTTTTCTTGGATGCCTGTGTTTGTGTTTTCCAATTTGAAATTTGCCACATCAGAAAGAGAAAGAATTTATAGTTCTAGAAGTAAAAAGGGCAGAATATTTCAAGTCCTATTCTAATATTGCATCTCTCCTAAAGCAAGTGAATATCTACAGCTGACAATCTAACAAAATGCTGCCAACACTGTCTAGCACATTAAGTGATGTGATAATACATCATATATTTTTAATTAATTTTTTTAGAGAGAGGAAGGTAGAGGGAGAGATAGAAACATCGATGTGAAAGCAAAACATCAATTGGCTGCCTCTTGCATGCCCCCTACAGGGAATTTAGCCTCAATCCGGGCATGTGCCCTCACCAGGAATCAAACCAGCAATCTTTCCATATATGGGATGATGTCCAACCAACTGAGCCACCTGCCAAGCCTTAAAAAAATTTTTAATTGATTTTTAGAGAGAGAGGAAGTGAGAGAATACACTGTATTTTTTCAATAAAGATAATATGCATAAGGTACCACATAGACTATCAACTGTGAAAATGATATGTAGAATATTTTATATTTGTACTAGAGACCCGTTGCAGGAAGATTCCTGCAAGAATAGAGCTTCCTGTGGCCTGAACAAAGCTCCCTCCCATCTCCACTGCCTCGCTCCCTTCTCTGCTGCCTTGCTTTCCTTTTCTGCTGCCTTGCTCCCTACCTTCTCCTCTGCCTCGCTCCTTTCCATCTCCTCTGCCTCGCTCAATCCCATCTCCTCTGCCTCGCTCAATCCCATCTCCTCTGCCTGGCTCCTTCTCATCTCCTCTGCTTCACTCCCTCCCTTCTCTACGGCCTGCCTGCTTCCCTCCCTTCTCCCCCGCCCCACTTGTTTGCTTCTCTGAAGCTTTGGTCCCTTCTGCAGTGCTTGGCTTCCTTCTACACTGTCTTGTGCACCCAGGATATGCAAATTAACCACCATCTTGGTTGGGTTAATTTGCACAGTCCCTCTGATTGGCTGGTGGGCATGGCTTGTGGGTATAGCAGAGGTATAGTCAATTTGCATAAGATAGGATAGTGCTTCTGTTTATACAGAGCTTCTATATATACAATTTCATTTAATCCTCACAGGAACTCTGTGAGGTACCCAAACAGAGAAAACTTCCATTTATAGAGGAAACATCTGCAGTAGATGGCAAAGGACATGAGATCAGACTTCTGTTTAATAGTAACATGGATTAGAAACACAGTGTTGCTCCCACTGCAGCAGAGTACCTGATAACCACACGATTACATGTATCAAAGACTTGATTTAACAACAGTTATAATACCAGTAATAAAACATAGTATTCAAAATTACGCAGTTACCCCAGGATATCTTTGATAAAAACGGGGAAACTAGCCAATACATCATGAATTCTTTAGTCTCTTTGGAAATGAAACCACACAATTCTATAATTTTAAAGCAGTTTCCAACTTTACCAGTTCATTACCTTTATTTTCCTAGTCACCTTAGTTAAAACCACATATATTATGAGGAAAATTTTACTCCTAATATTTATTAACCTCTGTTAAAATCATATAGTCCATTATATAACTCACGCTCTGGGCTTGATAAAAAACAATTTGAGGTCACTCCTCATGATTTATATAATCTCAGGATTCATAAATTTGTCTTTTGTCTTCTTCCTGATGTCTCCCACTATTTACAGCTTTCACTGTACATCAGTATTTGTTTCATTCCTATTCCACACTCTGACCCTTCTAGTCTCTAAGTGACCTATTCTCTCTTTTTTTATAAGTTGATAATCCAAATTTTTGAAATTTCCTAATAGCTACTTTCTATCAAGTGATCCTATGATCCTATGAGTTTGAACTTTCTTCAAACATTTTCTCTTGTAAGCTAACAAAGCACTCACACAGAGGTGTGCTTCATATAAACCACAAAAGGTTCAGTCTACTAATGAATCAGTATTAAGTCATTCCTTAAGCTTTAAATCTGGTATAAATCAAATTAAAGAATAATAGCTAAGCTACTTAATTTGTTAGAAATAATATGAGAATATCAATTTTTTATATTACAGGGTTGAATGACATCACTCAAAAACTGAAAAAGGAAACTATTCCAGAAACCCAAGATTTTTCTATATAGTTCTCCAACTTAAAAATAAATGCTGTGAAACACTGTTCTATTTCGTGACAGGAAACAGTAGCAAAGCCTATTACTTCACCTTTAAATAGTAAACCAGAAGTTCATTCAAAGCAGGATCAGCATTCAGGTTAACAAGGAAACATTTATCATCTCCGACTTTAATTCCAGAAGATTGAAGAGATATTCCAAGACTCTCAAGTTGTTTCTGCCGCTCCTGTAAAGATATTAGAGAAGTATTAATTCCATAGTTATTGATGCAGTGAGATATAAAGGATCTTATGTTAGAGTAATTATTGAATAACCTTGTAAGTCAAATGTTTACTTAGAACATGGCATTATAGATTACCAGAGGTCTGGTGCACGCATTCATGCACAAGTTAGGTCCCTCAGCCTGGCCTGCTCCCTCTCACAATCCAGGAATCCTCAGGGATGTCAGAGAGCCAGTTTCAGCCTGATCCCCGCAGGCCAGGCCAAGGGACCCCACTGGTGCATTAATCTGTATACCAGGCCCCTAGCCCTATCTAATAAAAGAGTAATATGCAAATTGACCATACATCCTATCATGCTACAAGCCACGCCCACAATCCAATCAGCATGAGTATGCAAATTAACCCAACCAAAATGGTGGTTAATTTGCATATTTGCATGCAGAACACAGCGTAGAAAGAAGCCAAGCACCATGGAAGGGAGCAAAGCTGTGGAGAAGTAAGCAAGTGGGGCGGGGGAGAAGGGAGGGAGCAAGGCAGAGGAGACTGGAGCAAGGCAACAGACATAAGAGCGGGAGTGAGGCAGCAGAGACAGGAGCAGGGCAGAGGAAAAGGAGCGAGCAAGGCAGCAGAGACAGGAGAGAGTGAGGTAGTGGAGAAGGGAGCGAGGCAGCAGAGAAGGGAGGGAGCTTTGCTCAGGCTGCAGGAAGCTCTATTCTTGCAGGAATCTTCCTGCAACGGGTCTCTGGTATGTATATAAGATCTTTGGTTAATCTCTTTCCACCATCCCCCTGTCCCCTCCCCTCTGAGATTCATCAGTCTGTTCCATCTTTCTATGCCTGTGAATTGAGCATCTGCCCCCTGGTGGTCACTGCATGTCATAGCTACCAAACGGTCAGCCAGTTGCTTAGGCTTTTATATATATAGATTGCATTATTTTCTCTTTCCTAACTATGTAATGTTATTTTACCTGATTAAAACTTTCTCATTTTGAAAAATAAAGCCTTACAAATAACAATCAAGTATACTGAGTCCTCAATTTTCATTCTTGAAAATAACATCTTGAATTTATCTTTCTCATTTAATTCTGTACATATGAGCGAATGTACATTTGTTTTACTCAAGTGTGATCTTTCTAAACAGCCAATTTTCAACACACTTTCTGCTTGATGCTTCAGTGACTCCCCAGCCACGATGGAAGCCAAACTCCTTCAGCAAAATCTACAAGGCCCTTCAATCTGGCCTATTTTATGTACTCCCATTGTCACATTTTGTTACTCCTACTTTCAAAAAACCTGGAACATCGTCCAGGTCCCTGCAAGTGTGGAGAATGCTCTTTTTAGCTTACGAGACTTTACAACTGTGTCTTCTAGCTGGAGCACACTTGTTCTCACCTGGTAATTGTTTACTTGCCCATTTCTCTATTCAGCATGGATCCCATTTATCCAAGGTGTACTCCTTGCTCAAAGCATAACACAAAGCGAGCATTCAAACGTTGGTCTTATAAATTATCAAAATAAAACCTGCATATACATTCAAGTGCTATTTTCATAAGGATATGAACCTTTCTTTTTCTGTCCCTACTGTCTCTGAATCCTCAAAATATGAATGTATGCATGTGAATAGATGCATATGAATCTTACAGCTGATGCTCTATAATTAAGGTGTATGAACTTGGGCAGAGGAAGGTGTCTTTGGCCATTATAAATAGCAAGCAGTAATGAGTCACAGCCACCAAGGACTTTTGATTCTGGGGAAAGACAAAACATGCAAAGTCATTTAATTAGGGCCACACAATAAATATGCAGTACAATTAACTCACAGCTCCAGAATCTTGCTGTTTCTAGGAATACCATCCTAATTTATATGGCCACTGCAACCCAGTCAATACATTTTGCCTAGAAGTATACTATTACAAAAGTAGGGATATTTTATTTCTGGGTTTTTGAATCAAGTCTCCCTTCTAACAAAAAACACTATAGAGTTCTTTCAGAAGTTCTGATTGATGTAGCATGAGACATTAGAGTTTCCAGCTTTCAGTATAAGAAATGATTACCCTTGATAAAGAACATGGTCCTAAAACGAGGAGAGCAATTCTGACATGTCTTGTGTAGTCCTTTCTGAGACAAGGCTCTTTTACATAGGAATTTGGGTAGGCAACTAAAGAATGATCCCAAGAAGGAAAAGAAACATACTTGCTGACCTCTGATCTTATCCAGGTTTTGATGTTAAGAATAGAAAAAAATGAAAATAAGAGATTGTTTAGTATTACAGATATGTCCCTGGGCTTAGAAATTAGTCAACTTGAGTTCTGTTTGTTTACTCAAAAATATTATTGAACACCCACTTGAGAAACAAAAAGTAAGGCCTTTTTTCTTGAGAATTTTACTCACTCATTAGATAATAAAACTGTACATGCAAAAATGGAACAACAGTAGAGTTCTGCATGACTTCAGGGTCAGGATACAGTCAGCTTCCCTGGACTTCGATGGCAGTGATGCGTGGGGCTGGCACACTAGAGAAGCTGCCACAGAGCACAGAGGACTCTGAGAGCCCAGACCAGGGACAGACATGTGGAAAGTCCTTCAAAAATGAAATCTATTTAAATTAGTTTACAAAGATGTTCTCAAAGTTATCTGGCCCTGGACCATTTTTATCGCAGAAGACTTCATTAACAATTTCTGGCTATAATGCCAGAGATACATTTCAGGAAATGTAAGGCAATTTTGGAAGGAGATCAATGATCAACAGATCCACTGAGAGAGAGAAGAAAGAAAGCTCAGCAGCATTGAAGCCTGGGGGCTTGGAAAGATAAGGTATTGGATAAAATCAGGCATAGTCCCCAAAAAGGACATCTGAAAGAGGGAGAGAACAGCTAAGTAAGGAAAGATGCTAAAGATAAAATTCACTAGCACAGCAATCTCACTTAGACCTACCCTCTTTTGTATCAGCAAAGTAATCCAAGCACAAGAGCACTTCAAAGTCAATGTTTTATCTTTGGAGAGCTCAAAGAGGCTCACACAAATTAGTTCCCAACTGAACAATTATTGGAATGATATAGTTTATGAAAAACAAAAAGTGAAATATGTAATGAGAAATAAAGTTTATACCCTGGTATATTGTCTTCTCTGTAATTTGAAGAAAAGGGTTTAAAATAACCCAATGTGGTGACAATATATGTATCCATATATTGATCTTTAATGAAACTGAGTGATGAGTATATGTGGATTTATCATACTCTTCTCTTACCAATTTTGAAGTTGACTATAATAAAACATGTTTTTAAATGGATTTAAATTATAATTTGCATTACTATAAATAAAACATCCTACTTCATGCTTCATAATAGTAGTGTCCTACAACTTGACATATATAGATTGGTTCTGGACAGCACATAAAATATATTTAAAGATGTAATCTACTGGGAGGCAAAATAAATGGCAAGTTCTATGTACCTGCCAATCCAGGGGATAGCTGAAAGGTTCTTAAGTTTAGAAAAGGAGGGAAAGAGGCAGAGATGACTTTAAATATCTGATCAATAACTGTCTTTCAGCCCAGTTTTGGCCCCAGGTTTGGCTTGGTGGATAGAGTGTTGGCCTGCAGACTGAAGGGTCCCAGGTTCGATTCTGGTCAAGGGCATGTACCTTGGTTGCGGGCACATCCCCAGTAGGGGGTGTGCAGGAGCAACTGATCAATGTTTCTCATTGATGTTTCTAACTCTCTATCCCTCTCCCATCCTCTGTAAAAAAAAAAAAAAAAAAAAAAGTCAATAAAATATATTTTTTAAAAATAAATAAATAAACTTTGTAAAGTATAAATTCTTGGTGCTAGATTCTTATTAATGTTGTTAGATTTGCCATCCTCAAAGCAAGAAAACTAAAACAGAATCATAAATGTCCTCTGAGATTCCTGGCACCAAGTAAGGTAAGGTTTCTCTCTAAATCAGGGAATATGAACCTGAGCAATTTCCTCGGTTGTCCTTAATTTCTCCTCCCAGGTCACAGTCATTTCCTGGATTAGCTTCTCTGATTCTTCCAGCCGTTCTTTTAGCTCTGGAGACTTCATTGCCTATAAGCAAAATGTTTATTTCATGAAATGTCTGTACGATGTGCTAAAAAAAAGATTAGCTAAAATCCAGAAACCAGAAGTAACCATCTGCCTCCTCTCAGCTCTGCAGTTCCCTAAAGTCTCTGATCTACCTGAGATTTAAGTGACTGCCTCTGATGCACAGCAGCCCAACTGTGTGGGTCCCACAAACAAATCCAGTCATCAGGACAGGTTAGAAAGGGAGACAACTTTGTCCTTTTCCTCCAGTGTTTAATGAGATAGTTCAAGCTACCAAGGGCTTATTTTTTAAATCCCGATCAGTTGTACATCCAAAGTCATACATGATTCATTCTAGTCTTTACTGATGACGTCAGGTATTTATCCAAGTACACACAGACTAAATTTGTACATGTCGCAAACTAGATGGTGTTATTAATATCAAGAACAGACACAAAATTTCAAAGAATCTTGATGACCTTTAAGATTATTCTTTAAACATAGGATAAAATTTAACAGGCAAAAATATGATCAAGATAATTGTTTTGACCATGTATTTTACCAATTTACTACTAGAAACAGGCTATGACAAAGAAGAAAACTATGGTCCCACCCCAGGAAAGAGTCCCACAGTGCTGGCAAATTGTTGGAACAGAAAGGCTAGATGAGGAATCATGATTTTGATACTTTATTCCTCTTTTGACAAAAGGCTGAGCATTCAGTTATAGTCGAGAACTGTGTAGGTTTCAAAGTCAGTTATGGAACATAAATACCACACATTCTAGAATATTCAAAGAACACTGGAAATAGAGTACCACTAAACAGATGGGTACTGCTGGTATAAAATATACTTTCTATAAAAAAATGTAACCCACGACATGGCAAAAGTAATTATTAAGGTATAAAAGATCTCCTTAAGATTTCCATTCTGACTTCAAGCAGTGAACAAATGATAAACACAAATCTGTTTGTTTCTTCTTCCAATTAGTTTATGCCCATTCTTCACCATTTCCTGCACTAAAATTTAATTATATGCATTTTTCAAGTGTCTTTCTTATTCTCCCTTATTCTATTACACATTTTCTCTTTTGTCTGCTGCCTATAATATAGAATGAAACATTATCTCAATTCCTTTTATTCTTTCTTCCCATTAAATCTTTAAACACCTGTAAAAATTATCTAAATGGCAATTATGACAATCTGTCTTCTTTATTTTTTTACTCATCTCAAATCTCTCTTCCTATAAGAAATTTAAAAATTCTAAGTGAATTACTCATCATTTACAGCTAAAGGGGAAGAAAATTCAAGTTTAACTTTACTAGATTTTCCTAGACCCATGAGGCATCATTTGCTGTGCCTTATACCTCTGCTTTGGTTAGCTGCTCTCGGAGTTTTTCTACTTCTTCTCTTAGATCTCGGATGATTCGTGCATTAGGATCCTCATTCACCACAGCATGGTTCACAATGTGCTTGGCGCGATCTGCATACCGCAGAGTTGAAAGGGTTTCGTCATAGTTATCAGCTGCTGGACTCACAGTAGCTACCATGGCTGTCTTACTGTTGCCCCCAAGACTGTCCTAGAGAAGGAGAAATTGAGTAGCATTTTAAAGTCGGTAGAGAATATCATATGCAGAAGTAGAGTCAGACATCTATTTTAATAAAAGAGAAACATGCAAATTGACCATCACACCTGTACGCCCACTAGCCAATCAGGAGGGGTTATGAAAATTAGGACAAAGATGGCTGCCATCCAGCTGCTCCAGGTGCGGAGTGGGAACTCTGTTATGAGAGGGAGGGGGGGGGGGGGAAGGGATCTACAGGATTGGCACTCCAGCCGCAGTGAAGAGGAAGACTGCAGACTCCAGAGTCTGCAGGTAAAGATGAAGAAGGGAGACGCTGGCTAGAGTGAAGGCCTGAGTCCCAGGTGCCAGAGGAAAACTGGTGCTGGAAGCCAAGGGAACGAAGGCCTATTGCATGAATCTCTTCATGCAACAAGCCTCTAGTGGTAATATAATATCCCAAGGTCAAACACGTATTTAAGGACCAAAATTTTAAGGAACTAAAATACAGGTATCCTGACTCTCTGTCCCATGATCTTTCTTTTCTGCCAGGTTACTTTTCTGCAAAAGGGAATTTTGGTTTTTGAGAATGGGCAGAGAAATACAATAAAGTCTACCTATATTTTAGTTTTTAGTTTTTTTTAAAATATATTTTATTGATTTTTTATAGAGCAGAAGGGAGAGGGATAGAAAGTCAGAAACATCAATGAGAGAGAGACATCGATCAGCTGCCTCTTGCATGCCCCCTACTGGGGATGTGCCCGCAGCCAAGGTACATGCCCTTGCCGGAATCGAACCCGGGACCCTACAGTCCTCAGTCCAACACTCTATCCACTAAGCCAAACAAGTCTCGGCAATATATTTTAGTTTAATAAGAATTAATTTTAAGACAATGTGTTCTCTTTTAACAGACAGGATGCTGTAAGTCAGCCTATTACTCAGAATAAAAAAGAATGATTTCTTAAATGCCTAAAAAATCTTCCTTAGAGGAACCGAACAATTGTGATACTGTTATCTGATCAAAGAGTGATTACCTACAATCCAAGGCCTTGTACTTGGAATCTCTGAGAAGCCCAAATAATGGCCCGGAAAGTGTTGCTGATCAATCACCTTGTACATTTTTTAAAATGATAATTATACAAAAAAGTACAATTACAGTCTTATTAAACAAAAGATAAATTAAAGGTATTTCATTTTACTCCCTTTGAAACCACTTCTAAAACTCCTAAGTAGACTTTATGTTCTACACAACCACTTCCACAGGCCAGGCAACAAGGGTGAACAAAAGATACTCACCCTTATCACACTGAAACTAAGTATAGTGAGAGGAGGCTTGAATAGGCTCCAACAAATTCAAAATACCACTTTCACTTGAGAATATTAAAAATAACTAAATATAACTGAATAACAAAACTAGCCTTGGAAATCATGTCCACCCCCACTCCACTTCACCATACAATGGCCGTGGCAGGCAGCCTCTAAAATGCTTTCCAACTCCTTGTAGTAATACCTTCCGTTGAGTGTGGACAGAACTTTTTTATTTGCATCTAAGAAATAGAATACAGCAGAAGTGATGGCATGTCATTTCTGATTAAAAGAATATTGTAGCTTCTATCATGGGTGTTTTCTCTCACCACTGCCATGAGGTGAGGTAGTCCTTTGAAGGGACCATAGGAATGAGTTTGGAAACAACTATTCAGGTGAGCATATGCGACCCCCGTTAAGCCTTGTGGTAACTGCAACCCCAGACACTCTGATTGCAGCCACATGACAGATGCCAGCCAGACCACTTAGTTAGGCCACACCAGAAATCCTGACCCATAGAAACTGTGAGATAATAGATGTTTGTTGTTTCCACCTGATAAGGTCTAGGGGTAATATGTCATTTAGCAATAAGTACTCATACTCTAATAAACAATCCCAGGATGAGAAGAATTACCCAAGATAATAAATTCAATACCCTCTTTTAGTAACAGAATATTGCTGAATATAGTATCAAGATTAGAGAAAACACTCAAACAGGCCAATAATAAAGAATTTATTAAATCATAATAAAGCCAACATTACTTTTGGGCAGCATTAACTGACATAAAATTCTTACTGTAGAAGATACAAAGTTTTTTCAATATCTAAATATATCTAAAATGTGTTCAAGCATCTGTGATCTATACAATCTTTGGGCATAGACTTTATTTCATCCTCAACATTGGTGAATTGGATTACTAGTCTCCCCATTCTACCAATGAAAAATCAGAGGTTTGTTCTGACAAAGAAGGTTAAATACTCTGCTTAAAGATCCACAACTAGTAAATTGAACAATAGTCTAATATAACTGTATTCTGCCTTCAAGTCCAATATTATTTGACCTGAGGAGTAAGTAAGGTGACCTGACACCTTCCCAAATTATTGTATCCTAGAGCCAGAAACAAAATTATTGCCTGATGTCAATAACAGTTCAATATAATCATAGACAGTATGTCTACTTATTCGTCCATTACTAAAAATTTGGTTTTATACAGAAAGCATAGCTAAGATCATTATATCTAGTTAGGAAATACACTAATGCATGAAAAAGGAAGGAAAAATAAGTCATCTGGGCTTATTAGGAAGCAAAGGCAACTTCTGTGAAGCCTGTATGAGTGTGTGCTTCACTATTCACTTCGAGATGCTGATCTCACATTGCTGGTGCCCAGCTCTGGAACGTTGAGAAAAATGTCAAGAAGAATCCCATGCACATTAATGAAATTCCAATGCCATATATAAAGATCACAGGAATTACATCTCAGATGGCAATTCAGCTCACTGGCAGCACCGTGGTAGGCTGATGCCCTTCAAGAAGCCCGGCATTCTGTTAGCCCACATGAACAGCAAATACTGCTGGGAAAAAGGGGATGTGTAACAATAAGTGGCAAAGGAGAAAGCATGCACATTGTGCTTCAATTTGTGCTGAGAAAAGGAAACCTGGCAAACAACAAATCCTTGATATTTTAAAAGCTCTTATGCATGAGCAACAACAATATGCTTATATTCAAAAATGGCCTCAGGCCATTAGCTAAAAGGAAATGGCAACAAAAGACCTGGCTCTCTTTCAAGGAGAAATTATGAAACTTCTTGTTTACTCTTTAATTGCTTAATTAGGCAAATCAGCTGAGCTTTGTTTTGAATGTAGCAACTGCAAATTAAATGGACCTAGAAGAGAAATTTAATTTTGGAAGTCAGAATTGTTTAAAGCTGAAAGAACTCTGAAGTCATTTAATGAAATTATTTCATTTTACAAAAGAGAAATCGAGACCCAGAAAGAATGACAACTAACCAAAGGTCATAATGCTAATTCAGAGCAGAATTGAAATTATTCATTAATTCAACTCTTCATGGAGTTTACCATCTAGAGGGCGATGCTGGTGAACAAATACTACAGGATAAGAACTAAAGTAGGGATAAATACAGTATGGTCTGGGAAAGCAGAGAAAGAGCAGAAAGCCCAATCTTGAAAGGTTAGGGAAGATCCCAAAGAAAGCAATATTTGAGACCTTAAGATGAGTAAGCACCACCAGGGCAAAGGGGAAGAAGAGCAGTGTAGGAGACTGAAAAGAAAAGGAAGAATGTTCCAGAGTCAGAGCAAAGTCTTAGAAGTCACTTAGCTAGAATTGATAATATCAAGAGCAAAAGATGAACAATGAGAAATAGGGTGTGGACAGATTATAAAGGGCCTAGTAAAACAACAAGTCATTAAAGAATTTGGACTTTATTGTAAGGGCTTCTGGAGAGTTATTAAAGAGATTTAAGAATATTAATATAGAAAGAAAATGCAACTTAAAGAACAAAATGGACTAAGAAAGCTTAACGGAGAGGTTTCAATCATGCAAGGGATGGATGAAGTCTCCGTTATGTACGTGACAATAAGAATGGGGGAAAGTGGATGAATTCGAAAGATAATCATTATTGGAACATTTGTTACTAGAAGTTACTTGATGTGGAGAACCATATTTATAAGGTTACACACAGAAGCCCAAATCATCTTAATGCAAAATGGTTCTCCACAGACCACTTACCAAATGAGTAAGCACTCTGCGGCCCCTGGGAGAAGAGAACTCACATCTATGCCTGACTAAAGGTATCAGAGTTTCTCCAACTCTCAGACGTTGTGAACATCAAGAACACGGCATAATTATAATGCAAATACAATGCAAAAAAAAAAACTTTACAAAGAAATTGTAAGTCTTATATATGATGAGCACTTTTATAAATTTAATAAAAGTTACATTGGTGAATACCAGAATCATACCAGGTCAAAAAGGATCAGGGAGAGTTAGACTAATTGAGAATTAAACAAGGAAAAACTAACAGGGACATAAAAGCCACTTCAAAGGAGAATGATTTGCATCTCAATGGATTCCCAGAGGCATTTGAGAAAACTGTTTAAACCCCAAAATGTGTTTTGCAAAAATGCCCCTACTTAGGATCTTGCTGCAAAAGTTAAATAGAATAAGAAAGTTCATGCAGTTTTGAAGGGAAAAAAAAAGACAAAAATTTAAAAAGTATTAATTTTTTAAGCTTGAGAATTCATACATAGAAGTTACAATTTTAACCTAATTTTACTAAACAGAATATAAGGTAAATTTTTAAAGAAAGGGTTTTATTTTGTTCTTCAAGTTCAAGTATTTCCAATAGTTTCTATCAACACTGGCAACAGTCAAGTGCTTCTCCTCCTAAACAAAAGTAACTTTGATGACCTTTGCCTACACAAAGAAGATGGGTGGCAAAGCCCTGGGTTCCAACCTTGTTTCTGTCTCCATTGCCTCATCTGTAAAACAGGAACACCGCCATTTACCTTCCAGGGGTAACTGAGATAATGTAGCATGGTACCTGATTCTACTAAGTTCTCCTGGCCTTCAGCCTATGGAATGGACATTAATTACCTAGGTCATTTTAACTATATCAAACAAAAGGTAATTCCTATTGTTTATTTAAGTGGACTGAAGTAGCAAGACTGAAACAACAGGACAATGACTATTCTGTCTTTTAAATCAGGCACATGCAGGGAATAACCATGAATAATTAGGAAACGTTTTTGTGGAAACTTTGAGGAAGAACTAAGTATCTTATTGAGATTTCTTCTGGAAATTAAACAAATGATATTTTAAGGTTAATTATTAACTTATGAAGACCAGTACAATTATTTCCTTAGTAATGAAATGTTTTGTAATATCCCTTTAATTCAATAGTTATTTAGAAATAGTTTTTAATGAATAAATTTTATTTGTTCAAAATTGAGACAGATTCATAGACACAGAATAAACTGGTGATTGCCAGAAGGGTAGGGGGTTAGGCAACTGGGTGAAAGAGAAGAAGAATTAAGAAGTACAAATGTGTAGTTGGAAAATAGTCATGGGACCCTAGCTGGTTTGGCTCAGTGGACAGAACATCGGCCTGTGGACTGAAGGGTCCTGGGTTTGATTCCAGTCAAGGGTACATGCCAGGGTTGTGGGCTCGATCCCTAATAGGGGGTGTGCAGAAAGCAGTGATCAATGACTCTCTCTCATCATTGATGTTTCTATCACCTTCCTCTCCTTTCCTTTCTGAAATCAATACTAATATATGTTTTTTAAAAAGAAAATAGTCATGGGGATGTAAAGGGAATATAGCCAATAACATTGCAATAAATATGTATGGTGCCAGGTGGTACTGGAAATATCAGGAGGAACACTTTGTAAAGTATATGATGGTCTAACTACTATATTGTACACCTGTACAAAATAAAATGTACAGCTATGTTTAAAAAGTTTTGTTTGTTTATTCTTTTATTTTAAATTTCAATTTTACTTCACTTTGGCCAAAGGGAGTAATGTACCTGATTTTCTACTGTGGCAAATTACACTTAATAAAACATGTTCAAACAGTGTGCAGAGTTCTAAAAAGTAAACTTGGAATACTAGGAACTCTTTAAGAGGGTATAGAAACTAGAAGAAAATCCTACTCCTTTTACAAACACAGTTCTCTAAACATGTCATGGACTAAGTCAAAATTGTGGGACTTACGTTTAACTCATCTTTATATTCTCAAACCCTAGCACAACGATTAATGGGTGTTCAATACATAAATCTTGATCAAGGAGAAAATAAGCTATCACAAGACTAAACAGGGTTCATAAAATCATTACTCCATTTTTTTTTAAAAAAGGAAAAAAGGGGTTGTAGGAAAACAGTGTTGCAGGTTGGCCACTCTATAAGGAGTTACACTGTCACTAGATTTTATATCCTCTAACTCCCAGGCCAATACTCGGTTCATCAAAATTAACGGGACCCTGGGAGGCCAGAGGAAACCTGGAAATAGTCTCTCTTTTCCCCTAACTCCTATGACAGGTCATCATTATCTCTCATGGAATCACTGACTCATGTTATAATATTTTATGTACAGATTGTATCTCCCTTACCAAACTCTTGAGCAATAAGCGGGCACACAGTGCCTCGCACTACCTTATGTTCTCCACGGCACTTCACACAGGTGTTTTATTTCTTTCTCATTTACATTTCTCTCACTGACGTTGAGTAAGTCAGTGAATGATTATGTGACCTGATCTATATTCTTAAACAACACTTTAAGAAGCTGAAAGCAAAAATGGTCATGAGTAGTCTTGAAGTTAAACCGAAATGGAAGGTACAAATAAAGGGAGTCTGTAAGAAAAACAGTAGTCCAGCTGGGTCTGTAAGAAGGTGGAAACTCCTTTCCTATGACTCACTTGCCTATCAGATTAGCATAAGGTCCTTCCTGTATTCCCCCAAATCTCAGGGAAACTGTGGGATCCAGCAAATTCCCACTGCTTCCAGTTCTGCTGAATCAGGAAAAAAACTGTGCTTAATCAATTAAAATTATGGTTACCATCTAACAGCCTAATGAAGGAGGAAATGATCATTGGAGAGCACTAATATTCTACTCGTTATTCTTTCTGCTATCGACCACCAAGAGTAGACCAGGAAGGGAAGAGAAACTTACTTTGAGCAGCCAAGTGAGAACCGAGTCACGATACGGAACAAATTTATTCTTGGTTTTGCCAGCACTCTGATCTGCTAGCGCTGAGATAACCAGACCAAGGGTTGTGAGGGACCTGCATGGTGCAACAAACCACAATAATCATAAAAAACAGAATATATCAAGTATCACTTTTCAACACAAAGATTGAACCTCAAGATGCCTTTGAACCTGCAAGAAAGCAGTACTGTTGTCAGCATTTTGCTGCTCCGTTTAAAAATACATAAACTCTAAAAGCTGATATCCCTCTAATACTACTGTAAACAATAAAATTGCTTAGCTTGGCCATTTTTTTTCACTTTTATAAATAAAGATGTGAGCTGTAAAACTCTGAGTCAAGATAATGACATGAATACCATATAACTTTAAGAAAGGAAGTTACATTGATTGGATAATAGCAGAATCCGCATGAATGTGTTCTATGATCTCCAGCTGGTTACTGATGACTGGTTATCTCATTATGTGTCCCTCTGGGAGCTACAAAGATAGAAAAATTCCTGCCCACAGGAGCTACCATTTTAGCCCGAGGAAGAAAATATAGCCATATGAAAGAATTGGTGAACAAAACATTACTTCGTAAAGCCCTAACCTATAGGAATAAATAAGCACCACGGCAGTCATAAGAGGAAAAGCCAGATGTGGCCAGTATACATGCTGCTGTTTGTTCAGACAGTGACACCTAGGTCAAGGTCAACAGCTGAAGTCTGATAGACCGATTACCTTTGCTCTGTTCTATAGCTTAGACCAGCAGTTCTCAACTGGAGCTGCCTGTACACCCACAGGGAACAGCTGGCAATGTATGGAGATAATTGGGGTTGTCACAATTTAGGGTGGGGGCAGAGAGTGGCAGATACTACTGCCACCTAGTGGATAGAGGCCAGAGGTGCCGCTAAACATGCAATACACAGGACCACTCCTAGAGACAAAGAATTGTCAAGCCCCAAATCTCAAAAGGCCACTCCTGAGAAATCTCTGATTGACTGAGGCTGTACTCCTCAGTCCCATCAGACATCTGACCAAAACATAAAGTAGGTTCAAGCTCATAAAACAATATACATCTGAAAAAAATTCAAAACCATTATAGCTTTAATCGGCCCAGAATCTAATTATTTTAATAACTACAGAAGTTCACCTATTTGGCTATTAAATCAACAAAGCAGTAAAGTAAGCTGCTGAAAAACTTACTTGTTAATGTTGCTCCCCTCCTTCAACCTGTCACCAGCAGCTCCAGTTTTTGTTGCACGCTCACTGCCAGCTAAATCCACCAAGCTCAGTTTGCCCACTTTCTCTCCAGATGTCTAGAAAGTAAATTGACAAATACTAATACACAGTTAAGGAATACAAGAGGTGATACCATCTTTAAAGAATGAGTTTATTATAAAAATCCTTTATTAAAGAGTTACTGTTTTTTCTAAATTAGTTTGTGATGCTATAAACCAGTGTGAGAAAACTGTACAATCTTGTAAACACAAAATTATACAAAACTCTGGATTCAGAGAACAGACTGATGGTTGTCAGAGGGAAGTGTTAAAAAAGGTGAAGAGACTGAGAAGAACAGATTGGTAGTTACAAAACACATGAAGATATAAAGCACAGCATAGGGAATATAGTCACCAGTATTATAATAAATACATGTGGTTCTAGGTGGGTACTGAAAATATCAGGGGAACACTTTGTAATGTATGATTCTCTAACCATAATACTGTACACCTGAAACTAATACAAAGTGACATTGAATGTAAATTGCAATTGAAAAATAAAAATTTTAATATAAAATTGTTTTATATTAAATCATACATTAATATTTTATTTTCAGCAGCCAAACAAAAAATGTGGGAAATCAATGCCAAATTCTATAGATTGGACATTTTTTTAAAACTTTCCTTTAAAATACACATTCATATTTATTTCCATAAATAAACATGTTGCTACAAAAGGATATTGAGCTTTCCAAATCAAAAGTACTTCTGGTTTAAAAAAAAAAAGTCTTCAGTATGTTTTTTGTTTTATGCTGAAAAGGAAATAGGAAACAAAGAACTTTTTGTTGTTACACTAACCTTGCTATGATGGCAATAGAAGAAAAATAAGCTTTCAGCAAACAAAAATCCTGCCAAAATATAGTGCTCTGCTAGGGCAATTATTTTAGCTTCTGGTATTTGAAATCGATTTGCTGGGGGTGGGCATCGTAATAAAATATGCAAAAATTCATATTAAAAGAAGAAAACACAAATGTGTAAGTCAACAGAGACGTTTTCAGTGTGTAGAAGAAGCACATGTAAGTGTCTCTGGCTCTGTTAACTCTTACAAGTTTCAAAACCAAATATTCAAAAATATCATTCTAAAAATCTAGCAACTTATAGTACAGTTTCCCCAGTGCAATTTATTGCTTCTAATGCTTAGCTACTTAGCAGAAGGTAATATTTCAAAAGTATCTCCACTGAATCAGCTAGAGTATTAACATTAGCTTATACCATTAGCCATCATAGTTCAAAGCTCAAAAAAATGCTGTGGCGGGGGGGGGGGGGGAGGAGATGCTGTGGCAGAGACTTAGGACCATCTGCTTGTATAACTTCTCCACCTTCTTTAGCTGGAGATGGTGGAGAGCTAAAACTTATATTTTTCAGTCTCCTTCGCAGGCTAGGATTATGGGTTGACTTGGGTTCAGTCAGATACACATGCTTAAGATTTGGAAAACAGAAGTAAAGCAAAGGCCATCCTCTTCCCCTTTTTGTGTGTTTTTTGTTTGTTTGTTTGTTTTGGGGGGGTTTTGCTGGCATGCAGGATCGTGGTAGTATGTTGTCCTGGATCACAGCTATGGGTTATGCCAGGAACTCATAGCCACAGCATAGTGGTGGCCTCAGGGACAGCATCCCCTCAATAAGCTTTGTGATGTTCTGGAAGTTTCTCCTAGAGATTCAGTCTAGAACCCACTCCTCCTCAGATGTTCCAACAACTTTGCAAGCCCCCAAATCCCTCCTTTAAATTTCTTTCTGTTTACCGAGAGTAGCTTTTATTTCTTGTCCTGTATCCTAACTGATACACTCATTTGGTTAGGACCTCGAATCATCTAACACAGTGGTCATCAAACTGCAGTTCGTGAGCCACATGCAGCTCTTTGGCTCCTTGAGTGTGGCTCTTCCACAAAATACCACGGCTTGGGCAAGTGTATTTTGAAGAAGTGGTGTTAGAAGAAGTTTAAGTTTAAAAAATTTGGCTCTGAAAAGAAATTTCAATCGTTGTACTGTTGATATTTGGCTTTGTTGACTGAGTTTGCCAACCACTGATCTAACACCTGAAGGGAATAAGATAAACCATGATCCACTTTACAAATTAAAGTCTGAATACCTACCCCAGACTTCACATCGTACAAAGTATGTGTGAGGGTGATTTTGAAGACCGCATGGGATCGGCTACTCTCCTCATTCATGTTGGTTGCAGCAACTGTACGAGATTTATTACCCTCAGACATCAAAGACTCAATATCCTAAGTAAAAACAAGTCACAGACATACATTTCATTATCCATCTAATATATATTAAAACTCTGCTACACTAGGAAATACATGAAAAGTTTCACTAATTATTCAGCCATAGTTGAAATTTACACTTTGTTTTTCAATGAAAATTAAACTTCACAGAAAACAATAGCCAATACTGCCCATGAAAACAAATAAAATACACTATTTTTCTATAGGTATAAATAAAGTGGCCACTTTGACAGAGAATTAGAAAAGTTTAGACACTTTGAGTCTCATAAATTGGACAAATATGCCATGCCAATCTTCATCTCATTTAGAAATTTGAAAAAAAAATTAGTTTAATTACAGAAGTAATAGACATTAACTGTTAAATTAAATTAGATTACAGGAATAAGCAACAAGCAAAAATAATTTATAACCCCTCAAGCAGGCAGAGTGGAGTATATCTTACCAGACCTATTTTTAAAAATAAAAACTTCAAGAGATGAATTTCTGCACTACTTATTGACATTACTGCTAAAACAGAGACAGCATAATGCAACACAGAAAGATCATGGGATCTTCATTTTAAAAAATGTTACAAGCTCTAAAACAGTTACTTTAATAATCTGAATTTGAGTGTCATAAGTAACAATGCAGAGCTATAATATCATCTACATTATAAGGATTTAATTTAGGAACAAGAAAGATGTTATGTGTAAGAATCCCCTAGCTATCTCCTTCTATCCAGTCTACACCTCTTTCCAGTAAAGGAACCCAATCTTCAGTGAGCATACTGCAGCATAACTAAGGGACAACATTTCCCAGACACCCTGAAGCTCAGTCTGGCCATAGGACTAAGTTTTAGCGAATGAGAGGTAAAGTATAACACAGGTCACTGGGAATTGTGCTTAAAGGGGGTAGGCATGCTGTTGCATCTTGGTTCTAAAAGCCACCTTGAATTATAAAAATAAGGGTATTACCACAGAGCTGGTAGGAATCTAGATTCCAGAGTCTTTAGGGCCACCATACCAGACCTTTCACCATTCATTCTTTTATTCACTCACTCAAATATATATGGAAAACACCTACTATGTGCCAGGTACATTTTAAGATACTGGGAACACAGAATGGTCAAAACATAATAATTCATATTCCGAAGAACTTAAATTCTATTATGTTTTTTCTGTTATATGTAGCCAAGCATAATACTGACATATACATATAAAAACCTTTCAAAACCATAAGGCTCTATTTTGCTGTATAAATTTTAAAAAATAATGCTTAATAAAAAAGTCAACATTATAAATAAAATGCCTCAAAGTAAAAATATTAACTGTAAAAAGATATATAAATAGGCCCCACAATGGAAAAAATCACAATGTTCTAGATCCATTCTAAATCCACTTTAGACCCATTAAATCTGACAATCCTAAGGCTTAACATAAAAGCTTATCCTATTCAGCCTACATTTATTCATTGTTCTCTAATCTGTTGCCTTATGCATGAACTCTGTATTGAGCCTTTTAATTTTTTTAATATCCAATCTCCTTTGAGCTCTCAAAACAATATTGCTCTCTCTCCAATGGTACATAAATATGCTCTCAAATGATCCAACAATACCTAACATTCATATACATATTCTAGAGCAGCAGTCGGCAACTGGTGGTCCGCGGACCTCTGGTGGTTCATGAGTCTGAAAGATTGGCAACCTCTGCTCTAGAATTCTCAAAGACTTTCACATACATTATCCCATTTTATCTCCTCCAGGAAGCCTTCTCAGACACCACCCTTCAGGGACACCTATATATCCATTTAAGTTAGGTACCCCTCCTCGAATATGTATCTACCACAACACTTAAAACCATGTTGTTTCATAATAACTTTATCATCTGTAAGCAGCTTGAAGTAATGGACTATCTCATTCTCTTTTTTATATCCTCAGCATCTAGCACAATGCCTGGCACATGACAGGTATTCAATAGATATTTACTAAGTGAAGTGTCACTGACCAAATGATAGAATTCATTAATGAACAAAGAAACAAATGCACCTATCTCATAAGATAGTCAAGATTATAAAACTAATTTCCATTTTGAAAACTAGACAAAGAGGGTAAGTGAAGTGGAGTAAAGAATCCAGAGTCAAACAGGAATTGAACAAAAGGATTAAGTGTCACTGGATATCTCAGATTCTCAATTCAATGTACATTACATCACAGCATGTCTCCCCACCCCCATTTCTCCAGCGCAAAGCCCAATGGAATCACACAAAGCAGAACCCTGAGTTTGAAAATGACAAGAACTAAAGGCAGTAACTGATTCTCTCAAATTAGAAACAGGCTTTAAATTCCATCTTCTCAACTCATACATTGTATTTCATTATATCCACTCAATCATAAGCAACTTCACTATTTTATGTACCATTAGGGAGGTAAAAAAGCTGATATTTATCATTGTAAGGAACATCACAATTTTAGAGCTTGTAAAACCCACAAAAAAAGTGTGTCTTACAATAATAGAAGAATAGGTATGTTTTGCAAATGTACACCTTCTTGGACAATTAAACTGTCCTGACAGCCATATACAGCTTTTTAAGTAAAAAATTATGTAAAAATTAATTTATTAAGTGTCTCTGCTGTAATGTTTTAAGTTTCAAAAATAATGATAATCAAAAATTAAACAAAAAAAATTGCTACACCAAATTGCATAAAAGATGTTGTTACCTTATAGCTTGTGACAGCCAGTTTGGAAAGTCCGTCGACATAGGGTCCCAACACACTGTGCTCTCTCACCTTTAACGTTTGACGGCTTCTGTGCATTAAAAACAAGGAAATGATTTTTAAACAATAATCTGTTTTTTAAAGGA
The DNA here is from genome assembly GCA_027563665.1 of Antrozous pallidus. Classification (NCBI taxonomy): domain Eukaryota; kingdom Metazoa; phylum Chordata; class Mammalia; order Chiroptera; family Vespertilionidae; genus Antrozous; species Antrozous pallidus. Next base: position 79,403,643 of record CM050516.1, on the reverse strand, counting down.
TTCAACTGTGCTCCATAAAATACATACTAAATTCAACAAAGATCCCCCAAAAATAAAACCACTGACTTGATCCCAGAAGAATTTAAACCAAAATTTAAAATCTTGACTGGTAACAAACACTTCACAATGTGGTAAAATATCACATCTCTCAAAAGGGTACACTGTGGGATGTCTATTTGCTACGACAAAGAATGCCAAGTCAAATAAATACAAACAGTCTACTTGTCATTTCACAGAATGTGGGACAGAGCAGAAACTCAATAAATGTTCTGTGCAAGAAAGAAAAATTACAGACCAACCTCGATCATGAATAAAAATAAAAGACAACAAATGAATCTGACAATGATTTAAAAACTTAAAATTGGACTTATCTCAGGGTTGCCAGTTTTTTTTATACTAGAAATGGATTCATGGCCTTTATTACATTGATAGACTAATGGGGGGGGGCACACACAATCATTTCAATAAATGTAGGAAAAGTATTCGATAAAATTACTCATTCATGATCTATATAATAAGAGCCTAAGCAACCACTGCGGCAGAACAACCAGAATGACCAGTCACTATGATGTGCACTGAACACCATGGGGCAGACGCTCAATGCAGGAGCTGCCCCCTGCTGGTCAATGTGGTCCCACAGGGGGAGCACCACTCAGCCAGAAGCCGGGCTCATGGCTGGTGAGCCCAGCCCAGCGGTGGTGACAGGAGCCTCTCTCACCTCTACAGCAGCGCTAAGGAGCAGTGAGCTGAGTGGTAAGGAGCAGCAAGCAGGTGGGCAGTAAGGAACGAGGAGTCACGGACTGCGAGAGAGATGTCTGACTGCCAGCTTAGGTGCGCTCCCCATCCTGGACTGGAGAGGACGCCAGCCAGGCTGAGAACACCTTACCCACAATGCACAAATTTCATGCACTGGGCCTCTAGTTAAAAATATGTAAGCCTCTTAGCTAACAAAGAGCTGATAAACCCAGTAAAGGACATTTGCCAAAAATCCAGAGCATATAGCATAGTTAATGATATCAACCCAAAATGTTAAGGATATTTGCTGATGATTGATTGTGAACTTTATCTTTAAAAAAAAAACCTTTAAAAAATAAAATCATTACAATGTGAAAATACTTGTTGATGGTGATATTACAAATGATTTTTATTTTATTTAACTTAATATTTTCTAGTAATTTGGACTCTTTCAGCACCCTAGGATGAACTACAAAAAACTTTGCTTACTATGATGAAACTGCATAAAATAGATATAGAACATTTAACTTAAGTTCTGACTTCAGGATATATTCTTTTTCCTTTCCCTTTTTCCCTTTATCTGAAAGATAATGTGTACTGTATTATTTGCAGAGTAAAACATAATTACATTATACCCTAGCTGGTGGCTTAGTTAGTTACAGCATGGTCCGGTACACCAAAAGGTTGTAGGTTCAATTCCCTGCCAAGGCTTATACCTAGGTTTAGAGTTTGAACCTCTCCCATTTCTCTCTCTCTCTCTCTCTCTCTCTCTCTCTCTCTCTCTCTCTCTCTCTCTCCCCCCTTTCTCTCTCTCTCAAAATCAATAAAAACATATCCTTGGGTGAGGACTAAAATAAATAAATAAAACAGAATTACATTATTACACACTAGGGGCCCAGTGCACGAAATTCATGCACTGGAGGTGGGTGGTCCCTCAACATAACCTGCCCCCTTTCACATACTGGGAGCAGGGGATGTCCAACTGATGACTCACATCCAGCCTACTCACATCCAGCCTGCCGGCACCCAGCCATCACCCTGCTCAGCTCAGCCCCAGCTGCCTGCAACCACCCAGCTCTCCACCACTTCTGCTCACAGGGCCCAGGGGCCGGGTGCTCCCTGCCGCTGCCGTTTCATCTCCACCCCTGCGCTCATGCCACTTGGTCCCGCCCCCGCTCCTGATTGGCTGGTAGCATAGCCAATCAGGAGCAAAGGTACAGTCAAATTTGCATGTTTCTCTTTTATTATATAAGCTAGTACATGCAGAATTAATAAAATTAGTCCTTCAATAACAAAGCAAAGTTGTCTCAAATAGCCTTTCACTGAAAAAAATAATACTTTTATAGTTTTTTTAAATATATATATTTTTTATTTCAGAGAGGAAACGAGAGCTAGAAACATCAATGATGAGAGAAAAATCACTGATGGACTGTCTCCTGCACATCCAGGGAACCAAGTCCACAACCCAGGCATATGCCCTTGGCTGGAATCGAACCTGGGACCCTGCAGTCTGCAGGCCAACACTCTATCCACTGAGCCAAACCGGCTAGGGCTGACTTTTATAGTTTTTATCTATTTACTTCAACTGTTCAGAAACATTACAAAAAATTTCAAAAACTTCCAATGGGGAGACAACAATAACAACAGCTAACATTATTAAGCTCTTGCCATACATCATAAAGGTTCTAAGGCCTCAAGTGTAGCATCCCAGTCTACCTGCAACAGCCTCTGAGATATTCTGTAATATTATCATACCCTTTGTACAAATGAGGCCTAAAAAGCATAAGGACCTTGCTCAATAGGTAACAATTAATGGGTCTAGATCCAGAGCTAGATAAATCCAAAAGCCCAAGCCATTAATTACTAAGCTATACACAAGACAAACATATAAGAAATTATTAAAGAGCATGAAAAAACTGTAGGTAAAGTTTAAGCTATGACATATATGTACTGTGGGATATAAAACACAAGAATAAAACCAGCTAAAAACTTCTGAGTAGGTCTAGGCTGGATCTCTAAGAAAATTATGGTCTTCACAGAGATGAAGGTGCAAGATAAAGTTTTCAGGGTAGAGCCAGAAAAAGTATGAGGGCACAATATTCAGCAAGATGTGGGTGCTCACGCCACAACCTTCCTACGTCTGGCCTCTTTTTGTGCCCTGTTCTAGCAGTCATACCGGACAGCTGGTCACTCTCCAAACTAGGGATTTCTCCAAACATGCTTGGCCTGGGCTGTCCCTGAGTTCAAATGGTTCTCACCTGACTTCTCTAACAACAAACTCATAGTTAGCACAAAATTCATCAAGCACCCTCTAGTGAATCTTCCCTTCTCAGGCAAAGATACTCATTGTGATTGAGCAACTGTCTCAATGAATCACTATGATTCATTGCCTATAAGACCATCTTTCCTTGACCATCTTCATCTAAATATAACTCACTGCCCCCTCGTTACCCTCTGCACTTTCTGTAAGCCTCAGGTCATTTGGCTCTTTGACCTCCTGGACAGTTTCTGCACCCATAGCTACAAGCTGTTGTTATTGCATGTTTCTTTCTCTCACTGTTACACTTCCCTAAAATCAGAATTCAGAAAATGCTGTGTGCAACGAACACATTTCCTCAGATACCTCTTATCTTCCCCATTAGGTTCAGATATGACTGCAGAGTGAGAACAACATTTTTAATGCTTTCTAATACTTCTGAGCCACTTTTATTTCAAAGTCTATGCCATTAAATGGGACTTTTTTAAAAATCTAGGAATCTTTAAAATTAATGATCCTAGAGTCCAGGTTTCTTATGCCTTTGTCTCTCTCTCTCTCTCTCTAAAGCCTATAAACAAACAGCTGATTTCCTCCTGAAATTTCTTGATTAAAAAAGCAATAATAACCTACTTGACTAAGGATACCAGTTATCCAGATACTGAGTAATGAGGACGCATATGAGGAAGGCAGTATGTGCCATCTCAGCCCCAACTGCAAAAGCTCAGAACTGGCTACAGAAAGCCACTCAATGCAACTAACAGCAAATCACAAAAACAGTAACTAGAAAACTAGATAAAATCACAAATAACTAGGTAAAAAAAAACCTCTCTGCTAGAGTTCAATGTAAAAATTTTCATTTAAGTCCTAGATGGTTTGGCTCAATGGATAGAGCATCAGCCTGCGGACTGAAGAGTCCCAGGTTTGATTCCGGCCAAGGGCACATGCCTGGGTTGTGGGCTCGATCCCCAGTAGGGGCATGCAGGAAGCAGCCAATCAGTGATTCCCTCTCATCACTGATGTTTCTAAATTTCTCTCCCTTCCTCTCTAAAATCAATAAAATATATTTTTTAAAAATTTCACTTAAGCCAATTTAAATTTTAGTCCATACTACTATAATAGTAAAGTCTCAAAGTTTTTACCCTTTGGGATCAAGAAGGTCTCTGACTTTTTCATTATAAATTTCCATATAGGACACTTCTACTTTAAAACTCTGCTCTTCATTTTCCTCTTTCTGAGTTCGTTCAAAGAGTCCACTGCAAAGTCTTGGGATTAATCCAGGTTGGTCAGCTGTGCCCATCATGGTATAAGATTTTCCAGATCCTAAAAAAATGAAAATTGTAGTTATTACTGTCTCTTTGAGAAGCTGAAATACATAAACCTCTTTCCAATGCTCGAAATAAATTACAGGCACTTAGGAAAATGCCCTAAATAAAATAAGAAATATACCCAAATATAATGATGAAACTATTAAGTACAGAAGCTTTCCTACTGCATGTGGAAAAGTCAAAAGTAAACATCCTTTAAGAAGAAAACAAAAACCTTCTTTAAGCATCTTTAGAGTTTAAAAAATTACCTAAAACGACTGAAAAATAGTTTTCTAAAATCAATAGGGAAGATCCATATGATCAATAATACTATTGTGCCTGCTTTCAACCACTAACCATACCACAAAAATTATGTTATCTCTATAGGCCCCAGAGCAAAGTAACCTACTACTTTTGACAATAGTGTAGAAACTAGAGTAATCTTTTTCTATTATAAAATTATTTTCTCCATTGTATCAAGATTACATATTCATTAAAGGCAATGTAGAAAACACCAGGAAACAGGGGGGAAATCCAAACAATCACACTCATTCTGTTTCTTTTTTTAGAAGCAGTGATTTTATAAACATACTTTTATTTTTTTATTTATTGATTTGACAGAGAGAGAGGAAGGGAGAGTAGGGGGAAGGAGAAAGAAAGAGAGAGAGAGAGAGAAAGGGGGGGAGGGAGGGAGGGAGGGGGGGGAGGAAGAGAAGGAGAGAAGGAGAGAGAGAGAAGCCTTGATTTGTTGTTCCATTTATTTATGCATTCACTAGAGACCTGATGCACGAAATTCGTGTAAGGGACTCGACCCTCGCAGCCGTGAGTGTGTTTATAGCCCCAGCTTTGTCTGGAAGGTCGTTGGGCTGTCCAGGCTAATTAACATATTATACTTTTATTATTATAGATTGGTTGATGTTTGCATGTGCCCTGACCAGCGATTGAACCCACAACCATGGTATACTGGGACCACACTCTTAAACAACTGAGATACCTGGCTAGGGCCTATAAACACACTTTTAAACACAAGTTTCTGCTTTATCTCATTATCATAATTTCTAAAACTAATACACTACTTCTTTTATATATACTTATACATATATAAAATCATTGATTTCAGAGAGGGAGGGAGAGGGAGAGGAAAAGATAGAAACATCAATGATGAGAAAGAATCACTGATTGGCTGCCTCCAGCATGCCCCACACTGGGGATCAAGCCCACAACCCGGGCATGTGCCCTGATCAGTAATCTCCTGGTTCATAGGTCAACACTCAACCACTGAGCCATGCTGGCTGGGCTAATACACCACTTCTTATGTAGCAGGCTTTTCTAAAAGTTTTCACATATTAACTCATTTTGACAACCCACCCAATAAGAAAGGTTTATAATTATCAACATTTTACAGACAAGGGAACTGAGGGGCGAGTTTCACTGTGAGTTCAATGGCAGAAACAGGGTTGGAGCTGGAATAACTTGGATTAGAGCCACCGCCCTTATAACTACTATACACTCTGCCTCTTAACAATATCATATGCAATTTTTCCATGAAGAACAGTTTTCAATTGGACATGGGTACAATATACCCTTAAAACAGTGACTCTTTCACTTAAGTACAGTGACCACAGAGGTACAGAAGTCAAAATGCCCCTTATCAATCATAATTGATAAGATGCTAACAATATGCATCCTTTTTGCTATATTTTCTACCATTATTCTTAAAGCTTAAAAAAACAACAACATATATTATTTAATATTACCAGTCTGTCCATAGGCAAAGATGCATGCATTGTAGCCATCAAAAGCATTTTGAAGAATATTCTCCCCAAGGCACTTAAAAACATCATCTTGACCTAAAAGAGAGAGAAAGAGAAAAAGAAAGGACGTTTTAAGACAAAACTACCCATGAACAATTTTTTAAAAACCCTCAAAAATGCACTTTTTTGTCAATTTCTCTCAAAAAAGATTTTTTTTTTAACTTGATGAATGTTCCCAAAGGCTAATGTTCTTCAGGATATTTCTAGTTAGTATCTAAGAGAAAATGAGTAAAAAGTTCCTGACATTATGAACTTGAATTAATAAACACTGACCAAAAATCTTCTGCAATGCTTTAAAAAGCTAATGAACTTCTAATTCTATAAACTGTAATTATAAATATCTGAAATTTAAGCTTGGGACCTAGGTGGAACTGAAATTAACTATATAGCATTCAGCTAATGCTTTACTCAATAGGTACTGAATTCAAAACAATCATATATATAAATTCCCTTTCCTTTTCCTCAGTAATTTTTTCACTGGTAACATTTATTTTTTAAACAAGCTGTTAAGGCAAAAATAGCCTTACCAGGCAGAAAATACTACTCTGGAATAAAATTTCAAGTCTCTCTATAATTCACGGGTAGCCTATTTTACTTCTGTCGCCAAGGTTTTGAAACCAGTGGTCTATGGTAACTAGCAGCAATTCTCCAGGGGCTCATTTTTTTTCTTTACTCAGTGGCAATTTTAAATTACAGGGTTCATAATATAGAGCAGCTAGGACAGAGTGGAAGATATTGAAAATTTCTTCTAGTTTTCTACCATGAACATAGATAATAGGGTCAAATGCTTCTCTACAGGCTAAATCAAATAAGCCATTCAAAGGGAAGTCATGAGTATTGTGATAATATTGTGATTTTTAAAGAAATGTATTTTTTGTAACTCAAATGCAATTTCCTAAGTGTTAAAAGTTATCTTTTGTTATGTTAATGCCATGACTCTTGGGCTGTACCCACAGATGGGAGTGCTTGGCAGGAGAACCAATCATGTGATTAGAAGGTTAGAACTTTCAGTCCACCTCCCCTCTGAGGAGAAGAGAGGAGCTGGAAATAGAATCGATCATCAATGACCAATAATTTAATCAATCATGTACTGAAGTCTCTACTATATAATAAAAAGCTGATATGCAAATCAACTAAACAGAGAAATGAACGGTCGCTATAATGCATACTGACCACGGGGGGGGGGGGGGGGGGGGCGCGCGCGCGGGGCAGATGCTCAATTCAGGAGCTGGTCAATGTGCTTCCACAGGGGGAACGCTGCTCAACCAGAAGCCTGGCTCACTGCTGGCAAGCACAGCAGTGGTGATGGGGAGAGAGCCTAAGCCAGCACATCCCCTGAGGGCTCCTGGACTCAGGCTGGGCTGAGGAACCCTCACCCCGGGTGCACGAATTTCATACACTGGGCCTCTATTAAAACAGAAAAGGACAGGGTTTGGAGAGTGTCCAGGTTGGTGAGCATGTGGAAATTTAGGAAGAATGGTGTGCCTGTAGAGAACCTGGGATCTATGTGCCCTTTACCGTACCTTGCCCTATGTATCTCTTCCATCTGGCTGTTCCTCAGTTATACCTTTGGGGAATAAGTGGATAATCTATAGTAAAATGTTTCTCTGAGTTCTATGAGCCACTCTAGCAAATTAATCAAATCCCACGAGGAGCTGATGGAAACCTCTGATTTATAGCCAACTAGAGGCCTGATGCACAGATTCATATACCAGTGGGGTCCCTCAGTGTGGCTTGTGGAATCTGGGCTGAATACAACATCCAACATCCCCCAACAGATGCAGTAGTGCGCAAGCCGGCAGGTGAGGAGGAGTCACTCTCGCTCATCCCAGCCCCACTCATCCCAGACAGTTGAGTGTCTGCCCCCATCTTCTATCACTATCCCTCCCATCTCCTGGTCTGCTGCAGCCAACTCCTTAGGGCAGAGCTCCTGCAGTCTCACTAGGGGTGCAGACTGAGGCACAGAGAACTGGGGTGAGTGCCCAAGGGGTGCCTAGGGCAGACCAGGGAGGGAGTCACAGTAGCTGAGCGGGTAGGCCACCCACTTCATGCGTCATCCTGTAAGTACTGGGGTGGCTCCAGTCTGATAGGAGGAGGAAGGCACTAGAGACAGAGTTCATGGTCTCTTTTTTTCCCTCTCTCCATCCCTCAGACCTGGGTGTCCAGAGAGGATGCAGCTGGAGGAGTTAATAGGAGTCAGAGTGCACTGCACCTCCAGAATGGTGCCTGGGGGAGTGGTGAAATTTGGGCCAATGGCCGGGCTCCCAATGCAAATTGCAGCTCAGCCCCAACTGCTTACAATCTTTCATAGATTCAATTGCCTGTTTCTCTTTTCATCTGTCCAAGTGGACTGGCCCTTGGTGGTCAGTGCACATCATAGCAACCAGTCGACCAGCCGAACCGTCACTTAGGCTTTTATATATATATACTAGTGGCCCAATGCACAAAATTCGTGCACACGGGAAGTGGGGGTGGGGGTTGTCTCTCAGTTCAGCCTGCATTCTCTCCAATCTGAGATCCCTGTGGGATCAGGCCTAAACTGGCACTTGGACAACCCCCTCGCAATCCGCTCCTAACTGCTCACCTGCCTGACTGCTTGATCACCCCTAACCACTCTGCTTGCTAACCACTCTGCAACTGGTCCCCTCTGCCAGCCTGCTTGGCCCCAACTGCCCCCCACCATCAGCCTGATCACCCTCAACTGCCCACCCCTCCTGGCCTGATCACCCCCAACTGCCTTCCCCTCCTGGCCTGATCACCCCCAACTGCCTTCCCCTCCTGGCCTGATCACCCCTAATGGCCTCTGCCTTGGCCCCTCCACCATGGTGATCTGGGACCCCCATGCGCACATGCCCTTCACGATCTGGGACCCCCAGCGCCTGCAGCGAAGTGTGGCAGTAGCTGGTCTTCCCCCCGGCCTCCCGTGTCCCCACCCTTCACACGAGCACCAGTGATCTGGGACCCCCGCGTTCATGCCCTTCATGATCTTGGACCCCAGGTGCCCAGGGCAAAGCACGGCAGTGGCCAGCCTTCCCACTGTGCCTCCACAAGGCCTGGGGAATTGGCACCGCGGGCTTGCCGCGACCACCAGCGCAGCGTCCACTCACCAGAGCCATGGCGCTCGTTCCCCAGGCCATGCGGAGGCAGCCCCCTACTCCTGATTGGCTGGTAGTATAGCCAATCAGGAGCCAAGGTACGGTAATATTTGCATGTTACTCTTTTATTAGATAGGATAGATCGGACCAGCCAGTGTGGCTCAGTTGGTTGAGCATTGGCCCATGCACCAGAGGTTGCTAGTTCGATTCCTGGTCAGGGCACATGCCTGAGTTTCAGCCTCCATCCTCCTTAAGGGGCATGCAGGAGGCAACTGACTGATGTCTCTCTCTCATCAATGTTTATACCTCTTTCACTCCATATATATATGGAGTAAATTGATCTTAAGTACAGGTAACAACCTGAACTTGTGACTGGTGTCTTTGATCCAAGGAGGGGAATCACTGGAACCTCTAATCTACAACTGGTTGGTTAGAAGCACAGGTAATAATCTGGACCTGTGATTGGTGTCTGAAGTGAGGTGTGGGGATGGGGGCAGTCTTGTAGGAGTGAACCCTTAACCTGTGGGATCTAATGCTATCTCCAGGTAGACTGTGTCAGAATGGAGTTGACTTGTAGGACATGCACCTAATGTCTGCAGCATTGCTTGGTGGTATTATTGGGGAAACACATCTGTCCTCACAAACTGGAATTGGGATCTGGACACACTTTAAATATGAGGCCTGGATGCTGTTATGTTTGTTATGTCTTAAATGCTATAAATAGCATTCCATTATGTCTCTCTTCCTAGTTAATTTATCAGACTAATACATCATCAACATACTTCCGACACTGAAGCATTCTTTAAAGTCATCATTGGGCCAGCTAGACCAAAATGACCTTCACTTTTTGAAACAGCTGTAGTACTGCTGTTTCTCATGATAAAAGTCAATACAATATGACACTCAATATTTAAGAGTGATTTGCTTGGAAACAGGTATGGTAAGCAGTTAGGAATAAAGGCAATAAAAGGCTGTCACTTAGTACTAAACTTGTGGTGAAAGGGGACTTGAGACAGTCATCATCAAAGAGACCAACAGAATTCCAGAGCAAATTTACAAAGAACATTGTACATTCCTCTTCAATAGAGACATAAAACAGAACACTGAAAGGGTAAGTGATTTACTCAAAGTTACAGAGGCAGTCAGCAGTAGGGCCTGAGTTAAACTCAAGGTTTCATTTTCTCCCTGGCTTTGCATTCATTATACCAAGCTGCCTCTCTAGACCACATCACAGACATCTAAGGGACTCTAAGTGGCTACTGCGTGCGACTGGTGCCACATAAGGCCTCGAATGCATGTAAGATAACCTCAACCGTGTATCCTATCAATCTAGCTTGATCACCTAAAACCAAGAACAGCTCACTGTGAAGCTTTCATTTCCCAACCAATACAAAAACTCTAACAGCAAAGACTGGAGGAGATTCTCTATGCAGTTTTTAAAGTTACACAAAATAATACTATGATAATTTATAGAGAAAGCATTAAAACACCTTTTCTGTATTATCAGCAGTTAATTCATATTACCTGCATACTTTTCTCTGACAGATTCATCCATAGACCAGAAACAATGATCATATGCAAATACCTGTTGAAAAATAAAAATAATAATATGTATTAAAAGCAAAACCTTTTTGAAAAAGAACAAAACCTTCACATACATATTATAACAAAGACATAACATTGATAACATTGTTCATAATAGTGAAATAAAAACATTGTCTCAGAATGAAGATTATTCAATGACTAGAGACCTGGTGCAGCAGGCTGGCAATAAGGGCTGACCAGAGCCTTCTGGCTGCCAGTTGGGCCTCCCTTTCCAGGCTCTCAGCTATTGGCCGGGGCCTTGCTTTGTTCTGCGCTGTGCCCTGGTGGTCAGCGCATGTCACAGTGAGCAATCAAACTCACGGCCTCCAGGTCGAAAGTGACTAGGGTCACTTTGCATGTTAGCTTTTTATATACACTGAGTGGCCAGATTAAGATATCTGAATGCATAATAATCTGACCACTCCTGGTTGAGTGTACAATTTGCATATTAGCCTTTTATTATATAGAATATACACTGAGTGGTGGCCAGATTATTATGTGTATAATTATCATTTGTACAATTATTATGAGTGTACAATTTGCATATTAGCCTTTTATTATATAGAATATACACTGAGTGGTGGCCAGATTATTATGTGTTCAGAGATCATAATAATCTGGCCACTCAGTGTATATAAATAGTAGTTTTACAATGCACAACTAAGCACCTAATAGATTATATAAATTTTTATTTCACATGGAAAACTTCACAATGTAAGAAAAAAAGAGATTACAAAATATGTACAATAAGAACGCTATGATACACACACATATAATACAGTGTATCTTTGCATGATAAGATTTATATTCTTTGTTTTCTTCTTTGTGCTCTTATGTAGTCTCTACATTTTTATTTTCTCAGAGAAAACAAAGATTTCTTTAAAAATAAAATGTAGGCGCTCTCCTCTCCTGAGCCTTTCCCTTTCCCTTCCCCTTCTTCCTCCCTGCCCCAAGGACCTTCCTCACTCCCAAGCTCCATGGCCCTTCCTTTACCTCTAAAGCTTGTTTTCCTAAGCCCATTTCTTCTGGGATTTACTTTTTCTACCTCTGTGGTTTATCAAATCAATTTTTCTTACAAAAAAATAATATGTAAAGATAATTACTATAGCAAGTTGAAAATAGCTATAAAATAGCAGATTCTTTAAATAAAGTATAACACATCAATGTGCAATTTTGTATAGCTTTAAGATTGTAAAAGACTAATAAGAAAATTTTCATATCCTATCTAATAAAAGATTAATATGCAAATTGACCATACCTCTGCCATGCCCACATGCCAATCCACTAGTATTCACAGGGTAAACTAAGATTTCTGCTTGAGTATTAAAATTGACAGGAAAATAGTAATCAAGTTTTCAGATTAATTTAAATTGGCCAAGTGAAATACGAGAATACTCAAGAAAATTATAGTGTACTGGACAAAAAGCTTTTCCTAAAACATTAACTGAAAAATCTATTAGTAGTTCATCTCACTGTAAATTTGCCTAACATCCAAAGAACCTAAAGCAGTCACTTTGTGTGCAAAAATTAAAATTTAAAATTATCAAGACTGCAATAGAAAATTTCCAAAAGTCCCCATTAATCAAAAAAGGGGAGGGGACAGCGGGGTAATATCATGTAAGGGACAAAAAACAAATATCGAGTAAGTAAAATACATCTAGAAAATTCTTACTCCAGTAAAGTAAATTCCATTTGTAAAAACAATAGCAGGACACCCATGAAAAAACACACATGGTGTCAAAATAAGCCAAAGGAAAATCATTTAGGCAAAAATTAAAAAGAATCCCAAGTCTATTTTGCATAGAGGATCCCTTTGTTAACTTTTGGTCGAGAATGTGTTTGTGTGTTTTCAGAGAACAACTCCAAGACCATGTGGGTTCCTGCGACGGTGAGGAACTGATGGATCTGTTCCAGTCACGAGGACGGTCCAGAGATGGGGGACACTGACGACACCTTGCCATGCTAGCAGTCAGCAGCTGTGCATGTCTGCAGGCAGCCCAGGACCAAACCAGAGAGGATGGATCATGCATTGACACGATATGTCCACCATCTGGATACCATTGCTGACTTATACACATAAAGAATTATTTGACACTGAAACTGGGACTCAGAAAAGTTGGACATTGAAACCGAGACTGAAACACTTTTTGTTCTTATACATTTATTTCTAGTATGCAGAGGCAAGATATTTTTGAAGAAAAGAAACAGGTGAGAGTGATTGATATAGAGGCAGGATGGCCTTGAACAGGCTGTCAAGCTACAGGGGGAGGCTTGGGTGGATGGGAGGCAGATGCGGGGGGAGATCAACGGAAGGACTTGTATGCATGCATATGAACATAACCAATGAATGAAAGACACTGGGGCGGGGAGGGGGGAAGCTGGGGATATGTGCTGGGGGGTGGGGGAGGCTGGGGGGAGGATAAGGGGGAGGGGGAAAGGAAAACATGTTCTACTATTATACTGCAAAAAATCAATAAAAAATAATTTAAAAAAAATAAGGAGAAAAAAAAAAGAAAATTTTCATATCCTATCTAATAAAAGATTAATATGCAAATTGACCATACCTCTGCCATGCCCACAAGCCAATCAGGCACGAGTATGCAAATTAACCCTAACCAAGATAGCTGTGGCCATAGAGAGAGCAGGAAGGAGGCTTGGGTTTCCCTGGCGATGGAGGAAGCCAAGCTTTCTGCACACCCTGGCCAGCCCAGGTCTCCACTCAATGCTACAAAGTTTCAATTATAGAAGATAAATAAATCCCAACAAAAATGGCAGCAGCCACGGAGCTGGAGAGAGCAGGAGACTAGGGTTGCCCCTGGCAATGGAGGAAGCCAAGATTTCCGCAGCCCTGGCCTGCCTTGGCCTCCACTTAAGGCTACAAAGTTTCAATTATAGAAGGTAAATAAATCCCAACAGAAATGGCTACAGCCACAGAGCAAGCAGGAGGCTTGGCTCCGCTCCAGGTTACAAAGTTTCAATTGTAGAAGATAAATCCCAGATACCAGGGCCTCCAATTGGGTCACTGAGGTGTGTGGCCAGCCTGCAAACTACCACAGGCCCCTTGCACAGGCTGCCCCACGCCCCAAGGGAACCTCCACCCTGATACAGAACACCCTTCTGGGAAAACCAGCTGGCCTCCACCCATGCACCAGGCTTCTATTTTATCTAATAAAAGAGTAATATGCAGCTTGACCATCACTCCAACACACAAGAGGGCTGCCCCCATGTGGTCAAAGATCCTGCCCCCATGTGGACACAAGATGGTCACCACAAGATGGCCAGCAGGAGAGGGCAGTTGGGAGGGACCCAGCCTACAAGGGAGGGCAGTTGGGGGCGATCAAGCCTTCAGGGGAGGGCAGTTAGGGATGACCAGGCCGGCAGAGGAGGGAAGTTGGGGGCAACCGGGCCTGCAGGAGAGGGTAGTTGAGGAGAACCCAGGCCTGCAAGAAAGAGCAGTTGGGGGGGACCAGACTTGCAGGGGAGTGCAGTTAGGGGTGACCAGGCCTGCAGGGGTGGCAGTTAGGGTCAAACAGGCTGGCAGGAGAGCAATTAGGCATCAATCAGGCTGGCAGGGGAGTGGTTAAGGGCTGATCAGGCAAACAGGCAAAAGCAGTTGGGGCAATCAAAAAGGCAGGCAGGTGAGCAGTTAGGAGTCAGCACTCCTGGATTGTGAGAGGGATGTCCAACTGCCCATTTAGGCCTGATTCTGGTAGTATTACGAAGTAAAGAGGACAGTCAAAAGGACAGAGGTGCCAAACTGAGGAGTTCTCAAAGCTGCAACAATCTGAACACAACATAAAGAACATACTTCTGGCCCTCGCTGGTTTGGCTCAGTGGATAGAGCATTGACCTGCGGAATGGAGGGTCCTGGGTTTGATTCCTGCCAAGGGCACATGCTAAGGTTGTGGGCTCAATGCCCAGGAGGGGATGTGCAAGAGGCAGCTGGTCAATGATTCTCTCTCATCATTGATGTTACTATCTCTATCTCCCTCTCCTTTCCTCTCTGAAATTAATAAAAATCTATCCCATCTCATAAAAGTAATATGCAAATTGACCGTACCTCCGATCAAGCCATGCCCACAGCCACGCCCATCAGCCAATCAGGAGCAAATTATGCAAATAAACCCCAACTAAACCCCTGGCTTAAATGGGCAGTCGGACATCCCTCAAGGGGTCCCAGATTGGAGAGGATGCAGGCTGGGCTGAGGGACGCCCCCCACCCCGTGCATGAATTTTGTGCATCGAGGCTCTAGTATTAACATAAAAGTTATGAAAGTCTAGACCATGATCCCATTATTTGTACAAAAATCTAAACAGCCCGGCCAGTGTCGAGATCCTGTATCTGGTATCTAGAAATAAATTAATTAAAAACATTTTTAAATAAAAACACCTTCAAGAAGGGAAGGATCAGAACACCCATTTTTGTGCAAAACAGCAGGCAGAGGAGGCATGTGCTCCCTGGCAAGGGGCAGTGATGGAGAACACAGGCCAGAAAGGCAAGCAGAGTCCCAGGAGCTTAAAACACCCAAGAGGCACGAGCCCTGGAGCTCAGAAGCTACCATCCAGCTGCAACTAATCCTCAACATTTTTCCAAAGCAAAACACATATCTATCAATAATGGTGGTGGTTCACTGTGTTAGCAATTCTCCAACAGGAAGAAGATGAAAAGAAGAAGGAAGATGGAAGGTCATCCATCCCCAAGGTCTGTGTATAAAAATTTCAGGTAGGGGCTGATTTTCCAAGTACATTCATCAGCCAGAGTGAGAATCATTTCAGCAGGCTAAGATGAAATAAAATGTGAAGCTCAAATTAGGTTTCCTCTATTTGAGCTTTCAATTCTTATCTCTGATCACCTTATTCACTTTTATTCTTAATAAGGTTAAGTAGGAACTACCTTGACTCTTCTCAGAGCCTGAGTGCCTCAGGTTCCATCACTATACCTGGATACTTATCAAGGATCGGGCTTAAAGGCACTCCTCTCTCCATTATTATGAGTTGGTTTTTTTTCTTTCTCTTTTTAATTTAGGGATTCCTTAAACAACTGAATTTCTTATTCTCAATTCCAGATGAAAAGCTACCACTAAAGTAACTATAATAACAGCTGGTAAGTCCATGCTAGGCCATTGAGGTAACAAAGGACATCAAGGTAGAAAGAAGTTAAGAACTTGGTGGCTGGCAGAAGGGGGTGGGAGGGGGGCTGGGAGTTGAACCCAGCCTTTGAGCCAGCAGTCTGTTCACCAGTAGGCTCTCTACTATGAAGCTAAATGAGCTTTATTCCTCCAATTTTTTGAACCCCATAGCCTGGTACAAAGTTGGAAACTAATGAACACTTAATTCATATTTACTAACAACACTGAATGGTCTTCTTTAAGTTTTAGCAATTTTATAAATTATTATAAGAATTTTCCAGCCATGGATTTCCTAAAGCAGACAAGCCCTTTCCTTTCTAAACAACCATTTTTCCTTAACTATTTTAATAAAAACTTTTTTTTTCAAGTACCAGAGAAGAAACACACATTCATTATTACAAAGTTGAAAAACACAGAAGCATTAAGGAAAAAATAAAGGCCTCCTATTCACCAAGCACACCACTCCCTAGAGGTAACCAAGACGTTAATAACATGGTGTTGGTCCTTCCATAATTTTTATATCAACACATTTTCTTTAACCATTAATTTATAGTTGAATTAAATAAAACATAAATAGTTTTAAAATAGTCACGTGATGTCTCATATCTTTACTGAAATCTCCAGCCCCTATTCTAACAAAAAAATAAGAAAACAAAAATAATCCAACACCGATCTGGCCAGTGTGGCTCAGTTGGCTGGACTGTTGTCCCACACACAGAAGGGTCTCGGGTTTAATTCCTGGTCAGGACACATGCCCAGGTTTCATATTTGATCCCCAGTTAGAATGCATGGGGAGAAACTGATGATGTGTCTCGCTTACATCGATGTTTCTTTCTCTCCCTCTCCCTTCCTCTCTCTCTCTCTCTCTCTCAAATAAATAAAAAATAATAATCCAGCACCTTTACACAGAAAAAAATGATATAAAACTAATAAAATTAGTTTTGCATATATAAAGAAATGAGTACCATTTTAAACTATGTTTTTAAATCATTCAGAGTCCCAAATAGCCAGGGCTATAGATATTTTAGCAATAACAGAGGATAGAATTGCAATTCAACTATAGACTCTAAAACTAAAACAAAATTCTAAGAATGCAGATAAGAATCTGAATTTCCTGGAAAGTTTCAAGTAACTTCAGAGAATGGTCAATTCAAAAATATAGTTCTGGTGCTCACTTTGGCACACCTATAAATTCCCTGAGATACAGGAACTGACGCAATCCAAGGAAATTTCTTTAGAATCTGGCCTCAAATCTAAGATGAAAGCATGTTCCTTTCTGAGGAAGCTGTGGGCCAGGGCAGGTTTCTGTTGGCCTGAGAATGTGTCCCCAGCTGTCTTGGGAGCAACAAAGATGAGACTGCCTAGTGCAGTTCTGACCACAGATTGGGACAACAGGTTTTGAGCCAATCCACGGTGAACAGCAAAGCACAAAAGGAATCTGTGTTGCTGTTGCCAGGAGACTGGCCATAATTGGTCAAAATACAAATACAGTTTTTCCATAAAGCTCCAGTCCCTCTTATGCCAATAAATGGCTTCGGATTTATGAATAGGCTGATTACTTTTACCAAAGTAGTGGCAAATCGAAAATACTTTTTGAGAAGAAAATTGCCAGTACTTGAAAAATATGCACCCCAGATCTTTATAAGCATCGCATAATACACCAAATCTCTTACCTTTGGCTGGCTTCTGAGTTCCCCAAAGAGATGTCATCATTGACATGAAAGAAAAGGGAAAAGATTCAAGAGAAACTTTTTTAGTTTAAAAGACTCTTTTTGAAGGGTAAAAATGATAATAAATATCATGTAAACTTTAATTAAGACTATAAAATGTTAACTTTAAAATCAAACAGCAATTTAAAATATAGGATCAATTAATATCTATTAACTAGTAGGATAGAGTGCTAATTACAGAATATTAACTTGTGCCTCTATGTTAGAAGAAAGATTAATTTTAATTTTTACTTTAATTTAATTTTAAAAATAATAATATTTCTGCCTTATACATTCTTTTATCCTTGTATATGTCTTATAAATACATATTAAAAAATCTTTACTTTTTATCATCTTATTTCACTTCCAATTAGTTTTCTCTGCTTTGATACAGCAGCAGCTTCCTCTCTTCCTACAGAGGCCTTTCACACAAAATGAATTTGAAGAAAAATAAGTCAAAGGAACAACTAATTTTTTTTGCAGTGAATTTACTGAATTACTCACTATTACTACTTACTTCCTATACTCTCTGGTTGCTTCTAACCTCCCTTCCTCCCAAAACTGCCACTTACATCTCTTCAGGTACAGGAATATAATTCAATCCAATGTAACTCTAAGGTAGTTTCAAATTTAAGAGTAAAATCATAAGGAAAGCACAAGGAACACCCCTCAACCAAATTCACCAATTGTTAACACTGCTGTGGCTAATACATCATTCTCTCCCTCCCCACCACTGTCCTCCTCTCTACATAGATACATATATACACATACACATATACACACATATGTTATTTCTTTCTTTCTTTTTTTTTAAAGAGGTTAACCAATTTTATTTCTTCTTGTTATTTCTTTCTTAACCATCTGAGAGTAAGTTACAGACATGCCCCTTCAGCTCTAAACTCTTCAGTGTACAATTCCTAAGAACAATGATGTTCACTTACAAACCAACAGTACAATATCAAAATCAGGAAACTGAAGAATAAATGAAAGTACTTTTGAAACTAGAGTGAAACAGGAACAATGACTGGAATTTTAGGAATAGTTGGTTTCTCTAGGAGGATCAAAATGCCAGCTCAAACCAAAAATTACAAGGAAATGCTTCCTTCCAACTGTCTGTAAATCTTCTTATATTTTGTCTCATAAAATAGTTTCTCCTAAAATGACTTTAATGTGCTATTTGTATTAGACAATTTCAGTAAGAACACTAAAACACAAAGGAACATCTCACAAATGAGTGACAGTTGTCTAAGAAAGATTTTATAGTAATAGCTAATGTGTCTAACATATAAAAGAAAATAATTTCTCTGGAATAAGAGATATGGGAAACCCTCCCTAGGAAGCAACTTGTGAAATACCACTAGGAGTTACTGACATATGCTATCATCTTTTTAATAGATCTTTAGAGGCCAAGCAGATTCTCATTGATTGCAGACAGCTTAGTTATAAATCTGGCTGGAGGTCAGAACAGAGCCAGCACACAAGAAATGCCCACATTAGACCAGGCACATGGCATGCTATTTCACTTAATTTCACAATAACTGTGCAAGCCCCTCTTATTATTCCAGTTTTAATGATGAGAAACTTAAGGCTCAGCAAAGTTAAATGACCTGTCCAAGATACAATAATAAGCAGCAATGACTCTGGGATGCAAAACTAGTTCTAACTCCCAAGTCCATGTTCTTTTCCTCTCCCACAATGGTCAAAACAGCCACATGAAGTTTCTTCTAGATTTAAGAATCTATGAGTCATATATTAATAACTGCTTCCATTAACAGAAATATTTTCCATGTATTAATTTCCCCCACTCCAATTATTACCCAATAAAAGATTACCACTTGGTGCTTATGCCCATGTAACTTTACTTATTCATTCTATTTACAAAAACTCCAACCTATCTTTTCTGGGAGAAAAGTAAGATATTTGGAATAATATTTCAATTTTAAATAAAATATTTTTATACAAAAATCAGCTCTTCCTAGGCAACAACCAACAAAAACTAAATCTGATAATCTATGACACATAGCAGAAGACTTCATGGGATTAACCTGTATTCAGAACATAATAATAAAAACAGAAACAAACCAATAAATTAATTACAGGGCTAAGTTTCCAGTCAGGGATTCTGGTGGCTACAGCAGTAAAGCTCAAATAACCTACAGAGCCACTGGAAACCCAAAGATGTAATTACAGCTCTGTACAAAAATAAGTAAGTAAATTAATTAAACAAAACCTTTCAAAATGTAGTTGCAATTTAATCCAGCAATGCCTCTTTTATCCCAAAATTCCTCAATAAGAAACCTCAGCTAACTATATCACAGTAGAGATTTAGGAAGCAAGGAGTATCACCCCTAACCAATCAAAAGAGATGTCACAAGGTAAAAGCATGAAAGTCTTAGTTTCTCTGTTGAGTTTAATTACTTGATATCATGGTTGTGACTTAACTTCATTTTTGAAATACCTTCAGACTTACGAAAAGTTCCATAAATAGTACAAATAATTCCTGTGTACCTTCATCCAGCTTCCTCAAATGTTAACCCCTAATACAACCAGTTATAACAATCAAAATCAGGAAATTAACCATCAATAAGATTTATTAAATGACCTAGAGCCAACCTTTTTTTGCCAACTGCCCCACTGATGTCTTTTTTCTGGTGCAGGATCACACGTCGCATTCAATTGTCACGTCTCCTCCAATCTGGGACAATTTGACTCTCCTGACCCTGACACTTGAGGAGTACTGACCAGTTACTTTGTAGAATGTCCCTTAATCTGAGTCTGCCTAATGGTTCCTCCTAACTAAATTCAGGTTATGCACTTTGGCAAAGCACAACGCAGAAGTAATGCCATGCCCTGCTCAGTGCGGCATACCAGAGGCACATGATGATGTCCCGGCCTCATTACTGAGGATGGTAACCTCTGACCACTTGGTTACAGTTGTATCTGCTAGGTTTCTCCATTGTAACACTATTAGTTTTCCCTTTGTACATTTTTCTTATAGGGGAGACAGACTACATAAATACAATATCTCACCATACTTGCACCCCAAACCTTAGCACCCATTGATGAGACCTGCCTGCAACAAATGCTGCTTCCCACCTGGTGACTATCTAGTTACTGAAGATGTTAACAGCCCAGGTGGACCAACACAGATGGATGTGCTTTTCAGTAAGAGGACAGCCTGGAAGCAACAAATGATTTGGTTGCATCTATGAATAAGCTACTCACTTCCTTCTTTTTACTCATCTGGCTTATACTCATTTCTTATTTAGGTAATAAATCACAACAAAAAATTAAGTCAAATTATATGCCTAACATTTAGAATGCCACCATCTGAAGAAGAAACTTAGTGAAGATTTTATATATGTTGGTGATCTTTGTTAATTTTTATTTAACATTACTGGCAATTACACAAATAAAACTGGTATTAGGTCCAAAAATAAACCACAAAGTATTGTGTATTTGTAAAACACAAAGCAATGTCAGTAGAATGATGTTATAAATCAATTATTGTGGTCAACTACCAAAATCAAACATTATATCCAAATACCATCACTTCTTTTAACTTTAAAGATTTAAGTTTCTGAAACCTTCATAATTAGAAATATTTGAAATCTGTTTTAACAAGATTCCACTCCACCTCACTCTATAATGGATGTATACATCACAAAGAGCTTATTCTAATACAGCCAAACTACGTAATGATGTTGTTGCTTTCTTGGACTTAGCTGGCAGTACCAGCAACCAAACAACAATGCGTGTGATGATCATCACTTTTTCTGTCACCCCTCCCCCAGTGTGCTTTTTCACATAAGAAATAAAGCTGACCCGACTGAAAATTCAGACACTGACAAGACTCACAAACGAGGCTTATCAATCTTTGCTCATCTAGCCAATTTAATAAGTACAAATATCACTAAAAGCCCTATTCATTATTTCTTTGACATTTGGAATGCTCCATTCAATTTTGAAGAATTAATTTTTAAAGTATCAGTAAGAGTGGGGTACTTTGGAGAATAGCATTCAGGATATAGTGGTTTAAAAATGCTACCACTGAAAGAATAAATCAAAGCACTGGAACTATGTAGCCTGGACCAGATCAGACTAAAGGAAGACATAATGCCCATCTTCAGATGTGAGATGACACACTCTTAGGGTAGGTAAGGGGGAAAGCAGACTTGTTCTAGGTCACTTCAGAGACTAGTCCTCCAGCAGGTCCTGCTGGAGAAAGTTAAAAGAAGAGGGAATTTCTCTTTAATATAATTAGCACTGTGGGTTTTGTTGTGTGTGTGCATTTTTTAAGACAAAACAAAACAGTAAGTTCCTATCAGTGGAATTATCTAAAGAGAGAATAGAAGAGCATCTAATGAGGATGTCGAATGAATGAGATATTATACAAGATTACTTACATAAGTTTTTATTTACAAGAAATCAAACATTCAACAAATTATATTTCAACATTTCTATCAGTGACACTTGTAGAACACTAGTATATCAGAGGTTAACGAAGGTAGGTGGTATATCATACTCCACATCATACTCTTAAAAGATTCCTCCTCTCCAGCAAGCTAGTTAACTTCCTGTATTCCACAGACCTACACTCAGATAATGCCATTCTCACTAACAACTCTGTTTATATTAAGTCCTACTCATGTGAGAGAAACTCAGAGCGAATTCATTCACCCTCAAGAATCCTTCCATAAGAACCCTAACCAAAAGTGAGTTTTTCTTCCCGAATTCCTGTAAGTTAAAATGATCTCTACTACTGCTCAGATATTACCTATCATTTTGTCACATATTATAAACTTTTTTAACATATGGGTCAGCTGGATAGATTACTGAAATACTCTTAAACTCCAAGCAAAGAATGGTCTTATAATTTTTACTTTTATCAGTATTTGTGGTTATCTAAGTTTCACATTTTATCAATCTATTTGAAGCCCGGTGTACAAAATTAGCGCACTCGGGTTGGGGGAGGGTTGTCCCTCAGCCTGGCCTGTGCCCTCTCTCAGTCCAGGAGCTCTTGAGGGATGTCTGACTGCTGGCTTAGGCTGGGGAGTGGGCCTGCTGGGGAGCAGGCCTAAGCCAGCAGTTGGACATCCTTAGCACTGGCAAGGATGTGCTCGCCAGCCATGAGCCTGGCTTCTGGCTGAATGGCACTCCCTCTCTGGGACCACAATGACCACTAGGGGACAGCCCCTGCATCATAGCAACTGGTTGTTTTTGCATATTAGCCTTTTATTACATTACTACTAAAGGCCCGGTGCACAAAATTCATGTGTGTGTGAGGCGGGGATGTCCTTTAGCCTAGCCTGCACCCTCTCCAATCTGGGACTCCTCAAGGGATGTTCAGTAAAATCGGACCTAAACAGGCAATCAGATATCCTTCTCACAATCCAGGAGGCTGGCTGCAAACTGCTCACCTGCCTGCTTCCCTGATTGCCCCTAACAGCTTCTACCTGCCAGTCTGATCACCCCCTAACCACTACCCTGCCAGCCTAATTGATGTCTAACTGCTCCCCTGCCAGCCTGTTTGCCCCCAACTTCCCTCCTCTGCCAGCCTGGTCACCCCCAACTGCCCTCCCTTGAAGGCATGGTCCCTCCCAACTGCCCTCCTCTGCTGGCCTGATCGCCCACAACTGCCCTCCCTTGCAGAACCTGGAACCTCTCAATGGTCCTCCCCTGCTGGCCATCTTGTGGCAGCCATCTTGTATCCACATGGGGGCAAGATCTCTGACCACATGAGGGCAGCTCTCTTGTGTATTGGAGTGATGGTCAATCTGTAAATTACTCTTTCATTAGATAGAATAGAGGCCTGGTGCATGGGTGGGGGCCAGCTGGTTTGCCCTGAAGAGTGTCCCAGATCAGGGTGGGGGTTCTCTTGGGGCAAGGGTCAGCCTGGGTGAGGGGCCTGTGGAGGTTTGCAGGCCAACCATGCCCCCCAGTGACCCAAGTGGAGGCTCTGGGATCTGGGATTAATTTATGTCTATAATTGAAACTTTGGAGCGGAGCCAAGCCTTCTGCTCGCTCTGTGGCAGCAGCCATTTCTGTTTGAAATTTTGTAGCCTAGAGTGGAGGCCTAGGCCAGCAAGGGTAGGCAGAAAGCTAGGCTTCCTCCATTGCCAGGGAAACCCAAGCCTCTGTTCTCTCCAGCTCAGTGGCTGACCCCATTTCTGTATCTTTTATAATTGAAACTTTGTAGCATTGAGTGGAGGCCTAGGCCAGCAATGGCAGGTGGAAAGCTTGGCTTCCTCTGTTGCTGGGGAAACCCAAGCCTCCCTCTGGTCTTAATGGCGGCAGCCATCTTGGTTGGGGTTTATTTGCATAATCTGCTCCTGATTGGCTGGTGGGCGTGGCTTGTGGGTGTAGCAAAGGTACTGTCAGATTTGCATATTACTCTTTTATTAGATAGGATATATATTATACTAGAGGCCCGGTGCAAAAATTTGTGCAGGGGTGGCAGGGGATGTCCTTTAGCTCAGCCTGCACCCTCTCCAATCTGAGACTCCTCAAGGGATGTCCAGTAGAATCGGGCCTAAACGGGCAGTCAGATATCCTTCTCACAATCCAGGACGCTGGCTCCAAACTGCTCACCTGCCTCCCTTCCTGATTGCCCCTAATTGCTTCTACCTACCAGCCTGATCACCCCCTAACCACTACCCTGCCAGCCTAATTGATGTCTAACTGCTGCCCTGACAGCTTGTTTGCCCCCAATTTTCCTCCTCTGCTGGCCTGGTCACCCCTAACTGCCTTCCCCTGCAGGTCTGCTTCCTCCCAACAGCCCTCCCCTGCTGGCCTAATCGCCCACAACTGCCCTCCCTTGCAGGCCTGGAACCTCCCAACAGCCCTCCCCTGTGGGCCATCTTGTGGTGGCCATCTTGTATCCACATGGGGGCAGGATCTTTGACCACATGGGGGCAGCCCTCTTGTTTGTTGGAGTGATGGTCAATCTGCGTATTACTCTTTTATTAGATAGAATAGAGGTCAGGTGCATGGGTGGGTACCAGCTGGTTTGCCCTGAAGGGTGTCCTGGATCAGGCTGGGGGTTCCTTTGAGGCATGGGGGGGGCCTGGGCAAGTGGCCACCCCCCTTCCCCCAGCGACCTAAGCGAAGGCCCTGGGATCTGGGATTAATTTATGTTCTACAATTGAAACTTTGTAGCCTGGAATGGATCCAAGCCTTCTGCTCCCTCCGTGGAGACAGCCATTTCTGTTTGGGTTTATTTAAATTCTATAATTGAAACTTTGTAGCCTAGAATGGAGGTCTAGGTGCTAGGGCTGCAGAAGCTTGGCTTCCTCCATAGCCCGGGCAACCCTAGCCTCTGCTCTCTCCAGCTCCGTGGCTGCCACCATTTCTGTTGGAATATATCTTCTATAATTGAAACTTTGTATCTTTGATTGGAGGCCTAGGCTGGCAAAGGCAGGAGGAAAGCCTGGCGTCCTCGTTGCCAGGAAAACCCAAGCCTCTCTCCTGCTCTCCGTGGTCACAGCCATCTTGGTTGGGTTTTATTTGCATAATTTGCTACTGATTGGTTGATGAGCATGGCTGTGGGCATGGCTTGATAGGAGGTATGGTCAATTTGCATATTACTCTTTTATTAGAGAGGCTAGAATAGTTCATCAGGGTCCTTGACTGCGGTAATGCGGTGATATTTCTCCTTGATTGAATTGGATTTATCTAAAAAAGGTTTTTACTGAATATGAAATTTATTAACTCTCGTCCCCTCCCCTCACCCTTTCTAGATCCAGATCCATATTCAGTCTCCAAACCAGAGGTCACACCCTCAAGGTCCACAAATCCAATATAGCCCACAGTTATATATATATATTTTTTTTTTAGTTGACCAAAAGTAGAAAATCAGAAGATTTCATATTAGAATTCTCTTGAAAATTCAGAATATCTGGAAACACTAGGCCTTAATTCCCACATACTGACACTGCTATCTTCCACATGGACCTGCCAGGCAAGCAGCCGAGTTTCAAACTCCTGCTATTAAGAAAGAAAGCAGAACAGGATTTTCTTCATACTCAAAAAAATTAGAGACTCATAAATTCACATCAATAAAGAGATGGTTTCCAAATCTAATCCCAAGAATCTAAAATGGAGTGCCACCACAATCATATCAGTATTATACTACAGAGTCTGCCCACCCAATTACATAATGCAATCCCCTTTAATTCCTCAACATACAATCCTAGCTATCAAATCCTAACCAGGAATCCCAAACTGAAATGTCCCTTGCAGCATTAATGTCATTGGAATTAGTAGCCCTTGCCTTTACAATAAGCATATTGAAAAGAAATTCATATATCTAGAATTCAGACCTAAACTGGAAAACCTTGGGGCTTCTAGGGGAACAAAAGCATACTTTAAAAGGCCTGGAGCACATACATTCGTATACACTCAATAAATGTTAGATATCATTATTGTGATTTTGATCCATGATGCAATGGGGTTTAAGACAGCTAGCAGATTGATAGAAAATGAAATTTCTATCTCATTGCTAGAATTATTCCCCAAATCCATTACCTATTGAAGATTTCCTTAGCTTCCTTACATGAAGAGTCAATTTCCATTCCCAATAAATAATTACTACTTACAAGAGCATAAACTGCTTAATTAACTAACTAAAGATTACTGTGTTTACCTCTTTCCTGGAATATGGTTTTCATCTTTGAAATGTCTCTCAAACCCATTCACTCTTTCATTCAGCAATATTTACTGAGTATTCTATATATATATAAAATCATAAGCAACAGGCCGACCAGCTGGTAGCTATGATGCACATTGACCACCAGGGGACACACATTCAATGCAGGAGGGGAAACCATGGGCATGGAAACATGGAACAGACTGATGAATCTAAGAAGGAAGAGGGGGAGGGCAGGAAGAGGTTAACCAAAGATCTTATATGCATACTAGAGACCCTATGCATACTGGGGTCCCTAAGCCTGTCCTGCACGGATTGGGCAAAACCAGTTCTCTGACATTTCCCAAGAGGTCCTGTTTTGCAAGAGGGCCCAGGCCAGGCCAAGGGACCCCACTGGTGCACAAATCTGTGCACCGGGCCTCTAGTCTACTATAAAACAGATGCTAATCTCAATATTGGAGAAACTATTGAGCAAATCAGATAAAAACCCTAGCCCTATAAGATGTCAAATTATATTACAATAGAATAAATATGGAATATAATAATGCTATAGAAAAAAGTAAAACAGGAAAGGGGTCAGGGGATAAGGAAGGAAGCTGGGGTTGACCTTTTGGTCAGGAGGAGCTTCATGGAATGGTGTCTGCACAGAGGCCTGTGGGAAGTAATGGAGTGAGCCATACAATTAGGCAGCACACACAGTAATGCCTTATTTCATCTCCACATAGCTTCCCAATTGTGCTTCGGCTGCCTCCAGTCTCTTTTCTACGATTCTTCACTCACCCAATATGTATCTGAACCACATAGGACTGGTCGGGTCATAATTCTGCCTAAAAACCTTCATTGGCTCCATATTCACTATAAGATATTCAAACTCCTTAAGCAAGAATGGCTTCACACTGGCCTGCATGGCTCAGTGGTTGGGCGTCGCCCTATGAACCAGGTTTGATTCCTTGTCAGGGCATATGCCCAGGTTACAGGCTCCATCCCAATCAGTCTCCAGTGTAGTATGCAGGAGGTAGCTGATGAATGATTCTCTTTCATCATTGATGTTTCTATTTCTTTCCCTCTCCCTTCCTCTGAAATATATATATCTTAAAAAAAAAAAAAAAAAAAAAAAGACCAGCTCTCCACAATATCACCTCTTCTCACCTCTTCAGAGACAGAGATGAGAAGCTGAGAAGCTGAGACAGCTGGAATTTGCTGGCCAGAGAGAAGAAATCCAGAGAAAGAACTCAGGAATCTGACTGTTTCCCCTCCCCTGGCGCTCACCCTTTTTGACTGAATACTAAATTGTAAATAAAGGTGAGACTCCAAGGGGCCATATATACATATATACTACCTGGGAAAGAACTACTACTGGAAAATAAAGTATAGAATGAACAATCTACAGAGCTCATCATACAGGGACTAGAGTTACAACCAGTCACAGCAGAAAGATCTTGAATGCTAGGGGGCATTTGGTGTAGAGCCCAGAAAAGCCACAAGTTAGGATTAGGGCTAAACTCATCCTAGTGAAAAGGCTACTCTGGTCCCAACTCAACAAAGCTTTACAACAAGCCAAGCCCTAGCCAGTATGACTCAGTGGATAGAGTGTCGGGCCTAGGACTGAAGAGTCCTTGGTTCAAGTCTGGTCAAGGGCAACATACCTCAGTTGCAGGCTCCAACTGCAACCAATCGATGTGTCTCTCTCACATTGATGTTTCTCTCCATAAGTCTCTCCCCTTCCCTTCCACTCTCTCTAAAAATCAATGGGAAAAAAATATCCTCAGGTGAGGATTAATTAAAAACAAAACAAAACAAAACAAAAAGCTATAGAAAGAGGAAAAGAATTAGGGATTAAATTGAGGCCACTACCAGGAAGTGGCAATGTTTCACAGCCTATGAACAAAGCTGCAGAGGTAGATATTGTGACAAACAAAAAAAATGCCTGAACCAACAAGAGCCAGAGAGAACCCTGACCAAGAAAATCCCTACATTAGACTAAAAGGATTGTTTAAACTTCATCTATCAATAAGCATCCCAGGTTTCTTTATGCTTTGTGTGAATTAGACAATAACAGGCTACTGAAGAGATTGGAAAGAGGAATCAAATAATCACAAAGTTCAATTAAAACCTTGGCATTTTCTTAAGAATTACCAATTTTGATGTCTTTAAAAAATACAGTAGCTCTGGCCACTGTGACTCAGGTGGTTGGGTGTCTTCCCACTCATCTAAAGGTCGCCAATTCAACTTCCGGTCCAGGCCCAGGCCCAGGTTGTAGGTTCCGTCTCCAGTAGGGGATGCAGGAGGCAGCCAATCCAATGTTTCCTTCTCCACTGATTTCTCTCTCTCTCCCTAACCCTTTCCCTCTCTCTAAAAATCAATTTTTTATCTAAGAAAAAAGGCAATCGTTTTAAAGATATAAACAACCTAATATATTCTAAAGAAATGTTTATGTGGGTTTTAACAGTTTTATTGAGATATAATGTATATACCATAAAATCATTCATTCTCAGTGAACAATTCAATGAATTTTAGTAAATGTACAGAGCTGTACACCCCTCACCACAATCTACTTAGAGAACATTTTCCTCACTCCAAAATGTTCCCTCAGTCTGACTGCAGTCAACCACAGGTCCTACCCCGGCCCCAGACAACCATTGATCTGCTTTCTGTTTTTTGTCTTTTCTGGACATTTTATATAAATGGAATCATACAAAATGTGGTCTTTTCATCTGGTGCCTTTCACTTAGCATGTTTGTGAGATTCATCCATGTTGTAGCATGTTATCAGTTCTCCGTTCCTTTGCATTGATGCTGAAGAGTATTTTGTTCATGGACTTAACAGCTGAAGTCCCAAGAAGCTTTCAATATAAATAATTCACCAGCGGATAGGCATCTGGGTTGTTTCCAGTTGAGAGCTATTCTGAATAGAATACTTTCATTTCCTTTGCATAGATATCAAGGAGAAGAGCAGTTGAGTCACAGGGCAAGTGTATATCTATCATGTTAGGAAGCAATCAAGCTGTTTTCCAAAACGTCTGTACCATTTTACATTCCCACCAGCAATACAGTTACAGTTGCTCCACATCTTTCTTCACCATCACTTAGTGCTGTCTGTCTTATATATAGTTAGACTTTCAAGTGTGTATGAAGTGGCACCTCATCAAGAAACGTTTAATTTGCATTTCCATTAAGACCAATGAATGAAGTTGAAAGCCTTTTAAGAAGTATTTAAATTTCACTTCAAAGGCAAAAAAAAAAAATTCTCACAATGTAGTTTCTATCTTTATTTTTAGACTATTACAGGATTGACAAACTCTTGTTCAAATCCTCACTTTTTTTGTATTCTCATTTATACTTAGTTCTCTATACCATTCCTATTATTTCATTTATTACTTTTACCTCTAACCATTTTTGTGCATCTTCACAGTTTCTGTGAAAGCATTCATTTTTATTCCCTTAGATACCTAAGAGTAACGCTGCAGGGTCATATGGTCAGCATGTATTTAACTTCACACTTAATACTTGTTTTACGGTCCATTTGTATAAAACTGCTTATTTAAAATTCAGGTCAATCTGTTTTGGACCAAGATCAATATATACAAATTTATTTTAGTAATTACTGACATCCACACTGGATGATTCAGCACAGACACCTGAATCACTATGTCAAAGTACTCTTTATTGCATTAAGTCTAACTATGAAAACACCTATAATCAGATGGTGCCATGGACTTAACAGCTGAAGTCCCAAGAAGCTTTCAATGTAAATAATAAAATAACAAACACCAGCTTGTCTTCATGGCAGGATGCTGTAGGAAAAAGCACTCTATGCTTGCAATTAGGGCTAGTAACCCTTCGTTGAGTTTTCATTACGCATTGCATTAGCTTTGTGATCCTAACAGTCACTTACCCTCATCAGACCTCTCTGCTACTTCAGTAATCAGGTGGGGCTACTCCTACATACTCAATGTCACACTTCAATTTCATATGGGGAGGGGGCGAGGGACAGAGCTTGGGAGCTCGGCTTGGGTTCAAATCTAGATTCAATATATATTCATTCTCTTATCAGGTCCAAGAACTACGGCAGATGCATTCGTGTATTCTTTTCTTTAACCTCACAACAACCCTAAAGGATAGATCCTATCAACAGATTTAAGTCTGTAGTTTTCATATCTTTATTAACAACAGAAGAGCTACCTTTTATTACTGAGTGTCAAATACTTAGTAGACTTTAGTTCTAATCCTCACACCACCCCTATGGTAGGTCTTACACTCTCTTTTGTAGAATAGTGAGAAAAGAACAGCACAGAAAGGTTATATAATTTGTTCAGTGACAAAGTTGGATTCAAACCGAACTTTCCCTTTCTAAAACTACGCTCTTTCTACTTGAACAGTCTGCTTCTCTTTCTCTATGGCAAATGATGTGGGAGAAAAAGTTAAAGACAACTTGGCTTGTTTCAGGAAACCTGAGGAAGGACACTTGTTTAAAATGACCTGATTTCTGTCAAAACTGGTTTGGCTCAGTGGATAGAGCATCGGCCTGAGGACTGAGGGGTCCCAGGTTCGATTCTGGTCAGGGCATGTACCGTGGTTGCGGGCACATCCCCGGTGGGGGGTGTGCAGGAGGCAGCTGATCGATGTTTCTAACGTTCCCTTCCTCTCTGTAAAAAATCAATAAAATATATATTTTTAAATGACCTGATTTGAGTTTTCTTCTTTTTTGTCTCTCCTCCCCTTCCCCTTGCAAATAAAGTAGGCAGCAAGAGAAAGTGTGCTACAAACCAGGGAAAGCTAGGTGGATAAGTTTATACAGTGGCACACAGCTGAAACTACATGGCGAGTTTCAACTTAATTGAAATCTTGTTTGGGGGAAGATTGCCCCCTCTTCTGCTCTTGCCCAACCTATGCTAGCTTCCCCAAAACACTTGGTCTTAAATGAACTGAGAGGGCCAAGGAGAGAATATTTGATTCCTCATTCTCCGTTTTCAGATAATCCAAGTAACACTCCTGATGTCTCTAAGCCCTTTCACTGTATCCTCCTGAGGAAAGAAATAAAGAATTATCAAATTAATTGTGTTAAACAGAAGGAGCGGGGTCCACCAGCACTGCTCCTTCACACCATGCAAGGGCCTGCAGGTGTCTAGCTTGCCTGGGTAAAGCTGTAAACCAGGGGTCCAGTACCAGGAAGCCCATTTCACCAACAGTCTTAAAGCCATTTTCTCCAACAGCCAAATCAGTAACTGAGATAAAATGGGATGCAGGAAAACACAGTGGTAAAGAGATTAGCTCCGGGATTAAATTGCTGCTTTTGAATCCTGGCTCCACCTGGTACTATGTGATCCTGGGCACATGCTCCAGTTTCCCTTATCTGTAAAATGTAGACAACAGGAGAACTTATTTCATAGGATTGCTATGAAGATTAGAACAGTACCTGGCACAGGAAAAGCAGCAGCACGTGTTAGTGTTTTAACTTTTGATTTGTATATTTCCTCTCTCTATCTTACTGATCCCATGACTACCAGTTCAGAATTGAGGTGGGAAATAAAGGGAATGGTGTGCATGCGCTTTCTAAAACCCCAACAGAGAGAAGACTCTCTTTCAAAAGTAAGATGATGAATGCTTTTGACTATGATAACAAGGGGAAGCAAATGTCTTGTTTTATTTTATAGTCAACTAGTTTGGAGAAAATGCCACAGTTAGAGCTGGCCCAGAGGAGACAAGGCACTGGGTGCAGGGGTTAAAATCCCCCCAGTCACATTCCACCAGTTGGAAATTCATTTGCACATGTTCTCCAAGGCAGAGGGCTATTAGGACACCCCTCCAAATGATTCATTCTGTTGTATTAATTATATTAGTCACTCACTAATATAAATTTGGTGGCTTTTCTTAACACCACCTCTCCCATTCCTGTTTTTTGAGTATCAACTGATTTCCCCCTTGAACTGCTTAAACCTGCTTCCTATCTGAAACACCTATTGGTCTTGGGACATTATGAGTACAGTTGCATTATGCTTACGGGATAAGAGAATTTACAGCAATTAAAAATGAAAATATAAGGTTCCCAGAACTCCTTGCATGTTTCCTTATAACATGTTTAGCTGCTGGCTATAACACTGTATCAACTGCTTACAAGTCTGCCTCCATACCAGCTTCTTCATTTTTTTTTAATTTTTTTTTAAAGAAGAACAAGGGAGGGGGGAGAAAGAGAGAGAAAGAGAGAGAGAGAGAGAGAGAGAGAGAGAGAGAGAGAGAGAGAGAGAGATTTGCTGTTCCACTTACTTATGCATTCACTGGTTGCTTGTTATGTGTGCCATGACTGAACATCGAACCCACAACTTTGGTGCATCCCAATCACACTCTAATTGAGCGACCCAGACAGGGCCCAGCTTCATTATCTTGATATATCTCAGCACCTAAATTTAGTTGACTGCCTGCCAAATTGTAGGCATTCAGTGAATGTGTACTGAATGAGAGACTAGGAGTGAGGTTAACCATGGCTACATTCTCTCTAAAGTAAAATCTTCCCTTGTAAGTCTCCTCAAATCTCCAGACACCACTTTTTCTATGTATATCTTTATCAACATGCTGTCCTCATATTGTTACACACTGAACTCTAAACTACCAATTTCCTTAAGAAATCATGATCTAAAACCTAAAAAAGAGCCAGAAAATGTAAATTATTCCTCATTGAATTTCAGATAACAATTATATAGGAACAGGTCTAAAGAACCACAAGACAGAAAGCTCTGAGAGAGAGATCTTTGGAGAAAATTAATAAAGTGGTATAACTTAGAATTTGAGAAGGAAAAATTTAAGAATGTCTATAGACAGAATAAAAGATAAAACTCCAGGAAAAATAACAAGCTATTCAAGTGAGTCATGGTCCAAATACAAAGCAAACAAAAATGTGATATACTGTGATGCAATTGATGGAACTTATGATAATTTATTTAAACTTTATGCTATAACACACTCCATCAAACAGCTTATGGGTTGTGATAATAAACCCAGATAAGGACAAGCAATCCTAAACACTACCTGGTTTAGCATTGAGATAGAGAGAAGGATGGATAGATGGATGGATGGGTGAATGGGTGGATGGTTGGATCGGTGGGTGGGTGGGTGGATGGATGGATGGATGGATAAATGGAAAAATGGACAAGTAGGCGGATGGGGAGGTGTAGGGATGAATACATACATATAGACAAATTAATGTCAACTTACGAAAAAAGCAATTAGGCTGTGAAATAGAAAAAAGGGAAGAGCTTGGTAAAGAAGGAACAATGTTTAAAATGTACTTACAAAGAAATAGAGGTTTCAATATGTTATGTAGAAACATCACAGAAATGACCAACAGAAGAAATAAAAATTATATAAAGTGGTAGGAAAGCCCTAGCAGGTTTGGCTCAGTGGATAGAGCATTGGCCTGTAGACTAAAGGGCCTCAGGTTCAATTCCAGTCAAGGGCACATGCCCGGGGTTGCGGGCTTGATCCTCAGTGGGGGGCATGCAGGAGGCCGTCAGAAAATGGTTCTCTCTCATCACTGATGTTTCTATCTCTCTTTCCCTTCCTCTCTGAAATCAATAAAAATATATTCTTTAAAAAACAGTAGGAAAATATGTTGTACATATAAACTAAAATCTTCAGGGAGTCATTGAATAATGTCTAAGAATAATAAATCAAGATATGCACATACTGGCTAGAATAACCGTTACATTTTTTTGCTTATGTACCTAAAAAAACCTTGTAATCCTCTCACTTTTTAAAGTTCTCACATAACATTTTTCAAAAATGATTTAAATAACTGAAAAAGATATAATTTCTGAAATATTATATTTTAAAATAAAATTCCCTTTAATATATCCCTCAGAAGCCAAGTAACATAAATGTCTATAAATTTGGGTAATGATATTTTATTACTGTCAAACTATTTTTTAAATGAAAAAAAAAAACTTCTTTTATAGTCAGTAGTTTTATGTCTTCACTTTCTCCCCATGAACTCATATTCCCATTCCACAAAGTATTTTATCCTAATCATTCTTTTCTGCAAAAATATCCATATAAATTAAAAAATTTAATTTAGCTGGTTATTTTTCTTCTGCATTGAACTATCAATACTCCTAGTAGTACATGATTGATCAGAACAAAACAAATATATTTCCATTTTCGGTAAACATCAAAAGTAAAAATTGTATTGGAAAAGCATCTTTTTAAAAATATATAATTTACTGATTTTTTTACAGAGAGGAAGGGAGAGGGATATAGAGTCAGAAACATCGATGAGAGAAAAACACACCCCCTACTGGAGATGTGCCTGCAACCAAGTTACAATGCCCTTGACCAGAATCCAACTTGGGACCCTTCAGTCCACTGAGCCAAAATGGTTAGGGCAGGGAAAGCATCTTTTAATGAAATGAATCCATGGGATGACTGACTTATGACTAAAATGAAAGAGCAATGAGCATGAATTTGAGTCCCCCTTTTTTTTTCCTTAACAAAAGTAAAGCAATGAAAACCTTGCTCAAATATAGAGGATGAAACTAGAAGGAGGTGTGTCATAGCAACATCACTCAAATCTTTGCACTCCTGCCATGATACATGCTCCCCCAAAAAACATACAATGATCTAATATCAAATATTATTTTTAAAGATATATAAGCTAATGAAGCAATTAGAACTCTTACAAGCAAAGAATTGGAAACTATCTGACTTATAAAAGGAGTTGGGACCCAGGTTATAGTGTACTCATTTGCTCTGTTACTTGGATACATGCCAAAGACTTCATCATAACTTATCAAGTTAATTACATCTGCTATTGTTTCACTTAATGGAACTTTGCCTAACCCCTGAATTTCAGAAAGAGTTGAGAAAAATCAAAACTTAATTATACCTTTGACAAAATATCATTATTTAACAAAATGATTTCATCTTATGATGTGATTTAAATATATTTTCTTCCAAATGTTGAATATTTAGCTGATTAAGTTATGGAAATATTTGCCTTATAATCTAACTAGAATGTGCCTTTATCATCAAATCTTTATCTTATATAACTTATCAAACCTTGATTATATTACTTTTTTTTAAAGAGCAAAGTGGGATATATATATATATTTTATTGATTTTTTACAGAGCAGAAGAGAGAGGGATAGAAAGTCAGAAACATCGATGAGAGACATCGATCAGCTGCCTCTTGCACGCCCCCTACCGGGGATGTGACCGCAGCCAAGGTACATGCCCTTGCCGGAATTGAAACCGGAACCCTTCAGTCCGCAGTCCGACGCTCTATCCACTGAGCCAAACCGGTCTCGGCGATTATATTATTATTTTTAAAATCCAGTAAAACAAACATATTTTCTGTAAAATAACCTGATTTCTTTTTTAATATATATTTTTATTGATTTCAAAGAGGAAGGGAGAGGGAGCGAGAGCTGGAAATATCAATGATGAGAGAGAATCATCAATCGGCTGCCTCCTGTACGCCCCACACTGGGGATCGAGCCCACAACCTGGGCATGTGCTCTGACCCGGAATCGAACCATGACCTCTTGGTTCATAGGCCAATGCTCAACTACTGAGCCATGCTGGCTGAGCCTGACCTCATTTTAAATCTAAACAAAAGTTTCAATTTAAAGAGAGCTATCTTATAGAATAAATTTTATAAGAGATTACTAAAAAGTAATCAAGAGATTTAAATTATATACATCTAGTAATTTTAAATGGATAAAAGACAAGATAGGACAATATGCTATTTATCATTAATTTGTAATAATAAAAGTTAATCTGTAACTAAGCTACTTACAAACAAGGAGTATGATAAAGATATGGTACTTATTGGATTAACATGTGTATTGAACTCTGGTATACTAAGTTTAGAAATAATTTTAAAAGAATGATAAAGAAGTCCATTAACTTTTTTAAACATTAAGATTAGGCTTTTCCTATGCACTTAATGAAAGAAAAGCATAAAGTGAACTATAAACTACTCAGTAGTTGGCATAAAATATTAATTTTTTATAGCTTGAAATAAGACGAAAATCATAATTGCAATACTTCATGGTATGATTTATAAAAATAGGTCTTAACTGCCTTATTGAATAAGTACATCAAAAAACTTGAATGAAATGCCATAAAAACTTACACTTAGCCAATATATTCTAAAAGAATAATTCCAGTTTTCCAAGTTAGAGATGAGTATTCAGGATAGGAAGAAAGGGAAGGGGAAGGGGAAGGGGAAGGGGAAGGGGAAGGGGGAAGGGGAAGGGGAAGGGGGAAGGGGAAGGGGGAAGGGGGAAGGGGAAGGGGGAAGGGGAAGGGGGAAGGGGAAGGGGAAGGGGGAAGGAAGGGAAGGGAAGGGAAGGGAAGGGGAAGGGAAGGGAAGGGAAGGAGGGAAGGGAAGGGAAGGAGGGAAGGGAAGGGAAGGGAAGGGAAGGGAAGGGAAGGGAAGGGAAGGAAGGAAAGGAAAGGAAAGGAAAGGAAAGGAAAGGAAAGGAAAGGAAAGGAAAGGAAAGGAAAAAACCTGTTTCGCCTGGAAGGTGTGGCTCTGGTTGAGCAGCAAACCATTGCACCCAAGAGGCCATTGGTTCCCAGTCAGGGCACATGCCTGGTTGCAGGCTCAATCCCCAGCGGCCATTTGAAGATGTTTCTCTCTCATGGATGTTTCTATCTCTCTTTCCCTCTCCCTAACCCTCTCTCTAAAAAATAAATAAATAAAAGCATACTTTAAAAAAAGAAAAAAAAACTGTTTTCTTTTTCCAGCATAAAATCTACAATTTGGTAACTGCAATTAACAATAAAATTTAAAAGGGATCTACTTATTAAGAAACCATAGTTTAAATCAGAACATAAATCTTATAAGATAAAAGTGAAAAATAAAAATATAGGAGTGAAAAATACAAAAGGTAATACAGGGAACATATCTGAGTGACTATGGAGATGAAATTTTTAACATTTTGTCTTGACTGACCAGAAAATCATCATTGCTTTATGGTACATTAAAAACAACACAACAATATTTCTGACCAGAAATACCAGGGAGTCTGAGAGTAAGAGGCATCTCTCCCAAGCCTATGAAAGTAATGAAAAAGCTAGAATAGTGTAGGTGAGTGTGCAGGGAAAGAACATTTATGGGCCTTCCCTACCACCACCCACCCTCCCACTCCACCCTGGCCAACACACACACACACACACACACACACACACACACACACGCACGCACGCTCTTAAGACATGTCTGTCAAATAAATGAGGCCACATGCTGAACCTGGACTCAGCCAATAGAAAGGTTTGTATCCAGAAATCAATTGACTTAGCCTAGTAGTCAGCAAACTCATTAGTCAACACAGCCAAATGTCAACAGTACAACAATTGAAATTTCTTTTGAGAGCCAAATTTTTAAAACTTAAACTTCTTCTAACGCCACTTCTTCAAAATAGACTCACCCATGCGATGGTATTTTGTGGAAGAGCCACACTCAAGGGGCCAAAGAGCTGCATGTGGCTCACAAGCCGCAGTTTGCCAACCACTAATAGCCCCTCTGTCAATGCAGAATGTGGATTAGCTTTGTTTTAAAACCTTCCTTTAGCTCCAGTCAAACATATTGCGGAAAATTACAGATCCTGGTTATTTATCTGCCGGACAGTCATATAAGTTCACATTTTTTGAGCCCTCTTAAATCTGTTTGAGAACTCACTATACTGCCAGAGACCTCTTCCTGGGCCTAGGAAGTCAGGACTTACTGAGGTGTTTGCTGTATTTCACATCAAAGATGAGGCAATCCTGCTCTAGATCCTGAATGCATCGACCTAAAAACTTTCCCTCCCATTTCTCTGAAGTTTTCTTAAACTGATTGCTAGCAAATGACCAGATTTTGAATGTTTCTTTTGCTGTGACAAGGTCTAAGTATCTTTTACAACTGTAAGCTTAGTCATCATACAATGTAAAATTTGGAAACCTTTCCACTGGTATTCCTATCTTGACAAGGGCTAAGGGGGTGCTTACTGTAACATTAACTGATGATTACAATACAGTCCTGCTGAATAATAAAGACTCTTCAATGGGGATGGATACTTATAACACAGGAATCAATCCAGCCAAGTACATATTTAAAACTGGCTGCTGAAAATCTCTACTCAGAAATACTGAACTTTCATATCCTATTTTGTGGCTATTTTCTAACTTGAAAACATAAATATGTAGATTCCCACAAGCTGGAAAACTCTTTTTGCCTGCTCTTAATGCTCAGTGTTCAGGCCTCTTACCACCTCTGGCCGGTATCATTTTAACAGTCTGACCTGATTTTCCTATCTCCAATCATGCTCCCGCCTAATCTGTCCTCCACACTGTCATCAGTGTAATCTTGTATTGAGTTGTTTTGAGTTCAGTGGAGCCAGACAAGGCCTAGTTGTGACTCTGTGCAAGATACTTAATCTCTCCCTGTCTGTTTCTCCACCTGTAAAGTGCAAATACCAATAGGATTGCTGTGAGGATTAAATAACTAAGCATGTGTAAAGTGCTCATAAATATGACTACTTAATTATGTCACTCACATGTGGAAGAACCTTCTAGGCCTTGACCTCCTTCATGTGTGGCTCCATTCTGTCTTTCCCCTACTACCCCACATCGTCATGCTATTCTCTATATCTAAAATATCATTATTTCTGAACCAGACAGAATAAAGCCCTAATCACTTATTTTTCTGTGATCTCTTTTTTTACCTTAAAGAATTACAACTTTCATTCTTTCTCCCCATTTTTTTCTAATAGCCATAGTACATCATTGCATTCATGTATGTCTAGATCAGTGATGGGCAACCTTTTGAGCTTGGTGTGTCAAAATTCGCCAAAAAACCGAGCATAACTCGGGTGATGTGTCACTTCAAGAAAAAAAAGCATACTTCTCTGTATGAGACCGCATGCGGCCACATGTCATCGAAAATGGCTACGCGTGTCAGTACTAACACACGTATCATAGGTTCGCCATCACGGGTCTAGATCCTCTTCATATTGTCCTTATTTCAGACGAGACGCTTTTGCCTTTATTTTAAAACACTTCATAGCCTCTCCTATGGAATCTTTTGTACATTGTATTATTTGTATAGTCTCATGATCTCTAGAAAATTATACAAAAAAAGAAAAACAGTGATAAATGATGTGTTTTAATCAACACGTAGGAATAATTAGTTAAAACTTGACATCCTAATTATAAATATACACCCCAGGGTTGATTAGGTAGCATATGAAAGATGTAATCAAGAACACACACTCTAGAGTAGGGATTCTTAACCTGGATAGAATAAATTGACATCTATAAAGATGGATGGGGAAAAAGTTATAGTTTTATCTTTTGCTGACTTCTGAAAATTAACGATTACTCTCAATTCCAAATGTAGGTAATGAAAACAGGATTAGCAGTAACTATGTCACCAATAAAAATCACAGCTATTTCACCCAGCCAGCATGGCCCAATGGCTGAGTGTCGACCTATGAACCAGGAGGTCACAGTTGGATTCCGATGGTTGCTGGCTCAATCCCCAGTAGGGGGCATGCAGGAGGCAGCAGATTGATGATATTCTCTCATCATTATTGTTTTTTTTTCTTTTTAAACATATTTTTATTGATTTCAGACTGGAAGGGAAAAGGAGAAAGTGATAGAAATGATGAGAGAATCATTGATTGGCTGCCTCCTCTACACCCATCAGGATCGAGCCCACAACCCAGGCATGTGCTCTTGACTGGAATGGATTCCAGAACCCTTCAGTCCACAGGCCAACACTCCATCCACTAAGCCAGACCAGCTAGGGCTCATCATTAATGTTTCTATCTCTCTCCCCCTCTCCTTTACTCTATGAAATCAAGAAAAACATCATTTTTTAAAAATTATAGCTATTTTCATATCAATTGTTGCAAATATCTTGCATTTACATGCATCACAACTTTGAAATTTAAGCAATTATTCCAAAAATAGATCTTGTCAGTTCATACAGTAATAAAGAGGCATATATTACTGTATTACAGATATTTTATTTTTTTCTGATAACTACATATTATATTTGCTTTCCTTTGTAATCTTTTTTTTAAAATATATTTTATTGATTTTTTACAGAGCAGAAGGGAGAGGGATAGAAAGTCAGAAACATCGATGAGAGAGAGACATCGATCAGCTGCCTCTTGCACGCCCCCTACTGGGGATGTGCCCGCAGCCAAGGTACATGCCCTTGCCGGAATCGAACCCGGGACCCTGCAGTCCGCAGTCCAACGCTCTATCCACTGAGCCAAACCGGTCTCGGCTCCTTTGTAATCTTTTGCATTTTACCCTTTTAAAAGATTATTCTGAGAAGGGTCCATAGAATTTATTTCATTGTCAAAGAGGTTCATGACAAAAATAGATTTAAAATTTCTCTTAAAACAGGTTTTACATGCCTTCAGCTATCTTTTTCATTAATCAGCACAAGGAATGTCAGAAATACTTTTTCACTGGTACAACACACAGTGTTAAATCTGTCAGAAATACCATAAACCATGTAAAACAAACTGGAAATATTACATAGGTATCTCCATTCTTGAAGAACAAAGTATGAAACTTATAACCCTGGCATCCAGTGCCACTGGTTTAATATTCTTGGTTGAGGGCTCTACCCTGACCTGAATTCAGATTCTGTCACATAATTCTAACCAGAGGGTATTGCATCCTGCTACATTTGTCAAGGGAAACTTTCTAAGAAAGTGATAGAAAGCTATGACTTCGCTGAGCTTATAGGAACAGGTTATATAACTAATGTTGTGCCTATACTATCTAATAAAAGAGTAACATGCAAAATGTGACCTACC
The DNA here is from genome assembly GCA_027563665.1 of Antrozous pallidus. NCBI lineage: Eukaryota > Metazoa > Chordata > Mammalia > Chiroptera > Vespertilionidae > Antrozous > Antrozous pallidus. The sequence continues at coordinate 79,362,557 of CM050516.1, read as the reverse complement.
TTGGCTCCTGATTGGCTATGCTACCAGCCAATCAGGAGCAGGAGGCAGGGCCAAGAGGTGGGGCTGAGCTGAGCAAGGGCTGGGCCCTGGGGGTGGAGACAAAGCAGTAGCAGCAGCGAGTGCGAGGGTGCCCTGTCCACCCCAGCAGTGTGCGGAGGCAGCTGGGCAGGGGCAGCAGCTGGGAGCGCCCCACGGCCCCCGTGCGCTGCATGTGAAAGTGGCAGTGAGCACCCAGTCCCTGTGGTCACAGGCAGCTGGGACTGAGCTGAGCAGGGAGATGGCTGGGTGCCCAAGGCCAGCTTTAGGCCTTGGGCAGGCTGGGGGTGAGCCATCAGTTGGACATCCCCTAAGGGCTCCCAGTATGTGAGAGGGTGAAGGTTGGGCTGAGGGACCACCCAACCCCAGTCATACAATAAATATGTGGCAGAATTCAGTCAGAATTTCATGGTAACATACTCCCTGAGTAGTGTGGCTATACGGGAGGAGAGAAGTAAGCTCTCTCAGCTAGCTTTAATGATAGGAGGTTACTGATCCTATTTAACAAAAGAGTAATATGCAAATTGGGCATACCTCCTGTCAAGTCACCCCCACAAGCCATGCCCACAAGCCAATCGGGAGCAAATACACCCCAACCAAGATTGCTGTGGATACTGAGAGTAGGCGGGAGGGTTGGGTTTCCCTAGCAAGGGAGGAAGCCAAGCTTTCCACATGCCTTTGCTGGCCTAGGCCTCCACTCAATGCTATAAAGTTTCAATTATAGAAGATATAACCCAACAAAAATGGCCACATCCAAGGAGCTAGAGAGAGCAGAGGCTAGGGTTGCCCGGACAATGGAGGAAGCCAAGCTTCTACAGCCCTAGTGCCTAGGCCTCCACTCTAGGCTACAAAGTTTCAATTATAGAATTTAAATAAACCCAAACAGAAATGGCTGTCGCCACAGAGCAAGCAGAAGGCTTGGCTCTGCTCCAGGATACAAAGTTTCAATTGTAGAACATAAATTAATCCCAGATCCCAGACCCTCTGCTTGAATCGCTCGGGGGTGTGGCTGACCTGCAAACCTCCACAGGCCCCTCACCCAGGCTGCCGCTCATCCCAAGGGAACCCCCACCCTGATCTGGTACACTCTTCAGGGCAAACCAGCTGCCCTCCCCTCCCATGCATCAGGCCTCTATCCTATCTAATAAAAGAGTAATTTGCAGGAACCAAGATGGTGGCATAGGTAAAACACCTATCTTGCTGTCATACACAGCAATTTTAAAACGACAACTTAATGAAAGAACAAACACCATCCAGAATCACCGGAAAGCTGGCTGAGTGAAAATTCCACAAATAAAAGTGAAGATAAGACACTGTGACTCGGAGAAGCAGCTGAGGACAGCGTTGAAAGATTCACGCAGAGAGAGGTTTGGAGCGCGCACCGTGGATAGGGTGGGCGGCTGAATACCGGCCAGTTTTCTCGAACGGGGAGACAAAGACATCCCACTGGACTGATTCTCCAGCTCTGGGCAAAGTCCAGGGACCCACAATCATACGGGGTAAAAACTGGACAGTGGGAGGGCACGCCGAAGCTCGAGTGCTGCAGGGGTCTGCCGGCTTGTGGAGAAGGCAAGCTTCTGCGGAGTGTGCGTGAACTTGGGAACAATGCAGCTGCCTGTCTGCGCAGAGAGCGCTCGTGACTTGCTCTTTCATTCGGGAAACTGTCAGACTGCTTTGTTTTACGACCCTGGGTGAGACGTTGGGCGTGCAGACTCATTTGGAGAGAGGCTGAATTCTCCGGCAGCCGGTGGAGTTCGGCAGCGGCTCTCTCTCAGAGGTGCTGGTGGCCATTGCACCCGGCACAGAGTCCCTGGGGCCGCATAGGTAGAGCTGACGCTGTCTGCTTGGCCCGGAGACTCCGCTCATCCAACCTGAGCACAGCTGAACTTCACAGACAATTGGCCTGGAGGTCAACCCCTCCAAGTGCTAACAACGATTAACCTGAGCTTAACTTCAGCAAGACTGTGCAACCCATATTCACCTCAGGTAACTGGGGAGGCTGAGCCACTGTCCCTTGTAGGACTTCTACCACACAAAGCTAATTGACCAACTCAGGGAAGCAGCCACCATGCAGAGACATTGAAAGAAATCAGATGTGAAAGAAATGGAGGGGAAAAAAACGACTGGACATGGAATTCAAAACCACAGTTTTAGGGCTTCTCAAGAGGCTCCTAGAAAAGGTCGAGACCTATAAGGAAATAAGCAAGACCTACAAGGAAATGAACAAGACCCTCAAGGAAATGAACGAGACCTGCAAGGAAATGATCAAGACCAACGCGGAAATGAATGAGTCCTACAAGGATATAAACGAGATTCTCAAGGATATGAAAAAGGACCAACCAGAAATTAAGCATACACTGACTGAAATAAAAAATATTATACAAAGACCTAAAAGTACTCTAGAGCACCCCAAGAACCAAGTTAAAGATTTGAAATACAAAGAGGTAAAATCCACTCAGTTGAAAAAGCAAGAAACCAAAAGAATCCAAAAAATTGAAGATAGTGTAAGGGGCCTCTGGGACAACCTCAAGCAAACCAACATCCGAATTATACGGGTGCCAGAAAAAGAGAGCAAGACAATGAAAACCTATTTGAAGAAATAGTGACCGAAAACTTCCCACACCTGATGAAAGAAATTGACTTAGGAGTCCAAGAAGCGCACCAAACCCCAATATAAAGGAACCCTAAGAGGACCACACCAAGGCACATCATAATTAAAATGCCAAGAGCAAAAGACAAAGAGAGAATATTAAAAGCAGCAAGAGAAAAACAGTTAGTTACCTACAAAAGAGGACCCATACAATTGTTAGCGGATTTCTCAACAGAAACAATGCAGGCCAGATGTGAGTGGCAAGAAATGTTCAAAGTGATGAATAGCAAGAATCTACAACCAAGATTACTCTATCCAGCAAAGCTATTATGCAGAATTGAAGGTCAGATAAAGTGCTTCGCTGATAAGAAAAAGCTAAAGGAGTTCATCACCACCAAACCAATATTATATGAAATGCTGAAAGATATTCTTTAAGAAGAGGAAGAAGAAAAAGATAAAAGTGTAAATTATGAACAACAAATACACATCTCTCAACAAATGAATCTAAAAATCAAGTGAATTAATAAGCTGATGAACAGGATAAACTGGTGAATGTAACAGAATCATGGACATACAGAGGGAATGGACTGACAATTCTTGGTGAGGAAAGGGGTGTGGGAAGTGCAGCAAGAGAAAAAAATCATGCAACAATGGGAGAGGACAGTGGAGGGGGGTGAGGGTGGAGGGTGGGATGGGTATCAGGTGGAAGGGAGCTATAGGGGGAAAAAAGGGAACAATGTAATTAATAAACTGAACAGTAAAGATTAAAAAAAGAGTAATTTGCAGATTGACCATCACTCCAACAAACAAGAGGGCTGCCCCCATGTGGTCAAAGATCTTGCCCCCATGTGGACACAAGATGGCCACCACAAGATGGCCAGCAGGGGAGGGCTGTTGGAGGTCCCAGGCCCTGCAAGGGAGGGCAGTTTTGGGCGATCAGGCCAGCAGGGAAGAGCAGTTGGGAGGGACCATGCTTGCAAGGGAGGGCAGTTGGAGTGATCAAGCCTGCAGGGGAGGGCAGTTAGGGGTGACCAGGCTGGCAGAGGAGGGAAGTTGTGGGCAAATAGGCTGGCAGGGGAGCAGTTAAACATCAATTAGGCTTGCAGGGTAGTGGTTAGCGGGTGATCAGGCTGGTAGGCAGAAGTGGTTAGGGGCAATCAGGGAGGCAGGCTAGTGAGCAGTTTGGACCCAGCAGTTCTGGATTGTGAGAAGGATGTCCGATTGCCCGTTTAGGCCTGATCAGGATTGCTAGACGGGCAGTCGGACATACCTCGAAGGGTCCCAGATTGGAGAGGGTGCAGGGTGGGCTAAGGGACATCCTCTGCCCACCCTGCCTGAATTTCGTGCACCGGGCCTCTAGTCCTATATAATAAAAGCCTAATATGCTAAGTGTCTGGCCATTCAACCAGTCACTATGATGCACACTGATCACCAGGGGGAGGGGGGAGGGGGTAGACGCTACAGCTGGTAGGTTAGCTTGCTGCTGGGGTCCAGCCATTCGGGACTGGGTGGGACAGGCTGGACATGCCCTGGAGCCCTCCCACGGCCCCTCCCTGGCCAGCCAATATCCTGTGTCCCTCCTGGGCCAGCTGGTCCCAATCAGCCCCAATTGGGACTGGATTAGACGGCCCAGACACACCCTGGAGCATGTCCCTCCCTGGTCCAAATCATGCACCAGTGGGGTCCCTTGGCCTGGTCTGAACTCTCTTACAATCTGGGACCCTTCAGGCGATGTCAGAGAGCTGGTTTCAGCCCAATCCCCGCATGCCAGGCCAAGGGACACCACCAGTGTACAAATCTATGCACCAGGTCTCTAGTCTAATAATAAATAAAGGTCCAAAATTGCTTAGATCCATTTATAATATCCCTGATGGACTGATAAGCTCCATGATTCCCTGAACCAAATTTCTTTTTGTTCATCATTGATTTCTTAGGATCAACACCATCCTAACACACAGAAGACAATTCGAAGTTGTTGAGTAAATTAATGAATGTAATATACTTAGCTGTTATATGGGTTTTTCTAACTCCAGAATGTAGGTTCCTTAAAAAAAAAAGGGCCTGTCATAATTATCTTTCCCTTATTAGGCAACTTGCCAGGATTGCACTTATGAGATATTAATAACTATTGAATGCCTGTAGTTCTGCTCTAATCTAAATTAACCAAATGTATTTTTTCAAATGTGTAAAGATTAAGAAGACACTCTTCAGGAAAATCTTAGAAGGCAATGAGAAGCAGAGAGCACATCTAGCTTTGGAGAGAGAAACTTAGGCAGACCTGAATTCAAATCCCAGCTCTGCCACTTCCTAATCATGTGATCTTGTAAAATTACATTAACACCTTTCCTGCCTCTTTCCCCTCCAGAAAATTTTGGGAGAATCATGGTGCCTGTATCTTTTATTGTAAGTAATTTTGTTGTATTTGTCAGTAAAATCTTGAAAAATATCCAACACACTATAAGCAATAATAATGCCTATAAATATCATCCTTTTTCTCCTCAGTGAGAAGATCCTGTTCACTTCCTATATTTCTAAGAACTCTGTACTGTTTCGGTAATACGCCTTCAAAGCATTCAAAGACCTTGATCAATGAGTTCCTTTTACTATGATAATAATAGCTTTTTTCTCAGAACAAGAAAACCAACTCTTGGTAATATTAGGCAAATTGATGCTCTTGGGAGGAAACCCACAACCCCAGAAATAAACATCTGGTAGTTGCTATCTGGAAGGTTTAAAAACTACATTTTGAACTACAGCTTGTCACCTAAGATTATTACCAAATAAAAGTCAAAGGACATGATTTGTTATTAGGAATATGATATGATAGTTTACTACATGTCTAACCGAGCCAATAAATATTTACTGAGTACCTAGCTTGTGCAGTGCTGTTTGAAGAAATATTAATTAAAATATGACATATTTAAATGAATAAAATGTTTATAAAGAAAGTCAGCCAGAAAAAAATAAATTAAAAATAACACAGCTACAATGTACCAAGTACCTACCAGGTGTCAAGCATTTTACATAAATAACTCATTTGTGCCACAGCAATCTTACAAGAGCCATGTTTTGGTGTTATCACCTTGATTTCACAAAAAAGAAAACTGAAGCTCAGGGAGATGATGTAGTCTCCCAAAGTCACACAGCTGGTAGACCCAGAACTCAAACCCTAGTCTGAGTCATATTTCGCTGATGCCTGTCAACCCACTCTTGCCTTTTCCTATCCTTATTTACCAGCAATGTTGACGGTTAAACTCCACTAGCAGCACCTCAATTCTAGATCTAGATCCTTTCTAATGTTTATGAGGTTGATAAATTAAAAAATAAATGTATCACTGGATGAGGTCACTCTGTGAAGAACAGACCTATTCTCTTCCTAGTTTTTAAGTTCAGTTCTTTATTAATAGTACCAGGTCAGGCCAAAATACATCAGATCAAGTGACAGTTTAATATAGAAGCAAGAGAACCCATTTGTATATAGAGCAAAGGCATACAAAAAGGATGCTCTAAAAGCTTATCGTGGAGTACAGTCCCAAAGGAAGAAAGGGAAGGGGAGCCAGGCCTGAGGTGTCAGATTATGTCCTCATAAGGTTGACTAGGATCCAGTTTGAGTTGGCAACAGGCAGAGTTGAAAAGTGATCAAAGGCTCTGGGGACAGTGAGGCCAAAAGGATCTGAAGCAGCACCTGAGAGAGGTGAGTGATACGGGGGCTAGAGATGAAATCAGGGTCAGGAAACTTCAGTGAAGTTTATGGAAATGGCAAGGCACAACATTTTTTTTTTTAAGGCACAAAATCTTAGTTCAGTGCCAAGATACAACTTCATTTTAACCAATCTGTCTCAATATCCTACTTTTAAGCATCCTTCCTGATGAAACAAAGGTGACCATTGGGTTCAGTCTTTCAGAGAAAGGATAGGATTTTCACACAATAGCTTTTTCCTGTACTACTTATATAACTTAATTAGAATGACTAATGCAAAATAATGCCAAAGGTGTATACAATGTCTGGTCCCTCCCATTATATTGCAGTTTCCAGTCCCCAAAGAGTATAGCACAGTGCAAGGATGATGATGACTGGATGAGTGACTAAGTGGGAGTAATAACTGAACACCCAAAGATTTTGCTTACACAAAGGGTTTCAGTTGTGGCAACACTTTATGAGAATAAAATTGAGAAAGGAAGTTTATTTGCAATATATGACCAAAACACCAAGTCACCCAATTTTCTACACAGAGAACTATGTAAATCAAACAAAATAATTAAGTATAATGATAAAAACAGCAGCTACTATACACACATTCTTATGATGGTTTTCATTTCATAGGGTAAAATTTATTTCTTAAAAATACTTGTTAATTTTGGAAATGTTTATACCACATGGAAAATAAAATGAAAAATGCTTACCTTAATGGAGAATTATATATATATTATTGCTATAAAAATTCCAGTTTTCAAAATAAAGAACTCTAATCAAAACTGCTTATGCATTGCCCTGGCCAGTATAGATCAGTTGGTTGAGAGTCATCCTGTATCCCGGAAGGTCACTAGTTTGATTCCCAATCAGGAGCCATGCCTAGGTTGTGGGTTTGGTCCCCAATTTGGATGTGGGTGTTAGGGAGGCAATCAACTGATGTTTCTCTAACATCGATGTTTCTCTCCCTCCTTCTTCCTCTCTCTCTCAAATCAATAAAAACATTTTTTTTAATTACAAAAATAGAGTAATTTGGGAAGATTCAATTCCTAACCCAAAGAGATCTAAAATAGCTGGAGACAAGACAGGTACTTGAAATAACAGAATAAAAAGATGCTTGTGTCCTGACTATATGTCCTGTGCTACTTGGACAGCTGCCCAAATGAACTGACCTGGGAATTTCCCTGCCCTGGTTACAGGTGTTGGGAATTTCTCTCCATCCTATCTAATTCCCTTTCTATCTCACCACAGCAAAAGCAAAAGACATGCTCCTCTCCACCCATATCTTCCTTATTCCAATGAATTAAGATGAGGACTCTATTATTCCTGTGAATTAAGATTAGGGCTCTATCACAAGGACAGAGTAAGCCAAAGTGGAGAGAGGAAGAAAGGATTCCCTCCGTGCTCTTCTGCTGGGGAGAAGCAATGGGTGACTGGTAGATGGATGAAAAGAAGAGAGAGGAGAAACTTCAGGCATCTGTGGCCTAGTACTTTCTCTTCCAGGTTGTCTGCCTCTCACAGGGAAGGATAGGATTATTTCATTCCCCTCTAGCCTCCAAGAAACCCCAGTTTTCTTCTTTACAACTGCTCATTCTCTTACCCCTCTAGTATCTGAATCTCATTTGAAAGCCTCCCAAAATCCCAAGTCACACCAAAATTACATCTTAATTCTTCAAATCATTTTCCAACTATTTACCCAATAAACTCCTTTCAAAATCAAGAGAGCAATCAGAAAGACTTAGAACCAGGAAATTCCTGATTAGCTTAGCATTCTAGTTGGAACCCAGAATTCACAGAATTTTTGCTTAAAATGTCTTAAATAGTGCTATATATTTCAGAGTCCAAGCTAACACATAATCCTTTAGGATCAGAGATTTCCAAACTCTTTGATATCAGGACTCTTTTACAATCTTAAGTATTATATTATTGAGGAAATTAAAGAGGGGTTCTTTTTTTGCAAATTTTTGTTGTTTTGTTTTAATCCTCATTCAACGATATTTTTCCATTGATTTTTCAAAAAGAATGGGAGAGAGAGGAAAAGACAGAGAGAACATCGTTGTGAGAGAAACATGTAGACTGGTTGCCTCCAGCATGTCCTCTGACCAGGGCCCAGGCTGGGGAAGAGCTTGCAACCGAGGAGCATGCCCTTGACTAGAACTGAACCTGGGACTGAAGGCCGATGCTCCATCCACTGAGCCAAAAACCAACTAGGGCAGCCTTTAGAAATCTTTTAAATTAGAAATTAAAATTGAGAAACTTTCAAAACATTTTATCAATTTATTTAAAAATAGCAAGATGTATTACATTAATGTGAATAACATTTTAAATAAAAATAATACTTCTCCAAAACAAAATATATAAGTATATATTTAGTGAAAGAAATGCCTTGTTTTACATTTTTGCAAATTAAAAAAATGTATTAAGCTAAACACTTGATGATTTATATATAAAGTCATGTCAACAGTTACAGAATTTACATGGCTAAACTTGATAACCTAAAGAAAAATTGCACATATAACATATTTACAAGACACTAATTGATGGTCTCAAGAAGTAATGTGAGCCTCGTCAGGAAAGGACACGTTTTATGACTGAAGCTAATAAAAATCTACACTAAAGATTTTAAAAGGAAAGGTCCTTAGAGGTCAGGCAAATGACAAAAATGAGAAAATTGACCAGCTAGGGACCTGAAGATGAAGACTCGCGACCTTGTTAGAGGCAGCAAACCCAATGTTGCCAGATTTTCAGGTTGTTAAAGAAAATCTGCATTTATTTTTTAAAATCCTCACCCAAGGATACTTTCCCATTGATTCTTTTAGAGAAAGTGGAAGAGAGGGAAGAGGGGGGGAAAGAGAGAGAGAAATATCAAGGTTGATTGGTTGCCTGCCATACATGTCCCAACCAAGGTCAGAGATCAAAAAGCAAGTGAGGTATGTGCCCTTGATCAGGAATCAAACCTGAGATCCTTCAGTCCACAGCCTTATGCTCTAAACACTGGGCAATCGCCGAGGGCGAAATATGCATTTTTAGTGCAAATCTGAATTTTTATATGAAACTCCTGATTTTTTAAGTATTGAAACTGCAAGCGAACCAAAACACATCTGTAGGTAAATATAGCCTATGGCACCCCCATTTTGCAACATCTATTCTTTATATTACAAACAGAATTATCTAATCTTAGGAAATTCTTACCAATGGAAATTTAATCTATAGGATAATCCTAATATTAATCATTGGGAAAGAGTAAACTTAAAATATAATCAATAAAACAACACTGAAATGAAAAGTTGTCCAAATGACAAAAGCAAAATAAAAGCTGTGTGCTATGGAAATTAATAATACTGGGCAAGGATGTTAAGCCATCTCCATTTACTCCACCATATATGGTGGAGTAAATGGAGATGGCTTAACATGGTCTTGAGAAATACTCTACATAAAATCCAACTCCCAGTCCTGAGCCATGTGGCTCAGGTGGTTGAGCATTGGCTATGCACCCAAAGGTTGCCAGTTTAATTCCTGGTCAGGGCTCAAGCCCCAGTAAGGGGTAAGCAGGAGGCAGCTGACTAATGTTTCTTCTTCTCTCTCTCTCTCTCTCTCTCTCTCTCTCTCTCTCTCTCTCTCTCTCTCTCTCTCTCTCTCTCCTTACCTTTCCTCTCTAAAATCAGTTTTAAAAATAAAAAATACATATATATATTTTAAATCAAACTCACAAAGCACCCTTCCAACTTCTAATTGGGAGTAATTTGGGGCTTTTGAGAGCAAGCACTCATAGGACAGCTGTAATTAATCAAGAACCACTTATTGCGCACCTTCTACTTGCAAAGCACTGAAAGAGACACAATGAATAAGAAGTAGTCTGGGCTTTCAAGCAGCCATAGTCTAAAAGGTAAGGGGGCTCAAAAGCACATAGTTCCAACATTAGAAAACAGGATGAGACAAACACAAAAGATGTCATCCAAGCAGTGACATTCCTTAGTTAGTAGAAGTAATACATGCTTTAAATTTAAAAGACAGATTATAGGAAATAGGAGCAGGCATGATGGAGGATCAGTCTGGTATTTTGGGTTCCAAAAACCAGTTTGAATGTTATACTTCTGGTCCAACACTAGGGTAATGTCAGAGAGAATGAAAAGAAATGTTGGGATAAAAATATTCACATGAAAATCTGCTCTGGTGGATGTAGCTCAGTTGGTTGAGGCATCCCGTGCACCAAAAGGTTGCTGGTTAGATTCCTGGTCAGGCCATGTATCCAGGTTGTGGGCTCCATTCCCAATAGTGGTACAGGTAACTGATGGATGTTTCTCTCTCACATCACATCAATGTTTCTCTCTCTCTCCCTATCCCTCTCCCTTCCTCTCTCTGAAAATCAATAAAAACATTTTTTTAAATCAGCAAGACTTTGCATCTAACTAAATAAAGATAATATATCCTCTGATACAAATTCAGTTTCTTAAACAGCCAAGGAACCTACATATCAAAAGACATATAATCCAATCACATGTGAAAAACATATTTGGATGCCATCAAAACGAACTTTGGAGGAAAAAAGTTTACAAGATAATTGGACACATGAACCCTGACTGAAAGTTTGATGCAATTACATATCTATTTTATTTTCAGGTATAATAATGGCATTGTGATTATGTTAAAAACAAATAAAATGTATGTTAAAATATTTGTGGGTAAAACGGAATTTACCTCAAAATAATACGGAAAAAAAATTGTGAATATGACAGTATTAGCCATAAGTTAATGGTTTTGGAAGCTGAATGATAAGCACATAGCAGTTAATTATACTGTTCTGTCTACTTTGGCATATCTTTTAAATTCTCCATGACAACAACAAAAAAAATTGTTTAATTAAATGACAAATCCAGCTTTTACCTACTAAATGAACTTTATGTAAATCTACTGAACCAAACCAGCAATGAGGCAAATGTGAAATTCACTATCATACAAGATACTTCTTAACAACTAAAACTTTTTTTAAATTTATTTTTTAACTAGAGGCCCGGTGCACAAAATATGTGCGAGGAAGAAGGCGTCCCTCAGCCAGGCCTGAGCCCTCTTGCAGCCCAGGAGCCCTTGGGGAATGTCCAACTGACGTCTGCTGTGCGCACCAGCCATGAGCCCGACTTTTGGCTGAGTGGCGCTCTCCCTTTGGGAGCACACTGACCACCAGAGGGCAGTTCCTACATTGAGCTTCCCCTGGTGGTCAGTGCGCATCATGGTGACAGCTGTTCTGCCGTGCTGAAACTAGCTCTCCAACATCCCTCCAGGGGTCCCAAATTGCGAGAGGGTGCAGGCCAGGCAGAAGGACTCCATTGTTGCATGATCAGGGCCAGGGAGGAACACGAGAGATTTGCCAGCCAGGGAGGTACAGGAGGGCTCCAGGGTGTGTCTGACCTGTCTCACTCAGTCCCAATCGGCCAGACCCTAGCAGCAAACTAATCTACCGGTCAAAGCAACTGCCCCCTGGTGGTCAGTGCATGTTATAGCGACTGGTCGACCAGTTGACTGCCTGCCCCCTGGTGGTCAGTACACATTGTAGCAAGCGGTTGAGTGACTTCAGCATATTATTAGCATATTATGCTTTGATTGGTTGAACGGCTGACTGGATGACTAGACACTTAGAAAATTAGGGTTTTATTATATAAGATAGTTGGCATAGAATGTCATATTAGTTTCAGTGATTAGACATTTATATAACTTATGAAGTGGTCACCCCAGCAGTTCTAGTACCTGTCTGGCACCAAAATTGATATATTTTTTTTTTACTATATTCCTTATGATGTACTTTACATCCCTATGACTGTTTTTTAGCTGGCAATTTGTACTTCTTAATTCCTTTTACCTTTTTGCCTATCTTGCTCAGCCCCCTCCCATCTGGAGACCATCAGTTTGTTCTTTGTATTAATGAATAACAAGCTTAACCAGGCTCCAGAATCCTAAACTACTAATTTGCAAAAGAAATTCTTTTTCATTTTAGCTAAATATCACTCTCAGAGGAAAATGGACAATGCTTAAAATTAAACAATAGAATCATTTCAAAGCTGTGTCTGCAAAAATCTAATCTTACAAAGTCCACAAAAGAATAATTCCACTTTTCTTTTTACTTTTCAGTTTTGTTTTTGCTTTATTTTTTTGTTTTACTAATGTTTATAAACACTATGTGCTAAACTAATTTAACCACAACTTAATAGAATTTAGCTTAATACTTGGCCAAGACTTGTTAAACTGTTGAATAAATCATAAAGGTTCCTAATGTACTGTGATACAGTTAACTTTAAGGGGTTGGATTGGTTTCTCATCTCAAATTTCTGCATAGAGTACTGCTACCTTTCTTTTTAAAACAGAAGTCGACATTCTTATACAATACTAGAGGCCCCGTGCACGAAATTCGTGCACGTGGGGGCAGGGGGTGTCCCTCAGCCCAGCCTGCACCCTCTCCAATCTGGGACCACTCAAAGGATGCCTGACTGCCCATTTAGGCCCAATCAGGCCTAAACGGGAAGTCAGACATCCTTCTCACAATCCAAGACTGCTGGGTCCAAACTGCTCGCCTGCCTGCCTCCCTGATTGCCCCTAACCACTTCTGCAGTCAGCCTGATCACCTCCTAACCACTACCCTGCCAGCCTAATTGATGTCTAACTGCTCCCCTGCCAGTCTGTTTGCCCCCAACTTCCCTCCTCTGCCAGCATGGTCACCCCTAACTGCACTCCCCTGCAGGCTTGATCATCCCCAACTGCCCTCCCTTGCAGGACTGGTCCCTCCCAACTGCCCTCTCCTGCTGGCCTCATCGCCCACAACTGCCCTCCCTTGCAGGCCTGGAACCTCCCAACAGCCCTCCCCTGCTGGCAATCTTGTGGTGGTCATCTTGTGTCCACATGGGGGCAGGATCTCTGGCCATGTGAGGACAGCCCTCTTGTGTGTTGGAGTGATGGTCAATCTGCATATTACTCTTTTATTAGATAGGATAGAGGCCTGGTGCATGGGTGGGAGCAAGCTGGTTTGCCCTGAAGGGTGTCCCGGATCAGGGTGGGGGTTCCCTTGGGGCATAGGGTGGCCTGGGCAAGGGGCCTGTGGTGGTTTGCAGACTGGCTACGCCCCCCAGAGACCCAAGCAGAGAGCCTGGGATCTGGAATTAATTTAAGTTCTACAATTGAAACTTTGTAGCCTGGAGTGGAGCCAAGCCTTCTGCTGGCTCCATGGCTGCGATATAATTGAAACATTGTAACCTGGAGTGGAGGCCTAGACCAGCCAGAGGTGCAGAAGTTTGGCTTCCTCCATCTCCCGGGCAACCCTAGCCTCCTCCTCTCTCCAGCTCTGTGGCTGCTGCCATTTCTGTTGGGATTATGTATCTTCTATAATTGAAACTTCGTAGCAGTGAGTGGAGGCTTAGGCAGGCAAGGGCAGGCAAAAAGGTTGGCTTCCTCCTTTGCTGGGGATACCCAAGCCTCCCTCCTGCTCTCAGTGGCTGCAACCATCTTAGTTGGGGTTTATTTGCATAATTTGCTCCTGATTTGGCTGGTGGATGTGGCTGTAGGCGTGGTTTGATCGAAGGTATGATCAATTTGCATATTACTCTTTTATTAGATAGGATTTGGTTTATATTAGCAGCAACTCCTACCCTAGTGATGGAGACAAAGAGCCCTAAAAAAAACTACTGCCAAAGACAAATTTTAATATCTCAATAGTGGGACTTGGTAGTTTCACCTAACTTTATCTGTGATTAAATCTTATCTAGTATATCATATACTATCTGATAATTTTATACTGAATCCAGAATTCTGGAAAATTTTAAAGCATTTAAATGCTATTACATATAACTTGCTTGATCTAGTAACTAACTATACACACATAATTCTGATCCTCATTATATCAAATGGTAGTATCCAAATCATATTTCTTGCACAGTGACAGAGACTCTTTTCTTGTATTGAAAAAAGTTTATTCCTTCTTTTAAAAAAGAATACTTTTATTGGTTTCAGAGAGGAAGGGAGAGAGAGAGCTAGAAACATCAATGATGCAAGAGAATCATGTGCCCAGGCACGTGCCCTTGACCAGAATCAAACCCAGGACCCTTCAGTCACATGCTGACGCTCTATGCACTGAGCCAAACCAGCCAGGGCACTCTATTCCTTCTTATTGCTATACCAATAAAAGCAATAAAAACATGAATAAGATGCTTACATATTCAATGTTAATGTTAAAATATAATAAATTCTACTCTAACAGACTAATTTTTGTTTAGACAATTCAGTTAAAAAACATTTGTATTAACAATTTACTAGCCTTTCCTGGTAAAACTATTAAAAATCTGAATTTGTTCCTATTTGATTACCTGCTACTGTTAACTATGCAATGATATGAATCCAACCATATATATATCCTATCTAATAAAGAGAGAATAAGCTAATTGACCCTCATGTCATCACAAAGATGGTGGCACCCACAGCCAATAAGGAGGGAATATGCTAATTGACTGCCACACTCACAAAGATGGCAGTGTCCAGAGCCACAAGATGGCGGTGCCTTCGGAGTCCCCCAACCCCCTTACCCCGCCAGCCGCCGAGGGCCAGCCCGAGGTATAGGCAAGTCTCGGATGGCGGCTGCCCAGCCACCCAGGGCCACCTCAGGATCAGGTAACCAGAGGCCGGTTGAGGCTTGCATTACTGGCAGTGGCAGCAGCACAGGTGTAATGGGGCATTGCCTTTCCCTGATCACTGGGTCTCTTCCTGCTCCCTAGGGCTCCCAGACTGTGAGAGAGGACAGGCCGGGCTGAAGGACACCCTTTCCAGTACATGAATTTTCATGCACCAGGCCTCTAGAATGTGCATCCTACCTAATAAAGAGGTAGTATGCAAATTTACCATCACACCAACACACAAGATGGCTACCCATATGTGGTCAAAAGATAGCCAACTCCATGTGGACACAAGATGGCCACCACAAGATGGCCAGCAGGGGAGGGCAGTTGTGGATGATCAGGCCAGCAGGAAAGAGCAGTTGGTAGGGACCAGGCCTGCAAGGTAGGGCAGTTGGGGGCGATCAGGCCTGTAGAAGAGGGTAGTTAGGGATTTCCGTGCCAGCAGTTGGGGGCAACTAGGCATGCCAGGGAGGGCAGGTGGGGGAAACCAGGCCTGCAGGGGAGGACAGTTGGGGAAACCAGTTCTGCAGGGGAGGGCAGTTAGGGACAATCAAGCCGGCAGGGGAGCGGTTAGGCATCGATCAGGCTGGCAGGGGAGTGATTTAGAGGGTGATCACGCCGGCAGGCAGAAGTGGTTAGGGTCAATCTTTCAGGCAGGCAAGCGAATGATTGGCAGTCCTGGATTGTGAGAGGGTTGTCCAATTGCCCGTTTAGGCCCAATCCCTAAATGGGCTGTTGGACATCCTTCGAGTGGTCCCAGATTGGAGAGGGTGCTGGATGGGCTAAGGGAAACCAGGGCCTCTAGTGTGTGTGTGTGTGTGTGTGTGTGTGTGTGTGTGTGTGTATCCCTGATTCATTTTCACAACTATATTAAAAGTAGTCAAAGAAAGCCTGGCTGGGATGGCTCAAAGGCTGTGTGGACCTATGGACTAGGAGGTCATGGTTCAATTCCTGGTTGGGGCACATACTAGTATGCCTAGTTTGCAGGCTTGTTCCCCAGTGGGGAGCATGCAGGAGCTAGCCAATCAATAATTCTCTCTCATCATTGGTATTTCTAAATCTCTCTACTCTCCCTTCCTCTCTGAAATAAAAAATACGTATTTTTGAAAGTAGTAAATTATTTGCACACTCAGTGGTCATGGTATTTTTTAAGTGTAATCATCTAAAAATTTCTGAGTACGTGGACCAGTGCTCTCCCCACTTTACTTTGACATAATCAGGGTGGACAGGCTTCCCTAGGAAGAGCCTTTTTATGAAATTAAAGCATACCACATATTATTCTCCAGAGAAGTAATTCTATTTGGGAAGAATTATTAGTCTCACTCACGTCATTTCACAGCAAAGAGAACAAACAGGTCTATTGTATGTACATAATTACATTTTGCATGACTTCCTTCAATTAAAATCTTTACCTAAATTAGCATCCATATAGCAGTAGAGAAATTTTAAATGTCATTATCTAAGATGACCCAAAGATGCCTTCCACTAACAAGAAATTAGTCTAAAAAATACTTCATATATTTCTTCTTCTTTTCCTTTTTTTTTTTTTTTTTTTTTTTTTTGCTATTGGTAGATAAGTAGGTCTTGAATTTATTTTGCAAACAAGACTTGTTCTACCCACCATTTAATTTAGAAGGCTAAAAGCAGCTTTCATATATTTCAAAGCAATTATTGGCATAATGTCCTCCCTTCAGTAGCAGTACTCAGTACATTTATAAGAAAAATGTATATGCATGGTCATGGTATTTTTTAAGAGTAATCATCTAAAAATCAACCACTTAATTCTGCATATATATATTCATTCATATATACATGTATGAATGAATACATACATATATACACATGAATTGTTATAAACAGAAATTAGAGTACTCTGAACTTCTAAAGAAGGACTGGGTATGTTTTGACATATTAGGCATTCATTAAATCCCTAATAATCTTGACTAAACCGATGTCTAGTAAACCATCAGAAGAAATTAAAATATTTGTAATGACTTTACTAACAGTGCTAGTTGAGACCCATATCTCAGACATTTTTCTCACTAGAATAGCAGTTATAATCTTCATATTATCAATTCATCACTAGGTTAAATGTAACCAAATGAGAAGGAGAGGAAAGGACCATATAATTACTATAAAACCTGAAAAATTCTGCATAATTATGCCATTTATGGCTTATTCTGTCCATGTTGGAGAATCTCTCTAACACATACCAAAGAACAGGCCATTTCACAAAATACTACAGAAATCAGTATTCAAGTTCATTAAGATCTTGAAGTCTAACTCTCCAAATGCTTTCTACTTCAAGAAATTCTAGTCTTAAAATCTTACACTTGGTGGGGCAAGATAATAAGAATTGTAAGAGAAAGTAAGTTAATGTATTAATGATTGCAGTGTTAACACGTGTGTGTGGTGGACACATGCACACAAACACACACACACACACACACACACACACACACACACACACAAATAAGAAAACAAGGGTAAAAATGGAAATTAATTAACTGACCAATGGACTGAAAAGTGCACTTTATACTGAGGGTTTCTTTCAGTATAAAGAAATAAGGTTTCAGCTCTAGTGTTAAAGCACGGTTACTTCTGAACAGAGTCACTGATCCAGAGTCTCTTCAAAGAGTTGAAAGTACACTCAAAGAATTATCACTGCCACTCTTGCTTGGTATATATCGCAAATAACAGATTAGAAGGGAAAAGTTTTGTTTTGTTTTGGTCTTATAAGAGAAAAAAAGGAGAAACAGGATATTTGATGAAATACCAACTTTTACCTTTCCTCTCAGAATAAATTTATAGTATTATTTTTGGTTTTGTTTTGCCTTTAAAAATCAGGTATTAGCCCTAGCTGAATAGTAAATTATTTGTACTTTATTATTTGTACATATAATTTACAAATTTAAATTATTTGTAAATTATTTGTACCCTAGCACAGTGGTCGGCAAACCTCGGCTCGCAAGCCACATTCGACTTATTCGGCCCCTTGAGTGTGGCTCTTCCAAAAATACCAAGGCCTGGGCAAGTCTATTTTGAAGAAGTGACATTAGGAGAAGTTTAAGTTTAAAAAATTTGGCTCTCAAAAAAATTTCAATTGTTGTACTGTTGATATTTGGCTCTGTTGACTAATGAGTTTGCCAACCACTGGGCTAGCTAGCATGTCAGGTATGCCAAGGTTGGGGTTTGATCGCTGGTCAAGGCACATGCAAGAATCAACCAAGGACTGTATAAATAAGTGGAACAACAAATCAATGTTTCTTTCTCTCTCTCCCTTTCTCTTTCCCTTCCTCTCTCTCTAAAACCAATAAAATAATTGAAAAGTTTTAAAAAGCAGGCTTTATATTTTGACCAATCTTTTTTGAGTCACATATCTAATCTGATATTTTACTAGAAAAAGGCATTCATATACATATATTGTACAATTTACAAATATACATATGAAAATGTAAAGAAATTCAAGGGAGCCCTAGCTGGTTCGGCTCAGTGGATAGAGCGTCAGCCTGTGGACTAAAAGATTCCGGGTTCAATTCCTGTCAAGAGCACATGCCTGGATTGTTGGCTCAATCCCCAGTAGGGGGTGTGCAGGGAGGCAGCCAATCAACGATTGCCTCCCTCTCCCCCCTTCCTCTCTGAAATCAATAAAAATATATTTTTTAAAAAACAAAGAAATTCAAAGGAAAGGTATAAAATTCAGCTAAGTGGTTAACTATGGTAGAGGAAAGGAGTTAAAATTGAAAGACAGCTCACACAAGGCTTACATTATATTGGTAATGATTTATGAAAATGAGTGTTAGGTACATAAAAGTATTTTATTCTTTAAACCTTTGGGAATATTATAGTGTTAAAATTTTGCTTATTTTTTAAACACCTTATAAGAAATACTGTTCAATAGAAAAGTATACTAGAACCTGAGATTTCAAATCAGTAGCCTAGAATTAAATCTGGCCAAGACCTGTTTGTTTGAACAGCGCAATGTTTTGTTTTGCTTTTTAGCTGTAATTTGAATGTACTCTTCAATTAGCCTGAGTCATCACCATTTTCCTTACAGTCAATGAGTTCTTTAAAAGCAAAAGAAATTGGAATCCTTGTACAATGATAGTGAAAATATAAAATGGTGCAGCTGCTTTGGAAAACAAGCTGGCAGTTCCTCAAAATGTTAAGCATAGAGTTATCATATGACACAGCAATTCCACTCCTAGATATCTACCTTAAGAGAAAAGTAAATGTGCACACAAAGACTTTTACACAAATGTTCACAGCATCATTATTCCTAATAGTCAAAAAGTGGAAACCATCTAAATATCCATCAACGGATGAAAATATAATACAATGAAATATTCCACCATAAAAAAGAATATACTGATAAATGCTACAACAAAGATAAACCTCAAAAACACTATGCTAAGTAAAAGAAGCCAATTACAGAAGGCCACAAATTATATAATTTCATGAAATGTCCAGAATAGGCAAATCTCAAATCTATAGAGACAGGAAGTAGATTAAAAGGATGATTAAAATGTCATAAAATTAGATAATGGTGCACAACTCGGTAAATACATGTCTATCAACCTGTAGTCGTTAGCCAATTCAATGCCAATAGGAATCCCCAATTTGGGATGAGGTAAAGGAGGAGACTTTATTCCGTGTAAATGGCTCAATAACATTGCATTTTAATTATGAAACAGCAGGGCTGTAGAAAGCATGACTGTGAGGTGACCCTCAGGATGAGGTGGCTCTCGACCCTTCTCTAGGTAGCAGTTCTGCTCTGCCTCTCCTCAGTCTGGTCTGGTATGTCAAGATGATTCCACTCCACTCTGCTAAGCTGAGACATCTTTGGTTTAAGCTCAAGGTAGGAAAAATGCAGTTGTAGGTGGAAAGGGAAAGTATGCTCCCCTGAGCCAGAAGGGAGCTGACTTAGAGAAAAAGTCCTTGGCCTTGGCCCCTGATTGATCTATTGAGGGTTCCAAATATGCAAATGAGAGTTCCAAATCCTCAGTTTGATTTGTCCAAAAAGCACTGTCCTGATTGGTCAAAATGAAGTTGCTCTAATTGGTCAGTGAAGATGCTACCTAGGATATAGCCACACCACTCCAATTGGACAGGGAAAGTCACAGCCCTATTGGTTGAAATACATTCCAGGAACTCCTTTATATGGGTTTGCTCAATGGGCAGGAATACAGTGCAGGGAAGCAGGCAGTTTAGTGCAACCTTCTTCCCAAAGCACAGCTTGCTGAGAGGCTCTGTTTAGCAATAGCTGCCAGGCTCTAGTTTTTGTTTTTATTTGATTCCTTCTCAGCAAGTATTTTCTTTGTCAGGGTCAACATTAAAAACAAAAACAAACAAACAAAAACAAGCCCACTGAACTGTTCACTTTAAAGGAATGAATTATATGGTACGTATATTATCCTATCTAATAAAAGAGTACAAATTGACCATACTTCCTATCAAGCCACGCTCACAAGCCAATCAGGAGCAAATTATGCAAATAAATCCCAACCAAGATGGCTGCAGCTGCTGAGAGCAGGAGGGAGGCTTGGGTTTCCCTGGCAATGGAGGAAGCCAACCGTCCACCTCCTCTTGCCAGCCTAGGCCTCCACTCACTGCTACAAAGTTTCAATTATAGAAGATATATCCCAACAAAAATGGCAGCAGCCATGGAGTTGGAGAGAGCAGAGGCTGGGGCTACCCGGGTGATGGAGGAAGCCAAGCTTCTGCAGCCCTAGCACTGAGGCCTCTACTCTAGGCTACAAAGTTTTAACAGAAGTGGCTGTCACCACGGAGCGAGCAGAAAGCTTGGCTCTGCTCCAGGCTACAAAGTTTCAATTGTAGACATAAATTAATCCCAGATCCCAGGGCCTTCACTTGGGTTGCTGGAGGGTGTGGCTGGCCTGCAAACCACCATAGGCCCCTCACCCAAGCCGCCCCACTCCCCAAGGGAACCCCCATCCTGATCTGGGACACCATTCAGGGCAAATCAGCTAGCCCCTGCCCTGTACCAGGCCTCTATCCTATCTAATAAAAGAGTAATTTGCAGATTGACCATCACTCCAACACACAAGAGGGCTGCCCCCATGTGGTCAAAGATCCTGCCCCCATGAGGACACAAGATGGCCACCACAAGATGGGCAGCAGGGGAGGGCCGTTGGGAGATTCCAGGCCTGCAAGAGAGGGCAGTTGTGGGCGATCAGGCCAGCAGGGGAGGGCAGCTGGGAGGGAGCAGACCTGCAAGGAAAGGCAGTTGGGGACAATCAAGCCTACAGGAAAGGGCAGTTAGGGGTGACAAGGCCAGCAGAGAAGGGAAGTTGGTGGAAAACAGGCTGGCAGGGAAGCAATTAGACATCAATTAGGCTGGCAGGATAGTGGTTAGGGGGTGATCAGACTGGCAGGCAGAAGTGGTTAGGTGCAATCAGGGAGGCAGGCAGGTGAGCAGTTTGGAGCCAGCAGTCCTGGATTGTGAGAAGGATGTCTGACTGTCCGTTTAGGCCCAATCCAACCGGGCAGTAGGATATCCCTCAAGGGGTCCCAGATTGGAGAATGTGCAGGCTGGGCTGAGGGACTCCCCCTCCCCCCCATACACAAATTTCATGCACCAGGCCTCTAGTATATTCATAAAGTGGTTTAAAAACAACAACAATAAAGATCCAGAGAGTTTATGGATTAGATTAATCCCTAAACGTGGTTCTCAAATTGTGGTATGAGGACTCCTAAAGGTTTCCCAGAGCTTTTCAAGAATCTTGAGGTCAAAACTATTTTCATAATACTGAGACATTTGCCATTTTCACTGTGCTGATATTTGCACTAATGGTGCAAAAACAATGGCAGGTAAAACTTCTGACACCTTTGGCATAGTGACAACAAAATATACTAGTTTCTGGCAGTCACTGCATTCTTTATCACCACACACTGCAACAAAAAAATAAAATCCTTTTCACTTCAAAATGTCCTCAATATTAAATGATTACTTTTTAATATGTGTGATGAAATGGGAAGTAGATATGACTCACTTCTGCTACAGATCAAAATTTTTAAAATGTGATTATATGAGTTGTCTCTTTTTTAATAGAATAGCATTTTTACTAGAAATGACTATTGATTGCTATGGGAAAATGCATTCTCATTCCAAACTCACTTATACATAACTTTTATAACAAAACTATTTCATAAAATGGAGGCTGCCACTTGCCATGGGAAATCACTCCTTTCTCCCCTTTAAAATCACTCCTTACTCGTTACCTGTTAGCCTGAGTTAGCAGGAAAGGCCTGTTTGGTGGGTACAGGAAGGAATGAGGCAAAAGGCAGAAGATAAAACTTGGCCTAAGAAACTATTTTGAAACTCTCCCTCCAGGCACTCACAAAGATACATCTGGTCATGTGACCTCCTCCAGCCAATGAATTCTAAGCAAACAGAAGAGACACATACCACCTCTGGGTGGAAGCATTTAAGAGCCATTGGGGAGGGGGTGTAGGAGGGTTTAAGGGGTATAGATGGTGATGGATGGAGACTTGCTTTGGGTGGTGAACACACAATACCATGTATAGGTGATGTATTATAGAATTGTGCACCTGAAACCTGTATAATTTTGTTAACCAGTGTCACTCAAACAAATTCAATAAATAGGAAAAAAAATTAAATAAAGTTAAAAAGAAAAGATATTTTGTCCTATCATGGTAATAGGCTAACTAGCATTAACATTTTATTATAGAATAAAAATTTCATATGTTTTATGATATTCAAACAAAATAAGCTTAAGGATTTATTTTGTTACTTAAAAGGGCTGTGTTCTACATTAAGGTACTATTCTAACTAGTTATAAAAAGGACTCCAAATGCTATGAACCACACATTGAGAATTACACTTGTGAAAATCTATTAAGAATAGATAATTAATTAGTCTTTTAAAAGATGAGTGTACATACATTGCTGACAAAAGATTTGGAAAACCCTAAGGACCAATTCAGAACACTAATTTGATACAGGATAAGGAGGTAATTCCAAAAAGGCATTTAATTGTACTAGTAGTAATATAAGCAGTATACCTTTACATGAGAAAATAAATAGATCAAATCTAGCAGTATATATTGAGTACTATAGTATAAGAAAAGGATTGATTTGGTACCTTTCAACATACACTAGAGTGTTCAAATTGCATGCTGTGGAATAGAAAGAGTTCATTCTTAATCTTTTTAGCATTTGATAAAATGTTCCTTTGTTCTTACCCATATTCACAATGTTTTGATCTGGTTTCCCAAGTTAGTTAGTACTAAAAAGAGAAGCCCAGATTGTAAGGATTCATATTTTATTTACTATAAACATAAAATAAAAGATCCTATCTCTGTAACAGATGGCATTTAATCCCTAAGAGCATCATCAACTTTGAGCAAACTAGACAAATAGTTTCTGACTTTGCAAAGCTGAAATTTTTATAGAGCTAGGTAATTTCCTGATAGGCATGTATATTTAAGTATTGAAAAGATTTTGGTTTAAAAATTTTTTACTTCCTTTAGGAAGTTATATTCTAGTTCACTAAACATACCAAGAAGTACAACTTAAATACAGGCCACAAAAACAATAACACCCAAATAATAGCTAATATTTATATATCATTTATTATAAATAAATAGGCACTGCAATTTTACATAGTTTAACCAGTTTAATCTTCATAACAATCTATAGGCAGGAACTAGTATAATCTTTACTTTACAGATGAACAAACTGAGGTGGAGGTCAATTAAGTGACTTGCTCTACATCACACATGTTATGTAGTGTGGCTGGCATTCAACCCAGGATGTTTGGTGCAAAAGTCAGCATTTTTTTTTTAATGAATTGATTTTCAGAGAAAGGAAGGGGAAGATGGCAAGGGGGGAGAGGAAGGGAGGGAGGGAGGGAGGGTGGAGGGGGAGAGAGAGAGAGAGAGAGAGAGAGAGAGAGATGGATGTGAGAGAGAAACATGACTCAGTTGCCTCCCACATGAGCCCCAATTGAGGATTGAACCCGAAACCCAGTTATGTGCCTTGATCAGGAATCAAACCTGCCATCAAAGTCAACATCTTAATCTCATTAACCTTGTACTATCAATTTTCTGAATTTTAAGCATTTATTTTTCAAAATAGTTTGAAACTCCATATATAACATAGCGAAAATGTTTCCCAAATCCCCATGATTAAGCTGTTAAACTGAAAATGGTTTACCTACTCATTTAACCATGGCTTCTATTAGTTTTAATAAGTATAAACATCAAATTATGAAACTTTCAGAAGTTAATGCAAAATTAATCAGAAAAATATATAAGCCATTGTTTTTAAATGTATGTTCACTTTCAAACTATACTAACTTTAGCCATTATATGTATACTAACTATACATATAAAATTAGCGACAGTGTTAGATTAATAGAATTGGATGCTATTCAAAAGCAAGGATATTGTAGCTTTTAAAGGAAAAATATTAATTTGAGCCTTTTTGACTAGTGACTCAAACTGACTCAAAACACTTACATATTAATTTCAAACCCTTGGCTCTCTAGCTATAAGTACAGCCCCTATAAAACCATAACTTGTTTTATGGGTTATCAGTCATTCTATAAACTAAACTATAATTAATTCCATATCATATAAAATAGCTTTTAATTTGTGCTTTCCTATATTTCCTCAACTGTAATAATGTGAACATATACCACTGTACTGCTACATTCCAAAATTTCTACACTTCTTGTTTCACCTTGATATTACATTAAAAGAAAAAGCACTTCTCATAAGGTGGTCTTTTGTCATACTAGTAATGTTCTTGTTTTATATCTGGGTGTTTATCAGAGTATGCATGCTTAACGGAAATTTATCAGGTTATATGCACTTTTCTATATGTATATTGGATACTTTTTTTTAAAAAGCTGTGCTTCTTAACATTACTTCAGCAAAAACCATTACAGCCCAGCTGGTGTGGCTCGATGGTTGAGCATCAACCTATGAACCAGGAGGTCACGGTTTGATTCCCACTCAGGGCACATGCCTAGGTTGTGGGCTCAACCCCCAGTCTGGGGTGAGCAAGAGGCAGCCAATTGATGATTCTTTCTCATCACTGATGTTTCTATCTCTCTCTCCCTCTCCCTTCCTCTCTGAAATCAATAAAAATATATCCTTAAAAGCAAAAAAAAAAAAAATCATTACATACCAACTTTATTAAAAACTGTCGTTAAATTTTTCATCAGATGGTACTCTACAGCATTGAGTAATACTCAACTTGTTTTTTCATATAGGGAAAAAAGAATCACACAAGATATTCTATGGAACCAAGACGTGTTATTTAATGCTTGCACAAATCTCTGAGATTTAAAGATCTCAAAGGGAAAGAAACCTTTTTTTTTTTTTTTTTACTTCGGTGTGCTTATTTTATTCTAACAACAACCTTATCAGGTAGATACTATGACACCCTTGTGGCAGATTGTTTTCCAAAGACAGCCACAATAAGATGTATCCCAGGCTACTGCTTCCACATACCCGGCTTTCTCACTCTCTCCAGATGCCTGCTCTTGGAACCTCCCCCAGATTGTGAGTAGGTGCTCTGCCCACTGCCCCAGCGACATCTCCGGCCAACAAGCAGCATCAATTTACCGACGTGGTAACCAAACCTCGTCCAGATGATTCCAGCCCCCAGCCTGCTAGTCTTCTAATGAGGCCCCAGACAGCACGGGGCCTAGACAATTCCCACTGTGCCTTGGCTGACCTCCTTACAGAAATCACAAGATATTAAATAATTATGGTTGTTTACCACTAGGCTTCTGAGGTAACTGGTTATACAGCAAGGTATACAGGTACATAAACATGCTAGCAATTGGCAAAACCAGAATTGGAATCCAAGTCAATCTATGTATAATGCCCAAACTCTTTCTACCGTAAGTTAATGCCAAGTTTGTTCAGAGGTACCCATATTTCCAAATAAAACAGTCTACAGATTAAAAAGTCTAACAGCAATAAACAGCCCCCAAAATTAGTAATTTCAATGAATACTCAGGACAAAATAGGTCATTCACTTGGCAGAGTCAAAATCCCAATATCATTTCTGACACATCTATACCCTTCACATTCTAATAATAGCATATCTGATAGTATCCATATTCTATAGATGCTGAAGAAGCTTCTCTACATCAATAACAACAAAGCTGACCATTTGTAGGACACTTTTACAAAACACTTTAACAATCACTAATTTGATCTCCAGAAAACACCTCTCTGAGACAGGTAAGGCAGGCATCACACAGACGAGACTCAGGAAAGTATAAAGTAACTAGCTATAATAACTTAGTTCATAAGGATTCGATTTCAGATTTTCTGACTCCAGTGCTTTTGTCAACTTAATTAAACTCAGCTCCAAAGAACATTTATGGTATATATGTATCTCTACATATAACATTTTTTTCTACAAATAATTATAAAGTAGTTACTTTATGAAAAGCATCATAGCGGGCACTATCTCTCTAACTTGTGCTGTCCACTCCCACAGTCAGTACAAAAACATTTGTGATATAGCTAATTGCTTTAAAAAGCCAGTCTTTCCCCCGCTTTGACCCATTCTCTACATTGCCAACTGACACCTTTTCCTAATCCATCTCCTTAATCACATTATTCAAAAACTGTCAAAGGTAACATCTTTCTTAACCCCCAAAAATATAGGCCAAATTTCCTGATCTGCTTTCAAGATCTCCTATAATCTGATCCCACTTTCTTTAATTAATTCCCTGTATTTACTGAGGGAAAAAAAACACATTTCTTCTTCCCCAACTTCACTTTCTTTATACCTTCTTGCCCTCCTCCTTGTTCATACAAGATCCAAGTCCAAAAGCAATACTCAAGTATTCTTCCTCAAATCCTGACAGAGTCCCTTCCCTCCGAGATCTCAACATCTACTGGAGACCTACAATGAACAATCCAAAACAATACATAATATTGAAATTAGGTAGTAGAGATTACTGTCTACAGAAATTTAACAAAAAATCACTAAGTGTGCTCTCCCTCCCAGGAGCACATCTATGCCTTTCCCTTCCCCTCTCCTTCTCCCACAGGCCCCATGAGACTTGCAACCAGGGGGGCAACAGGCAGCAGCAGCTCATCCTTGGCTAACCCCCTGAACCCATCTCCAAGGCGCCCTTTCTGCTGACTCTCCAGTGAGCTGACAGCCACCTTGGCTCACTTCTTTCCTACAACATTTCTGGAGGCCAAAGCAGCCCCGCCTGGGCTCTCTCCTGTTACTTCTTCCATCCTAAGTCCTTCCTTGTTTCACTGTACCCAGCTTTAATAAGCATACTCTCAAAAAGATTAAAAAATGAGGGCTACAGGAATGCCTTCAGGAAAAGGCAGCACTTGAAATGTGCTGATAGACACACAGGATTCAAACTGGCAGAAGTAAAAGCAACCTAAACTGAGGAACAACATAAAAGCCTTCCCTTCTCCCCCACTTCTTCCCATTTATATCATACTTAATCCTCCAGCCAGCACCATCTCCTTCAAGAAGAAGCCTTCCTCAGTTACTTCACCATCTAATCTAAGATCTCTTCTCTGAGCTTCTAAAATAATCTAAAAAACTCATTCTGGTACTTAGTCATTGCATGTTATAGGTCTCATCTCTTCAACTTGACATCAATATGTCTCTACACAGTAAACATTTGATATTTACTAAGATGACTCAATTCAGTATCCATTGTTACTTTCAGTCATTTAAAAAACCCATTAATCATAACACTGTTTCTTAACTTACCGGGCATCTCCTTTGGAAAGATTAGTATTCACAGGATTAAGAATAACCTTGTTTGCATCTACATCCACCACACATTTGGTATGCAAGTCAATTTCTGTAAATGAAAAAAAAAAAAAAGGAAAAACAGTCATTTATAAAGTCATTTATTTCAGAAAAAGCATTTGACAAAAATCCGACACTCTTTCATGATAAACATATTCAACAAACTAGGAATAGAAGAAAACTTCTTCAACTTCATAAAGGGCATTTACAAAAAACTACGGTTAACATTGTACTTAATGGTGAAAAATTGCAGCAGGAATGAGACAATGATGTCTACTATTGCAACTTCTACTCAATATTGTACTAGAGGTTCTAGTCAGGGCAATTAAACAAGAAAAACAAATAAAAGGCACCCAGATTGGAGAGAAGTAAAACTATCTCTATTTGCAAATGATATGATCCTGTTTACAGAAAATCCTAAGAAATGTACTAGAAGACTATTGGAATAAGCAAGTTCTGAAAATTGTAGGATAAAAATAATTATACAAAAATCAGTAGTGTTTTGTATACACCAGCAATGAAAAATCCAAAAATAAAGTTAAGAAAACAATTTCATTTATACTACCAATAGACTTAAATACTAAAGGATAAATTGAAAAGAAGTGCACAACATGTACACTGAAAATCCTAAAACATTATTTCAAAGAAATAAAACATTTAAACAATTAGAAAAACATTTATGCTCATGAATCAACAGAATTAATACCATTAAAATGGCAATACTCCCCAAATTGGTCTGTAAGATTCAAGGCAATTCCTATTGCCTTTTCCCCCCAATTTCAAAAATTAACAAGCTGATCCTAAAATCTGTATGAAAATGCAAGAGATCCAGAATAGCCAAAACAATCTTAAAAAAGAAAAGCAAAGTAGAAAGGCTATATTCATCAATTTCAAACTTACTATAGACTACAGTAATCAAGACAGTGTGCTACTAACATAAGGATAGAAGAATAAACAGATAAATGAACAGAGAATCCAGAAATATACTTTCATATTTACAGCCAAATGATTTTGTCCAAGACCATTCAATGGGAAAAACAGTCTCTTCAGCAAATGGTGTTGGGAAACTGAATATCCACATGCAAAAGAATGAAATTAGACCCCTTCCTAATTCATACACAAAGATTAACTCCAATAGATCACAGACATAAATGTAAGTAAGAGCTAAAACTATAAAACTCTTTGAAGAAAACATAAGGGTAAGGGTAATTCCACATGACTTGGGGTTATGTGATGGTTCTTAAGATGTCAAAAGCAAAAGCAACAAAAGAAAAAACAGATAAATTGGACCACATCAAAATGAAAAACCTTTGTGTTTCAAAGGACACACAGCATCAAGAGTAAAAAGACAACCCACAGAATCAAGAAACTATCTGTCAACCATATACCTAATAAGGAACTTGCATCAGACAATAGAAAGAACTCTTACAACTCAATAATAATAAAAATAACCCAATTTTTAAATAGGCAAAGGATCTGAATAGACTTCTCTCCAAAAAATATATAAAATTGGGAAATAAGCACAGATGCATCATTAAACACTGGGGAAATGAAAATCAAAACCACAATGAAATACCAGTTCATATCACTAGCAAACTATAATTAAAGGGACAGATAATAAAGAACAAGGACTTGGGGAAAAATTGAACCTTCAAACAGTACTGATAGGAATGTAAAATAATACAGTCATTTTTGGAAAAGAGCCTAGCAGTTCCTCAAAAGTTAAAGAGAATTACCAGATGACCCAGCATTTCCCAATCCTAGATACACCAGAGGCCCAGTGCACAAAATTTGTGCGGGGGGAGGGGGGTGTTTCTCAGCCCAGCCTGCACATTCTCCAATCTGGGACACCTCGGGATAGGGTCTAAACGGGCAGTCAGACATCCCTCTCACAATCCAGGACTGCTGGCTCCAAACTGCTCACCTGCCTGCCTCCCTGATTGCCTCTAACCGCTTCTGCCTGCCAGCCTGATGACCCCCTAACAACTCCCCTGCCAGCCTGATTGATGTCTAACTGTTCCCCTGCCAGTCTGTTTGCCCCCAACTTCTCTACTCTGCTGGCCTGGTCAATCCTAATTGCTCTCCCCTGTAGACTTGATTGTCCCCAACTGCCCTCCCTTGCAGGCCTGGTACCTCCCAACTGCCCTCCCCTGTTGGCCATCTTGTGGTGGCCATCTTGTGTCCACATGGGGCACGATCTTTGATCACATGGGGACAGCCATCTTGTGTGTTGGAGTGATCGTCAATCTGCATATTACTCTTTTATTAGATAGGACAGAGGCCTGGTGCATGGGTGGGGGCCAGCTTGTGTGCACTGAAGGGTGTCCCAGGTCAGGGTAGGGGTTCCCTTGGGGCATGGGGCAGCCTGGGACAAGGGGCTTGTGGTGGTTTGCAGGCCGGCCACACCCTCCAGCGACTTAAGCAGAGGCCCTGATATCTGAAATTTATTTATCTTCTACAATTGAAACTTTGTAGCCTTAAGCAGAGGCCTGGGCCAGCCAGGGTGTGCAGAAATCTTGGTTGCCTCCATCGCCAGGGAAAACCAAGCTCCCTCCCTTTCTCTCCGTGGCCACAGCCATCTTGGTTGGGGTTAATTTTCATGCTTGCTCCTGACTGGCTAGTGGGTGTGGCTTGTGGGTGTAGCAGAGTGGTGGTTAATTTGCATATTGCTCTTTTATTAGATAGGATACCCAAGAGAAATGACAACCTTTGCCCATGCAAGAGTCTGAACATGAATATTCACAGCAGTAAAATAGGCAAAAAGTGGAAACAACCCAACTGTCCATCAGCCAACGAATGGATAAAGGTGATATATCCACAAAATGAAATATTACCTGGCAAAAGAAATAAGTACTGAGACATACTACAACATGGATGAAGTTTGTGCTAGGTGAAAGAAGCCAGTCACAAGAGACCACATGTTATATGATTCCATTTATTTCAAATGTCCAGAACAGGCAAATAAAGACAACAATTAGACCAGCGATTGCCTAGATGGGGAGAGTGACTGCTAGTAGATACAGTTTTCTATTGGGGTGATAAACATGTACTAAAATTGATTATACTGACAGTTGCACAACTAGCATAAGCATAATAAAAATTACTGCACAGATGAATTATATGACATGTAAATTATACCTTTCTAAAGCTTTTTTTTTTTTTTACATATAGGCTATGTTTATGGTGTCATTATTTTTATATCCTTATTTTTTCTGACCTAAAGTATAAAACTTTCTGTCTGCCTTATCTCCACTACCCACAATTATGATCTAAGCAAGGAGCTGTACTACATTAAAGTCATTTTATATTTCCCAAAGAACCTTGGCCAAATATCACATTATCATTATAACTTCAAAGTATTTCCACTGCCAGGAAATGTCATTTCTCTCTCTCTCTCTCTCTCTCTCTCTCTCTCTCTCTCTCTCTCTCTCTCTCTCTCTCTCTCTCTCTCTCTCTCTCAACTTGTATAATTGAGACAAATGCAAAATAAAAGAATTCCCTCTCTGTGCCTGCCAAGTTATTTTTCATTAGTTCTCAAAAATATAACTTAGAAGCACAAAAAATTTAGTGGTCTTTTTTTTCTTAGCCAAAACATTTTCAGGCAAAGAGAAGTGAAAGGAAAACATCAAAGCTGTTTTACCTAGGTGTAGAAGACTAACCACCAAAAAGGCATATGTTCCACCATAGTCAATTAGCATTAATGCTTTGTGTTAAATTCACTCTAGACTATACCAGAAATGTGGCAAGAAAGTCTTGGCCACATTGCAAGAACTTTTCAAACATGCAATTTCACTTATTCCTTTTCCTTAGGCCCAAAGCTCAATAAAGTCTGCTATGATCATACTTTGTTAATACCAACCCTTAAAGGTATGTTCATACATATACATTTAACAGACTATTATTAAACTTTTAAAAAGGAACAAAAGTATTGGCTGAGCACACTGTATTGGCTGGCTCCTTACAGTCAAATGCATTATAACAAAGGCATTATCAACTCTCCGGAAACTGTACTGTGACTCAAAATCTACTATCTCACCCCTTACCACAAGGTTGGTTATTAGTTTCTTGCAAGAACGTGTGGTCTGTGCAAAGGAGCTGCATGTACAGTTCTGTATGCATAAGTATATATCTAGAACAAATGCTTGAAAAACTATAAATAAAATAATCACACACACACACAAACAAAGTAGTGTTTTGCCTTCAATTCAAATATCTTGAATTGAGAAGGGATCCAAACTTTTTTCTGCAATATTTGTATGCTTTTCTCTACCCTCTTTACAGCTCTTTCCTTCTCCCCTTAATGACATCATTTGATACAATCAATAATTTATAAGTATTAAATGGCATGATAAAGGAACCAATCAATCCCTAGAAAATCCTGTATAATACAAAGAATTGCCTAATAACTAATATAACCAACCTAAAATCATTTTGTTCTCAACAGTACAATACTTACAAATGTCCCTACCTCTAATTTACATCAAAGGTAGTCTTTAAAAGGTAAACAAATGTCTTCACTTCTTTATTAGCTCAGTTTTCATTATCAAACAAAATTCCCACCCCAGCTCTGTTGACTGATACATAAATACTAAAGGCTTTTCACAAGACTGTTTAGAATATAGGTGAAATGTCTAGGACACAAACTCCCAAGCTAAGAAATCAGTGAGATTTGAAGAGATTTTAAGGGTTAGGTACATGGCAGCATCCTATATAATAAAAGATTAATGCAAATCGACCAAATGGCAGAACGACCAGTCGCTATGATGTGATGTGACCACCAAGGGGCAGATGCTCAACACAGGAGAGCCTCTCAGCCAGAAGCCAGGCTCACAGGTGGTGAGCACAATGGCAGTTGTGGGAGCCTCTTCCACCTCCACAGTAGTGACAAGGTTGTCTGACTGATGGCTTAGGCTGGTCAGTTGGACATGCCCTGAGGGCTTCCAGACTGCAAGAGGGTGCAGGCCAGACTGAGGAACACCCCCTCCCAGAAGTGCATGAATCTCATGTACCAGGCCTCTAGTTTTAATATAAAATGCTATGGCAAGAGTCCCATCAAATGCTACTAGTTGGTTAATTAAATTATATGGCTATAAGATTATAAGTATAACATTTTCTCCTTGCTCACCGGGCTGGTGCAGTTCAGTGGTTGAGCATCGACCTATGAACCAGGAGGTCACAGTTCGATTCCAGTCAGGGCATTGCCTGGGTTGCTGGCTCAATCACTGGTGTGGGGCATGTAGCCTTTCAATGATTCTCTCTCATCACTGATGTTTCTATCTCTCTCTCCCTCTTTCTTGCTCCCTGAAATCAATAAAAATATATATTTTTTTAAAAACTTCTTACTCTATAAGGCTTAGAAAGCAAAACAGTGATTAAATAGTGGTAACAAATTTAGGCCTTAATCTGAATTTTAAATTTCATTTCAATTAAAAAAAAATACCACCAAAATCCAAAAGATAAGCATCTTCCTCTTTGTTTGGAACAATACTTAAAAAGACAAGCATTAGCTACTATTTACTGCCTTTACAAAAATAGCACAGAAGTACACCCATGTTCATAGCATCATTATTCACAATAGCCAAAAGGTGGAAGCAACCCAAATGACCATTGATGAATAAATAAATAAACAAAATGTGATATACATTTCACAGAATATACGGACCCTTAAAAAGGAAAAAAATTATGCTAAAACACGAATGAACCTTGAAGACATGGTACTAAGTGCAACAAGCAGTGACAAAAGGACCACTTAACTGAGGTGCCTAGAGTAGTCAAATTCATAGAGATAGAAAGCTGGATGGTAGTTGCCAGGGGCTGAGCTGAAGGGGCAATGGGGAGTTGATGATTCCTGAGTGCAGAGTTTCAGTTTTCACAAGATAAATAATGATCTAAAGATGAAAAATGGTAGTGATTACACAACAATGTGAATGTACTTAATGCCACTGAACTGTACACATAAAAATGGTTTAAGGCCCTGGCCGGTTTTGCTCATTGGTTAGAATGTCGGCCCAAGGACCAAGGGTCATGGGTTCGATTCCCAGTCAAGGGCAGGTAGCTTGGTTGCTGGTTCACCAGCCCCAGTAGGAGGTGCATGCAGGAGGCAGCCAATCGAGGTCTCTCTCATCTCTCTCTCTTTCCCTCCTCCCTCCCATCCACTCTCTTTGAAATCAATGGAAAAATATCCTCTGGTGAAGATTTTTAAAAATGGTTTAAGGTGGTAAATTTTATGCTATGGGTACTTTACCACATTAAAAAAAAATAGCTCTAGCCGAGACCGGTTTGGCTCAGTGGATAGAGTGTCAGACTGCGGACTGAAGGGTCCCGAGTTCGATTCCGGTCAAGGGCATGTGCCTTGGCTGCAGGCACATCCCCAGTGGGGGGCATGCAGGAGGCGGCTGATCGGTGTTTCTCTCTCATCGATGTTTCTGACTTTCTATCCATCTCCCTTCCACTCTGTAAAAAAAATCAATAAAATATATATTTTAAAAAAATTAGCCCTAAATATTCATCATTATTATAGTAAGTAACATGGGCAATAATTCATTCCTAGTGAAGCCTAAAATAATAAAAATGGGATTTAATTAGCACTATGTCTGAAAACCAATAAAAAAGTGATGTTAATGTTAAGTAGTACTATAAGCTTATATTATGACTAATCAAATTTTATTTATATACTCAAACCATGAATGTTTTGATGTATTCACGTGTCCTTAAAAGAAAGAAAGAAAAATTTACTTCATTAATGTTAAAGATCCCACACTATTTCCCAAACAGGATCCCTTTCTAGGTCAAGTTCCTCAACTTGAATATTAAAATATGTACAGCTGACAGTTCAGCTTATTCAGCCAGCAAATTAGTCACCTTGCAAAGTGAACAATAATTTGAAACAAGTCTTTCTTCAATGCATAAATCAGCTATGGCTCATTCCCCAATGACATCATAGTAAGAGCTGGGCAGGACCTGGGACACTCCCTTTACAGAACTCATGTTCCATCTGAGGACCTGATTCATTCTCAGTGTGGACAAAATAATTCTGAGTTGCTATTTAGTACTCTGCTTTCTAATTCTCCAGAAAATTAGTAATTATTTTCAAAATAAACCTACTACTCAGAAATATAAATGTACCTCCTTTTTCCTTCCAGTTACATTCCTAAAAAGCTAAATTTAACTTACTCTTAAATTCACAATTTTTTTAAAAAGAAAGTAACTTATTTCTAAGATTCACATTTTAACTAAATTGCAAATCTTGCATGCTATATATGGCTCTATTTCCAACTGATTTGTGTCATATTCCTAATACTTTTACATGTCTATGCATGATCATATAAACAAAACATTCATCATTAATATTTCATATATAAAGGACTTGTTTTCCCAAGTGGAATGTAACTTTATTATTGACAGCACAGGGAATATGACTTATACTTCTTTAATATACTTATAGGTTGCTTGGGACCCCCTTAAGGCCCAATGGCCTAGGGAGAAACAAAATTATCTGAGGCCTATATATAAAAAGCAAACTGATGTTTTGCTTTCCAGTAAGAGATATATAAAATATCCTAATAACCTACTTTTATGTTTTTATCAGAGGACATAAAAATCTATTCAATAAGTAAAAATAAAATGTAACTAAGTTCTAATATGGCTAAAGAAAAGGCTGAGGAATGAAGAAACTTCTAAGACATGATGGCTGACATAGAAAATAAAATGTATAGCATGAAAATAACTAAAATAATCTATGTGACCCAAAATATACAATGTATATATTCAAGAAACTAGTCAACTTCAGAAGGCTGTAAAATAGGTATTTTAAGGGAGGAACCAACATGGCAGCATAGGTAAACACCTATCTTGCTGCCCCACACAACAATTTCAAAACTACAACTTGACAGAATTAACATCACCCAGAATCACCGAAAGGCTGGCTGAGTGGAAATTCCACAAATAAAAGTAAAGATAGGAAGGACACTGTGACTCAGAGGAGCAGCAGACGGACAGAGCTGAGGATATGCACAGAATCAGAGGTTTGGAGTTGTGCGCACGCGAGCAGATAGGGCAGGCGGCTACAAACCCACCTGGTTTTCTCCAACAGGGAGGGAGACAAAGACGTCCCACTGCACTGATTCCCCAGTTCTGGGCGAGGTCCAGGGAACCCACACTCATACAGGGTGAAACTGGAGGAAGCACGCTGAAACTCGGGTGCTGCAGAGGTCTGCAAGCATGTGGAGAGGCACATGCAAACTTGGGAACTGCAGAAGCGTGTGAGTGCGCAGAAAGGACTCGTGACTTGCTCTCTCATTCAGGAGAAAAAAAAGAAAGAAGGGAAACCACCGGACTGCAATGTTTTACAACCATGGGTGAGACTTTGGGTGTGCAGACATATTTGGGGAAAGGGTGAAATATCCAGCAGTGGGTAGAGCTTGGCGGCAGCTATTTCTCAAAGGTGTGTGCAGCCATTACCACCAGACACAGAGTCCCAGGTGCCACACAGGGTGGAGCTGATGCTGCCTGCTCAGCCCGGAGACTCCGCCCACCCAACCTGAGCACAGCTGACCCTCACAGCCAATTGGCCTGAAAGTCAAACCCTCCTAGTGCTAACAACAATAATCTAGGCTTAACTTCAATAAAACTATACAACCCATAAAGGGCTGCACCAAGAGTATCCACCTCAGGTAACTGGGGAAGCTGAGCCACTGTCCCCTAGAGGACACCTACCACACAAAGCTAATCGACCAACTCAGGGAAGCAGCAAAAATGCAGAGACATGGAAAGAAATCATATTTGAAAGAAATGGAGAGAAAAAAACGACTGCACATAGAGTTCAAAAACACGGTTATAAGGTTTAAAGAGACTCCTAGAAAAGGCCGATGAACTTAATAAAACCTTCAAGGATATGAAAAAGGACCAACTAGAAATTAAGCATACACTGACTGAAATTAAAAATATTATACACAGACCTAAATGCAGTCTAGAGGGCCGCAAGAATCAAGTCAAAGATTTGAAATACAAAGAAGCAAAATCCATTCAGCCAGAAAAGCAAGAAGCAAAAAGAACCCCAAAAATTGAAGATAGTGTAAGGAGCCTCTGGGACAACCTCAAGCATACCAACATCTGAATTATAGCAGTGCCAGAAAAAGAAGGGAGAAAGATAATGAAAAGCTATTTGAAGAAATAGTGACCAAAAACTTCCCACACCTGGTGAAAGAAATTGACTTAGGAGTCCAAGAAGTGCACCGAACCCCAATATATAGGAACCCTAAGAGAACCACACCAAGGCACATCATAATTAAAATGCCAAGAGCAAAAGACAAAGAGAGAATATTAAAAGCAGCAAGAGAAAAACAGATGGTTACCTATAAGGGAGCACCCATACGATTGTCAGCAGATTTCTCAACAGAAACGATGCAGGCCAGACAGGAATGGCAAGAAATATTCAAAGTGATGAACAGCAAGAATCTACAACCAAGATTACTCTATCCAGCAAAGCTATCATGCAGAATTGAAGGGCAGATAAAGTGCTTCGCAGATAAGAAAAAGCTAAAGGAGTTCATCACCACCAAACCAATATTATATGAAATGCTGAAAGATATTCTTTAAGAAGAGGAAGAAGCAAAAGATAAAAGTGTAAATTAGGAACAACAAATACACATCTATCAACAAATGAATCTAAAAATCAAGTGAATTAATAAGCTGATGAACAGGATAAACTGGTGAATGTAACAGAATCCCGGACATAGAGAGGGAATGGACTGACAACTCTTGGGGAGAAACGGGGTGTGGGAAGTGCAGCAAGAGACGGGACAAAAATCATGCAACTATGGGAGAGGACAGTGGAGGGGGTGAGGGCGGAGGGTGGGATGGGTACCAGATGGAGGGGAACTACAGGGTGAATAAAAAAGGGGAACAATGTAATTAATGGACTGAACAATAAAGATTAAAAAAAAAATCCAACAAGCATACAGAACCCCGAACTACAGGAATCCAAAGAGGACCACACCAAGACACATCATAATTAAAATGCCAAGAGATTGGAGAACTAAGATGGCGGCAAAGGCAAAACACCTATCTTGCCGTCATAATCAGCAATTTTAATACTACAACTTAACGAAAGAACAAACACTTTCCAGAATCACCAGAAAGCTTGCCGAGTGAAAATTCCACAAATAAAAGTGAAGATAAGACACTGTGACTCGGAGGAGCGGCGGCGAACAGCGTTGAAAGATTCGCACGGAGAGAGGTTTGGAGTGCGCGCCGCGGAGAGGGCGGGCGGCTGAAAACCGGCCAGTTTTCTCGAACGGGGAGACAAAGGCGTCCCACTGGACTGATTCTCCAGCTCTGGGTGAAGTCCAGGACAACCCACTATCATACGGGGTGAGAACTGGAAAGTGGGAGGGCACGCCGAAGCTCGGGTGCTGCCGGGTCTCCCGGCTTGTGGAGAAGGCAGCTTGCGCGAACAGCTCGGCTGCGTGACGGCACAGAGAGCGCACCGCGACTTGCCTCTCATTCGGAAAACCAGTCAGACTGCTTTGTTTTAGACCCTGGGTGAGACATTAGCGCATGCAGACTCATTTTGGGAGAGTATGAATTCCCCGGCAACCGGCAGCTGGTGGAGCTCCCCAGCGGCTCTCTCTCAGAGGTGCTGGCGGCCATTGCCCCCGGCACAGAGACATCGGGGCCGCATAGGGCGGAGCTAACGCTGTCTGCTTGGCCCGGAGACTCCGCCCATCCAACCTGAGCACAGCTGAGCTTCACAGACAATTGGCCTGGAGGTCAACCCTCCAAGTGCTAACAACGATTAACTGAGCTTAACTTCAGCAAGACTGTGCAACCCATATCCACCTCAGGTAACCGGGGAGGCTGACCAACTGTCCCTACTAGGAAGTCTACCACACAAAGCTAATTGACCAACTCAGGGAAGCAGCCACCATGCAGCAACATGGAAAGAAATCAGATGTGAAAGAAATGGAGGGAAAAAAACGACTGGACATGGAATTCAGAACCACGGTTATAGGGTTTTTTAAGAGGCTCCAACAAAAGATCGAGGCCTATAAGGAAAGAAGCAAGACCACAAAGGAAATGAATGAGTCCTACAAGAAAATGAACAACACCCTCCAGGATATAAACGAGATCTGCAAAGAAATGATCAAGACCAACGTGGAAATGAAAGAAACCCTCAAGGATATAAAGCAGACTCTCAAGGATATGAAAAAGGACCAACCAGAAATTAAGCATACACTGAAACAAAAAACATTATACAAAGACCTGAAAGTGCCCTGGAACACCCCAAGAACCAAGTTAAAGATTTGAAATACAAAGAGGTAAAATCCACTCAGCTGAAAAAGCAAGAAACCAAAAGAATCCAAAAAATTGAAGATAGTGTAAGGGGCCTCTGGGACAACCTCAAGCATACCAACATCCGAATTATAGCAGTGCCAGAAAAAGTGAGAGGCCAAGACAATGAAAACCTATTTGAAGAAATAGTGACTGAAAACTTCCCACACCTGGTGAAAGAAATTGACTTAGGAGTCCAAGAAGTGCACCGAACCCCAATATATAGGAATCCTAAGAGACCACACCGAGGCACATCATAATTAAAATGCCAAGAGCAAAAGACAAAGAGAGAATATTAAAAGCAGCAAGAGAAAAACAGGTTACTTATAAGGGAGCACTCATACGATTGTCAGCGGATTTCTCAACAGAAACGATGCAGGCCAGACGAGAGTGGCAAGAAATATTCAAAGTGATGAACAGCAAGAATCTACAACCAAGATTACTCTATCCAGCAAAGCTATCATTCAGAATTGAAGGTCAGATGAAGTGCTTCGCAGATAAGAAAAAGCTAAAGGAGTTCATCACCACCAAACCAACATTATATGAAATGTTGAAAGATATTCTTTAAGAAGAGGAAGAAGAAAAAGGTAAAGATGAAAATTATGAACAACAAATACACATCTATCAACAAATGAACATAAAAATCAAGTGAATTGATAGGCTGTTGAACAGGATAGACTGGTGAATATAACAGAGACATGGACATAGAGAGGGAATGGACTGACAATTCTTGGGGAGAAAAGGGTTGTGGGAAGTGCAGCAAGAGACTGGACAAAAATCTAGCAACAATGGGAGAGGACAGTGGGGAGGGGGAGGTGAGAGTGGAGGATGGGATAGTTACAGGGTGGAGGGGAACTATAGGGGGATAAAAAGGGGAAACAATGTAATTAATAAACTGAACAATAAAGATAAAAAATAATAATAAAATAAATAAATAAATAAAAATAAAATGCCAAGAGCAAAAGACAAAGAGAGAATATTAAAAGCAGCAAGAGAAAAACAGTTAGTTACCTACAAAAGAGGACCCATACGATTGTCAGCAGATTTCTGAACAGAAACTATGCAGGCTAGCCATGAGTGGCAAGAAATATTCAACGTGATGAATAGCAAGAATCTACAACCAAGATTACTCTACCCAGCAAAGCTATCATGCAGAATTGAAGGTCAGATAAAGTGCTTCGCAGATAAGAAAAAGCTAAAGGAGTTCATCACCACCAAACCATTATTATATGAAATGTTGAAAGGCATTTTTTAAGAAGAGAAAGAAGAAAAAGGTAAATATGTAAATTATGAACAACAAATACACATTTATCAACAAATTAATCTAAAAATCAAGTGAATTAAAAATCTAATGAACAGGATAAACTGGTGAATATAACAGAATCATGGGCATAGAGAGGGAATGCACTAACAATTCTTGGGGAGAAAAGGGGTGTGGGAGGTGCAGCAAGAGACTGGACAAAATTCATACACCTATGAAAGAGGACAGTGGGGGCGGGAGGTTAGGGCAGAGGGTGGGATGGGTACCGGGTGGAGGGGAGCTATAGGGTGAAAAAAAAGGAGAATATTGCAATTAATACGCTGAACAATAAAGATTAAAATAAAATAAATAAATAAATAAATAATTTGGCTCTCAAAAGAAAAAAATAGGTATTTTAAAACTTATAAGGCAAAACTAGGATAGGCTAAACAATTTTGAAAAAGTAGAACAAAACAGAAAGACTATACTCACTAATTTCAAACTCATTATAAAGCTACAGTAATCAAGACAGTATGGTACTAATATAAGAATAGACATATAAGTCGCTAAATAGAACTGGGAATCCAGAACCATACTGTCACATTTATGGTCATCTGATTTTCAACAAGGGTAGCAAGACAATGCAATGTCTTTTCAACAAATGGTACTGGGACAACTGGATATACACATTTATAAGAATAAAACTAGATCTCTATCTCATACCACATTGAAAAATTAACTTCAAATGGATCAAAGAACTAAATGTAAGAGCTAAAATTATCGAACCCTTAGAAGAAAACAGGCATAAATCCATGTGACCTTGGATTAGGTAATGGTATCTTAAATACAACATCAAAAGCATAAGCAACAGTATGCATGCATATTAGCATTACCAATGGACACAGACACCGGGGTAGTGGGGGCTTGCCTGGGGTGGGAATGGTTTGGAATGGGGGGTTATTCGGGGAAAAGGAGACATCTATAAAACTTTAGACAATAATAAAAAAGAAATAGCCCTAGCCAGTTTGGCTCAGTGGATAAAGTGCTGGCCTGAGGACCAAAGGGTCCTGGTTTCAATTCTGGCAAGGGCACATACCTCGGTTGCAGGTTCCTCCCTGGCCCAGGCCCTGGTCAGGGCGCATGTAGGAGGCAACCAATCAATGTGCTCCTCTCACATCAATATTGCTCTCTGTCTTTCCCTCTCTCTTCCACTCTCTCTAAAAATCAATGGAAAATATCCTCGGGTGAGGATTAAAAATAAATTAATAATAATAAAAAATAGTGTTTTTTTTTTAAAAAAGCATAAGCAACAGAAGAATAAATAGATAAACTGGACTAGACCACAGCAAAAGGAAAAACTGTGCTTCAAAGGACACCATTAAGAGAATGAAAAGACAACCCACGAAAATCAAGAAAACATTTGCAAGTCATATATCTGATAGGGACTGGTATCCAGAATGTATAAAAAGGTCTTACAGCTCAATAATAAAAAGACAATTTTTAAAATAGGGTTTGAATAGAGATATCTCCAAATACATACAAATGACTAATAAATACATTAAACTGTGCTCAATAACATTAGACATTGAGGAAATACAAATCAAAACCCCAATGAGAGAGCACTTCACACCCAATAGGAAGGCAATAATCAAAAAGAGAGACAATAACAAGTGTTGGTATGGACATGAAAAATGAAACTTCATACATTTTAGAGGATTGCAAAATATGCAGTCACTTTGAAAAACAATTTAACAGTTCTTAAAAGTTAGAGTTACTATATGACTCAGCAATTCCATTTCTATGGATATATATACCCAAGAGAAATGGAAATATGTGTCTACAGAAAAACTTATATACAAATGTTCATAGCAGTATTATTCATAACTAGAGGCCTGGTGCACAAAATTCCTGCATGGGGGTGAGGGGTCCCTCAGCCTGGCCTGCACCCTCTCATAATCTAAGACACCTCAGGGGATGGCCGTCTGCCAGTTTACGGGCCTAAACCAGCGGTAGGACATCCGTCTCTCAATCCAGGATGCTGCATGCATCAGTGACAATACTTTTCATACAGGTGAAAGGTATCTTGCTGCTGTATAAGCAGCTACATTTTTTTGCCCTGATTATAAAAAGTAGTACATAATATGATCCTCTGAGGCAGTAGTACCATTTCCCCCATCTTATGGGTGGAAAAACTGAAGTAGAGAAAAATTAAGTAATTGGCTTTGTCACACCGTTATAAGTGTCAGAATCAAGGCTGACCACAAAATGTGCAAGCCAGAGTCCATGCATGTTATCGCTGCATCATCCGTTTTTTTAGTGTTAGAGTAGCCTTGCCAGATTTTAATTTTTAAATCTAAGAGACTGTTCCCAATATATAAGGTAGGGTCCCTTGGCCTAGTAGGCAATCAGGGCTGATCTCTGGGGCAACTGGCGAGGCAATGGGGGGAGGCCCCTGCTGGCACCCGCCTTGCCTGGAGGCCTGTTGCCACCCGCTCGCCAGTCCTGTCACCACAGCTGGTCACCTCCTTCTGCCTGCTGGCACCCACTCTGGCTGCCCTGGTGCTGCCCATTTGCCAGCACAGACCCCTGCCAACTGGTCATTCTGCAGGTCATTCCGCCATTTGGTCGATTTACATATTAGGGTTTTATATAGATAGACTAGAGGCCCGGTGCACGAAATTCATGCACAGGAGGCAGGGGATGTCCCTTAGCCCAGCCAGCACCCTCTCCAGTTGATATCCCCTCGAGGGATATCAACTGCCAGTTTAGGCCTGATCCCGATAGGATCGGGCCTAAACTGGCAGTTGGACATCCTTCTCATAATCCAGGACTGCTGGCTCAAAACTGCTCACC
Organism: Antrozous pallidus; assembly: GCA_027563665.1. Taxonomy (NCBI): domain Eukaryota; kingdom Metazoa; phylum Chordata; class Mammalia; order Chiroptera; family Vespertilionidae; genus Antrozous; species Antrozous pallidus. The sequence continues at coordinate 79,319,367 of CM050516.1, read as the reverse complement.
TGCCTGCCTCCCTGATTGCCCCTAACCACTTCTGCCTGCCAGCCTGATCACCCCCTAACCACTACCCTGCCAGCCTAATTGATGTCTAACTGCTCCTCTGCCAGCCTGTTTGCCCCCAACTTCCTTCTTCTGCCAGCCTGGTCACCCCTAACTTCCCTCCCCTGCAGGCCAGGTCCCTCCCAACTGCCCTTCCCTGCAGGCCTGGTCCCTCCCAACTGCCCTCCCTTGCAGGCCTGGTCCTTCCCAACTACTCTCACCTGCTGGCCTGATCACCCACAACTGCCCTCCCTTGCAGGGCCTAGAACCTCCCAACGGCCCTGTCCTACTGGCCATCTTGTGATGGCCATCTTGTGTCCACATGGGGGCAGGATCTTTGACCACATGGGGACAGCCCTCGTGTGTTGGAGTGATGGTCAAACTGCAAATTACTCTTTTATTAGATAGGATACAGGCCTGGTGCATGGGTGGGGGCCAGCTGGTTTGCCCTGAAGAGTGTCCTGGATCAGGGTTGGGGGTCCCTTGGGGCGAGGGGCGGCCTGGGTAAGGGGCCTGTGGAGGTTTGCAGGCTGGCCACACCCCCCAGCGATCCAAGTGGAGGCCCTGGAATCTGGGATTAATTTACGTCTACAATTGAAACTTTGTAGCCTGGAGCGGAGCCAAGCCTTCTGCTTGCTCCGGGGTGGCAGCCATTTCTATTTGAAACTTTGCAGTCTAAAGTGGAGGCCTAGGCCAGAAATTGCAGGTGGAAAGCTTAGCTTCCTCCATTGCCAGGGAAACCCAAGCCTCTGTTCTCTCCAGCTCAGTGGCTGCCCCCAATTCTGTATCTTTTATAATTGAAACTTTGTAGCATTGAGTGGAGGCCTAGGCTGGCAATGGCAGGCAGAAAGCTTGGCTTTCTCTATTGCCGGGGAAACCCAAGCCTTCCTGCTGCTCTCAGTGGTGGTAGCCATCTTGGTTGGGGTTTATTTGCATAATCTGCTCCTGATTGGCTGGTGAGTGTGGCTGTGGGCATGGCTTGTGTGTGTGGCAAAGGTATGGTCAAATTTGCATATTACTCTTTTATTAGATAGGATAACCAAAAAGTGGAAACAAGCTAAATGCCCATCAACCAATGAATGGACAAACAAAATACAACATATCCACATCAAAAATATTATTCAACTTTTAAAAATGAATGAAGTATTGGCCCTGGACAAGTAGTTCAGTTGATTGGAGCATCAATCAGATACAGAAAGGTTGTGGGTTTGATCCCAGGTCAGGGAACATGCAAGAATCAACCAATGAATGAGTAACTATGTGGTACAACAAGTCAGTCTCTCTCTGTCTGTCTGTCTCTATCTTTCTCTCTCTCTCTCTCTCCCTCCCTCTCTCTCTCTCTTTTTCATTAATAAATAAAAGACATTTTAAAAAAATAAGCATTGATTCCTGCTACAACATGGATAAGCCCTAAATTCAATATGCCAAGTAAAAATAATCTGATACAAAAGTTCACATATTACACTATTTCATTCATATGAAATGTCCAGAATAAGCAAATCCATAGAGACTTAAAGTAGATTAGTGGTTGCCAGGGGCTGGGAAGAGGGGGAGGGTGATGGAGTGGGGAGTGGGTAAGAGTGACTGCTAATGGGAGAGTTTCTCTTTGGGATGATGAAATGTTCTGGAATTGAATAGTGGTGATGGTTGCACAACTCTGCAAATACACTAAAAGCCACTGAATTGTACACTTTTGATATATGAATTGTATCTTTTTTAAAAACTTAGAAGGAATGACCCCACTGCACTCAATAGATATAAAATATGGTTAGAATCCTTTAGCCACATTTCTAAACACTCACTACTCTAACGATCTCAGCCAACTCAATTCTTCTTACACTTATTTAATAACCTCACATTTTACCTCATCAAGAAAATTAAGCACTCCAGGGCTTTCCCATTATCTAATTATCCTCTTCCTCTCATATTTCAAATTTTCCCTCTCTATTACCTCTTTCTGTCTATAACAAAGCTTAAACATCTCCCAACCTTAAAAAAAAAAAAAAGCCTATTCCTAACTATGTCTCTGGATACCACTCTTCATCCTTCCCTTTTACATGGACTTTGTGAAAGAATAGCCATGTAACTCACTGCCTCCACATTAGCACACCCACTTATTTCTCAGCTCACTACCAACACACCAAGACTCATTCATTCAGTCAGAATTACTCTCCTGAAAATTACCACTGACTGCCATCAAGCCAAATCCACTGAAGACAACTCAGTATTATCATGCATGCCATTCCTGTGATACCTGACTACTGACCTTTCTGAGACACATTCCCCCTCATCCCCTGGGCTTCCACATTATTTTTACCTGCTTCTCCTTATGTCTTTCTTCTTAGCCTCCGTATCCTCCTTCCAAATAAAGAACATGCCTTACTTTGGTATTCTATCTTCTAAATATAGTAATGACTCCCAAATCTACATGTATCTCCAATCTCTTTTTTTCAGACTCATATATACAACAGTCTTCTAGATCCATTCACTTGGATGCACTTCAGACATCTAAAAATCAACAAGTCTGTTGAGTTTCTTATGGATATCATTATATCTTATTCATAGTTATATGTGTAGTACATGCACATGGCAAACACAGACTAAATATTGTTGAGTATCCAAGAATAAAAATCATCTCATACCTTCACCCTAAAACCTGCTTCTCTTATACTTCTGGTCCCAGTTTATGATGACACCAGCATTTATTCAATTAGTCATCTTAATCACAAGTTTTGTAGTTTATCTTCCTATATTTCCTAAATTTCCTTTCTATATTTCAAATCGTCTAGACATATTCTTTTTGGATAAATCTAGAATGTACGGGTATAAAAGCTCTTTACCCAGCCCATTTCACAGAAATGTACTTGCAGCCCGCCACTTTGAGGAACTAGTTCTTCCCTCAGGACAAAGAGTAGGCTTGCTCACCACTTTAAAGCAATGGATTCCCCAAGCTCAGTGTTCCTCAAATGCAACACAAACCCACTCCTCATCACCCCTGTGAGATTTGGAGGCATGGAGAACTACTCATGCTGCTTGCTGTGCCATGAGCAAGTCCACTGACCCAGAAGTCCCATGTCTTCTATCAGCACCCAGTAGCAAATTAACTTATTAGCTTGTGGGGACAGTAAAGACACACAGAGTAATTTATCTTCCTAAAGTATCACTTTAACAGTGCCACTGCTCTATTAAAAAATCTATAGTCACTGTACTCCTCAAACCATGTTTGAAATCCTTCTTAATCTGCCCAGACCACACTTAAATAACTTCATATCCTTCTACTCCCCACAAACCTCTCTTCTTCAGTAAAGGCAACTTCCATCTCTCTTCTCACCCCTCACTCTCTATACTCTTCCAACTACTTTTCCAACTATTCCAACAAAGCATAGAATTTAAGTGCTTGGGCTCTGGAGTTTAACTGTCTAGGTACCAGTAGCCAGTTTCTCTACTTTGTAGTTATATGACTTGGGGCAAGTTGCTACAATTTCCTAAATTCCCATTTTCTAATCTGTAAAATGGAATCCTATCTAATAAAAGAGTAACATGCAAATTGACCATACCTCCACTATACCCACAAGCCACGCCCACCAGCCAATCAGGAGCAGATATGCAAATAAACCCAACCAAGATGGCTACTGGTCACAGAGAGCAGGAGGGAGGCTTGGGTTTCCCCGGCAATAGAGGAAGGCAAGCTTTTCGCCTGCCCTTACCAGCTCATGCCTCCACTCAATGCTACAAAGTTTCAATGATAGAAGATAAATAAAAAAGACGGCAGCCACAGAGCTGGAGAGAGAAGGGGACTTAAGGTGCACCTGGAGATGGAGGAAGCCAAGCTTTCCACCTGCCCTGGCCAACCCAGGCCTCCACTTCAGGCTACAAAGTTTCAATTATAGAAGATAAATAAATCTCAACAGAAATGGCTGCCACCACGGAGCGAGCAGGATGCTTGGCTCCGCTCCAAGCTACAAAGTTTCAATTGTAGAAGATAAATAAATCCCAGATACCAGGACCTCTGCTTGGGTCACCAGTGGGCATGGCTGACCTGCAAACCACCAAAAGCCCTTTACCCAGGCTGCCCCATGCCCCAAGGGAACCCCCACCCTGATCCAGGCACCCTTCAGGGCAAATCAGCCAGCCCCCACCTGTGCACCAAGCCTCTATCCTATCTAATAAAAGAGAAACAGGCAACTTACCGTACCTTCGCTACACTACCAGCCAATCAGGAGCGGGAGGGCAGGGCACCATGGCACGCAGGAGGGCGGCAGGGAGAGGAGGGGCAGCGCGCAGGAGGGCGGGAAGGTTGGATGGCACAGCATGCGGAGGGCGGGGCAGCGGTGAGACAGGAGGCGGAGAGGGGGCGTGGCCATGGCAAAGGACTGAAGTCACCCCTCCAAAGAGCTACCCTTCCCAACGCACTTCCATCCAGAGTTAAAGGGGGCTTCTTCTGTTTTTAAGGCATCACCATATCCAGTGCCTGCCAGGCCCCTGTGAAAGCACTACTCCTTAGGTCCGGAGTGCTGGGAGCTGAAGCAGAGAGGCTGTGAGGCCCAGCTCACACAGGATGTTGGCCCCCCATCACCCCCTCCCAATTATCCTGGCCCAACCTTTCCTATGCATACCTGCTCACGGAGAGCGAGGTGGTCGTGGCAGTGGGATGAGAGGCCGGCGGGGGGCGTGGCCGTGGCATGCATGATGGGAGGCCTACACCCTCCCCCAATCCAGAGGAGCTTGACAGGGGACCTCAGGCCTCGACCCCCGCCCCAGCACCAGGCCAGGGGACCTGAGGCCATGTCCTCCACCCAGTAGGGCTTGACGGGGGACATCAAAGTGTACTTCCAATCCTGGTGCTGGACTAGGGGACCTCTGGCCACTCCCCCACCTGGCAGGGCTTGCAGGGAACCTCAAGGTGTGCTTCCTGCTCTGGTGTTGGGCTTAGGAGTCCTCAGGCTGCTCCCCCCAACCTAGATCCAGGCTGGGGGACCTCAGGACGTGCCTCCCACCTGGTGCAGCTTGACAGGGGACTGCAAGCCACACTCCCAACCCGGCAGGGCTTGACAGGGGACCTCAAGGTGCGCTTCCCATCCTGGTGCTGGGTTAGGGAACCTCAGACTGGTCTCTCCATCCGGCAGGGCTGGACAGGGGACCTCAGGCTGCAACCCCACCTGGCAGGGCTTGACAGGGGGCCTCAAGCCACACCCCCACCCTGCCTCCAGGGTTGGGGACCTCAGACCATACCAGGCCAGGGGACCTGAGGCTGTGCCCCTCCTACCTGGCTGGGCTTGACAGGGGACCTGAGCCTGTGCCCCCATGCCAGTGGGGATTGACGGGGGACCTGAGGCTGCACCTCCCTCCTGGTGCTGGGCCGGGGGACCTGAGGCTATGCTCTTCTGCCTGGTGGGGCTTGATGGGGGATCTCAGGTTGTGTCTCCCACCTGGTGGGACTTGATGGGGGACCTCAGACCATGCTCCCCGTCCTGGTGCTGGGCCAGGGGACCCTGCGGGGCTTGACAAGGATGGGACTGGCCGGGTCTGGATCTACCACAATGTGGGGGGAGGGGGTGGCTGGGTCTAGGTCTCGTGATTTTGAGGTGCATGTGAGTGGGGACTTGACTCTGGGTCCCATAGTGCACCTCAGACTCTGACAGGAGGAAGGTTTTCATATACATTTTACTAATTTTCTTTAGTCTCTGATACTTCTATTATAGAGAAAGAACAAATAGCAATGTCAAATTATTTCCTCTAATTAATACCCTTTTAATGTGCACAAATTTCATGCACCAGGCCACTAGTACTATCTAATAAAAGAGTAATATGCAGATTGACCATCACTCCAACACACAAGAGGGCTGCCCCCATGTGGTCAAAGATCCTGCCCCCATGTGGACACAAGATGGCACCACAAGATGGCCAACAGGGGAGGGCAGTTGGGTTGGACCAAGCCTGCAAGGGAGGGCAGTTTGGGGTGACCAAGGCTGGCAGAGGAGAGAAGTTGGGGATGACCAGGCCTGCAGGGAAGGGCAACTGGGGGGGACCCAGGCCTGCAGGAAGGGCACTTAGGGATAAACAGGCTGTCAGGGGTACAATTAGGCATCAATCAGGCTGGCAGGGGAGTGGTTAGGGGATGATCACGCTGGCAGGCAGAAGCGGTTAGGGGCAATCAGGAAGGCAGGCAGGCGAGCAGTTGGGAGCCAGCAGACCTAGATTATGAGAGGGATGTCCAATTGCCCGCTTAGGTCCAATCTGGTAGGGGTCCCAGATTGGAGAGGGTGCAGGCTGGGCTGAGGAATAGCCCTCCCACCCCCCATTCACAAATTTTGTGCACCAGGCCTAGTTACAATATAAATGCTTCCCAGCACTGTTGTGAGGATTAACACTGTTATCTGTGAATAACTGTGAATTATACAGATACTTTCTCCTTCTTGCTGTCTGAATTTTTACATCTAATTTCTTCACTGTTCTTGCAAATGACTTGCTAATTCCTACAATTCCTTTCATGTACTCCCAAATGCCTTCCATCTTGGCCACTGTCTTAAACTCATTCTTCTCCATTCTGAATGTCCATCCCCATTTCTTTAATTCATTATGCATTGTCATCATGGCATTGAGTACATGTATTCTTATAATTGACTCACCTGAGCATGTGCATCTCTTTTTACCAACAAAACAGTGAGTTTCTCTGGTCAAAGATCATGACTTACGCTTCTTGTGTATACTGAACATCTTTGAAAATTATATAAACTCAGGGATGCAAAATACCCTTAAAGATCACCATCCTATATAATAAATACCTACTATGCAAATTGTCCCCTTGACCAAGAGTTGTCTGGGAGTCCAACCAGGGGCTGATCAGGGAGGGAGGGAGTACCCAGCCTGCAGCAGGGATGGCGGCAGCAGTGGCAGGTGGCTGGGAGGAAGGAGGGAATACCCAGCCGGCAACGGCAGCCACTGTGAACCCTACCAGGGCATGAATTTTGTGCCCTGGGACTCTAGTGTCCATATAATAGTAAAAGTGCAGGCTTTAATGGCAAAGCAGGTGAAATTCAATCTCCAGAATAATGGTTTAGTAATTCCGGGGAGTTAACCTCTCTGAGATTCTGTTAAATAGGTTGACACTCGACTACTGAGCCACCGCTCAATACCATCTTTCAACAATATCTACGGCTTCTGAGAATTAAAGCCCAGTACCAATTAAGTCATAGATTTGTATCTCACAGACCAGTTACCTTCACACAGTTCCCCATAGAGTACACTGATGGCCTTTGCCAAGTTTTTTAAAGAACATGTTCTGCTAAACACAAGGACACTTGATCAGCAAGCATAAAGATAAATATTAAATTCATTTCTGCTCAGGAGGAGAAACCAAGATGGTGGCATAGGTAAACACCTACACTGCTACCTCGCACGACAATTTCAAAACTACAAATAAAAGACAAAACGGACATCATCCAGAACCACAGGAAGGCTGGCTGAGTGGAAATTCTACAATTAGAAGGAAAGAGAAAAGCACAATGAGACTTACATGAGCTGTGGAAGGCAGAGGTACAGGGACGCGCATGGATGCGCGCAGAGAGGGCTGGCAACTGAGGATGCTGCTGGCTTTCTCAGTCAGGAGGCAGACAAAAGTTCCCAACAGCTCTGAACGCCAGTTTCGGATGAGACTCTAGGGACCCAGACACATGTGAGCAAAACTCAAAGGCAGCTTTCTCTCAGAGGTGCTTGCAGCAATTACCGTGGGACACTTAGAACCAGGGGCCTCTTAGGGCAGGGCTGACGGGAAGCCATTGCTGTTTTCTCTGCCCTGAGACTCAGCCCGATCCAAGCTGAGCACAGAGGCTTTTGATTAAGAATGACCTGGTCCTTTAAATTTTAAACTTACATAACAAACTGCAGCTGAATCAGTGAAACCCAGAACATCCAAAAGAAGGCCCAAGGATCCACAGCAGATTGCATTACTTCACAGCTGGGCTTCATCTGGGTACCTCCAGAACCCAAACAAAGAAGAGAAATCTGTAGATCTCTCCAAAGCTTGTGCTGGGTGGCCTCAGACAGAGGCTAAATTAGCACCTCCTTGGAGATTCAAGAGCCAGTGTATCCAGGGATCAGAGTGGGACCATCCACATTACAACTCCTCATATCCATAAGGGACACACTCAGGGGGCAGACTCAGTAAGCACCAAAGCCCCACTGAAGCAAGCCTTGTCTCATAAGGGTGTCTCCAGAAAAGAAGTTCTCCAATCATAGACACAGCTAATCCTCACGTCAATTGGCATGGAGGTCAATTCCCCCCAGTAATACCAACAACAATCAAGGCTTAACTACAGGACTGTGCACACAGCCCACAAACGGGTGCATCAAGAGTGTCCACCTCAGGTAACTGGGGAGGCAAAGCCACTGGGCCCTATAGGACACCTAGCACAAAAAGCCACTTTATTAGGAAATAGCCAAAATGTGGAGACAAAGAAACAGGTCACAAAAGAAAGAAATGGAGAAAGGAAATGACTGGATATAGAGTTCAAAACCATGGTTATAAAGTTTTTCAAAAATTTTCTAGAAAAGGTCAATAAATTTGGCAAGACCCTCAAGGATATGAAAAAGGACCAACTAGAAACCAAGCATACACTGACTGAAATAAAAAAAATAATATACAGAGATCTAACAGCAGACTAGAGGATCCCAAGAATCAAGTCAAAGATTTGAAATACAAAGCAAAAAACACCAAACCGGAAAAGCAAAAAGAATAAAGAATCCAAAAATATGAAGATAGTGTCAGAAGCCTCTGGGCCAACTTCAAGCATACCAACATCCAAATTATGGGGGTGCCAGAAGAAGAGAGAGAGCAAGATACTGAAAACCTATTTGAATAAATAATGACCGAAAACTTTCCCCACCTGGTGAAAGAAATAGACTTACAAGTCCAGAAAGCGCACAGAACCCCAAACAAAAGGATTCCAAGAGGACCACACCAAGACACATCATAATTAAAATGCCAAGAGCAAAAGACAAAGAGAGAATATTAAAAGCAGCAAGAGAAAAACAGTTAGTTACCTACAAGGGACTACCCATATGATTGTCAGCTGATTTCTCAACAGAAACTATGCAGGCCAAAAGGGAGTGGCAAGAAATATTCAAAGTGATGAATAGCAAGAACCTACAGCCAAGATTACTCTACCCAGCCAAAGCTATCATTCAGAATTGAAGGTCAGATAAAGAGCTTCACAGGATAAGAAAAAGCTAAAGGAGTTCATCACCGCCAAACCTGTATTATATGAAATGCTGAAAGGTAATCTTCAAGAAGAGGAAGAAGAAAAAGGTTAAGATAAAAATTATGAACAACAAATACACGTCTATCAACAAGTGAATCTAAAAATCAAGTGAATAAAAAATCTGATGAACAGAATAAACTAGTGAATATAATCGAATCAGGGGCATAGAAAAGAAGTGGACTGACAATTCTCAGGGAGAAAGGGCTATGTGGGGTGTGGGAAGAGACTGGATAAAAATTGTACACCTATGGATGAGGACAGTGGAGGGAGAGGGTAAGGGCAGAAGGTGGGTGGAAACTGGGTCGAGGGAAGCTATGGGGGGGGGGGAAGGGAACAATTGTAATAATCTGAACAATAAAGATTTATTTAAAAATATAAATAAATAAATTCATTTCTGCTCAATAAACATCTCAATTCATCTACTTAATGAATAGTTTTGTCAGTGGTTTCTTCCATCTTCAGAACTTAAGAATGAGAAAAGTTATACATTAGCCATTGTTTAATGAAGGTAAGGGTATAAAAGTAAATACCAATTCAAACACATTTTTATATTATTTTATAAAAATTATACTTTCTTTTCCAAAAGCCTCTGGCCCTATGTGTATAAATTCCTATTTCAGAAACAGAAGAGTAGAAACAAAAGAGTGGTGTAATAGATGTGAGTGTCTCATTTCCATTAGCATCAAGCAGCTGGTATGAAACAAGTATCTTCTGTTTTACAAAACATGTCAGAAATTTCCATCCAGTCATCTTTAACTCCAACATCAGTTCTCTCTGAAAAAGCCAAAGAACCATCATTGGCCACAAGGTCAAAACATCTTCCTGTTTCAAACAGATTCTCCCCTCCGACCCTGCCCCTTCATTTCCTAAGGATTAGCTGTTTCTTAAATGACTGCCAGGGCCTTCTAAGTGTCCTCCTATTTCCTCAGTCTGACCTTGTCTTTTTAAAAAAATTTTCCCAAATACAGTTGACATAGAATATATTAGTTTCATGTATACAACATAGTTATTAGACATCTATATAATTTACAAAGTGTTCATCCCATTAAGTGTGGTACCCAACCTGACACCATACATGGTTATTATAATACTAGAGGCCCGGTGCACACATTCATGCATGGGTAGGGTCCTGCTGGTCCACCCCAATGGGGGCCCATTGGACTGGGCTGGCAGCGGGAAGGGACCATGAGCGACTGGCCAGGCCAGTCCTGCACCCTGATCATGGTGTTGGGGCTAATGGGGGCTGGGCTGGCCAGGGTGTTTGATCAGGCCCAGATCTGTGCGTCATAGCCATTGGTTGTTTTGCCATTCCAGTCACAGGGCTTTTATAAATATATAGATTTTTTTACTATATTCCCTGTGCTGTACTTTGTATCCCTATAATATTTTTTGTAAGTGGCAAATGTACTTCTTAATCCCTTCACCTTTTTCACCCATTCCCCTAAACTCCCTCCCTTCTGGCAACCATCATTTTGTTCTTTGTATCTACGTTTGTTTCTCTCAAGTTTGTTGGTTTATTTTGTAAGTGAAATCATGTGGTATTTGTCATTCTCTAACTTATTTGGAAAGAGAACTCTCGTGCACTGTTGGTGGAATGGTAAACTGCTGCAGCCATTATGAAAAACAGTACGGAGTTCCTCAAAAAAATTAAAAATAGCCCTAGCTGGTTTGGTTCAGTGGATAAAGCATTGGCCTGCAGACTGAAAGGTCCTGGGTTCATTTCCAGTCAAGGGCACATGCCCAGGTTCCAGGCTCATTCCCCTGTCGGGGCCATGCAGGAGGCAGCTACTCAATGATATTCTCATTCATTCTCTCCCCGCCCCCCCCCACCTTCCTCTCCAAAATTAATAAAAATATTTTTTAAAAAATTAAAAATAGAGCTAACTTATGTCCCAGCAATTCTTCTTCTGGGTATTTAATCCAAAGAAATCCAAAACACTAATTCAAAAAGATATGTGTGCCCCTATGTTCACTGCAGCATTATTTACAATAGCCAAGATATGAGAGCAACCTCAGTTTTGTCTCTGATTCATGACTGCTTGCTTGGTTTTGACCGGGCTCCTTTACTTTTCACATTCACATGCTTCATTTTCATCATGAGCTCTTAAATGTTGCCCAGCTATATCCTGAATCAGTCATGTACCCAAGCTTGCAATCTTGCCCTGAGATCTGGCAATCTTTCTCCTTCATGCTTGTGTCTGAGAACCACACAAAGTTCTAAAAAGCTAAATTAGAGCACATGGACCAGCCACCCTAAATCCAGACTTCTGGGCCTACCTAGTGTTAGAGCTCCCTATAATTTTACCCTACCTTTCTAATCTCATCCTTCTCAAATCAACCTCACAGAACCCTCCTTTCTGGCAGGATAAGCTTGTCTCTGCTGCCTAAACTTGCCTAGCTCATTCCTCTTTATGTGCCTTTGCTCTCAAGCCATACTTCCTCCTCAAAAACCAATGCTTCCCCACCCCCTATCTGGCAACCATTCCAATCATACGCTCCCTCCTCCAAGTCCAGCCTAAGTTCTCCCTCCAAGAGAAGACTTCCCTAACCATCCAGCTTCCAAAGATCTTTCACTCACCTAAATTCCTTTATTTCCCTATCACTCACCTGGCACTTAGTTACCTAGCAATCTGCTATAGGTGTTTACCTTTTAATCTTATCTTTTCACAAGACAGTCATTTCCGCATAAGCGTGAACCATAAAGCACACTTCCATACTAGACAATACTAAGAGCAAGTTTTTAGGAAATAAAATTCTCCCAAAGAGAATAAGCAATCTCATTTTTTTTCCATGTTTCTTTCAAGCCCTTGACCATTCCTGTTTACATTTTATATAATAACTAGAGGCCCGGTGCATGAAATTCATGCATGGTGGGGGGGGTGTTCCCTCAGCCTGGCCTGCACCCTCTCCAATCCAAGACCCCTTGGGGGATGTCCAACTGCCTCTAGCAATCTGGGGCCACTGGCTCCATCCCTCAGGGTTTCCCGCCCGCCTGCGTGCCTGTCTGATTGCCCCTAACCAACTCTGTCTCACCCCACACCCAGGACCCAGGATTCCCTCCTCTGGCCAGTTGCAGGCACCCAGGATCTGGGGTTCCCTCCCTCTGGCTGGCTGCAGAAACCCAGGACCCAGGCTGGCTTCGCCCGGGCTGGCCACAGCCACAGGCACACAGGACCACAGGGCAGGCGGCTTGTCCCTCTCCAGGGCTGCAGCCTCAGCCGTTGGTGCCCAGGACCATGGGGTGGGCAGCTTGTCCCTCTGCTGGACCACAGGTGCAGGCACATCTATTGGCACTCGAGACCACCAGGCATGCAGCTTGTCCCTCTCCCAGGCTGCAGGCATAGGTACAGCTGTTGGAACCCAGGACTGTGGGGTGGGTGGCTTGTTCCTCTCCGGGCCACAGCCTGGCTGGTCCCCATTCCTCTCTCTCCAGCTGAGTGTCTGAGCAGTTCCGGCGCAAGGGCGTGAGGGTATGACAACCATTTGCATATTAGCTCTTTATTATATAGAATGATCATAATAGTAGATTCAACAGTAGATTACCATAATAGATTCAAACAATTACACATACCATATTATATTCTGCTTTTACTTTTAACATAGAAAACAGTCTTCCTTGTAAATGGTTTTAATTTTCATCGTTTTTAATCTATACTAATAAAAGGGTAATATGCTAATTATACCAAATCGACCGGACATCTTCCGGTCTTCCAGTCCTCCGGTCCTCCTTCCAGACAAAGCCATGGTGACAGGGGCTGAGGCAGAGATGGTTAGGGGCTATAAGGCCGGCAGGCAGAGGGGTTAAGGGTGATCAGGATGGCAGGGAAGGACAGTTAGGGGTGATTAGGCCAGGAGGGGAGCAGTTACAGGGCGATCAGGCCGGCAGGGGAGCGTGGTTAGGGCAATCAGGCCTGAAGAGGAGGGCAATCAGGCCAGCAGGCAGAGGGGTTAGGGGCGATCAGGCTGGAAGGGGAGGATGGTTAGGGCTGAGCATGGCCAGTAGGGGAGAGTGTTAGGGCGATCAGGCTGGCAGACAGAGGGGTTAGGGGCAATCAGACAGGCAGGCAGGTGAGTGGTTAGGAGCCAGATTGTGAGAGGGATGTCTGACTGCCAGTTTGGACATAAACCAGCAGTTAGACATCCCTCAGGGTTTCCAGACTGGAGAGGATACAGGCTGGGCTGAGGGACCCTCCACCCCGCATATAGGAATTTTGTGAACCAGGCCTCTAGTACAGTCTTTCCACGTATACTAGACAGTAATTTACTTATGCATTAACCTCTACTAGATATTACAATTCTTCTTTATGTTTTACACTGTATCAAGTACTATAAAATGTAAAGTAAACCCTTGAGAAATGCCTGATGAAATAAATATATATTGTCCATACTTGCTAATACCTGCAATATAACCCATTTCACTGTTTTTCTCCCTATCTAAATCTCTAGTGAATTTCTGATTTTACCACCTTAGGCTAGGTCAGTGGTCAGCAAACTCATTAATCAACAGAGCCAAATATCAACAATACAATGACTGAAATTTCTTTTGAGAGCCGAAAACCGACTTCTGTGCATGGGCCATGAAGTTTCAATTCCACTGTACATGTACGACCGCACATGGTATTTTGTGGAAGAGTCACATTGAAGGGGCCAAAGAGCCGCATGTAGCTCGCGATCCGCAGTTTGCCAACCACTGGGCTAGGTAGACAGCAAAGGTATTTTCCAAATACTTTTTATATAGATTTATTAAATTTTGGTAGTTGAGCTTTACATATTTATATATGGGCAGCCCTTTGAGGAAAGGTAATAAGATCCCATAATATACAGTATAATATAAGCTACATATGTAGCAGGCACTCAATAAGTATCAAATATCTTTTTAACCACCTGAAGTTATAAAAGATCAAATTCCTGAACGGACTGAGTGTCACTGATCTAGCTAGTAACATCAATTATGCTTGTAAAACTTTCAGTTCATTTAATAATTAGGTTGATTAATAATGTATGAATGGGTATTCTTTACAGTATATAGAAGAACACAACCAGAGTTACCTGGTGAGTTGTACGAGTCTAAAAGATAACATAAAAAACAAACAATATTTGCAAATAGAACTAACTTCAAGAGCTCATTACAAAACAAGTCTATCCTTTTTCTTTGGCTTAGGTTCATATTTCAAATGAATAAAAGTAAAATTAAAACTGTAAAATTACATATGCATGCGAACACAAAGTGGAATGGAAATAAGAAAACATGAGAGTATGAGTTGTCAAGACGGAAGGATGTCAGAGACTCCTTTTTATATTTTGTTTGTTTTGTTAGTATAACATTAAATGTGTAACAAGAACAATACTCCAGACAAAAGCATATGCATTAAGGGGATGGGGGCGGGCTATAAGGGGTCAATGGGAGAAAAAAAGAGACATATGTAATATTTTCAACAATAAAGATTTTTTAAAAAGCATATTCACTATTACAACACTTGCTATTTAATTTAGCAAAAATGACTGAAACACTCTTATTCCACATGGTGAATGTGAAGTAATAAGCCAACTAATTACCTCAACACCTAAGCATAGTCTAGTGTACTATGAAGAACTTAATAGTACACTAGAGCTTCTTGCAAATTTCAGAGTTTCCTCAAACAGTAGCTAATATGATTCCAAATATCAAAATATGTACAGTAAAACTACAGCATCCCAGTAAGCAACCCATTCTCATCTTATTTTTATTTGTGAAGTCATTTCTGAGGTTGATCCTACACTAATATATTAAGAGAGAAACAATTATGACTAAAAGTTTACTATTTGTCATATACTATTACTTAATACTTTAATTTTCCCAAAAGTAATAATTGGTCAAAGCAATATGATTCACTTCAAAATTATTGGAAAGGAATATGGTTTTGTTTTAGCCTTTTCAAACAAACTCTAGATAGAAGTTTAAATATCACTGACTTTAAAACTTCATTACATTGCATTCCATAAAAACCTCTAAATTTATGTGAACAACTACTTAGTGACAAAATGGAAATAGAATCAATTTTAATTATCTGTGGTAATCACTGAAAAAAGAAGTCCATGTGCTTTCAGGAAATATAAGACCACGTAAGCGAAGGCACTGAATGAATGAGGTAGTTTATCTCTAATAAAGCACTTCTATTTACATGATAATAGACCCATATTTAAACATTAACTTAAAAATGCGTTCAGCCAAAGGAAAAGCTAACATCCATTCCATAACTAAAATGATTATTCCATCAAAACTCAGATATTGATAATTATTACAATCTAATTAATGACAACTTGTAAGTAAAAAAGATAGTACTTCCCTCAAAAACTAAAAAAAAGGGGGGGGGGGTACAGGGGGAGAATTCTACCTGAGATAGGTCTTTTGTAGTGGTTGGTTAACTGACTCTTTTTAGCACTGACATTTCCAAGTTTTTCATGAAAAAGAAATTTTAAGAATGTGCTAAAGTCATCCTTTCAGAATCAAATTCCAGACCAGTTGGGTTTTATGTGGCTTGGTTTTTGTTTCTGTTTTTTTAAGTTTTTCCTAATCATTGTGATGGTAATTAAATTTAAGGTGAATTTAAATCAAGATACCTGGACAAGGAACAGAAGTTTTTGAAAACTTTCAGAGTTCCTCTGAATTCTTTCCTTTTCTCAGAGCATGGAACTAGTGAGGTCAAGACTAAACTAGTTTGAGTTATTAGGGAAAAATTCTTCTTTGTCACATGACAATCTTAAGCTGACCTAGCAGGAACAGAAGGAATCACCAACTCCAATAGAAGGTGTAACTCCCAGAAAAGAGGTAAACCAACTGCCAAGAGAAGGATAAACCAAACCAAGTATAGATCAACTGACTGAACTATTTGTAATATCTCACTATACACAAAAGAGCAAAGAAAAGGAAAACTGAAAAAAAAAACTCATGATTCTTACATAGACGTAAACAACACTTATGAGCAAAGAAGGAGCAAGATCGATTTAGAACAGCAATTTTCAACCTTTTTCAGCTCATGGCACACATAAACTAATTACTAGGATTCTGTGGCACACCAGAAAATATATAATTTTTTGCTTATATGACAAAAAAAAGTGATAGGATTTCCCTCAAAAACTAAATTTTGATTCATTCACACCAGACGGCTATTGTGTTGGCTGTTGTCATTTCTTTATTTGACAATCTAGGGGAAAATAGGTCAGTGTCCCTGACTAAACAGTCAGGTATTGCATGTTTTAAAAATTCTTGTAGCACACTGGTTGACAATCGCTGACTTAAAACACGACTCTGAAACATATGAATGATTCTGATTAGTCTTGAAAAGTCATCTCCTAGGATTATAATAGTGACACCCCCCCCCAAAAAAAAAACTTACACAGAAAGTGTTTTGAAATATATTATCTCATTTAAAGTAACTTACCCAGTCACACTGCTAGTTAAGTATTAAAGCCAAAACCCAGCCCACCTTCCCCTCAGCCTTGGAGTTGGGGTTCTCTCCACGCCATCTGACTGTCTCAAGAGGATTTAAATGTACTTGGTTTATCTGCTTTCTCTACCCTCCCTGCAGATTGGAGAGAATGTCTGAAAGATACAATTTCACAAGAGTCTTGGCACTTTAAGCTATTGTTGAGAGATGAGCAATATGACTTCAAGCAAAAACAAAACTTTCTCAACAGTCAGAAAATGTGGGAGTAGGAAGACATCTCTTTTACCCAACTTCAAAGTATTTCCAACTCTGGATGACCGTCCAGGGTAAAGGAATAGACAGTGAAAAAGCAAGACGAGTAGTATTTGGACTCGAGGGCTTTCTCAGGAGGAGTAGACCACACTCCCTGCCATTTTCCCTGCCGCGAGCCACCAAAGTGCAGGGTTAGGGCGACTGGGCCGGTGACGTGGGTCTTCGGGGTGCCAGGCGGTCCGGCCCGGCCGGAGGGGTGAGAGCGAAGGGGCGGGGGCCGCACTGACAGCTGACAAGGAGACAGCGGGGACCCGCGAGGCAAGGGCCCAGGGGAAGGGGTGGGGAAAGGAGGAAGAGAGCCCGGGGCGAGGGACTAGGGCGCCCTCCTGGAAGGGCAGGGGGAAGCGAGAGGGCGAAAGGGCGAAAGGGCGCGGGGCGGGGCGGACGCGCCGGCGGAAGGGGCAACGGACCGGGACGTGGGGCCCTCGGCGCCCCGGGACGCGATGCAGACGAGGGGAGGGGCGTCCCGTTCAGGCGGGGCGCGCGTGGAGGACAAGGTTTCGGGGTGCGCGGGCCGCCCTCCAGCCCGGATGCGGACTCCAGGGGCGGGGCAGCCGGACCCCACAGGGCGGCCGCCGCGAAGGGGCGCACCAGGCACCTGCCGCCTCTGCTGAGGCGGCCCCGGGCGGGCTCAGTTCTCACCTCTTCGGTTCATGGGCCGGATCCGGACGGCCACTTTCACTTTGGAGTCTCCCATCCTGCCGCCACCGCCGAGACTCTCGCTCGGCTTCCGTCTGCCGTGGCCACCGGGCAACTCTTCGGGGCTGACCCGGCGGTAGGGGGCTGCGGCAGGAGGGGCGGGGCCTGAACAGGGGCGGGACCTGGGCAGGGGCGGGGCAGGCCGCTGGGCTCTGGGCGCGTCCCTCCCCGCCCCCTTGCATGACGGGATTTGTAGTCCCTGAAGGTGGTCGTGGCTGGCTGGGAAACTGAGCGCTTGGCTCACAAGAGACCTTGCAAATACCCCTCTGCTTCTACACCATTCTTGTTCTCATAAACTGTCGATGATCTGATAACTCGCATGAGAACAAATAGTTAAGTAATTGACCCTGCAACCTCTTCAGATTCATTACCTGCCAATTTAGTGTTTGATTCCTGTCTCAAATTATTTCCTCTGCCTAGATTGCCCTCCAGCCCTTGTTTACAGAAACCATCCTTCAAGACAAGTCAAAAGTTACCTCTTCTGGATGTCTTGATAGTATGTAGTAAAGTATATAGCACTCCACCCCCTGCCTCCCTTCCAGTCTAGACCTCGGTCTCTGGAACCCATCTAAGTTCAAATCCAATTTCTAACTGTGTCACTTCACACAAGTGATTTGACTGATCTGTGTTTGTTGTTTCATATGTTAAATGAAGACAGTAGGATTGTTGTGCGTTTTAAATGAGTTAATGCATATATAGCTATTAAAACCTACCTGGCACACACAAAAAGGTGCTCAATAAATGTTAGCCGTTATTTTTTCTGTTATAGCATTTATGCTGCAACTATTTATTTCTCTCCTATTGTATATATATTAAAAGCTTATCTAACTTATATGTATAGTCTAGCCTGCAGTAGAAAGCCACACTAAAGTTATTCTTTTTTATTGATTTTTTTAAGAGAGAGAGAAACATCAATTTGTTGTTCCACTTATTTATGAATTCATTGGTTGATTCTTGTATATGCCCTGACCCAGGATCAACCCTAAAACCCACAACCCTGGAGTAACTGAGTTGGCTAACTGAGCTACCCAGCCAGGGCTAAAATTAGTTCTTTTTCTTTAGTTCTTCTTTTTTTTATCCTCACCTGAGGGTATGTTTATTGATTTTTTTTTTTTTTTTTAGAGAGTGAGGGCAACTGAGAGGGAGGGTTGAGAGAGAAACATTGATTAGCTGCCTCCCTTACATGCCCCAAATAGTGATGGAACCCGAAACCTAGGTATGTCCCTGACAATTGAGCCACCCAGCTAGGGCTACAATATTTCTTTATTAAGCTATTTAAAAAAAAACACAGTCTCTTAATCATCCAGTATGGAATTTTTTGGTCAAGCAACAGTTATGTGTCCAGTAGGCCCTCTCCATTCTCCCATAGAAAGAAGAGGCAATCCACATAATAAAAACCCTTCCTCTTCTCTTCCCCAAAGAAGTCCCTGCCCTCCCCCAATATCTTTTCTTTTCTAATAGCTCCCTTGTCCCACCCTTTTTCCTATAAAATCCTTCCATTTTGTACAACTCAGAGCTCCCTTCTGGTTGCTAGATGGGATGCTGCCCAATTCAGGAATCACTTAGATTTTCACATTTACTCAGTTAATTTTTTTTTTTAACAAAGCCCTAACAGGGACTGTTAACTGGTGGTCTGTGGCAAGATCTGGAATGCTAATGTGTTCTGTTTGGCCCAACAGTATTAACCAATGCCTGGAAATGAGGAGATTTTCATATACAATACTGGGCCTGTATTACATATTGGAAGTATAGACTGGGATTGAGAAGCACTGGCCGCCTTTAGAAGAGGCAGGTCTCTCCAGTTCACCATAGCCCCATCCAGTCTGCTTTACCACTCACCTGTCTAGATCCGATGGGTTTATGACGCCTGGTTGAATATGTTTACATGACAATACAGAACTCAGAACCATTTTACAATTAAATAAATACAGAAATCTGGTAAGATTTGCCCTTTAACCAACCACCCTACTGTTGAAAAAAACTTCAATATAGTTGTCAAAAAAGTTAAAAACACCTTTAAGAGGAATGTAATTCTGACACCACAACATAGATAAACCTTGAAAACATAATGCTAGATGAAATAAGTCAAACACATAAAAACAAACACTGTAGGATTCTACTTTATATAAGGTACCTGGAGTAGTGAAATCATAGAGACAGAAAGTAGAATGGTGGTTGGTTGCCAGGGGCTGGAGATAGAGGAATGAAGAGTTAGTGTTTAAAGGGTACAAATTTGCAGAAACTGGTTTGGCTCAGTGGATAGAGCATCAGCCTTTGGACTGAAAGGTCCCAGGTTCAATTCTGGTCAAGACATTGAAGTCTGTTTAATGTTGACTTTAGCTTTGTTGATCAGAAGTCTTTTGTTTTGTTTTTTGTCCTAACATTTGACAAATCTACACATTCTAAAACTGATTTCTAGTTTACTTTTTGTTGCTTTGGTCCACCCTTCATTAGTTTCTGATAGTTCCTGCCCAGGCTAACGAAGACATTCCCCCGCCCCCGCCTTTTTTTTCATAACATCATCGTTGACATATCATGATAGCTAGCACTCATTGTGTGCCAGACACTGTCCTAAGCATTTTACATGAATTTACTCACTTAATACTCACAATTGCTCTATGAAGTGGTTACTATTATTATCATCCCTATACTGCAGATGGGGAAACTGAGCAACTTATTGAAGTGTCACTGGGGGGCTACTGTGATCTGATTCCACTCCCCAATCTTTCAAGATGGGAAGGTCAACGTACAGATTACTCAACCCATAAGAATTCAAAAAGATCTACTTTTCACCATTCTACTTTCCAAAATAGTTTCTGAAATGCCATTATTTTTTTAATTTAATAAATCTTTATTGTTAAGATTATTATAATGTTGCTCTTTCCCCCTCCCATAGCTCCCCTCCCCCTGGTACCCATCTCATCCTCTGCCCTTACCTCCCCCCGACTGTCCTCATCCATAGGTGTACAATTTTTGTCCAGTCTCTTCCCACACCCCCCTACACCCCATCCCCCTTGAGAATTGTTAGTCAACTCCCTTTCTATGCCCCTGATTCTATTATATTCACCAGTTTATTCTGTTCATCAGATTTTTAATTCACTTGATTTTTAGATACACTTGATAGATGTGTATTTGTTGTTCATAATTTTTATCTTTACCTTTTTCTTCTTCTTCCTCTTCTTAAAGAATACCTTTCGGCATTAATATAATACTGGTTTGGTGTTGATGAACTCCTTTAGCTTTTTCTCATCTGCAAAACACTTTATCTGACCTTCAATTCTGAATGACAGCTTCGTTGGGTAAAGTAATCTTGGTTGTAGGTTCTTGCTATTCATCACTTTGAATATTTCTTGCCACTCCCATCTGGCCTGCATAGTTTCTGTTGAGAAATCCACCTACAATCATATCGGTAGTCCCTTGTAGGTAACTAACTGTTTTTCTCTTGCTGCTTTTAATATTCTCTATCTTTTGCTCTTGGAATTTTAATTATGATGTATCTTGGGGTGGTCCTCTTTGGATTCCTTTTGTTTGGGGTCTGGTGTGCATTCTGGACTTTTAAATCTATTTCTTTCACCAGGTGAGGGAAGTTTTCGGTCACTATTTCTTCAAATAGGTTTTCATTATCTTGCTCTCTCTTTTTCTGGCACCCCCATAATTCGGATGTTGGTATGCTGGAGGTTGTCCCAAAGGCTCTTTATACTATCTTCAATTCTTTGGATTCTTTTTGCTTCTTGCTTTTCTGACTGAGTGGATTTTGCTTCTTTGTATTTCAAATCTTTGCCTTGATTCTTGCGGTCCTCTAGTCTGCTTTTAGGTCTTTGTATAATATTTTTAATTCCAGTCAGTGTATGCTTAATTTCTAGTTGGTCCTTTTTCATATCCTCGAGTGTCCTGCTCATATCCTTGAGGGTCTCGCTTATATCCTCAAGGGTCTCGTTAAGTTTATCGGCCTTTTCTAGGAGCTTCTTGAAAAACTTTATAACTGTGGTTTTGACCTCTATGTTCAGTCGTTTTTTTCCTCCATTTCTTTCACATGTGATCTGTTACCTTGTCTTTGCATTTTGGCTGCTTTCGAGTTGGTCAAGTAGGTTTGTATGGTAAATGTCCTCTAGGGGACAGTGGCTCAGCCTCCCCAGTTACCTGAGGTGGATACTCTTGGTGCACCTCTTTATGGGCAGCACTGTCTTGTAGTTAAGCCTAGATTGTTGTTGGTATCGCTGGGAGAGGTTGACCTCCGGGTCAATTGGCTGTGAGGATCAGCTGTGTTTATGCTGGGAGAGCATCTGTGCTCAGCCTGGATGGGGAGGAGTCTCCGGGCTGAGCAGGCAGCCTTGGTTTCCCGTCAGCCCCACCCTAAAAGGTTCCCGAGTCTCTGTGCCTTGCGGCAACAGCTGCACGCACCTTTGAGAGAAAGCTGCCAGGAGCTCTGCCCGCTGCTGGACAGTCCAGTTTCTCCCCAAATGAGTCTGAACCCCCAAAGACTCACCCAGAATGGGAAAACAAAGCAGTCCAGCAGTTTGTTTTTTCCTTCTGAACAATAGAGCCAGCCACAAGCACTCTCTGATAGCTCTCGTGCCTCTGCAGCTCTGGAGTTTCAGTGTGCTTCCTCCTTACTGTCCAGTTTCACCCCATATGAGTCTGGGTTCCCCGAGACTCACCCAGAACTGGTGCTCAGTGCAGTGGGACCCCTTTGTCTCCCTCCCACTTTGAGAAAACCAGCTGGGTTTGCAGCCCCACCCTTTCCGCTCGCACACAGCTCAGAACCTCTGACTCCGCGCGTATCTGCAATTACGTACTCCACAGCTCCTCTGAGTCACAGTGTCCTTTTATCTTTCCTTCTATTTGTGGAATGTCCACTCAGTTAGCCCTTTGGTGGTTCTGAATGATGTTGTTATGTTTTTTTAGTTGTAGTTTTAAAATTGTTGTAGGGGGCAGCAGCATAGGTATTTACCTGTGCAGCCATCTTGGTTCCTCCCTGAAATGCCATTATTTTTTTTAAAAAGTGGGAACTGTGCACTAGATTCTATCTTTTGCTTTTTTGTAAAGGTTGGAATAAGCTGATCACTTCATCAAGGCCCGAAGATCTCACCAGCATAAATCAGCATTTACCTGCTTGCCTCAGACTTAGCTTTGGCAAAGCTCTTGGTTTTCCTAATTATAATCATCTCTTCCTATGTCCCCAGCTATACTATGAGCACAAGGAGAATATCTTTTTCAAATCTCTTTATCTCCAACATCTGGTACAATGCCTGGGACTTAGCAGGCAGGCACTTCATGCATTCTGGGGAATGAAGATATTTACAATACAGCATCATGATTAACCTCAGACAGATTAAATGACTTACCTCAAATAAACCACAGGGTTGTGCTGCAAACACTAGTGTGTTTGATTCCAAAAATTGATGCTGTTTCTACAAAGAAGGCCACATCTATGTGTCCTCTTGTGCATTTGTATGTTAGTATTACCTGTCTTACTTTGTGAACTCCTAGTGGAAGCCTAAGCCTCAGTAATAGCAGTAGCCTATAGCTGTTATTTATCAAGTGCTTATATATACCAGGCATGTTCCCCATATACTAGTTATGATCTCATTTAATTTTCACAACAATCCCTTGAGGTTGGCACTATTGTTATGACCTTTGACAAATGCACAACTGAGAATCATTGAGGCAAGTTATCTTGCACACTGGCCTGAGTAAGAGGTCCCTGAATGCAAATCATGGGTCCCCCTATGTGCCTTGCCTGAACTTTGAACCATTACTACTCCCTGAACATGCCTCTTTACATAATATCTGGTACTCTGCATGCTTTACTGATACTCTTCATCAGCCACCACTGGCAGGGACTCACCTGCACCCGGCCATGTTTTAAAACTGTGCCGCCTGTGAAATTCGGTAATTCTCATCCACTGCCTCAACTTCATCCAAACTGACTCATTCTCCTTTGCCCAAGTACCAAGCCTCAAGCTCCTCAACTAACCCCTTTCCTCACTCTCAAGCTCATTGATGGATTTATTTCCTTACAACTCTAACCCAAACCTCTCTTTTGACTGTGTTGTCAACATCACTCATGCTCTATAAATTCCTAAACTTAGGTCATTTCCCTCCTCTCATGCTCCCATATTGGCCAGGAATCCAGTCACACATCTGGGCACATTGGTGCCCTCACATATCTCTGGTCTCTGATCTCAATGTGGACCTTGGTAGCACTTGAAAACCTCTTTCCTGCTCAGCCCCCCTTCCCAGAGGGCCTTTTCCACTCTTTTCAAGCCCCCAGTCCAACATGGCCACTCACAAATCATGCTACTCCTACCGCACTGCAAAGATCAGGGCTCTTAGGAAAATTCCCTGTGCCCACACTTGTATCTATGATTGCATTCAGCACCAACTTCTCAACCTTTCCTTCCCCATTTGCCCCTTTCCCTCAGCTGAGAATCTCCCATGGTAAAACAAGAACAGAAGTAAAACTTGAAAAACACAAGCATAACTTTCCCTCAACGTCTAGTCTAGTTCTAGCTACCTCCTCCACAGCCATGCTCTCCCAAATAATAATCCACACTCACTGTCTTCCCTTCCTCACCTGTCATTACTCAACCAACCATTAGTTCAATCATGCACTTACCCGCCCTCACTCCTCCAATAAAACTAATAAAAAGTGTACCACTGACCTTCTCACTGCAAACCCAGTTGGGTGCCTTCAGTCCCATTTCACTTGATTCCACTGTGATATACGGTGTTCTTGACCATTCCCTTCTTGAAGCTTTGGATTCCCTTGCTTCTTATGACATCACTCTGTTCTTCTTGTTTTTTGTTTGTTTGTTTTTAAAATATATTTTATTGATTTTTAACAGAGAGGATGGGAGAAGGATATAGAGTTAGAAACATCAATGAGAGAGAAACATGGACACTGGGGATGTGCCCACAACTAAGGTACATGCCCTTGACCAGAATCGAACCTGGGACCCTTCAGTCCCCAAGCTGATGCTCTATCCACTGAGCCAAACCGGTTAGGGCTGTTCTTCTTGTTTTAATTCATTTATTATCTTAGTCAACAAACTTCCCTACTGTGTGCTTGGTACTGCAGTGTTAAGTGCTTGGGATACAAAAATAAAAAAGATGTTAAGATGGTCTGTACAGACTAAGAAGTTGGGTTAGATTTCTGGGAATTTTGTAACCTTTTCAAGTTGTTTTGCTACCTCTTTGTTTGTTTGTCTGTCAGAACAGTATGGGAATCCCCTTTAAAGACAAAGCCCTAGGCCCCGAGGCTGTGGCGGCGGCGGCGATGGAATCCGCGGCGCCGCGGAACGAGCTAGTGTCGGCGGAGGGCCGGAACCGGAAGGCGGTGCTGTGCCAGCGCTGTGGCTCGCGGGTGCTGCAGCCGGGTACGGCGCTCTTCTCCCGCCGGCAGCTCTTCCTGCCCTCCATGAGGAAGAAGCCGGCCCTGGCCGACGGCAGCAGCCCGGACGGGGACCTCCTCCAGGAGCACTGGCTGGTGGAGGACATGTTCATCTTCGAGAACGTGGGCTTTACCAAGGACGTGGGCAACATCAAGTTCCTGGTCTGCGCCGACTGCGAGATCGGACCCATCGGCTGGCATTGCCTCGATGACAAGAACAGCTTCTACGTGGCCTTGGAACGGGTTTCCCACGAGTGACTGAGGGGGGAGGGGGGGGCTCTGCTGCACCCCCACGTGTCAGAGCCGCTCTCTCCACAAGAGCTGGTTTTGAACCTGGTGCGACGGTTCCGCTGCTGCTTCTCGGTCCTCATGGCGAGCTAGGACACATCCTGCTGAACGGGCGGGGCCGGCCCTGCTTCCTTAGAGCCTGGCGTGCATGCCTCTTCCAGTTGACAGTGGACCACGCCATGCCCTGAGCTCCCTTCCCCCCGGTTATGGGCTCAGGGAGCATCCCACCCTTCTCCTCTCATCCCTGCATCCTGCTGGGCTCTCCTTTACCCAGGGCTCCCTGGCTGCTTGCTCTGGATGGGTTTCGCCCCCTTTCAACCACGGAGATGCTCGTGTGCTGATAGTTGAGGCTTTACCGTTTTCATGACTTTGCCGTGTGGCTGACTTGACAGGCATTTATTCTTTTTAAACATATAACCTTTATGAGCTGTAGTATTTAGGCTCTTAATCAGGAACGCTGCGGGTGCACCTCTATGCCAGGTGTGAGAACCTCACCTCGAGGCTGTTAGAAGCCTTTCATGGTGAAAATGAATGTGGCCCCTCTTCCCTTCCAACCCTGATGAGGTTTACAGCCTGTACCTTGAGAATCAGACTTTCCACCCCATCGGGAGCCGTTTTCCCAGGATCTGAGACCCCAGACGAGGAAGTGGAGATCTAAGGAGAATAGGCCTTTGCCATATTACACAGGAGTTTGTAGGTTTGTCTTTTCTGGACGAGTTCATGCTTCCTTTGTTCTCAAGAAAGACTTAATGGATAATGTCATTTACTGAACCTGCTGTGCCTGGTTCATTTGGAGTCTCCACACCCTAATACAAACCTTTCATTCAGAAGCCTCTTGCTATAGTTGGGGAATTGCTCTAACCATGTGATTTTAGCAAAGTAGTTCACCTTTTAATAGGACTTGAGCTCTGGACAGACTCGCCTCAGCATGAATCTGTACAACCAGGTCCAGGGTGACTCCCCATCACCCACCTCTCAGATCCAGAAGACCTGGCATTGCAGGAAGACTAATGAGACCGCCTCTCTGCAGTCTGTTTGTCCCCTTCCCCCCAGAGCTTACTCTGAGGGCTCCCTCACTAACTGGTGGGCCTTGGGCATGGTTTTGCAGCTGGCCTGCCTCCTCCTACGAGGTCAGAGCCCCCACGAGTTCCAGCAGAAATGAGAGAGCCAGTCTCTGGACAAGTGGTCTAGGGTCCATGATGATGGCATTTACAGAAAGACAGCTGTGGGAATTCTCCACTCAGGTTGGAAGGCACAAAACCAAGCAGATGCCTCTATGGGCGAGTGGCCCCTCCCAGCACAGCCGAGTCCAGGCAAAGCGTTTTCTAAAATTGGGCTTTGACTTTTCTTTCCTTTTTTAAGCACAGAAATAGTACCCATTCATTGCAGATAAACACAGAAAGGGGCATAAATGTTTTTAAATCCCTCATACTTCCACCATCCACAAATGGTAACGCTGTGTATGTGTCCATCTCAATGTTCTCTACACGTACGTACGTAAGCATGTATGGCTTTTAAAACAAGTAAGAGCCCACAATGTACTCGGTCATAACTAGCTTTCTCCATTTACCAACACACCAACTTCTCTTGCATGTAGCTGTCCCCAGTGTCCGCCCTTGTGTTTAGTATGCCATTGTATGTCTATTCATGTAAGCAGTCCCCGGTAGATTGCAGCTAAATGCACATTCCCTAATGGTTCCCTCAGGGTAAAAAGTGGGATGGCAGGGTGTGCCTTGCACATGCCTCAGAACTGGCCACACTGTTTACCCTCCAGAGTAAGGCAGACTCTCATCGCTGAACCATTCTAACACCGGACGTGTGTTGTCATTAAAAGAGCGTTTGGACCTGATACACCAAGGTTGCGGGTTCAACCTCCAGTCGGGGTATCTGTGCAAGAATCAACCAATGAGCGCACCGACATGTGGAACAACAAAATCGACGTTTCTCTCAAGAAAAATTATTTTGCCACTTTAAGAGAAACAGTCTCATTTTGATTTGCATTTGTTATTTCTAATGAAGTTTTTATATACTTAAAAAAAAAAAAATAAAGACAAAGCCCTAGAAAAGAGGAGGTTCAGTATGCCTGGCTTGGGAGATCACATAGAAAGCAAAGCTGGGGATATTCCACCCCATTCCAGAGCATGGAGGGAAAGAGGAGATAATAGATAGAGTGGGCAGCTAAGAAATAAAAAGTAGAATCAAAAGAAAGAAGACAAAGGAAAGAAACACTAGCCTGCATCAGTGTAGCTGCAGGAGCCTAAGTTGCAAAAAGCTCATATGGGGTTCCTTGAAGTTAAAAGCCCTATCTCTTATACGTGCTTCTTCTACACCCATTGCCATCATCTTATTCTAAGCCTTCTCAAGTCTTCACTTTCAAAGCCTCTGCATGACCCCGTCCCAAAAGATACCTCTGGGCAGAAAGTGTTCATCCATCCTGTGTATGAGACTTGCTCTGGGGTCAGAGAGTTAGGTTTCTCCTGAAAGGACAAAGCCACAACCTTGTGAGTTTAGGAGACTGCATGAAATTGGCTTTGACTTTTTCAAGAAATTTAGATGTTTAGAAGAGTCTTCTTAGGTGTTGGAGGTTAAAGATGTCCCCTGAAATGTATTAGATAGGGTGGATCCAGGTAAGGCCCTCTTTCCCTGGCATCTGATTTGGAGTGAGTCAGGAATTAAGAGCCCCAGAGAGCAAGGTGGTTCTGGGTTATTTATCTGTATCAGCTTCTTTTGTGTTCTCTCTCTCTTTTTTTTTAATTGTTTAAAGTATTACAAATAGTAGTACATATGTTTCCTTTTTTCCCCCTCATTGACCTCCCCCTGGCCTTCCCTACCCCCCAGCACATGCCCTCACCTTCCCCCCCCCCCCTTGTATCCATTGGTTATACTTATATGCATGCACACAAGTCCTTTGGTCGATCTCTTACAGCCTCCGCCCCCCACTCTCCCTTGCCTTCCTACTGTAGTCTGACATTCTGTTCAATGCTTCTTTGCCTCTGTATCCATTCTTTCCACCCCCCATTTCTTTTCTTTAAAAAATCTTGCATCTGCATACTAGAGATAAACATATAAGAACAAAAAAATGTTTGAGTCTCAGTTTCAATGTCAAATAGTTCCTTATGTGTACATGTCAGCAATGATATCTGGATGGTGGACAAATGGTGGGAACGCAGGTCCCACACTCTCTAGTTTGTGTTCTCTTTGTGCTTAGTGAAATTTTGTTAAATTTGTGTTTATTTGACCTGTGCTAAGGGGAAGCAAAGGAAGGGACTTTTGCACCGAGCTCTAAAAGGGAAGAAGTCTACCTCTGAGGCCAATGTGGTGAAGGCAGTGGGGGCTGGGGAAAGACCACAAGAGTCAAGTCAGAAGTACAGATTTGAGGTTACGGGGCTTTGCTGCAGAAGAGTCCTCTCTTCATGCTAACACAACAGCCTTTATTAGGGGAGGTGGTGTTCCCTTCTTCCCCAGCACCCCTTCTCTGCTCTCTTCCTAATTCTTGCATTCTCCCATATCCCACACTTTTCTGCTTTGGCTACTTTCATTCAAGTTGCTACCTTCCTTAGGATGCTCTGCCTCTGCCAGTTAAAGTCTAACAACCATTCAGACCCCATTTTCTCCATAAAGTCATCCTTTACTAAACCCTACACACATTACTGTTTCCCCTCTGGAAACTTCCCTAGCACTGTACCATATTAGCATCAGGTTACAAGCTGACGTAAATAATGCATGTAGGTCTTGTCTTCTCTAATTAGATGAAGGACTCAGTGGCAGGATGATGTGTTCTCATCTTTGGTTTTGCTCACAGTGACCAGCACCCAGCTGACACGATCTATACTAGATGACTGAGCTGTTCCAATTTATGTATTTTTTAAATTGATTTTTAGAGGAAGAGAAAGAGGTAAAGAGAGAAATCAATTTGCCGTTCCACTTTATTTATGCATTTATTGGTTGATTCTTGTATGTGTCTTGACCAGGGATCAAACCTGCAACATTGGTGTACTGGGACCACACACTAACCAACTGAGCTACTGGCCAGGGCTCAGTTGTTCCAATTTAAAAGACACAGACAGAGGTAGAAGAGCCACGAGAGGAGAGATGCCTTTACATTAATTATTTTGACTGATAACCTAGAGCAGTGGTCTGCAAATTCATTAGGCAACAGAGCCAAATATCAACAGTACAACAATTGAAATTTCTTTTGAGGGCCAAATTTTTAAAACTTAAACTTCTCCTAACGCCACTTCTTAAAATAGACTCGCCCAGGCCGTGGTATCTTACGGAAGAGCCACACTCAAGGGGCTAAAGAACCGCATGTGGCTCATGAACCGCAGTTTGCTGACCACTGACCTAGAGCGTCAAGAATATCCAGGAAGAAAGTAAGCGTGGGTCGTGGAATAGAACATCACTTTGCCCTTCTTACTTAGGAAATGCAAATCTTTCCTAATCTCTGAAGATCCAGGACTAAAAGCCCTCCCCAAACACACAGATTTCACACTAAACTCCCACTAGGTGTTCACTGTCAGTGAGAACACAGATTGACTTTCCCTTTTTTTGAAAAGTGTCTCTGAAGAACATCAATAATAAATCTCTGAAAGGCCTAGTTCATATCCATAAATCATTTAGGGACAGAGGTCAGAGAGGGTTCTCTTTTGGTGTTATTCAAGGCAGTATGTACAGTTCAGGGCCATTAGTGAGCACACAAAAATCCATAAAATATTCATAGACTGTGGTACAAACACATTGACTGCTTGGGTATTAGATTAGTCAGATCTAAGGTTGCAGCTCCCTTAAACTCAGAGGTTTTCACAGCTCATCAACAAATCTGACTCAGAATTTAAAGGGATTTTCTGAAACCGCAGGAGAAAGGCTGGAATAGGCCAAAGGTAAACTCTTTTGCCTAGGGCTCTGAGCCTAAGAAGAAGCAACGGACTTTTTCATTAGGAGAGCTATCCGAGAAATATTGGATAAAGTTACCTTTGGGAAAAAAAGGTTAGAATTTATTTGAAGATAATTACTGTCATCTCTCAGTATCCAAGGGGCTTTGGTCCCAGGAACACCCCCCCCCCCCCCGCCCTCCCCCCCCCCCCCCCCCCCGCCCCACTGATACCAAAATCAGAGAATGTTCAAGTCCCTTAGTTGGCTCTCAGATCCACAGCCTCCAAATATGCAGCAGACTTTCGATCCAAGGTTGAACCCCCTGGAGGCAAAGCCTGTGAATCCAGAGAAGCCGACTGCTGTTACAGTGAAAAAAAAAAAAAAAAAATCCAAGGAATTCCTCCTTTGATATCAGGCAGGTAATTAAGATCCTGTTTTCCCAGGGAAGTTGTCACAGATTGCAGCTGCAGGTGGGTGGGACCTGAGCCTGGCTGAGGAGAGAAAGGGACTGTTCTGAGTCATCTGGATTCAGATCTAGAAGGTGACACGTACCGTAGGCAGGAAACATGAGGGTGGGGCACCCGAATCCTAATATTGGAGGGAAGAGAAGGGCAGAGCAAACAACCCAGGCTGCCAAGGATGCCACGTGTGGTTTTCTTCTTGTAGACACTGGGCATGAAGCGGTTAAAGAGAAACCCAAGACAGCTGCAGCCCAGGGGCTCTGTAATAGGAAGTTGTCTTAGAGTTCATTTTTCTATGCCACCAAGGGAGACTTGTTTTCAGCTGGGACCCATTCTGGAAGCTGATCTACCCACTAGAAAGCCAGAAGCTAGGAATCCTCCCGATGCCACAGCATGACTCAGAGGCAGCTGCACCAAACCTGACACAGAGTGGGGACAGCTGCACCGGGGTCCCTCCTTTGCATTGACTCTGGGAGGAAACCAAAGCCTCCTTAGATGTATAGACCAATGCTGCCATCATTGACCAGTCTAGATCTCAGATAAGCGAAAGACTTACATTTCAGACTTGAAAAACAAGAGGGGGGTGGGGGGAGGAGTGAGTATTTAGCTGATCTCAAGCAAAGAAAGAAGTTATCAGTAATAGTCCAAGTACAGAGAAACTCTTTCAAGGTCTACAGGGGTGGAACTAGGACTCAAACCTGGGTCTGTGTAACACCAAAGCCTTACTCTCTATCCTGCCCCCAAACTGCTTCTTTAAGGAAAACATCGAAACAGCTAGCTCAGAAAACAAAGATTTCCCAAATATACACCCCGCACTGGGAATTGAGCCAGCCGCCGAGATATGTGCCCTTGCTCAGAACTGAACCCAGGACCCTTCAGTATGCAGGCTGATACTCTACCCACTAAGTAAAACTGGCTATGGCCTGATCCCTTTCATTATTTCTATCGCTGCTGTGATTTAACCCATCACTTAGTACACTGTATAAAGCATAATGGTTGGTTAATCTTTGCCAGAATCAGCTCTACATGGTAAGAGGCCGATACATTTGTTGTCAAAAGTTCCTCTTTTGTTCTCCCACAGGACACTTGGGTTTTAATCTCTGAATCAAGAAATGCAATCAAGGGAACGATATAAGAATTCGTGATCCATTGTGGAGTATACTCACAAGAATTCAGTGGCCATTCCTTTCCATTAAGCGTTGCTGTCTTGCAGAAACAAAAAATATTTTGATCGATTCAGAAGGGTTTGCCCTTCTCATCCCAGACATTTTAGACTCAGTCTCCATGTATATTTTCACATCCCCTTCCCCACCATGCCTGACCCAAAATTATTTTCCTTTTTTAAAAATATTTTTTTATTGATTTCAGAGAGGAAGGGAGAGGAGAGAGAGATAGAAACATCAGGGATGAGAGAGAATCATTGATCTACTACCTCCTGCACACCCCCTACTGGGGATTGAGCCCGCAACCAGGGGCATGTGCCCTTGATCAGAATCAAACCTGGGACCCTTCAGTTTGTAGGCCAATGCTCTGTCCACTGAGCCAAACTGGCAAGGGCCCAAAATTATTTTCTGCTCTTGTGTAGTATGCTGTGTATAAGTTTCTTACCTCCTTAATCAGGTACCTTTGTCCTTCTGTCAGTAAAATGATGGTCAAGTGGTGTCCAGGTCATGCTAGTTTTGTTATTGTCATCTGAACTCTTAGAAACACGAGCACAGTCCTAACTGGTTTGGCTCAGTGGATAGAGCATTGGCCTGAGGACTCTAGGGTTCCAGGTTCTATTCCCGTCAAGGGGCATGTATCTTGGTTGCAGGCACATCCCCAGTAGGGGGTGTGCAGGAGGCAGCTGATCCATGTTTCTCATTGATGTTTCTAACTCTCTATTCCTCTCCCCTCCTCTCTGTAAAAAATCAACAAAATATATTTTTTAAAAAATAAACATGAGCACAATATTCATGATGTTAAACATTAAAGTAGCAAAAAAAGTTAAAGTAGCACTCAATACAAACAAATTCTCAACACAAACATCACAACAGTTAATCCACAGGCAGAGTGAAAAGTGAAAGGCAGACTTTCAAGCTCATGATTACAAGGCACCTGAGTTGCACAGTTGAGTCGGGTGATGTTTAATGATGTAGCAGTGGATGATCAGTCACTGAGAACTGAAAATCTCGCTGGCCACCAGCAGCAGGCAGTGACCATGGGAGATGGGCATCTGGGGCGTATCCCTTCCACGCTGAAAGCAGTACTGCATTTAGCCCCTGTGTTTTGGCTGCTGTGTAAGTTTTGTACTTTTCCCTTCACCTTTCACACCTCCTCTTCTGAAAATAAGAACTTTTTGTCCAGCTGGCCTGGCTCAGTAGTTGAGTATTGAACTATGAGCCAGGAGGTCACGGTTCGATTCCCTGCCAGGGCACATGCCTGGTTTGTGGGCTCAGTCCCCAGTGTGGAGTGTTCAGGAGGTAGCC
This sequence comes from Antrozous pallidus, assembly GCA_027563665.1. Taxonomy (NCBI): domain Eukaryota; kingdom Metazoa; phylum Chordata; class Mammalia; order Chiroptera; family Vespertilionidae; genus Antrozous; species Antrozous pallidus. Next base: position 79,286,151 of record CM050516.1, on the reverse strand, counting down.
GATCAATGATTTTCTCTCATCATTGATGTTTTTATCGCTCTCTCTCCCTCTCCTTTCCTCTCTGAAATCAATAAAACTATATTTAAAAAGAAAAGAAAAGAAGGACTTCTTGTGTCTCGTGAAGGGGTTTCCCGGAATGTGAAACGTTCAGTGCTAAAACCGCAGGGGGACAGTCCCTGTGAAAAGAGCACTTTGGATATTTCTAGTAGGAAGTACACACATGTTGGTACAACTTTTCTAGGGAGCAGCTTAGTAGTGAATTTCAAGAGTCATAAAAACGTTTATACTTTTGAACCAGTCATAAATCATTAAGGAAATGATTAGAGGAGTCATAAACATTTATGATTATGAATAGTCAATTGGGTTTTATTTATTTTTCTATTGAAAGATTGAAAACAGTTTAAACTTTCAACAATAGGGAAGTAGTTAAACTGTGATATATATATATTTTTACATTAGGATGGCATTATTAAATACAATAATTAAAATTCATGTTTTGGAGGAATATTTAATGGCATGGAAAAAATACATCCTAACAATAACTAACAAAAAGCAGTTCATAGCAGGATCCCATTTCCATAAAATATGTAATTATACAGACACACCCATAAATATACAGCAAAAGAAAAACTAAATAGAAATACCTCAAGAATGTTACATTTCAGTGGGAGCATTATGGCTAATTTTAATTTTTTATTACACTTTTCATATTTTCCTAATTTTTTGTAATCAATAATTTTTCGTGACTTTTTTTGCTTTTGTAACATTTAAATAATTTTCTGAATTATATATCTTTTTCTTTTTTGTATTATTTCATTTGGGTTTTTGTTTTAAATTTAAAAACATCTGCATATATATTTTTATTGATTTCAGAAAAGAAGGGAGAGGGAGAGAGAGACTGATTGGCTGCCTCCTACATGCCCCCCACTGGGGATCAAGCCCACAACCTGGGCATGTGCCCTGACCAGAACTGGACCATGACTGCCTGGCTCATAGGTCGACACTCAACCACTGAGCCCCGCTGGCCTGGCATTTTTGTTGTTGTTGTTTTTTACTTTTTATTTTGAATTACATATTTTAATGACAAAAAGTAACCTTATAAAAATAAAGAAACAAACTTTACTGTGCTGTAATGATAAAGAAGCAGCTTTAAAATATGGCTAGATTTCAGGGTTAGCCACTGTTAACACGAAAAGGCTAAAACAGAATTCTGGCAGACATCATCCAATGTACCATAGAGACCAATGTACAGCTGGAGACCTTACCCAACAAATCACTTCATTCAGCTACTAGGGATACATTTTGCATAAAATTCAAGCTGGTCTTCATTCAGCTACTCCTCTTCTCAGACTTGGTGAGGCAAGACAATTGATGCAATTATCCTTCAGAACCGCTCTGTGGACTTGCCTGATGATTAAAAAATAATTAGTTAAAATGCTATAATATTGTCTGAAGGTTGAGCAATTGCCAACCATGACTGTGAGTTTTCTGGAATTAGTAATAATGGTCATGTCAGGAAATGACTTTTTCATTGCAGACTAGGATGGGAAGCTGATGACGAAATAAACCACGACAAAGTAGGAAACTGCAAAGGGATTTTCACCAAGATGTAGAGAAGAAATTAATATAAAAACACTACTCCATGTTATTTATATTTATCATTTATTTGATTATATTTATGCTAACTGTAGAGTAAATGGTACAAAGTTCTCACCCCATACTGTGGTTTCTCATTCTTTTTTTTTTTTAAGTATACACTGAATGGCCAGATTATTATGATCTCTGGACGCATAATAATCTGGCCACTCAGTATATATATATTAGAGACCTGGTGCATGAATTTGTGCATGGGTGGGATCCAGCCAGCCTGGCCAGGGGGAGGGACATGGGTGGTTGGCTGGCTGCTGGTTTAACTCCTGGTTGAGGGGACAATTTGCACATTAGCCTTTTTTTATATAGGATATACACTGAGTGGCCAGATCATTATGCTTTTAGAGATCATAATGATCTGGTCACTCAGTGTATATATGTATTGACTTGAGAGAGAGAGAGAGAGAGAGAGAGAGAGAGAGAGAGAGAGAAACACTGGTTTGTTGTTCCACTTATTTATGCATTCATTGGTTACTTCTTGTATTGTCTTGACCAAATATTGAACCCACAACCTTGGTGTATCGGGACAATGAATCTTTTAGTTGCCTTTAAAGTCTTGAGTTAAACTCCTTGAGGTGTCATACTAGATAGATTTATGAACTAGGCTGCCCTTGGTTGGCAAGTGCAGAGGGATCAATTGCTTATTAAAATGGGACTTCCAGCTTAGTCCTGCATGGCCCAAGGCAAGGAGGGAGAAGATGACACATCTCAAGTCTGTTGCAGGGGCTTTAATTAAAGAGCAAGGTCCTTCCAGGTGAGTGATGCAAACCTTATGGGAAGGACCTATATAAATGTGGAATCCTTGCCACTTGCAAGTTTCTTTCCTATTCGCTTAGTTCAACATGAATTGATTGGATTCTGAAATCTTCTTCTTGCTCTCACTGTAAAAGTAATTCTGATTTCCTATGTGGGCCACATGGGTCACATGTGATAAAGGGGAGAAAAGCAAAACTGCAGGAGGGAATAGAGAAGGAGTAGTACCTGCAGAACTGCCCCTTCCCCTTTCCCTGCGTTAACTTAGTCCAGACTTTGTTCTTCCTTGGTGTTTAATGCTCAGCTTGTCACCTAGTTTTCTACCAGAAAAGTAAGTGGCCAGGATTGGGTTACAACAGCAGGAAAGGAAGTAAAGACTGTAAAAGCTCAGAGGCTAGCACCTATCGAGGTGGCAACCATGAGGCAAAGGCTGGGGCCAGGGAGGAGCCCAGAGAACTTGAGATTCCAGCCCCAGCCTTGGGTTGAGTAGGTCACTGCAAGCCAGAAGCAGGTTCTTCCTCCAGGATGTTATCAGGAAACCATAAACCAGACTGAGGATCCAGGAAGTTATGAGGGAGAATTAAGGCGTGTTTGTGGCCTGATCTGAAGACAAGGCTTATTTACCTCAGAAGGTACTTCTTTATAAATCCTTCAGGGCTGGAACTGGTGTGACTTGGGCCTGTACCAGGCAAATGAAGAACAGGAACAGCCACTCAAGGAGCAAGCTCCTGGGACTGTTGTGATTGCAGGTGAGTTGGCATGAAAGTTCTACCAGCTGTGACAAAGCAGAGGTGACAAGGCATGCCACGCAACACTGGCTGCATGGTAGACTCACCCAGGAGCTTAAAAAAAAAAAAAAATTCCAGAAAAAAAATCATGGAGAAAAAAAAATCCCGGAGTCCAGCCACACCCCAGACCAATTAGACTGGAATTTCCAGGGGTTGGGTCCAGGCACTGGTATGCTTTAAAAAGCTCCCCAGCTGATTTTAATATGTAGCCAGGCCTGCAAGCCACTGTTACAGGTAGCTTCTCAGAACTGCTTCTGAAAGTTAATTTGGACAGATTCATTTTCTTGTGGCCAACTAGTAATTACAAAACAAGCCTTTACAAAAACAGTCCTTAAAGAAACATTTCAACAATAATAAACATGTTTTGTTTTGTTTTTTTGCCGAGGCTGGTTTGGCTCAGTAGATAGAACGCCTGCGGACTGAGGGGTTCCGGGTTTGGTTCCGGGTTTGATTCCAGTCAAGGGCATGTGCCAGGGCTTCAGGCACGTCCTCCGTGGTGGGTGTGCAGGAGGCAGCTGATTGATGTTTCTCTCTCATCCATGTTTCTGACTTTCTATCCCTCTCCCTTCCTCTCCGTGGAAAATCAATAAAAATATATATTTAAAAATAATAATAAACATGTTTTAAAATAGAGATAAATCAATACCTACTGAAGGTAAGGAGTTGGGGCTTCATCCTAATTCAGTGTTCGGCAAACTCATTAGGCAACAGAGTCAAATGTCAACAGTACAACGATTGAAATTTCTTTTGAGAGCCAAATTTCTTAAACTTCTTCTAACACCACTTCTTCAAAATAGACTCGCCCAGTCCATGGTATTTTGTGGAAGAGCCACAATCAAGGGCCCAAGAGCCGCATGTGGCTCGTGAGCCGCAGTTTGCCAACCACGGTCCTAATTGAGCAAAATCCTGGAGGGTTTTGATCAGGGGAGTGATATGACAAAAGTGACAGGCTAGGAAGAGTAATAGGACACTGACATGTAGGGAAGAGCCAGTTTAGTTCAGCAAACACTTATTATTAATGGTCATTTATGGAGGCAAATTTTATGACAGCCTTACTCCATCCTGCCAACTGTCCTATGAGGTGGGTACTTGAGTTGCCTTGTTTTATAGATGGAGAGTTTAAGGGTGATAAAGTTTAAGTGACTTGCGCAAAGTCATGGGTGAATAAAGAGCAGAGTCAGGATTTGAATCCAGGCAGTTGAACTCCAGAGCTCCCTTCATAACTACCTTGTTGCACCACCTCTTATTTCATGAATGACTGTGCCAGTACTCTTTGGAGACACTCAGATGGATGTCACAGTTCTTGCCTTCAAGAGAAGGGCAGAGGTGTCAAGAAATAACCACAATGCTGGTGACTAATGCCTTAATGGTGTTCTGAGGGCACAAATGAGGCACAAATGAAGTCTTCCTAAGGGCATGACGCTGGAAGAAAGCAACAGAACACTTGGTTTTGGTCTTACAGGACCAAAGGGGAGTGGAACAGGGAGCCTAGCTACAAAGTCAATGCAATGATCAGATCAGGAGCAGGGACTGTGGCTGCAGAGATGGAAAGAAAGGGTCAATAGGGCGGGACTAAGGTGAGTATCTCAGTCTGTTCCAGCTGCTATATATATATATAAAAAAAATGCAACAGGCAGGGAGAGATAACCAGAAATTTGTTTCTCACAGTTCTGGAGGCTGGGGAGTCTGAGATCAAAGCAGGCAGACTCTGTGTCTGGTGAGACCCTGCTTCCTGGTTCACCTCACTGTGTGCTCATATGGCAAAGGGACCAGGGGCCTCTCTGGGGATCGCCTATAAGGACACTAATTTCATTCATGAAGGCTCCACCCTCATGACCTAATCACCTCCCAAAGCTTCACCTCCTAACACCATCATAATGGCGGTTCAGTTTTAAGATGAATTCTGGAGGGACACAAACTTTCAATCTATAGGAGTGAGATAAGGAAGGTTCCTTGGATGTGCTACCCTGATAATGGGTGCCACCTAAAAGTTTGTGCTTTCATTTCCCAGTTTGCCTTACCCCAGGCACCTGGCTGTCTGACCTAGTTCTGGCCCTGAGGCTCTATTTACAGAAAGCCCTGTTAGGGGTTCAATCATCTGTAAATGAAGAAATCAAAGGTACTTGGAGAATTTGAGCTTAGATTATCAGACAATTTATCATTTTATAGAACACTAGAGGGTAGGTCCCTCAGCCTGGTCTGTGCCCCTTCACAGTCCAGTATAAATATTTCTCTCTTGGGAGAACCAAGATGGCAGCATAGGTAAACACCTAAACTCTCGCACAACAATTTCAAAACTACAATTAAAAGACAAAATGGACACCATCTAGATCCACAGGGAAGCTGGTTGAGTGAAAATTCTACAACTAGAAGGAAAGAGAAAAGCACACAGAGACTCAGAGGAGCTGCAAAGGCAGAAATATAGAGATTCATGTGAAGAGGACTGGCAGCTGAGTGCCTGGCTGTCTTTATCAAGCAGGAGGGAGATGGAAGCTCTTGATTGCACTGAACTCCAGTTCCAGGCAAGACCCTAGAGACCCAGACTCATACGGGGGGAATCTGGACTGTCAGGAAAAAAGAAAAGCACACAGAGATTCAGGAGAGCTTTGAAAGGCAGAGGTCCGGAGGCATACACGAGCGCAAATGGAGAGGACTGACTGCGGAATGTGCTACTGGCATTCCCAAGGGGGAGAGAGACGAAAACTCCTGACTGTGCTGAACTCCAGTTCTGGTGAGAATCTGGGAGCCCAGACTCATTTGGGGAAAAACTGGATTGTCTGGCAGTAGGCGAAACTTGAGGGTGGCTTTCTCTCAGAGGTGCTTGCAGCAATTACTGAGGGACACTGAGACAAAGGGGCCTCATAGGACAGGGAACGGGAAGTCAAGGCTGTCTGCTCAGCTCTGAGACTTGCCCCATCCAAGCTGAGCACAGAGGCTTTTGCAATTTTGCAAGACTTTTCTCATAAGGGTATCTCCAGCACAGAAGTTCTCCCAGCATAGACACAGCTGATCCTCACAGCTAATTGGCCTGAAGGTCAATTCTTCCCAGTGATATCAATAACAATCAAGACTTAACCTCAACAAAGCTGTGCACACAGTCCACGAGGGGTGCACTACAACTAAAAGACAAAACAGACATCATCTGGAACTACAGGAAAGCTGGCTGAGTGGAAATTCTACAACTAGAAGGAAGGATAAAAGCACACAGAGACTCAGAGGAGCTGCAAAAGGCTCCTAAGGTAACTGGGGAGGCTGAGCCACTGGGCCCTATAGGACACCTAGCACACAAAGCTATTCTACCAACTCAGGGAAGCAGGGAAAATCTGAAGACAAAGAAACAGGATCACAAATGAAAGAAATGAAGGAAAACAGAAGACTGGATATAGAGTTTAAAACCATGGTTATAAGGTTTTTAAATAACTTCTTAGAGAAGGCTAATAAATTTAGCGAGACCCTCAAGGATATGAAAAGGAACCAACTAGAAATTAAACATACACTAACTGAAATAAAAAATAATATACAGAGATCTAACAGCAGACTAGAGGATCGCAAGAATCAAGTAAAAGATTTGAAATACAAAGAAGCAAAAAACACTCAACCAGAAAAGCAAAAAGAAAAAAGTACCCAAAAATTTGAAGATAGTGTAAGGAGCCTATGGGACAACTTTAAGTGTACTGACATTTGAATTATGGGGATGCCAGAAGAAGAAAGAGAGAGCAAGATACTAAAAATGTATTTGAAGAAATAGTGACTGAAAACTTCCCCCACATGGTGAGAAAAGACAAGTCTAGGAAGTACACAGAACCCCAAACAAAAGGAATCCAAGACACATCATAATTAAAATGCCAAGAGCAAATGACAAAGAGAGAATATTAAAAGCAGCAAGAGAAAAACAGTTACCTACAAGGGAGCACCCATACACGTGTCAGCTGATTTCTCATCAGAAACTGTGCAGGCCAGATGGGAGTGGCAAGAAATATTCAAAGTGATGAATAGCAAGAATCTACAGCTAAGATTACTCTACTCAGCAAAGCTATCATTCAGAATTGAAGGGCAGATAAAGAGCTTTGCAGATAAGAAAAAGAAAAACCAGTATTATACGAAATGCTGAAAGGTATTCTTTAAGAAGAGGAAGAAGAAGAAAAAGGTAAAGATAAAAATTATGAACAACAAATACATATCTATCAACAAGTGAATCTAAAAATCAAGTGAATAAAAAAATTTGGTGAATAGAATAAACTGGTGAATATAATCGAATCAGGGGCATAGAAAGGGAGTGGACTGACAATTCTTAGGGGGAAAGGGATGTGGGGGGTGCAGGAAAAGACTGAGAAAAAATTGCACACCTATGGTTGAGGACGGTGGTGGAGAGGTAAGGGCAGAGGGTGGGGTGGGTACTGGGTGAAGGGGAGCTATGAGAAGGAAAAAGAGGAACAATTGTAATAATCTGAACAATAAAGATTTATTAAACAAACAAACAAATAAATAAATATTTCTCTCTTTTCTGCATCTATTGTGGCTAGAGACTGGTCAAGTTCCTGATTAGGGGCAGCTGGGGATTGAGAAAATGAAAGAAAGAGACAGAGACAGAAGGAAAAAGCTAGCACCAGGTGGGACAGCTCTCCTCTGACCAGTGACCCAGAACCAATGCTGCATGTTTATTTTATACAGTCTGATTAAAACAAGATTAAGATGTATACAAATCTTCTTATTTTGGCAATACTTGATGCACCTCCCACAGCCCATTAGCTACTTAGAAATTAGGGAGGGCTACAAGGACAGGCCTAAGAATGCTAGGAGAGCTCCGCCCTCCAGGCTGGGACTTGTTTGTGGCCCTGCCACAGGTCAGTGTCCTAGGCTTAATCCTATTGCTGCTCCCTATAGTCCAGCAGCCCACGGGGGATGTCTGACTGCTGCTAAGCACTGCGTCGGAGGCGGGAGAGGCTCCCCTCCACCACTGTGCTTGCCAGCTGTGAGCCCGGCTCAGGGCTTTTGGCTGAGTGGTGCTCCCCTTGTGGGAGTGCACTGACTACCAGGGAGCAGCTTCTGAGTTGAGCATCTGTGTCCTGGTGGTCAGTGTGTGTCATAGCAACCATTTGGTCAATTTGCATATTAGCCTTTTATTATATAGGATAATGTAAGAAAACTAAAGGATACATGCATCCAGCACCTAAACTGCAAGCGGACCTCACAGCTTTGATCAAGACAGACTCTCAGATACAAAGAACAAACTAGGGGTTGCCAGATGGGAGGGGGATGAAGGACCTGGATAAAACAGCTGAAAGCATTAAGAAGCTACAGAATAGATACAGGATGTAAGGTACAGCACGGAGAATATGGTCAATGGTATCGTGACGGCTGTGTATGATGCCAGGTGGGTACTGGAATTGTTGGGGATTCACTTCATAAACCATATGATTGTTTGACCCCTGTGCTGTACACCAGAAACAAATATAGAAAAAATATTGAATGTCAATTGTAATTGAACAATTTAAAATATAAATTAAAAAATGTAATTACATGTAAAAAAAATAAAGACAGGAGATGTTGACTTGGGAATCATGAAAATAGATGCTTTGTAGCAATAGAATCATCAGAGGTGAGAGCAAAAGGCTTGAGGGTCTCCCACAGTTAGGCTAAGGCCCATTCGAGAAAAAGCACCTTTGCACATGGCTCTCTTAAAAGCAGGGCAATAATACAATCAAGTTACTCCACTGAGCTTGACAGTGAGTTTCAAAATAGGGATCACAAATTGTTTCACACCTTTTATACTGTTATTGAGTGTCTGTTTTAAATATATATTTTAATTGATTTTAGAGAAGGAGAGATAGAAACACCAATGATGAGAGAGAATCATTAATCAGTGTCCTAATGTATGCCCCACATGCGATTGAGCCCAAAACTTGGGCATGTGCTATGACTGGGAATTGAACCATGACCTCCTGGTTCATAGGTCAACACTCAACCACTGAGCCATGCAAGCGAGGCCTGCGTGTTTTCTATAATCAATGAGCTATTCCTATATAAACAGCTTTTCATAATTGTTACTGAACAGTTTATAATTATAAATAAGTTTTTTAGTAGTTCCCCTTGATCAAACCAAGTCCAGGATATAGAACCAGCTTAAAGACTTTGCAAATCATCTGGTTTTCTAAGCTACCTATGGGAGATGGGAAGCAAGTCTTTACTGAGCACCATCTCTGAACCAGGTGCTACCCTAAGCAATTGCATGTGCAGCATCTCATTTAGTTTAATAACAACCATCACTATTTTTTTTTTTTTTTACATTTTGGGGTTTGTTTATAAGATAAAACTCTTTGATGAAGAAACCAATCTCTGGGAAGGCTTAGGTTAATTTTAAGCCACCAGGAACCCAAAAGAGAAACCAAGGTTTCAACACCTTACTTGGTTTTTCAGGGAATAGAGGTCTGCTCTGCGTTTATCAGACAATTGACCCATAGGACTCCCATGGGTCAATCTAGCATCGGGTATGTGTTTCTTGAGAAGACACTCTTGGAGCCATCCCTGGAGCCAGAATTGTGTCATTTCTAACACCAACTGCCTGGAAGTCCCCTAGCCCCTTGACGCTCAGTTGAACCGTGGCTGAGGTGGTAGAATCTTGGGCAGACTCCACAAAGGGACTTCAACAGGAGACCAGGCTCATCCAGGAGAGTACCTGCATTCCCAACTTCTCCCAAAGTCGTGGGCAGGTGGGATTGTGAGGGTGAGAGAACTGATGGTGGCTGGTGTAGGAGGAGTCAGAAAGTAATGTGAGGATGGGAAGGCAGCCCCTCACATGAGACTACTCCACCTTCCAGCTGGGGAGGGGATCAACGCCTGAATTGAAGTCACCCGTAACTTAATCACTTTTCCAAAAGCTAATGTTGCTGTTTGGCTCTAAAGTCACTGTTCACAAGCCATCTAAGACTCATACTTGCTTATTCCAGGATGGGTAGTTTATGGCTTCTGCCTTGAAAACTGGCTTCCCACCCAGCTGACTGAATTTCATTGCTGAACTCTTCTCAGGTGACTTTTTCTTAAAAATATTTTCACCATCGCCGAACCGGTTTGGCTCAGTGGATAGAGCGTCGGCCTTCGGACTGAAAGGTCCCAGGTTCGATTCCGGTCAAGGGCATGTACCTTGGCTGTGGGCACATCCCCAGTTGGAGGTGTGCAAGAGGCAGCTGATCGATGTTTCTCTCCCATCGATGTTTCTGACTTTCTATCCCTCTCTCTTCCTCTCTGTGAAAAATCAATAAAATATATTTAAAAAATATTTTCACCGTGGCAAAATATATATAACACAAATTGATAACTTCAACAATTAAAAAAATTTGTATTGATTTCAGAGAGGAAGGGAAAGGGAGAGAGAGATAGAAACATCAACGATGAGAAAGAATTATTGGTTGGCTGCCTCCTGCATGTGACCCACTAAGGATCCATCTCACAACCTGGGCACGTGCCCTGCCTGGGAATGGAATGTGACTGCCTGGTTCATATGTCGATGCTCAATCACTGAGACACACGGACCAGGCTAACGATTTTTAAGAACATAGTTCAATGACATAAAGTAAAATAAAAATAAAAATGAAAATAAAATTAAGGGCTTTATCTCCTAGGATGTAAGAAGATTTAACTGCCTTTGTTCTGCCTGTTGCTCTTGAGAACTCAAAGTTATTCTAGAATAGAAGAGCCTTGCCATGGGAAAGGACTTTTATTTTATTTATATGTTTTAGTTTATTGCTATCTATATTGCCCTAAGAGGAATGTTACACTTTTTTGGGGGGAATTATATAAAGGATTTACATAGGAACCATTGATTCTCTTCGTTAAAGCCACATCAAAGCCCAGGCCCACTGGCTCAGAGGATAGAGCACTCTTGATTTGTTAAAAACCAAGCCAAGCGAACCCCACCCCACCTCCCAAGCAACAAAAACAACAGCTAGAGAGAACAAAGTAAAACAATGTTTGGCTGATTGAAAGCTTCCCTCTGATTTCATTCCTGAGTAGGAATTTGATTACTGTAACCCCATCTAATTATAATAATACAAATAATGCAGTTTAAAAAAAAAAGCAGAAATACAGTTTTCCCAATGTGTAAGTGCAATAGAAGATGCTTTACCTGGAGTGAATTCACTTAATTATCACAACTCTATAATGGACATCGCTATCACCCCTAATGGATAGATGAGGAAGCTGAGGCACAGAGAGGTTAGGTCACTTGTTCAACTTTATGTGTCTAGTGAGTGACAGCGCTGACTCTTAAACCAGGCAGCTGGGCCCAGACTCAGTGTTCTCAGCTACTATGTTGTGGTGCCTCAGAGTCACAATAACTCAGAGATACAATTCTAGCCATGAGCATATTATTGTGTAGGCCCCTCAGGGGTTCTCACAAAGAACCCGCCTTCCAGTGACTCCCCCTTCCACCGGCCTCACCTCCTTCCCTGATGTTTGTGGGAGCGGCTGCACAGGCCAGGCAGAAAGAGCATTCTCAGAGAGGAAGATGTGTTCACATCCCACTAGCTCTGTGCGCTCAGCCGAGACATTAACCTCCGTTTGTCTCCTTTATAAAATGGGGCTAAGCATAGCCTCCTGGTGGGGCTGCTGCAAGGATTAAGTAAAGCATGGTGCAGAGTAGATATAAACCAAACGTGTTCAGAGGATGGTGGGAGGGGGCGTTAAGCTGAATTGGGGCCACTCATTTCTTTGGATCCAGGTCTGAGACATTACATTTATTGCAGCTTCAACTTCATTTAATTGGATGTAGCTAAGTGTTACTATCTATTTCAGTAAATCTGAATCGTGAGCAAAAGTATTTGATAACCTCCCTACCTGGTTTAGCTCAGTGGATAGAGCATTGGCCCAAAATATGGTCAGAGCCTCCAAAAGACCTCTTAATTTAGCCCTGGAAACCCCGCTCCAGCCCCTCTGTACACATAGCCAACCCTCATTTCCCTCTCTTGTACAAGGAATAAGACCTTGGCCATGTCTTACCAATGACCCCATAGAATATATATTGATAGGATGGAGCCCAGACAGACTGTACTTAACTTGCTAGCTGAGTAATCTTGTCAGAAATAGGAAACGAGTTGTAAAATTTGTTTCAGTCTCTTCCTCTTTGATAAAATCAAATTGAGTCTCAGAGGAACCCAAGGTGAAGAGTCTGGCTGTGATTTTATCATTCTGCCCCCTTCCCTGATTTAGTAATTAAAATTAATCTGTACAGATCTTGTAAATAGAAACCCACCTCTGAAACTTATATGTGCATGTTGACCAACGTCACCCCCCAAAATTTAATAAAAACACACAAACAAACACAAAAGAGTCTGGGGCTCATTTACCATCATCTGTTGAGACACTCAAGGACCCATAAGGCAACAGCACCACCTTGTGACCAAACAATAGTTTTACTGCAGTCAACATACCCCAGCAGTGGACCTTCATGTCATAGAATATATCTAATATTCCTTTTCAAATTCTCTAAGTTTTGCCAGCTGTTAAAGTCCTAACTTGAGTATTAAATACGAATCTCATCTCTAAATCATGGATGTAGAGTGCATTGCCCATTTCCACAAGTACCTTGAGAATCATAGATTTCAGAATTGATGCTTTTCACATTAGGTGGCTTATAGTACTTCTTGGTTTTTAATGCATTATCACCAATCCATTTATGCTGTGTGACGACCTCTGTGTAATACTGGAGAAGAAAGTGACATAGATTTTGGCAGTGGATGTCATCCTTTTAAATGCTGTGACCCTTTAACACAGCTCCTCATGCTGTGGTGACCTCCAACCATAAAATTATTTTTGTTGCTACTTCATAACTGTCATTTTGCTACTGCTATGACTCGTAATGTAAATGTCTGTGTTTTCCAATGGTCTTAGGCTCTGCAGCAGCGGCTCTCAACCTGTGGGTCTCGAAGGTTGAGAACCACTGGATTATGGTGTCCCTGACTGACTCAAGCAGATTACAACCTGGTCAAGGTGATTAACTTCATTTTGCCATGAGTTGACCTGACGTCTCTTTCCTAAAAGCTTATGGCACCAAAATGTGGGTAGATGCTGTAATTCAGCTGATACCACCCCTCCAAGTCCAAAACATTCATGATTGGCCAAGAACTTGTGGTAAGGAGCTTGCCTGAGCTAGAAGATGTCTTCAGCACGTATTTAGTCCTTCTCCAACCCAAGGATAGATTAAGACAAAAGGACATATGCCTGTCCTACTTTGAAAAGGAAAATAACTATCCTACTTTGAGAATATAGTCATACTCCTCGAACTAAAATTGGTATTTCTCAAAACCAGGGCCTTTGAATCCCAGAGGAACAGAGAAGTCATAATGGGTCTCAGACTTCCTCCTTTTCTTCCTTTCTCCCACCCTTAGTTTCTTCCTTTTTCTTTTTTTTCCCTCCCCACTCTGTTTTTCTTCCCTCCCTCTTTCCCTACATTCCTTCTTTATGTATTTTAATTTTTAGTATTTCGAAACCTTAGCTGGTATATTACATTTCCCTATGAGAAGGATAGCTAAATTTTTTTGGGCGTGGTGGTGGTGGTGGTGCTGCTGGGATTTGATAAACTCAGATTATCTCAGAGTGATCTGATACATATGATGCCTATTTTTGTGCATTTTGCAAATAAAAATTGGAGACCCAAATTAAGTAGTTCTTAATGAATGTAGTTTGTTTGGCAGACAAAATGTCCTAAGGTGATTTAGTCTTGTGATGAAAATGGTGGAAATTCTGCTTTATCCATTTACTTTTATTTTCAAAATTCTGCATTAGAAATTGATAAGTTGAAACTCATAGGCACAGACAACAGAATAATGTTTACCAGAGGAAAGGGGGGTAAGGGAGGGTTGTACAGGCTAGAAGGGGTAAGTTATAAGTGTTGGCAAAACTAGGTTTGCAGTTGTGAGTACACGAAACAGAGTTTATTCTTGTATTATTATTTATTTATTGATTATTGTATTATTTGTCTTATTATTATTTTGTACCCTTACTTTTAACTTATCTTCTAGGTAATGATACCTGGTAATTTAACCTACTTTTGCCCTCCCCTGTATATGGTGACAGAAGATTATTTTACTCCAGATGTTGGGGACACAATGCAATATACAGATGTGTATCATAGAAATGTACACTTGCAATCTATCTAATCTTGTTAATCAATGTCATCCCAATAAATTTAAATTAAAAAAAAATTTAAAAAGGCGATATGGGTAAGCCCTGACCTCTAGTGGACATATGTAACATTGCAGCCTATAAATGAGGTTCAGAAAAAAGAGAAGTTGCTAAATTGAATGGATTAAGCAAGGAATGCTCTTGTTTTCTTCTTTTGAGGATTCCTCAGGACCATGAAAAATTCACCTTACACATCCCAGGAGCCACAAAATATCTGCAATTTTCCTGGTTGATAAAGTACCTAATCGAACTCGCATAATTCACTCCTTTTCTCTTGCCTATGTGTGGCCTGATTACAATTTTCTATTCATAAAGCAACCAGGTAACCCAGTACCCAGGTCTCCTATAATCCATTCACTGTCCATTTCTTGCTGATGGAGTAGGAGGCGGAGAACAAAGGGAATCAGAGAACATTGAGCAGTTTCTCTTTATTGTGATCACCAAGGACCAATTGTATTGGATTTCTTACTCTCGCAGCAGCATTTATTACTTCATAACACACACTGGCCATTTATATGAAACACATTAGTGAGAAAAACTCAAGAAGGCATTTTCCCACCTTAAATAGCAAGGTAAGTGAGAATAAAGCAGTACAAAGAATTAGATGGGAAACAAACTCAGGTCTAGACCTGGACTCTCCTTGAAATTTTTATTCAAAGGCCTCCTCTGAGGGTTTAGTTATTTGTTAGTCTATAACTGTGCCCAGGAAGACAGTGTAGTCTCCAATAGTCTTGTCCCATATTTGCAGTATGTGTTAGTTCCCTATTATATAACACATTCCCCCTCATGCTTCATAGCTCAAAACAACATTTATTATCCCATAGTTTCCAAGGGTTGGAATCTGGATGTGACTTAGCTGGGTTTTCTGGTGTAGGTCTCTGATGAGGCTGCATTCAAGGTGGGGGCTGCAGTCTCATCTGATGGCTCTGTTGGGGGAGGGTCTGCTCTCACACTCATATGTATAGTGGTTGGGAGGCCTCAGTTCCTCATGGCCTGTTGGACTGGAAGCCTCAGTTTCTTCCCAGGGGCTTCTCATAGTGCAGCTCACTTTATCAGGATGAACAAATGAGAAGAGCCAGAACAGAAGAGAGAAGGCTAGGTGAAAGTCTGTTTAGATACTCTCAAGGGGAGGAGAAAATACAATGATGTGATGGGGGTATGAGGAGGTAGAGATCTCTGGGAGCAGCCTATCATACTGCATGACTTCAGAAAGGTGAGTGTCTATAGTTCAGCTTCTCCAGTTGTAAAATGGGATAATAATGTGTATCTCTCAGGTGTGAGGTAAGAAATAAATGTAGAGTACTGAGCATCTAGTAATTACAAACTCAATGACCATTAGTTCCCATGGACTGCCTACAAAAGACCTTCCATATAAATGACTGTAGAATTGAATTACCCAGGCTGTTTCATGTTGTGTCCCTGAATAGGCCTTGGGTTCTCTGAGGAATAGTAGCGTTTGGAAAATAATGGAGACATATGATTTATTTTACCCTTAAAGTCATAAATCAAAAAAAAATAAAATAATCTTTAAGACACCAATTATAAGCAGGAAAGAAATTAAGTAGCTATTGGAGGGATGGCTTCTGTATTTCTCAGCATTATATTTCTGGCACCACAGCATCTGGTTGATGGCAGACACTTAATAAATATCTCTTGTATTGCATACTGTTTTGTTTTATAAACTGCTTCCCTAGGAAACTGATATAATGTGTTGCTTTGACTTCAAGGGACAGCAAGCTTCTTGATATCATAGGCAATGTTATTTAAAAAACAAAACCCAGACATCATTGTCTTGGTTAATGCTAAGGATTTCTCCTCATGTGGAACACTGTGAGATTTCTGGTACTTTAAGAAGAAAAGTCCTCAGGGGAATGACAGTTTGAATGATGACCATAATCTGAAACTCAAATTATGTAAGGACATAATTAGGGTAAGGACAAACTGGCCCTCAAAGGGATTCATCCTCCAGGTTTGTGTCATCTAGTGGCTTAGGAAACCTCAGGCAGGGTCTGGACTGGTCAGAGTCTGCACTTCAGGCAGGAGCCAATGCAAATCCTCTCCAGGAAAGAGATGCTTCATCTCAGGTGTCAAATACTTCCGATAAGCAACCTCTCTAGTACAGTAGCAGCACACAAGAAAAATAAATGCAAAAGGGAACAGAAGTGTAACTGAGAATCAGGGGGAACAAAAGGACAAGGAACACAAAGGCACAAGTTATTGGAATTATTAGGTACAAAAAGATAACTGTGCTTAGTATATTTAAAAAATAAGCGTAAGCCCTAGCTGGCTTGCCTTAGTGGATAAAATGTCCTTTTTCATATCCTCAAGGGTCTCATTCATATCCTCGAGGGTCTTGTTCATTTTCTCGAAGGTCTCATTCATATCCTCAAAGGTCTCATTAAGTTCATCGGCCTTTTCTAGAAGTCTCTTGAAAAACCTTACAACTGTGGTTTTGAACTCTATGTCCAGTCGTGTTTTTTTTTTCTCCCCTCCATTTCTTTCACATCTGATTTCTTTCCATGTCTCTGCATTTTGGCTGCTTCCCTGAGTTGGTCGATTAGCTTTGTGTGGTAGATGTCCTCTAAGGGACAGTGGCTCAGACTCCCCAGTTACCTGAGGTGGATACTTTTGGTGCAGCCCTTTATGGGTTGCACAGTCTTGTTGAAGTTAAGCCTAGATTATTGTTGTTAGTACTAGGAGGATTTGACCTCCAGGCCAATTGGCTGTGAGAATCAGCTGTGCTAAGGTTGAATGGGTGGAGTCTCTGGGTTGAGCTGGCAGCCTTGATTTCCTATCAGCTCCACCCTATGTGGCACATGGGTCTCTGTGCCTGGTGGTAATGGCTGCATGCACCTCTGAGAGAAAGCTGCTGCTGAGCTCTACCTGCTACCAGACAATTCAGCCTTTCCCCAAATGAGTCTGCACACCCAAAGTCTCACCCAGGGTTGTAAAACAATGCAGTGCAGTGGTTTCCCTTCTTTCTTTTTTTTCTCCCGAATGAGAAAGCAAGTCACAAGTCTTCTCTGTGCACTCACGTGCTTCTGCAGTTCCCAAGTTTACGCGCCCTCTCCACAAGCAGTGCCCAAGACCTCTGCAGTGCCCGAGTTTCAGGTGCTTCCTCCTTCCTGTCCAGTTTCACCCCGTATGAGTGTGGGTTTCCTGAACCTCACCTGGAACTGGAGAATCAGTGCAGTGGGACGCCTTTGTCTCCCTCCCCGTTTGAAAAAAACAGCCAGGTTTGCAGCCGCCTGCCCTTTCTGCTCGCACGCAACTCCTAACCTCTGACTCTGTGCATATCTGCAACTCTGCCCTTCGTTGCCCCTCTGAGTCACAGTGTCCTATCTTTACTTTTATTTGTGGAATTTCCACTCAGCCAGCTTTCTGGTGATTCTGGATGATGTTCGTTTTGTTGTTAAGTTGTAGTTTTGAAATTGTTGTGTGGGGCAGCAAGATAGGTGTTTACCTATGCCGCCATCTTGGTTCCTTCCCTAGCATATATTTAATCAAAGGTTCATAAGGAGAGGAGAGAAAATGGGGGCAACAACAAAATTTGAAGAGAATTTTCTCAGTTGGTTAGAGCATCATCTCAATACCCCAAGGTTGTGGTTTTGATCATGTCAGGGCACAGACAAGAATCAACCAATGAATACATAAGTAAATGGAACAACAAATCGATGTCTCTTACTTGCTGTCTCTCTCTCAAAATCAATAAATAAAAATTTAAAAGAGGAATGAGACTGAAATAGAGATTTTTTATAGATATAACCAAGAAACAGAGAGAGAGAAAGTATGCTACAATCAGAAGTTAAATAAAGCAAATTCCAAAGGATATGTCTCCAACAGAAATAATTTACACTAATAAAAGAGAAACATGTAAATTAACCATCACTCTGCTATGACAAGCCACACTCCCAGTCAATCAGGAGCAAGTATGCAAATTAACCCAACCAAGATGGCAGCCAGCCATGGAGCTAGATCAAGCAGGAGGCTTGGGTTGCCCCAGCAATGGAGGAAACCAAGCTTCCTGCCTGCCCTGGCCAGCCCTGGCCTCTGCTCAAGGCTACAAAGTTTCAATTATAGAAGATAAATAAATCCCAACAAAAATGGTGGCAGCCACAAAGCTGGAGAGAGCAGAAGGATAGGGTTGCCCCTGGCGATGGAGGAAGTCAAACTTCCTGCTTTCCCTGGCCTTACCTGGCTTCTGCTCAAGGCTACAAATTTCAATTATAGAAGATAAATAAATCCCAGATACTAGGGCCTCTGCTTAGGTGGCCACGGAGCATGGCCATCCTGTAAACCACCACAGGCCCCTCGCCCAGGCTGCCCCATGCCCCAAGGGAACCCCCGCCCTGATCCAGGACACCCTTCAGGGCAAACCAACCAGCTCCCACACATGCATCAGGCTTCTATCCTATCTAATTAAAGAAAAATATGCAAATTGACAGTCACTCCAACATACAATATGGCTGCCCCCATCTGTGGTCAAAGATGGCTGTTCCCATGTGGACACAAGATGGTTGCCACAAGATGGCCAGCAGGGGAGGAACCAGGCCAGCAGGGGAGCAGTTAGGCATCAATCAGGCTTGCAGGGGAGTGGTTAAGGGGTGATCAGGCTGGCAGGCAGAAGCAGTTAGGGGCAATCAGGAAGGCAGGCAGGTGAGCAGTGGGGATCCAGTAGTCCTGGATTGTGAAAGGGATGTTTAGCTGCCAGTTTAGGCCTGATCCTACTGGTATTCTAATAAATACCCAGAAATTAAAACCCAGTAGGATCAGGCCTAAACGAGCAGTTGGACATCCCTTGAGGGGTCCCAGATTGGAGAGGGTGCAGGCTGGGTTGAGGGACACCCTTCCCCACCCCTCTTTGTGCAAATTTCATGCACCAGGCTCTAGTTAAGAAATAAATAAAATGTGGTAAATATATAGATTTTAAAATCTGAATCATTGATTAGATAAAAATATTATGTTGTAAAGATTTAAATACATGATAAAAATAGCAAATATGTTGGAGAGGGATAAATGGAGATAAAGGATTCTAAAGAATTTTAATTTTCCAAGGAAAGGATAAATACTGACCAATTTTGGAATTTGGTAAGTTAATTATGAATGTTTTAACTTCTGGGTATTTATTAGAATCAGAATATGTAACTTGTAAATCAGCAGGGAAAAAAATCAAATGATAGAACACAATCAAGTGAAAAGATCCGAGGAAAAGGGAGGAAAGAAACTAAGAATACATGAGATAACTAGAAAGCATAAAATAAGGTACTAGAATTAAACCCAAATATGTAAGCAATTGCATTAAATATAATTGGACTATATGCTCCAATTTATGCTCCAACTTAAAAACAGATGGCTTCATTGGCAAATTCAACCCCAAATTAAAAAAAGCAACAACAAATAAGTCCTGTCTTACATATTTTTTTTAGAAAACAGAAAATGAGGTTAATTCTAACTCATTTCTGAAGCTGTCATAACCTTGACAACAAAATCTGACAGATATTATGCAAAAATGAAAATTATAGATCAATCTCACACAAATACAAAAATTTAAAAACAAAATATTAGCAAATGGAATCCAGCAATATATAAAAAAATAATATATTATCACCAAGCTGGTTTATTCTGGAAAACTAGGTTGGTTTAATATTAGAAAAACAATTAATGTAAGTCATTAAATTAACAGATTAAAGGAGAAAAGCTTGTGATAAAAAAAATGGAGAAAAAGCATTTGGTTAAACTCAATGTCCATTTATGATAAAAATTCATAGCCAAATAGGAATATAAGAAGACTTTTTTAACCTTATAAAAGATAACTACAAAATAAAACACAATTGAACAAGACAAACAAAACCAAAGCTTTGACAAGCAAATACTTAATAAAATTTAACTTTCTCTTTGAGATGGGGAACAAGATAAGGATCCACTATCACCACTCTATTCAACATTGTAGTAGAAGTCTTAATTAGCACAGTAATGTAAGAAAAACAAAATTAAAAGGAGAAACATGATTTTCATAATTTGTAAATGATCTGGTTGTAAGTATACAAAGAAATTTTACAAGAATTTACAGTTCAGCTCAACTGATGTGGCTCAGTGGTTGAGTGTTGACCTATGAATCAGGAGGTCACAATTTGATTCCTGGTCAGGACATATGTTCAGGTTGCTGGTTGTGGGCTGGTTTGTCTGTAGCAGGCAGACAAATGATTCTCTCTCATCCTTGATCTCCTCTCTCTCTCTCTCTCTCTCTCCTCCTTCTTCTCTGAAATCAATAAAAATATATTTTAAAAACTTATAATTCAAAGATTAGAGTTAATGAATGTTTAGCCAATTGACTGGATAAAAAAACTTCAAGAGGGTGCAGGTTGGGCTGAGGGACACCCCCATCCCCCAATGCATGAATTTCATGCACCAGGCCTCTAGTAGTTCTATAATTTTAGTTACAAAAAAATGGAAAATAACTGAATATAATTTATAATAACATGAAATACATGAAGTTGATTAAAATATCTGTACAATGCCTTTACCAAAATAAGTAAAAGTTATCACACTTAAATAAATGGAGAAATATACCATGCTTGTAGTTTGACAGACTCAATATTATAAAATGTCATTTCTACTCATGTTATCAGTATATTCAGTGCAATCCCTATAAAAAATCCAGACAAATTTTTTTGAGTGGAATTTGATAAGCTGACTCTAAAAATATATATAGAAATGCAGTGGACCAAGGAAAGTCTAGACACTCATGAAGAGGAACATGTTTGAAGCTGTCTTACAAGTTACCAAGAGTTATTATACAGCTATGATAATTAAAACAGTGTGATATTAGAATAAAAATAAACAGATATATCTTTGGAATTGAATGGGTATCTATAAACATTTAGGGATATTTGATGTCCATCAACTGATGAATGGATAAATAACATGTGGTCAATACAATGGGATAGGATTTGGAATAAAAATAAAATATTAATAGATGCCCCAACATGGATGAACCTTGAGAAATGATGCTAAGTGGAAGATGTCACTCACAAAGATCCCCATTGTATGATTTCATTTATATGAAACTAGTGGCCCAGTGCACAAAATTCGTGCACATTAAAAGGGTATTAATTAGAGGAAATAATTTAATATTGCTATTTGCTCTTTCTCTATAATAGAAGTATCAGAGACTAAAGAAAATTAGTAAAATGTATATGAAAACCTTCCTCCTGTCAGAATCTGGGATGCATCACGGGACCCAGAGTCAAGTCCCCACTCACTCACATGTGCCTCAAAATCACGTGAGACCCAGAACCAGCAGTGCCCCCCACCATTGGGGTAGATCCAGACCCAGCCAGTCCCACCCTTGTCAAGCCCCACAGGGCAGGGGGTGTCCTCGGGTCCCCTGGCCCAGCACCAGGATGGGGAGCGTGGCCTGAGGTCCCCCATCAAGTCCTACCAGGTGGGAGACACAACCTGAGATCCCTTGTCAAGCCCCACTGGGTAAGGGGCATGGCCTGAGGTCTCTCGTCAAGCCCCACCAGGCAGAAGAGCAGCACTGAGAGGGAGGCACAGCCTCAGGTCCCCTGTCAATCCCACTGGCATGGAGGCACAGGCTCAGGTCCCCTGTGAAGCCCCGCTGGGTGGGAGGCATAGCCTGACATCCCTTGTCAAGCCCAGCCAGGCAGGAGGGGCACAGCCTCAGGTCCCCTGGCATGGTGCTGGGGTGGAGGGTATGGTTTGAGGTCCCCCAGCCTGGTGCCAAGGTGGGGGTGAGGCTTGAGGTCTCTGTCAAGCCCTGCCAGGTGGGGGGCAGCCTGAGGTTTCCTGTCAATTCATACTGGATTGGGCGAGTGGCCTGCAGTTCCCTGTCAAGCCGCACCAGGTGAGAGGCACAGCCTGAGATCCCCCAGCCTGGAGCTCGGGTGGGGGAAGTAGCCTGCGGTACCCTAGCCCAGCACCAGGGAGGGAAGCACACCTTGAGGTTCCCTGTCAAGCCCTGCTGGGCAGGGGGAGCAGCTGGAGATACCCTAGCCCAGCACCAGGATGGGAAGTACACTTTGAGGTCCCCCATCAAGGCTCACTGGGTGGAGGACATGGCCTCAGGTCCCTTGGCCTGGTACCGGGTTGGGGTCGAGGTATGAGGTCTCCCATCAAGCCCTTCTGGATTGGGGGAGGGTGTAGGCCTCCCATCCCACGCCAGCCTCCCATCCCGCTGCCACGACCACCTCACGCTCTCCGTGAGCAGGTATGCATAGGAAAGTCTGGGCCAGGATAATTGGGTGGGGGTGATGGGGGGCCAGCATCCTGGGTGAGCTGGGCCTCCCAACCTTTCTGCTTCAGATCCTAGCACTCCGGACCTAAGGAGTAGTGTTTTTACAGGGGCCTGGCAGGCACTGGATATGGTGATGCCTTAAAAACAGAAGAAGCCCCTTTTAACTCTGGCTGGAAGTGCATTGGGAACTTATGTTTGGGGGAAGCAGTTCAACATCAGAGCTGAAATAAGACCTTGGGTAGCTCTCCGGAGGGGTGACTTCAGTCCTTCACTGCAGCCATGCCCTCCTGCCGACCTCCTGTCCTGCCACCGCCCTGCCCTGCCCCGCCCTCCCTCATGCTGCACCACCCCACCCTCCCACTCCTGATTGGCTGGTAGCGTAGCGAAGGTACAGTAATTTGCATGTTTCTCTTGTATTAGATAGGATGTCCAGAAGAGGCAAATTTATAGAGTCAGAAAGAAGATTAATGGTTGCCTAGAGCTAGGGGTATGAGTAATTATGTCTAAGGGGTGTGAACATTTCTGTGTGTGTGTGTGTGCGTACGTGAGATGAGGGGGGAGTAATTTAAAAATCCTAAGAAATGTTCTAAAATTGATTGTGATGATGAAAGCACAATTTTGTGAACATTAGAGGTCTAGTGCACATTTGTGCACTGGGGGGGTATTGTCCCTCAGCTCAGCCTGTACCTTCTCTAACCTGGGTCCCCTTGGGGGATATCTGACTGCTGGTTTATAGTATAGTAGAGTATCCTAATATATAAATGGGCAGTCGGACATCCCTCTCACAATCCGGGACTGCTGGTTCTTAACTGCTCACCTGCCTGTTTGCCCCTAACAGCTTCTACCAGCCAGCCTGATCACCCTTAACCATTACTCTGCCAGCTTGATTAACACCTAACTGCTCCCCTGCTAGCTCAATCACCCCCAACTGCCCTCCCCTGCTGGTCTGGTCACCCCCAACTGTCCTTCCCTGGTGGCCTAGTCACCCCAACTGCCCTCTCCTACAAGTCTGATCTCACCCCCAACTGCTCTATTCTGCTGACCAATTTAGTTCTGACTGGTCAGTTTCTATGCTAGTCAGCATCAAAAGCTCTGCCTCCTAGGCAGCCATTGGCTCCTCACAGTTGACCCAGATTTGGTTCTGATTGGTCAGTTTCTATGCCAGTCAGCGTCCCTGGGCCTATCAATGGGGCCTGATCAGAAAGATGGGACTGGTTAGCAGTCCGGGTGGAGGCCTGGAGAGAAATGAAGGTGGGGCTGCTGGTCAGGCCCGGAGAGAAAAAGAGAGGCAAATGCTGATCATCAGCTGCCACAGAGGCTGTGGATCATACCCTGCTTCTCTCTTCAGGCCTCTTCTGGGCCTAATTCACAGTCCCCCCAGCAGTCAGTGCTGGGTCACCATGCCTGCAGCCATAGCAGTCAGCGCTGACTCCAGGACTGACTTCGGTTGGTCGAGACTCGAGTCATTGTGGATGTGATGGACCCAGGGTTTTTATATATTCGAATACTATGTGCCATCAAGTTGTATACTTTGAAAAGGACAAATTGTGTGGTATGTGAATATATCTCAATAAAGCTGAAGAGGTTAATGGGGGGAAAAGAGGCGACCTATGTAATACTTTAAAAAAATTTTTAATCTTTATTGTTCATTTTATTAATTACATTGTTCGCCTTCTTTCCCCCCTATAGCTGCCTTCCACCCGGTACCCATCCCACCCTCTGCCCTCACCTCCCGCCCCAGCTGTCCTCTCCCATAGCTGCATGATTTTTGTCCAGTCTCTTGCTGCACCTCCTGCACCCCTTTTCTCCCCAAGAATTGTCAGTCCATTCCCTCTCTATGCCTATGATTCTTTTATATTCACCAGTTTATTCTGTTCATCAGATTTTTAATTCACTTGATTTTTAGATTCATTTGTTGATAGATGTGTATTTGTTGTTCATAATTTATATTTTTACCCTTTTCTTCTTCCTCTTCTTAAAGAATATCTTTCAGCATTTCATATAATATTGGTTTGGCGGTGATGAACTCCTTTAGCTTTTTCTTATCTGCGAAGCACTTTATCTGACCTTCAATTCTGAATGATAGCTTGCTGGGTAGAGTAATCTTGGTTGTAGGTTCTTGCTATTCATCACTTGGAATATTTCTTGCCACTCCCATCTGGCCTGCATAGTTTCTGTGGAGAAATCCACTGACAATCGTATGGGTGCTCCCTTATAGGCAACTAACTGTTTTTCTCTTGCTGCTTTTAATATTCTCTCTTTGTTTTTGCTCTTGGCATTCTAATTATGATGTGTCTTGGTATGGTCCTCTTTGGATTCCTATAGTTTGGGGTTCAGTGCACTTCTTGGACTTTTAAGTCAATTTCTTTCACCTGGTGGGGGAAGTTTTCGGTCACTATTTCTTCAAATACGTTTTTAGTATCTTGCTCTCTCTCTTTTTCTGGCACCCCCATAATTCGGATGTTGGTATGCTTGAGGCTGTCCCAGAGGCCTCTTACACTATCTGCAATTTTTTTGATTCTTTTGGCTTCTTGCTTTTCTAGCTGAGTGCATTTTGCCTCTTTGCATTTCAAATCGTTGACTTGGTTCTTGCGGTCATCTAGATTGATTTTAGGTCTTTGTATAATATTTTTTATTTCAGTCAGTGTATGCATAATTTCTAGTTGTTTTTTTTTCATATCCTTGAGGGTCTCATTCATATCCTCGAGGGTCTCGTTCATATCCTTGTAGGTCTCGTTCATTTCCTCATAGGTCTTGTTCATTTCCTTGTAGGTCTCATTAAGTTCATCAGCCTTTTCTAGGAGCCTCTTAAAAAACCTGATAACCGTGATTTTGAACACTATGTCCAGTTGGTTTTTTTCTCCATTTCTTTCACATCTAATTTCTTTCCATGTCTCTGCATGGTGGCTGCTTTTCTGAGTTGGTCGATTAGCTTTGTGTGATAGATGTCCTCTAAGGGACAGTGGTCAGACTCCCTAGTTACCTGAGGTGGATACTCTTGCTGCAGCCCTTTATGGGTTGCATAGTCTTGTTGAAGTTAAGTCTAGATTATTGTTGTTAGCGCTAGGAGGGTTTGATCTCCAGGCCAATTGGTTGTGAGGGTCAGCTGTGCTCAGGTTTGATGAGCGGAGTCTCTGGGCTGAGCAGGCAGCATCAGCTTCACCCTATGCAGCACCTGGGTCTCTGTGCTGGGTGGTAATGGCTGCAAGCACCTCTGAGAGAAAGCTGCTGCTGAACTCCACCTGCTGCCGGACAATTTAGACTCTCCCCAAATGAGTCTGCACACCCAAAGTCTCACCCAGGGTTGTAAAACAATGCAGTCTGGTGGTTTCCCGAACAAGAGAGCAAGTCATGAGTCCTCTCTGCGCTCTCGCGCATCTTCTGCTGTTGTCAGTTTAAACGCACTCTCCACAAGCTCGCCTTCTCCACAAGCTCGCAGACCTTTGCAGCGCCCGAGTTTCAGCGTGCTTCCCTACTGTCCAGTTTTAGCTCATATGAGTGTGGGTTCCCCAGACCTCGCCCAGAACTGGGGAATCAGTGCAGTGGGACGCCTTTGTCTTTGCAGCTGCCCACCCTCTCTGCTCCCTTGCGCGCACAGAGCTCCAAACCTCTGACTTTGTGCGTATCTTCAACGCTGCCTTCCACCACTCCTCTGAGTCACAGTGTGCTATCTTTACTTTTATTTGTGGAATTTTCACTCAGCCAGCTTTCCGGTGATTCTGGATGATGTTTGTCCTGTCCTTAAGTTGTAGTTTTAAAATTATTGTGTGGGGCAGCAAGATAGGTGTTTAATGCTGCCATCTTGGTTCCTCTCCTATGTATTACTTTTAACAATAAAGATTAAAATAACAACAACAAAACCCTCTGATATTACCAAGTGTTGAAGAGTTTATAGAACTCTCAGGTGCTGATGGTGGGAGTGAAAATTAGTGTAACCACTTGGGAAAGACCTTTGATAATATCCAGTAGTTGAAGAAATTCATGTCTGTAAGTCAGCAATTTCACTCCTGAGTATACCACTAGGAAAACCTCTATGCACATATACCAGGATCCATTTACAAAAATAGCAGCATTACTCATGATAACCCTATACTGGAAAAAAAATCCATCTGTTGTAGAATGCACAATTAAGTTCTGGTATCTATATTAATAAAAAGGTAATATGCTAATTAGACCAGGAGACATTCAGATGTTCTTGTAGACAAAGCCATGGTGGCGGGGCCAAGGCAGAGGCAGTTATGGGTGATCAGGCCAGGAGGGAAGGGTAGTTGGGGGTGATCAGGCTGGCAGGGGGGTGCAGTTGGGGGCAAGCAGGCCAGCAGGCAGAGTGGTTAGGGGAGATCAAGCAGGCAGGCGGGTGAGCAGTTAGGAGCCAGCAGTCCTGGATTGCAAAGGGGTTGTCTGACTGCCAGTTTAGGCCCGATCCCACAGGGGTCCCAGATTAGAGAAGATGCAGGCAAGGCTAAGGGACACACCCTTCCCCCTCCCCCGTGCACAAATTTCATGCACTGGGTCACTAATATTACATAATAATAGAGAAACATGTAAATTGATCATACCTCTGCTATGCCCACAGCCAATCAGAGTGAGTATGCAAATTAACCCAACAAAGATGGCAGTTGATTTACATACATACCTGGGTCCCAGGAACCTCCTTGGCACCTAGGTCACTCCCAACCGGCCATCAGGTGGAAGCTTTAGGCTTGGGAAGGGGCTGAGCCTGGAATCAAAGGGAAGGGGAAAAAAATCAATAGAAGCATATCCTCAGGTGAGGATAAAAAGAAAAATAAGGAAATGTCATATCCTATGAAAAACACATCTTCAAAATGCTTAAAGAAAGTTGTCATTTTTTCATGGTGAAGGGACTGGAGTCTGTGTTGATGGCTGAAGTGACTGGTAGTGGCTGCAGTAGCGGGGTGATAGGGTTGGTGCCTTCCCCTGATCAGCCCGGTCATCTCCCGCAAAGGGAGACCAGACTGGGTCTTAGGTCCCCACCCAATGATGAGCAGGCCTAAGCCATCAGTAGGACATCCCTTGAGGGCTCCCAGTATGTGAGAGGGTGCAGGCTAGGCTGAGAGACCCCTCCCTAGTGCACGAATGTTGTGTACTGGGCCCCTAGTAGTCATACACTGAAAGACCATTTAGGAAAAAAAATGAATGACCTAGAACTATTCTTAGCAAACATGGAGGAGCCCTTAAAACTTAATGTTCAGGGAAAGAAATAAGACAAAAAAATAAAGACAGTCCATTTACATAAAGTTCAAAACCAGACCAAACTAAAGTGTAGCATTTAGGGGTATAGCCATAGATAGAACATAAAGAAATGCAAGAAAGTGGTTTTCTCAAAAGTCAGGATAGCCCTTGCTGGTTTGGGTCAATAGTTAGATCACTGGCCCACAGATTGAAAGGTCTCAGGTTTGATTCCAGTCAAGGGCATGTATCTTGGTTGTATGTAGACTTGATATCCGACCTCAGTTGGGGCACATGGGGGAGGCAACCAATCAATATGTCTTTCTCACATCGATGTTTCTCTCTCTCCCACTTCCTTCCACTCTCTAAAAAAATAAATGGGAAAAATATCCTCAGGTGGGAATTAACAACAACAAAAACTCAGGATAGCATTTACCTTCCCTTTAGGAAGAAGGGATATGTAGGAGGTTTGGGAACCCTGACAATGATCTTCCTTGACCTGGTTTAAGTACATAACCATTCCCTTTAATGTTATTAATGAAACTGTATATTTATATATTTTATCTTTTCCTATATGTAATTAAACACAATCAAAAAGTCAAAGAAAAGTTGAAGAAAGTTTTAAAATGAATAAGAGGAACATTATATTAATATTTCAAACCTATTTTTAATTTACTATTTATATGTATTTGGAGTGAAGCAGGAAGAATGTTATGTGCTTACATAAAATACTGCCCTCCTGAACCAGGAGTTGATCTATCGCTTTATAAACAAAAGAACTCATTGCCTGTAGTGCCTGGAGTGGGACTATAGGCAGTAAGGGTTTAGATGAATTGATGGAAGAGAGATCTCAAATGGTGATGCATAGGCTAAATCCCTAACCTTTTGAAGCGCATGTCAAAGAGGGTAATTGGATTCTCTTCAACGTGTTTCTTGTTGCTGCTGTCAGATGGAAAGTTAGACTGGATCGATGGAGGGGCTGACTCAGGAAGGCAAATCTCATCTTTTTCTGTAACTACAGAAGACACGAATCTTCCCCAGAGGATCTCAGCCCATGTCAAGTGCCCAGAATGAAAGTCACAGCTGATCAACCAGAGTTGGCCATGCAATTTAGGATTAGAGTAGATTCTTGGACCCTGTTTTCAAAGAATTTGTAATCTGATTGGGAAGACAAAATGATATCCCTAAAGAGAAACGTTAACTTTTGAATTGTGCGGGTTTAGTTATAAGTGTATTAGGAGGGAAAATATTTGCAGATGCCAAGCCAGAAAAACTATAAATAAATAAGAAAAATATAACAACCTAATAGATTAAATGAGCAAAGGACCCCAGTGGGCAGTTTCACAGAAGAAGAAATCCAAGCAGCAAAAAGAATATAAAAAACTGCTCACTTTCACTCATAATTAAAGACCTGTAGGTTAAAGCAACACATTATTCCTATCACCGATCAGATTGGTAAATATTTACAGGTTTGAAAATAACCAATGTGGGTAAGGATGTAGGGAAACAAAAATTGTTTGCTGTTAGTAAGACTCCAAGTCAATGTTTTCTAAGTCCTAATTAGTGTTGCAGTTGACCACTGAACCACGTAGAGGTTCAGAGGTCCCTTTGCATTTGAAGATCTGGGTATAACTTTTGACTCCCCCCCCCCAAATTTAAGTAGTCTTTCAGTAGCCACAGGGAGTTAGTTCCAGGATTCCTAGGAGATACCAAAATCACAGATGTTCAAGTAACCTACCTAAAAGGTGGTAGACAATGTATACAATAGGCCCTCTACGTCCAGGTACTCCCAACAACAGATTGAAACCAGCATAGGTATTTATTGAAAAAAAAAATCCATGTATAAGTGGACCCATGCAGTTCCAATCCATGTTGTTCTAGAGTTAACTGTACTAATTATTGAAATAATATTTACTAATTACTAATTATATCAATACAATCTTTTTGAAGAACAAGTTGGCAGTATCAACTAAAAGAAGGAGAAGGAGAAGGAGAAGGAGAAGGAGAAGGAGAAGGAGAAGGAGAAGAGAAGAAGAAGAAGAAGAAGAAGAAGAGAAGAAGAAGAGAGGAGGAGGAGGAGAGGAGAGGAAGAGAGAGGAAGAAGAAGAGGAAGGAGGAGGATAAGGTCCAAAAACTACATACCCAGATCAAACAATTTTGAGTACTTGGAATTTAGCTCTTGGATATATTCTTTTAAAAGTATGAAGATATAGACACAGTAATAAAGGAGTGAGATTAATTGCGTCCATGAAGGGGAAATGGGTGGCTGGGATTGTGGAAGAAGAATGGGATTTATAGGAAAGAGGGGAGACTTTTTACTTTATACCTTCATTTACATTTGGATTTTGAGTCAATGTGAATGGGTTGCTCACTTTTTAAAAGTAAGAGTTAAAAATGGAACTTCAAGATAAGTTCATTATAACATTGTTATAACATAGGACTAAAAGTTTTCTAAATGTCCACCAGTAGGGGACTAGTTAAGTACTAGTAAATATACATGCCATGGGATATTATGTAGCTGTTTAAGAGACTGAGACAAATCCAGAGTATGTCACCTAGATATAGACTGCAAAAGAAAGCTAGATAGGTGTACAGAGTAATTGCACATTTTGTAAATGGAAAATATACATACAGACCATCTTTGGGGACCACTGGGGTTGGGGAGGAAGATTTATCTTTATTTTTTAATTTCTATATTGTTTGTATATTTTACATTTTGCTTATTTTTACATAGGATTTTTATCTGAAACCACTTTTGTAAAGATCTTCAGGAGATCATTAATTCAGCAAACACCTTTGTGGTGTTGCAGATTCTGTGCTAGACAGGAAGGGATGAAAATATGAAGACACATAACACCTTTGCTGGAAGAGCTTAGTCTAAATTGTAGACCAGGAACATGCTGGTATTTATAAATAATTATAATGCGGCAAAATAAGCTTAGTTGAGAGAGGGTCACTAATGCTGTCTGGAGACTGCATTTTGAAGAATCTGTAAGGAATCCTGGGCAGAGAAGGGAATGTTGCCCTAAGTCAGGCAAGTGATCATCTGGATGTAGCCTGAGGCAATGGCAATGAGGATGGAGAGGAGGTGATAGGTTGGAAATTTATTTCAGTAGTAGAATTGTCCTAATTAGGTGATTCATGAGATGTGGATGGGTGGGGTTTGGAGGTGAGGAAGTGGGTTGTTTTCACATGTTTGGTTAGGGACATAACCAGAATTTGGTATTGTTTTTAGAGCAGCAGAAACTGTTACAAACACAGGCTATGCTAAGTGTTGGGATGCAAGAAATATGTGACAGCATCCCTATTCCCTGGACGGGTTATAATCTCCTTGATAAGAAAAATCATATTGGCTTCCACAGACGGTTGGTTTAAACTGACACTTCAATTCCACTAAAACGCACCCTTTCACTGATAACCACTCAACCTCTCCCATGCAATATACATTAACAAACACCATCAAACCCCTTCATCATGCAGCACTGTGCTGGAGTCACACCCGGAAAACTCAGCTGGGGTAAAGTCCTAAGGAAGAAGCCCCAGAGATTCTGTGCCTATGGTAAAGGGCTAAAGCCAAAAGAACATGAGATGGGAAAAGGCTTTAAAAGGGGGAAAAATAAAGGACGTTGATAAAATAATGAGGGAGCCTGGTTGGTGTGGTTCAGTGGCTGAGTGTCAAATGATGACCCAGGAGGTCATAGTTCAATTCCCGCTTAGGGCACATGCCTGTTGCAGGCTTGATCCCCAATGTGTAGAGTGCAGGAGGCAGCCAATCAATGATTCTCATTTTTGATGCTTCTATCTCTCCCTCCCTGTCCCTTCCTCTCTGAAATCAATAAAAATATTTTTAAAAAAATCATGAGTGAGACTCTGGTGAGGGATGTTGATAATGGGGTGGCTATGTATGTGCGGGTGCAGGGGGTCAGTGGGAAATCTCTGTACCTTCTGCTCTATTTGGCCGTGAACCTAAAACTGCTGTAAAAAAAATAAAGTCTATCAACAATAAAACAAAAAAAACAAAACAGTGAGAAAGGAAGGATAGGGGCAGGCAGTGACCTTTTCCTCTTCCTAAAATGTCTCTTCAAAGAGAAAAGCATCTATTGATGAGCTGTAATTCATTCCTCCACTTGACATTTGAAGATGGTTTGAGAAATCCTGCTGCAATGTATCTGGGGGCTGCAGCCTGCAGCCTGCCTAATCCCAGATGGCTGGAAGGGGGTGGCTTTCTTTCCTCATGTCTTCTTCTGTGCTGAAGACGTCTTTCAAATGAAGATCTCCAGCATCATACAATCACAAGAGGAAAAGTGAGCTTTCATGGACCCAGGGAGGCAGCACTGGATGGAGAGAGGACAGGAGGCCCCGATGCAGGGCTTTTTTGATGACTTGTGCCTCCATCACCGTGCCACATCTTCTGAACTCTGTTGACCTGTGTCCATGTACATACATTAGCATGTCCATCTCAGCAGATATTTAGCGGGCAAGAGCAAGTTCATGTGTCAAAGTGGGGGCTGACTCATATGACCTCTCTTCCCCTCAAAATTGCAAACTGGCTGTGTGTGAAACCAAGCAATATTGCCTTTCTCCCAAGGACAACCACTGATCTACAGGTAGTCACTTTGCACTCACTTGCAGAGAGGGGCAGCAGGAGGAGAAGAAGGGGTCAGAGGGTTAGATCGCAGTTTATGAAGAGTGCAATTTATGGTAGTGGCCATGCTTTGTTTCTAAATTCTTCCAGATTGTTGACCCCTTTCAGCAATGTTTGCCATGTACTTTATCAATTAGGACCTATAGTCACACTGTGAGATCCATAAGCTTTAAAGCACCTACAAAAAATGTTTGAAACCTAGATAATATGTATATAGCCAAATTAAAAAAAAATGTCTTGGCCAGCATCATTGAGGGTTGACCTATGAACTAGGAAGTCAAGGTTTATTCCCAGTCAGGGCACATGCCCGAGTTGTGGATTCGATCCTCAGTGTGGAATATGCAGGAGACAGCTGATCAATTATTCTCTTTCATCATTGCTATTTCTATCTCTCTCTCTTTCTTCCTCTCTGAAATCAATAAAAATAAAATTTAAAAATAATAAATAAACAAATAAAATGAACAGATCTTGAACTAAACATTCATAAAATATAATTCTATATCAATTTAATGTTATTAAATTTATGGTTTATAAAATTTCATTATATTAAAAACTACCCACATGTTTGATATTCTCACTGCACAAGAATTTTGATATTGACTAAATGGTGGTTGAGAAGTCATAGCCAAATTAAATACGTTTTTTCAGAGCTAAGTTTCAAAAGCAACTTATAAAAATTTGTCACTTTTTTTATGGCAAAGCAATGCTATTTAATGTGAACTAAAGGTTCAAAATTTTACAATTTTGGTATGATGTAGGGTGGAGTTGTAAGAGTAGACAGGGGTTATAAAATTTTAACATGGCAATGCATACAAGCATTTGCCTACAAGGATGCTTATGACAGTGTGTATAGAAAGCAAATAATTTCATACAACTTACATTGCTGAGGATTTGGGACTAGTTGAACAAATAAAGGTACTACTTAATGGATACTAATTGACCAGTGAAAATGGAGAAGAATATTAAAGATACAGAAAGACAGAAAAAAAAAAGATACAGAAAGATATTTATAATATCCTATCTACTAAAAGAGTAACGTGCAAATTGACCATACCTCTGATCAAGCCACGCTCACAAGTCACACCCACCAGCCAATCAGGAGCAAATAAACCCCAACCAAGATGGCTGCGGCCACTGGGAGCAGGAGGGAGGCTTGGGTTTCCCCAGCAATGGAGGAAGCCAAGCTTTCTGCCTGCCCTTGCCAGCCTAGGCCTCCACTCAATGCTACAAAGTTTCAATTATAGACGATACATAAATCCAACAGCAATGCCGGCAGCCACACAGCTGGAGAGAGCAGAGGCTAGGGTTGCCCGGGCAACGAAGGAAGCCAAACTTTTGCAGCCCTGGCACCTAGGCCTCCTCTCTAGGCTACAAAGTTTCATTTATAGAAAGTAAATCTCCCAACAGAAATGGCTGCCACCACAGAGCTGAAGAGAGCAGAGGCTATGGTTGCCTGGGCAATAGAGGAAGCCAAGTTTCTGCAGCCCTAGTGTCTAGGCCTCCACTCTAGGCTACAAAGTTTCAATTATTGAATTTAAATAAACCCAAACAGAAATAGCTGTCTCCACGGAGTGAGCAGAAGTCTTGGCTCTGCTCTAGTCTACAAAGTTTCAATTGTAGAACATAAATTAATCCCAGATCCCAGGGCCTCTGCTTGGGTCACTAGGAGGCGTGGCTGGCCTGCAAATCAGCACACGTCCCTCTCCCAGGCCATCCCATGCCCCAAGGGAACCCCCACCCTGATCCAGGACACCCTTCATGGCAAACCAGCTGGTCCCTACCCATGCAACAGGCCTCTATCCTATCTAATAAAAGAGTAATATGTGGATTGAGCATCACCCCAACACACAAGAGGCCTGCCCCCATGTAGTCAAAGATCCTGCCCCATATGGACACAAGATGGCCACCACAAGATGGCCAGCAGGGGAGGGTCGTTGGGAGATTCCAGGCCTGCAAGGGAGGGCAGTTGTGGGCAATCAGGCCTGCAGGGGAGGGCAGTTAGGGGTGAACAGGCCAACAGAGGAGGGAAGTTGGGGGCAAACAGGCTGGCAGGGGAGCAGTTAGACATTAATTAGGATGGCAGGCAGAAGCGGTTAGGGGCAATCAGGGAGGCAGGCAGGTGAGCAGTTTGGAGCCAGCAGTCCTGGATTGTGAGAGGGATGTTCAACTACTGGGATTGGGCCTAAATGGGCAGTCGGACATCCTTCAAGGGGTCCCAGATTGGAGAGGATGTTGGCTGGGCTGAGGGACACCTCCTGCCCCCCCTGCACGAATTTCATGCACTGGGCCTCTAGTCTACAATAATTAAAGGGTAATATGCTAATTAGAGCAGATATCTTCTGGATGTCATTCTGGACATCTTTTGTGACAAAGCTGGGGCTGTAGAGAAGCCAGCCTGGGTCCCGGGTGCCTGCAGGCAGTTGGAGGAGGGAAGCAGCCCGCATCCCAGAGGGAAGCCGATGTTGGCAGCAGGGGGAAGGAAGGCCTACTTTGCATGAATTTCTGTGCATTGGGCTTGTAGTATTAAAATATAAAACAGTTTGTACAATATGATTGCTCTATTTGTAAATAAAAATATTCTTAGAAAAAAAACCTGGCAAGGATATATACCCACACACTAATGATTAGTAGTTTTCTCTGGATGGTAGAATTATGAGTAAGCTACGTTCCTCTCTTTTTAAAAATTTTCCCTATTTTCTACTATGAACATTTAAAGTTTCTGGAAAGCAGACAGATAAGATTAATAAAGATGGGAAATCCTTTATATTTGATGACCCTCTCTCTGATAATTAATGTATTCTAACTAAAGAACCCTAATGATAGGAATGGGTTGAGTGGAAATGGTTATTTGCCTCCCCCATATCTGAGGTTGAACACCATGGAAATATCACTTAGATGTAGATTTTGGACTGAATAATGGCCATAAATGCTTACAGGACAACCATTAGTCAGAATAAACCATTTAAAAAATAAACTGGCCTGGCTGGTGTGGCTCAGTGGTTGAGCATTAACCTATGAACCAGGAGGTCCCAGTTCGATTCCTGATCAAGGCACATGCCCACGTTTTGAGCTCAAACCCCAGTTGGGGGTGTGTAGGAGGCAACTGATCAATGATTCTCTCTTATCATTGATGTTTCTTCCCCCCTCCCCCCCGGTGTGAGCTTGGGTTAATGAAGAGAACCATCATCATCAATGGCTTGTATCTACCATTCATTGAGCAACAACCCTGTGCCTAGCATTCTGCATGTATTTTTAAAAAATGATTTATTTTACTTATTATTATTTTAAAAATGTTTTATTGGTTTTTTACAGGGAGAAAAGGAGAGGGATAGAGAGTTCAAAATATGGATCAACTGCCTCCTGTACACTCCCTGCTGGGTATGGGTTCCCAAAGAAGGTACATGCCTTTGTCAAAACTGGTTTGGCTCAGTGATTAGAGTGTCAGCCTGTGGATTTAAAGGTCCCAGGTTCGATTCCAGTCAAGGCGGTGAGCAGCAGGCAGCTGATTGATGTTTCTCTCTTATCGATGTTTCTAACTTTCTGTGCATCTCCCTTCCTCTGTGTAAAAAAATGAATAAAATATATTTTAAAAAAAAGTACATGCCCTTGACTGGAATGAAACCCGGGACCCTTCAGTCCGCAGGCTGATGCTCTGAGCCAAACCAGTTAGAACCTTCTGCATGTATTTTATTTTTTATTTTAATAAATCTTTATTGTTCAGATTATTACAATTGTTCCTCTTTTTCCCCGCATAGCTCCTCTTCCCCCGATTCCCACCCCATTGTCCTCAACCATAGGAGTATGATTTTCGTCCACTCTCTTCCCACATCCCCTACACTCCTTTTCCCCCCAAGAATTCTTAGTCCACTCTATGTCTGTGCCCCTGATTCTATTCTATTCACCAGTTTATTCTATTCATCAGATTTTTTAGTCACTTGATTTGTAGATTCACTTGTTGACAGATATGTATTTGTTGTTCATAATTTTTATCTTTATCTTTTTCTTCTTCTTCCTCTTCTTAAAAAATACCTTTCAGCATCCTATCTAATAAAAGCGAAACATACAAATTGACTGTACCTTTGCTATGCTACCAGCCAATAGGAGCAATACGCAAATTAATCCCCAACTAAGATGGCGGGCTGGCTCCCTCTGCCCCGAGCTGGCCATGGCATCACTGGGGCAGAGGGGGTCCCTATCCCAGCCCCAGACCTAGCAGGGGATCTGGCCTCCACCGCCCTAAGCCCGGCCATGGCAGCAATGGGGGTTGTGATCGCAGCTACAAACCCGACCCCAAGCCCAGCCATGGCTGCGCTGGGGGCAGAGGGGTTGCGATTTCAGTCACAAACCCAGCCCAAAGCCTGGCCATAGTGGCGCTGGGGGTCACAGGGATGGCGATGGCAGCCACAAACCAGACCCAAGCCTAGCCATGGTGGCGGTGGGGGTTGCAATCTTAGCCACAAAACTAGCATGGAGGCCGGCCCCTAGCAACCCCAAGCCCTGCCATGGTAAACCTGGAGCTGGGGGGATTGGGGGGGGGGTGGATTGGAGACACAAACCCCAAGGCCTGGCACCCAACAGCCCCAAGTCCTGAGGCAGAGGCGCTTGGGTTGCTTAGGGGCCTGGGTTAGGGCAGTCGAGACACAAACTTACAAAAAAACCTGTGGAAAGGAAGATAAACTATCATAATGTTTTCTCCCTTTCCACAAGATGAGAAAACTGCCCCTGGATTACTTAGTGCTGTGGCCAACACCTTTCTACAAACACAGGGTAATATTATGATCACTCCAAGGAAGGTCTGGTCAAAATATCCTCTCCAGGAAATAATGCTACTGTGGCAAATCATCTAAGAGAGGAAACAAGCTTTTGTTGGGTTTATTCTGAAGGTCAGAGAATATGCCACCCCAACATATGCTGTGTTGTTATATTGATGATCTTGAGCTGCAGATGCTTGAAAAACAGCAAATGCACACTGAAGATTTCACTGAAGTCTCCTGATCTCCCTAAAATCAGACCCTCCTAAAGGAGCTTAAATGTCATAGGTCCCCTTGATGGGAGAAGTGTCATCAGGCAGAGAAGACTGACTCCTGTCACAGGACAGGAGAGTAGAAGTTGACATCACACCCAAACTTTGTTACAAACTATTTCCCCCCACCGCATTCATCTTTCCTAAATATCATTTACTCTCCTCTAAGAGGCCTGTATCTCCCGTCCCCTTTTCCTAGGAAGAAGGTATTTAAATCTGCATCTAAGCCACCTTGGGGAGTTACTCGTTTTTCCCTGGGATCTTCCACATATACACGAGTTACACATGTTAATGAACTTTTGTTTTTCTCTTGGTGATCTATTTTTCATTACAAGCGCCTCCACTAAGAACTCAGAAAGGTATAGGAAAACTATTTATCCTCCTCCATAATTCTATCTTGGGCAATCAAGTCCCCAGCTGAACAATGAGGTTGGCTCAAGTACCATGAAGTCCTGGCTAATGGGAGGGAAGCTTCTAGGGAGAAATCAATGATTTTGGCATCAAAGTGGGATGGTTGCTGGTGGGAATTTTAAGTGGTTCAACATTTTTTGAGGATGATTTGGCAAATTCGATAGAAATATTCAAGGTACATCCAAGGAATCACATCTGCTGAGATAAAGCACAAGCGTATAAGCCCTGGTCAGAACCTAGGATGCTACTGCGGGCTCCCCTTCCACAATAGAAAAACCTGGGAACAACCTGCATTTTTAGGACAAAGTGGCATCCTATCTAATAAAAGAGAAACATGCAAATTAGACTGAACATCTTCCAGATGTCCTTCCGGACATCCTTCCCAACAAAGCCATGTTGGCAGGGCCAAAGTAGAGGAGCTTAGAGGCAATCAGGCAGGGGAGAGCAGTTAGGGGGACCAGGCCAGAAGGGGAGAGCAGTTAGGGCAAACAGGCTGTCAGGGGAGAGCAGTTAGGGGGATCAGGTTGGCAGGCAGGTGAGTGGTTAGGAGCCAGAGGTCCCAGATTGGAGAAAGTGTAGGCCAAGCTGAGGTGACCCCCTTCCAGTGCACAAATTTCATGCACCAGCCCTCTAGTTTCATATAATATTGGTTTGGTGGTGAGAACATCTTTAGCTTTTTCTTATCTGTGAAGCTCTTTATCTGACCTTCAATTCTGAATGATAGCTTTGCTGGGTAGAGTAATCTTGGTTGTAGGTTCTTGCTATTCATCACTTTGAATATTTCTTGCCACTCCCATCTGGCCTGTATAGTTTCTGTTGAGAAATCAACAGACAATTATATGGGTACGCTCTTGTAGGTAACTAATTGTTTTTCTCTTGCTGCTTTTAATATTCTCTCTTTGTCTTTTGCTCTTGGCATTTTAATTATGATGTGTCTTGGTGTGGTCCTCTTTGGATTCCTATAGTTTGGGGTTCAGTGCGCTTCCTGGACTTGTAAGTCTATTTCTTTCACCAGTTGGGGGAAATTTTCGGTCACTATTTCTTCAAATAGGATTTTAGGATCTTGCTCTCTCTCTTCGTCTGACACCCTCATAATTTGGATGTTTGTACATTTGAGTTGTCTCAGAGGTTCCTTACACTATCTTCATATTTTTGGATTATTTTTTCTTTTTGCTTTTCTGGCTGAGTGTTTTTTGCTTCTTTGTATTTCAAATATTTGAATTGATTCTTGCAATCTTCTAGTCTGCTGTTGGATCTCTGTATATTATTTTTAATTTCAGTCAGTGTATGCTTAATTCTAGTCCTTTTTTCATATCCTTGAGGGTATCAATAAGTTTATTGGCGATTTCTAGAAAATTCCTGAAAAACCTTATAACCATGGTTTTGAACTCTATATCTAGTCGTTTGCTTTCCTCCCTGTCTTTCATTTGTGACTTGTTTCTTTGTCTCCACATTTTGACTGCTGCCCTGAGTTGATAGAGTGGCTTTGTGTGCTAGATGTCCTATAGGGCCCAGTGGCTCAGCCTCTGCAGTTACCTGAGGTAGACACTCTTGGTGTACCCCTTTGTTGGCTGTGTGCACAGTCTTGTAGTTAACCCTTGATTGTTGTTGGTATCACTGGGAGGAATTGACCTCTAGGCTAATTGGCTGTGAGGATCAGCTATGTCTATGCTGGGAGGACTTCTGTGTTGGAGACACCCTTATGAGGCAAGGCTTGCTTCAGTGGAGCTTTGATGCTCACTGAGTCTGCCCCCTGAGTCTGTCCCTTATGGATCTGAGAAGTTGTAATCTGGATGGTCCTACTCTGACTCCTGGGTAAACTGGCTCTTGGATCTCCAAGGAGGTGCTAACTTAGCTTCTGCCTGAGGCCACCCGGCAGGAGCTATGGAGAGATCTGAAGATTTCTCTTCTTTGTTTGGGTTTTGGAGGTGCCCAGGTGAGGCCCAGCTGTGAGACAATGCCTTGGGCCTTGGGCCTTGGGCCTCCTTTTAGATGTTCTAGGTCTCACCGACTCAGCTGCAGTTTGTTAGGTAAGTTTAGATTTTTCAAAGAACTAAGTCATTCATATGCAAAAGTTTCTGTGCACAGCTGAGATGGGGCATAGTCTTAGGGCAGAGCAAACAGCAATGGCTTTCTGTCAGTCCTGCCCTAAGAGGCACCCAGTCTCAGTGTTCCTTGGTATTCACTGCAAGCACCTCTGAGAGAAAGCCGCCCTAGAGTTCTTCCCACTGCCAGAAAGTCCATTTTCTCCCCGTATGAGTCTGGGTCCCCAGAGTCTCACCAGGAACTGGAGTTCAGAGCAATCAGGAGCTTTTGTCTCCCTCCTGCTTGAAAAAGACAGCCACATACTCAATTGTCAGCCCTGTCTGTGCGTGCACCTCCGTACCTCTGCCGTCCCACAACTCCTCTGAGTCTCAGTGTGCTTTTCTCTTTCCTTCTAGTTGTAGAGTTTCCACTCAGCCAGCCTTCCTGGGGTTCTGGATGATGTCCTTTTTGTCTTTGAGTTATAGTTTTGAAGTTGTTGTGTGGGGCAGCAGTTCAGGTGTTTACCTATGCCGCCATCTTGGTTTCTCCCTCATCATTGATGTTTCTATCTCTCCCTCCCTTCCCCTTCTCTCTGAAATCAATAAAAAATATTTAAAAAGAAAAAGAAATAAACTGATTTTTCCAGTTCTTCAGTGTCTTCTCATTATACCTTTATCTCAGCCAGCTCCTTCTCCCCAATTCTTTCAATATCTCCAGAATTATCATCAACTACTCAACATGCTCTCGTGTGAATATCTGTAGTCATAGAAAGATGCCCCTATTAAACTGATGAGCAGGTTGCAGAATAGCCTGTGAGGCTTATTCCCATTGATGCAAAATTGAATATGTATAGTTTACTCTGTATACATGCACATTACTTTCTGGAAGGATATACTCAAAATGTTAGCAGTGGTTATCCCTGAAGAGGTCATTTTAAGTCACTCAAAAATGATGTGTGGTTTTCAGTTCCTATAGAGCTCAAGTGTCATTTTACAAAATTGACCTGTGACTCTTACATTGTTTAACTCATTCTTGTTTATGCTAACAGCTCTGCTAGGAAAGAGAAAATTAAATAAAGATCTCAAAGGTTAATAATAAAAAAAAGGAAATGGATGAAAATTATTCTAGGGCAGTGGGATAAAGTGGGGCTGCTGGAATAGTTGGTTTCCTTCAATGGCCATGTGTGCTTGGTCTTATGGCTGTGTGATCATTTGAGAATATTTTGGGACAGAGATATTTGTTGATTTGCCTTCAGTCTAAGGGCTCAGGATATCAACACTACTGAGGCTACTGTTCTTCCACAGAAAAGCACAGGCTCATCCTCTTTTAGACAAGAATCATAAATGCTCCCAAGGGAGCTACAACCTTGGAGGAAGAGACTAATTTATAGGCAAAGCAATAAAGGAAGACAACCTTTTGATAAGTGAATATTCAATTTGAAGGGTTGTAGGAGGTGCTATAGAAAGGTCCTAGCATCAGAGAGGCTTCTGTTCCAAGCCTGCTCTTACTACTCACTAGTTGTGGATTTTCTGGACATTTTGGACCTGGTGATACACTTATCAGTTCCTGGGTCAAGGAAGGACTCATTGCTCCAGCTGCTGGAAGTGGTCAGCATAGTGTCTCCAGCTGTCATTTCCCTTTGGGGTCTGCCTCAGCTGCAGAGCTTTCTTGGCCAAAGTCCACCCTTCTGAGGGATCCCATGTCCAATGACTGATTGAGAGGGAGTATAAAGGGCTGGCCATCCCAACCCAATTTGAGACAAGGGTCATTCTAGTTTCAGAGCTTTCCATGGTTTGAATGACTATCAGTGGGTTGCATCAAAGCTCAGCTTCTCCTTCTGCCCACTCCTGTTCCTGTCTTCTTCATTTCACAGGTATTGATCTCAATAAACATGCTGCACCATCGGGACAGTTCATTCACTCAGTTACTCTGAACCTCCATTCCATTATCTGTAAAAGTTAGGATGATCACAATAATGTCCACTGCAGAAAGTTGAGACTTATATGAGATCACATATGGGAAACACCAAAATGCCTGGCACATGATAACTACTCAATAAATGGTAACTATTATTATTATAATTAGGAAAGAAAAAAGTCTATCCTGAACCTCCTACCATCATCATTAACAGTTTATAAGTAGGTTCGTAAAAAAGAGAAGGGTCTTAAAAACATGGACACAGGGACATAGGGGGTCACATGTTGGTGGAGCATAAGAAGGTTTGGAGCAAGGGGTGTACCAATGAGGACAACCTTAAGGAGGCACATCCTCCCAACAGAAATCAGTCAATAGACATCTGGTTTACTAAGGAGTCTCTTACAAATTTGGTCAGCACAAG
The DNA here is from genome assembly GCA_027563665.1 of Antrozous pallidus. NCBI lineage: Eukaryota > Metazoa > Chordata > Mammalia > Chiroptera > Vespertilionidae > Antrozous > Antrozous pallidus. The sequence goes on along the minus strand of CM050516.1, from coordinate 79,243,893 downwards.
GCAGTAACATGAGGTCTGGCCACTTTTGAGCAAACTGGCCAAGTTGAGGTCATGCTGCAATGCTGAGAGGAGTAGCTGGAGCTTCAGTGTCTGCAGGAAAATTGAAGTGTCCTGGATGCTTCAGGTTTGAAGATGTTATTTAGCTCTCACACTTTAACAAGGAAGGGAAACAGAGTAGACTGTGCTGTTAGGGGGGAATATGCCCTCCCCATTATCACTGATGTCTTCTGCTGACCTTCGTTCACCCTGCACATTTCCTGGGCTTCTGTGCCTGGTTCATGGTCCTCCCCCACCCCCAGGCCTGCCGCCGTCACACTGAGCGTTTGGTGCTCAGTGTTGAGCAGCAGAGTGATCAATGACTTTATAGTGACTGGAACTTTGTGTTCCCTAGGTTGTTTTTGTATCTGCCTTGGCTGCATTTTCCTTTAGAAATCTGTGTCCTGGGTATAGATTTGGCTTTGGGAGAGCTGTCCATCTGGATTTGTTTGATTGTAAAGTGCTGTCTTGTATTTAAAGCTACAATTGTCCATGATGAAGAGCAGACCCGTGGCTGTGATTTTCTAGACCAGAGATTGCACCAGGCCTCTGGGGCTTAGATGAATGCAGGAGGCGTGTGGTCTGTGAAGTCATCTGGTGCTCTGAGACTCCCGAGTTGTCCCCAGGCTCTGGCCAGCAAAGCTGGGAGCAGCCTTGAGCTGCCAATCTCTTTACACAGTGCCTATAAATTTTAAAAATCTTACTTTGAAGATATTATTTAGCGAGCACACAATTTTTCTAATGGTTTATTGACACTTAAAAATAATGTTTGCAATACTTTAAGTCTGGACTAGTGTGTATTGATGTTCTACCATCTGGCATCATTAGGGGAAAAGGTAATTCATCTCTCTCTCTCTCTCTCTCTCTCTCTCTCTCTCTCTCTCTCTCTCTCTCTTTCTCAAAAAAAAAAGATAATCCCATAAATAAAAAAGTCACATTCAAGGTATCATTCTATGATATAATACATACCTTTCCACTTCCCCCCAAATTTCTATCATTATTGAATACTAATTATCTTCCAGCTCTTTACATACATTATTGCATTCAGCCCTTAACAGCTCCACAAAGTAGGTATTATCACCACTTAGCCAGTAAGAAAAATGTAAGCTCAGAAGACTTATGTAACTTGGCTAAAATCACATGTTGGCTGAGTGCCAGAATGGAAATTTGAATCCAATTTTGTCCAACTCCAAAACCCATGTTATTGCTACCACACTGTGATAACTCTCCCACTTCTCACAAATTCGAGGTTATCAAGCATCTTTTTAACCCTTTCTTGATGAGTTAGAGACAAAATTATAAACAACAGTGTTAATACAGTGCTAAAGTACAGACCGAGGTGAGAACCTTGGTAGAAGTAACAGAAACCCAGTGGTGCTGGCTTAAGCAAAGGGAGGATTTATGAGAAGACATAGGGTGCACTGCAAGATGGGAGGGTAGTTTGCAGCCAGGTCTCAGGACTAAACCAGGACTGGAAACAAACCCATAATACCTTATCTCTGCTCTATTCTGTGCATCTATTTTTTTAGAGATTTTTTTAATTGCTTTTTAGAGAGAGTATCATTGATGTGAGAGTACAACATCAACTGGCTACCTCCTGCACACCCTTCACCAGGAATCAAACCAGCAACCTTTTAGTGCACAGGATGACACCCCACCGACTGAGCTACACTGGCCAGGGCTATGCATCTATTTTCAGTTTCCTTTTTCTCTTCCTGTAGTCCAGTGTGAAGGTAGGCAATCCACAGTTGGTGCTATGGTTCTGTTCTATGACATCATCAAAGACCAAAAGACCTCAACGCTGCCTGCTCTGCCTTTCTTTTGCTTTTGTTCTCATTATCAGGAGATGGCTGCCCTGTCTCCAGACATCAGGTTCTTATTCCAGGATAGAATATGGGAAAGGTGAAGGGCAATAGGGTATTTGCCTTTTATTCAGGGGATGCCCCAGTGAACAGTCATCGATCTTGCCCTTCCTTCATAGAGCTTATAAGCCTTCAGGAAATATAAATATTGTACAGCTCATCACGCAATTGAAGACTGCTGTAAGAAGGTGCAATGGGTGCTAGCTGTTTTGGCTCAGTGGATAGAGTGTCAGACTATGGACTGAAGGGTCCCAGGTTCAATTCTAGCCAAGGACACATGCCTGGGTTGCGGGCTTTATCCCCAGTGAGGGATGTGCAAGAGGCAGCCAATAAACGATTCTCTCTCATCGTTGATGTTTCTAACTCTCGTTCCCTTTCCCTTCCTCTCTGAAATCAATAAAGGTATTTAAAAAAAGGGGGGGGGGGGAGGTGCAACGGTACCCAAGAGCAATGTGTGCCTATGTCTGTAAGAACAGTTGTATAGCTGTATTTATTCTACAGGTTTTTCCCTGCTATCTGAAAGTAGAGCGTTTCCATGAACACTTGCATAAGCTGAAATGGAATAAAACAAAGAAGGAATTACCATTCATTTAATTGGGAAAAATTTTGAATGTTCCCAGACCTAAAAAATAACCTACCAAATTATATGAATAATGTATAAAACCTAAAACGACACTAACATGTAGTAAAAGCAGGAATGCACAGAATAAATTGAGATAAAGCACAGATGCTCATAGACATGGTTCAAAGCTGCGGGGCTTGACGATGGTGCTGAATGCAGTTCCCCGGGAAGGAGCTTGGCGGGCTCACTCTCGCTGCTCATGCTACCTCTGAAACGGCTGCAAAACAAATGCTGAACACTATTTTTGCTTGCCATGTGCTTTTTGTTTGTTTGTTTTGTGAAAGCAAAACCCCTTTTTGGATTTCTTGGCAAAAATAGGTATGGATGTAGATCTTTCATAAAGGTAAAGTGGTATAAAGCAAACTTGAAAAATGGGGGATACTTGTAGCCCCAAACTGCAAATAACTAATATGTCCACCGGCAGAAGAATGGATAGGGAAATTGGAGACATCTTAGCAACCCCTACCCAAAAACAAAACAAAACAAAAATCCCAAACCACTGCTACATGGATCAATCTCACAGCATACGGTTGAATGAAAATAGCCAGGCACAAAGGAATAGACACTGCATTCTAGGTACATGAAGTTCAGGAAGCAGGGAAAGTAGAAGAGTGTGATCTCTGGAGGGGGTTATTGATGGAAAGGAGCCCTGCAGAATCTTCTGGAGTGCTGACAATGGTCTGGACCTTGATTTGAATGCAGGTATACACATGTAAATTCATCAAGATGGACACTTATTGTGCACTTTTCTCATTTATGTCACACCTTAATTACAAATATTTTTTAATTGATTTTAGAGAAAGGGGTAGAGATAGAAACATTGATGAGAAAGAAACATATATTGGCTGCCTACTGAACATCCCTGTACTGGGGACCAGGGGAATCAAGCCTGCAGCCCAGGTACGTGCCCTGAACTCCTGGTTCGTGGGCCGATGCTTATCTACTGAGCCACACAGGCCAGGTTCAATTTTCTTTTAACCCTCCCCTGAGGATATGTTTTTTTAATATTGATTTTTAGAGAGAGAGAAACAGAGAGAGATATTGACTGGCTTCAGTATTCCTCCTGACTAGGGATCAAACCTGCATAGTTATGGTCCCTGACTGATAATTGAACCCATAATTTTTTTGTGTGTATGGGATGATGTTCTAAGCAACTGAGCCATCTGGCCAGGTCACACTTCAATTTTTAAAAAGCTAGGTGGTATGGCACCTACAAGGGGATAGTCAACATTTCCCAAAATAAGCAATTAAAAAAACAGTCTAGGAAACGTATAATTGGACATGAAGCTGTCACAGTCAGCTCATGACTGTGTTGCACAGTGCTTCTCAATCCTGGCTGTGCATCAGCATCACTGGACTGTCATTTTAACTTTGTTAATTTTAATTTTGACATAGATAATCTATTTACCAGCTGTAATATCCAGCAGATTTAAAAAGGTACACAGTGAAAAGTTGCCCTGTGACCCCAACCCCCTGCCCAGCCAGCACTCTCTCGGAAGCAACCTCTGTCCCTAGAGTCTTAAAAACCCTTCGAGATATTTTATACATATATAAGCACCGACAAATATATATTTTCATTCCTTACACAAATAGTAGCATATTGATTTAAACCAACTCCATTCACATAACACTCGCTCTTTTAGAGAGTTTTCCTTGTAAGTATGTAAACAATTTTCTCAGGTTTATTTTATTTTTAAAGTATGGATTTACTATAATTTGTTTGAGTCCTGAGGACTTCTAAACAATGCTCATGCTCTGGGTTTTCTCCAGATGCAATGCACTGGAGATGAGACCTTGGTGTGATGTGTAGATAGATGTGGGAAGCACTGGTCTAGCTTACTGGTGTCTTTCTTCTTTAGTCTAGACAGAAATGATGCTAATTTCCTAGAACTCAGAAAGCTGGTTCAGCGTTTTGAAAGTAAAATGAGTTCCTATCTTCTGATGAAAGCAGTCATAGATAAGACTTTTATTAGCAAGAAACACAGTGGCAGGAAATTGAGAAAAGTCAGCTTGAATCTCTGGGCCTATATACAAGTTTGCAGATCACACAGGACTTAGCAGAGAATGAGAACACAAACTAAGAGTCATATGATGGAAGAAGCTCTTTCTAGACTCTCTGAGCTATAGAAAATAGGAAGATGAGTTTCAGCATGGGTAAATAAAAGATGAAATGCTGAGAAAAAATAATAATCTAAACTATACTTGTAGCCCCTTGGGCTAAATATATGTCTATGCACAATAGTAGACTGTTCTTTGAGCTCATCACCTTCAAGAAGCCAAAAAAATTGAAGTATAGGGTTTAATCAAGAAAAGCATTAGAAAAACATTATGCTATATAAAAGTATTGCTTTTAAAAATGTATTTTTACTAGAGGCCCGGTGCACGAATTTGTGCACAGTAGGGTTCCTTAGGGTGGCCTGTGGGGATCAGGTCCCAGCTCACACCCTCAACCCCACAGTCCCAGCTTGTGCCCCAGCCTTGCAGCCCCGCAGCCCTGCCTGGCACTCTGCTGTGGCCTGATGCTGCCCCCTTATATGCTCCACCATCCTGCCTACGCGGTGATTGACTGGGGCTGGGCACCTCACTGCCATCACTGCTGGTTGCTATCTGTGGGGTGGTTGGTGGGTTGATTTGGCCCCTGCTCACACTCACCTTAGCCTTGTGGCACATGCTCACCTCTTCAACCATCCTGTCACAGTCCTACTATCATTGGGGTCCATTGGGGCCAGCAATGCCTCCACTGCCACCTACTGCCAGTGCCACATTGCTGACACCTGCCATGTTTCATGCCGCCCCCTGGTGGTCTGTTCATGTCATAATGAGTGGTGGAACTCCTGAGGGGACAATTTGCATATTAAGCTTTTATTATATTGACTAGTGGCCCAGTGCACGAAATTCGTGCATGCGGGGAGTGGGGGTGGAGGTTGCCTCTCAGTCTGGCCTGCATCCTCTCCAATTTGAGATCCCTGTGGGATCAGGCCTAAACTGGCACTTGGACAACCCCCTTGCTATCCGCTCCTAACTGCTCACCTGCCTGACTGCTTGATCACCCCTAACCACTCTGCTTGCTAACCACTCTGCAACTGGTCCCCTCTGCCGGCCTGCTCGGCCCCAACTGACCCCCACCATCAGCCTGATCACCCTCAACCGCCTTCCCCTCCTGGCATGATCACCCTTAATGGGCTCTGCCTTGGCCCCTCCACCATGGAGATCTGGGACCCCCATGCGCACACACCCTTCATGATCTGGGACCCCCGGCGCCTGCAGTGAAGCGTGGTGGTAGCTGGTCTTCCCCCGGCCTCCCGTGGCCACACCCTTTGCATGTGCACCAGTGATCTGGGACCCCAGCGCTCGCACCCTTCACAATCTCAGACCCCAGGCGCCCACAGCAAAGCACGGCGGTGGCCGGCCTTCCCGCTGTGCCTCCACACGGGCTGGGGAACTGGCACCGCGGGCTTGCTGGGACCACCAGCGCAGTGTCCACTCCCCAGGCCCATGGTGCTCATTCCCCAGGCCGTGTGAAGGCAGCGGGAGAGGCAGGATAGTGCACTGCGTGGCCCTGCCCCCCCGCTCCGGATTGGCTGGTAGCATAGCCAATCAGGAGCCAAGGTACTGTCACATTTGCATGTTACTCTTTTATTAAATAGGATTTTTTAAAATTAACTTTTTCTTTTTTTTTAACCTTTATTGTTCAGTTTATTAATTACATTGTTCCCTTTTTTTTTCCACCCTATAGTTCCCCTCCACCTGGTACCCATCCCACCCTCCGCCCTCACCCCCCTCCACTGTCCTCTCCCATAGTTGCATGATTTTTGTCCAGTCTCTTGCTGCACTTCACACACCCCCTTTCTCCCCAAGAGTTGTCAGTCCATTCCTTCTCTATGTCTGTGATTCTGTTACATTCACCAGTTTATCCTGTTCATCAGCTTATTAATTCACTTGATTTTTAGATTCATTTGTTGATAGATGTGTATTTGTTGTTCCTAATTTACACTTTTATCTTTTTCTTCTTCCTCTTCTTAAAGAATATCTTTCAGCATTTCATATAATATTAGTTTGGTGGTGATGAACTCCTTTAGCTTTTTCTTATCTGGGAAGCACTTCATCTGACCTTCAATTCTGAATGATAGCTTTGCTGGATAGAGTAATCTTGGTTGTAGATTCTTGCTATTCATCACTTTGAATATTTCTTGCCAATCCCGTCTGGCCTGCATCGTTTCTGTTGAGAAATCTGCTGACAATCGTATGGGTGCTCCCTTATAGGTAACCAACTGTTTCTCTCTTGCTGCTTTTATTATTCTCTCTTTGTCTTTTGCTCTTGGCATTTTAATTATGATGTGCCTTGGTGTGGTCCTCTTAGGGTTCCTATATATTGGGGTTCGGTGCGCTTCTTGGACTCCTAAGTCAATTTCCTTCACCAGGTGTGGGAAGTTTTCGATCACTATTTCTTCAAATAGGTTTTCATTGTCTTGCTCTCTCTCTTTTTCTGGCACCCCTATAATTCGGATGTTGGTATGCTTGAGGTTGTCCCAGAGGCCCCTTACACTATCTTCAATTTTTTGGATTCTTTTGGTTTCTTGCTTTTTCAGCTGAGTGGATTTTACCTCTTTGTATTTCAAATCTTTAACTTGGTTCTTGGGGTGCTCCAGAGCACTTTTAGGTCTTTGTATAATATTTTTTATTTCAGTCAGTGTATGCTTAATTTCTGGTTGGTCCTTTTTCATATCCTTGAGAGTCTCCTTTATATCCTTGAGGGTCTCCTTCATTTCCTTGTAGGACTCATTCATTTCTACGTTGGTCTTGATCATTTCCTTGCAGGTCTCATTCATATCCTTGAGGGTCTTGTTCATTTCCTTGTAGGACTCATTCATTTCCATGTTGGTCTTGATTATTTCCTTTGTGGTCTTGCTTATTTCCTTATAGGCCTCGACCTTTTGTTGGAGCCTCTTGAAAAACCCTATAACCGTGGTTTTGAATTCCATGTCCAGTCGTTTTTTTCCCTCCATTTCTTTCACATCTGATTTCTTTCCATGTCTCTGCATGGTGGCTGCTTCCCTGAGTTGGTCAATTAGCTTTGTGTGGTAGACTTCCTACTAGGGACAGTGGCTCAGCCTCCCCAGTTACCTGAGGTGGATATGGGTTGCACAATCTTGCTGAAGTTAAGCTCAGGTTAATCGTTGTTAGCACTTGGAGGGGTTGATCTCTAGGCCAATTGTCTGTGAAGTTCAGCTGTGCTCAGGTTGCATGGGCGGAGTCTCCGGGCCAAGCAGACAGCATTAGCTCTGCCCTATGCAGTCCCAGGGACTCTGTTCCGGGGGCAATGGCCGCCAGCACCTCTGAGAGAGAGCCGCTGCCGAGCTCCACCGGCTGCCGGGGAATTCAGACTCTCCCCAAATGAGTCTGCACGCCCAATGTCTCACCCAGGGTCGTAAAACAAAGCAGTCTGACAGTTTTCCGAATGAGAGAGCGAGTCGCAGAGCGCTCTCTGCGCGGTCACGCAGCTGAGCTGTTCGTGCAAGCTGCCTTCTCCACAAGCCGGCAGACCCGGCAGTACCCGAGCTTTGGCTTGCCCTCCCACTGTCCAGTTTTCACCCCGGATGATAGTGGGTTGGTTCCCTGGACTTCGCCCAGAGCTGGAGAATCAGTGCAGTGAGACGTCTTTGTCTCCCCGTTCGAGAAAACTGGCCGGTTTTCAGCTGCCCGTCCTCTCTGAGGGCTCGCGCTCCAAACCTCTCTCCGCAGGAATCTTTCAACGCTGTCCACCACTGCTCCTCCGAGTCACAGTGTCTTATTTTCACTTTTATTTGTGGAATTTTCACTCAGCCAGCTTTCTGGTGATTCTGGAAGGTGTTTGTTCTTTCGTTAAGTTGTAGTATTAAAATTGTTGAGTATGACGGCAAGATAGGTGTTTTACCTATGCCACCATCTTGGTTCTCCTCTATTAGATAGGATTTCAGAGAGGAAGGGAGAGGGAGAGATAGAAACATCAATGATGAAAGAGAATCATTGATAAGCTGCCTCCTGCAGACCCCTCACCAAGAATCGAGCTCACAACCCAGGCATGAAACTAAGGTTTATCAACCAAAATTCCACATAGAATTCAGATTTAAAAATGCAATACTTTTGCCCTACTTGCATGGCTCAGTGGTTGAGCATTGACCTATGAACCAGGAGGTCACGATTCAATTCCCAGTCAGGACACATGCCTGGGTTGTGAGCTAGGACTCAAGAAGGACACTTAAAAATTTAAAGGAACAAGCAAGGATGAGGATGAGAAAGGAAACTAAGTATTTGGGCTTCTATTATTATGAAACTGATGGTTTGGCTAGTAGGCCTACCTTTTATTTTATGAAATTAAATAGATTTCCATATTGGAAACAACCCAGATGTCCTTCAGTGGGTAAATGGTTAAATTGTGCTACACCCATACTGTGGAATACTATTCAGCAGCAAACAGGAACAGACTATTGATATATTCAGGCACTGGCATGGATCTCAAATCCAAAGGTTATATTCTGTATGGATCCATTTACATAATTCTATCTAATAAAAGAGTAATATGCAAATTGACCATACCTCTGACCAAGCCACGCCCACAAGCCATGCCCACCAGCTAATCAGGAGCAAATAAACCCCAATCAAGATGGCTGTGGCCATTGAGGGCAGGAGGGAGGCTTGGGTTTCCCCAGCAACAGAGAAAGCCAACCTTTCTGCCTGCCGTTGCTGGCCTAGGTCTCCATTCAAAGCTACAAAGTTTTAATTATAGAAGATGTATCCCAACAGAAATGGCAGAAGCCACAGAGCTGGAGAGAGCAGAGGCTAGGGTTGTCCAGGTGATGGAAGAAGCCAAGCTTCTGCAGCTCTGGCCAGCCTAGGCCTCCACTCCAGGCCACAATATTTCAATTATAGAAGGTAAATGTTGCAACAGAAATGGCTGCTGCCACCAAGTGAGCAGAGGGCTTGGCTCAGCTCCAGACTACAAAGTTTCAATTGTAGAACATAAAATAAATCCCAGATATCAGGGTCTCTGCTTGGGTCGCTGGGGGGCATGGCCAGCCTTGCAAACCTCCACAGGCTCCTCACCCAGGCCACCCCATGCCCCAAGGGAACCCCCACCCTGATTTGGGACACTCTTCAGGACAAACTAGCTGGCCTCCACCCATGCACCAGGCCTCTATCCTATCTAATAAAAGAGTAATATGCAGATTGACCATCACTCCAACACACAAAAGGGCTGCCCCCATGTGGTCAAAGATCCTGCTCCCATGTGGACACAAGATGGCCACCACAAGATGGCCAGCAGGGGAGAGCAGTTGGGAGGGACCAGGTCTGCAAAGGATGGCAGTTGGGATCAATCAAGCCTGCAGGGGAGGGCAGATAGGGGTGATCAGGCTGGTAGAGGAAGGAAGTGGGGGCAAACAGGCTGCCGGGGAGCAGTTAGACATGAATCAGGCTGGCAGGGGAGTGGTTAGGGGGTGATAAGGCTGGCAGGCAGAAGCAGTTAGGGGCAATCAGGAAGGCAGGCAAGTGAGCAGTTGGGAGCCACCAGTCCTGGATTGTGATAAGGATGTCAACTGCCCGTTTAGGCTCAATCTCATCATGATCAGGTCTAAACAGGCAGTCGGACACCCCTCAAGGGGTCCCAAATTGGAGAGGGTACAGGCCGGGCTGAGGGACAACCCCCCCAACCCCATGCACGAATTTCGTGCACTGGGCCTCTAGTATTCTATAAACAGAATTATAGAGATGGAGAACAGGTTAGTGGTTGTTGGGCATTGGGTTGAGGGAACTGGCTTTGGCCATAATAGGCTAGCATGAAGGATATTTATGGCAATGGAACTATTCTGAAGTTTTACTGTGATAGCGATAAAATCGCATAGAACTAAACAATACACACACACACACACACACACACACACACACATACACACACACACACGCACACACACACACACACACGTAAAACCAGTTTCTAAATGAGCACAGTGAATTGAATCAATGCCAGTGTCCCCATTATGATATTGTTCTATAGGCTAGGTGGGATTACTCTGTATTATTTCTTACCACTGCATGTGAATCTACAATTATCTCAAAACCTAATTTAAAACCTTAAATAAACCTAGACTATTAATGCTAAAAAAAAAAGTAGAAACAGACAAAGCAACATTGACATTGATTTATATCCAAAGGGGGCAGTTCTTGACCTTTAATAGAAGTAGATTTACCAATGGAATGATGTACCTTTTCACACATTGACTAATGAACTTATGAAATGTATTCACTAAGATAGGTTAAAGAATAAATGTGCTTTTAAAAAGTAATAATGGGTATCTAGGACATTAAGATTTTGGGGAAGCTTTTCAAAACTTAGAGCTTGACATCACAAAGAGGAACCACATCTTTCCAGAACAGAGTCATAATGTGAGATGTAGGAATGTTCAAATTAATTCAACAAACATGAGCTGAGCCCCTGGTCTGTGCCAGGCACTGTCCCAGGTGCTTTGTGTTAGAGAGATGGAAGACACAGCCCTGTCCTCCAGAAGCTCATTACCTAGACTTCTGCTGTAACTTTGTAAATGTTCCACTGTTCAGAAATTCAATGCTGGTGACATTATTTATGGCACAGAAATGAATGTCATCCTGACAGATATTATTTTTAATGATATCCTGATTAATAGTCACACTTGAGGCTATTTTAAAAATGGAAGCAGTCACCATGAAGTGTGATAGGAATTACCCCAAAATAGACCATTTTATCCTCTGTGAATAATTTAGACCCTGGCACTCCAAATGCAGTGACGGCGTGAGGATTGTGAAAGAGCTGATTGGGAGCTTTTAGAAAGTAGGACCTGTATCTTATTATCACTGTATCTCAGGTCTGAACAGTGGGGTATGCACCAGGAGCTCAATAAATGCTGAGTTGACAATCCAGAGGCTTTATTTTTTTAAATTTTAATTTTATATGCGGTTAGGCTAGAAGGAGCTTTTGGGGCTCTGCCATTGGTGACTAGAAATTGATTTTGACTAGTGTTAGGAGGACTGAGGATGGGACATAAAATAAAATTAAAAACAAACAAACAGGAGTGTAAAAAGTGATTGGCACAGGAATGTACCTGTGGAATGCCTTTGGCAATGAGAGGCACTCAGGCTTGCAAGAGCTCTTCCCTGCACAGTGGCTGCTCTGCTACCATGAACTTGAGTTTCTCCCTTTTGGGTAAAGGAACAGAATCTTGCCTGCTTGCTCCTTCCCTTCCAGAATTACATGGGGTTATGCCTTGATTGACCATTTAACTTCTATGTACAAAGATTAGCTGAGTGAGCATCATGAACATTACAGAAGCAATACCAAGGCCATAGCAAATATTCATCATGAATATTTGGTGTTGAGCTTTCCAGAAGGCAATTATTGAAGAAATGTGGGCTGAAATGCGAAGATGGTCTTCAGCACTCTCAGCCTCCTTGACTGCCACGATGGGAGTGTTAGCTTTGATCTGTTAGAGAAAATGACAATACCTACTAAATGATGGAGATGGGCAGAAAGTAGGAAGATTATCTCTGTGATTTTTTATTTTTATTTTTAGCAGAGGTGGAGATTTAGATTAACATTCTAAGATGAAAAGCATTATGTGCTTATTTTTTTGTTGAAAGTAACATTTTTTTCTTTCTGCCTAACTGAAGTCAGAAAAGGCCTGGAGCACTGTGGAGTGCTCACTGCACCTCAAAGACCCCTAACTACAGGGATCATAACTGACCAAGGGCCTCCTGCTTTGCTCTGAAATCTAGTTTTTGTGCTGAGTCCATGCTTCCCGTTGGGAGCTCCCAGCCAATGACTACTTGTGAAAAGAGTCAAGGACTTCTCTGAGAGTTGACGTTGGCTCCAGCACTCCCAGATGGCTTTGCTGAAAATTCCTTAGACTTCATAGCGGTCTAGGATGCTTCAGTCCAAGCTCCTTTCTTCCCTCCTTCACTTGAGTCAGACTTGCTTTATGGTCTGCCATGGCTCTTCAGCCTTTGGGCTCCCTCCCAATTTGCTCTCCTATAGGCATTTCCTCTAATAAAATTCTTACATGCTTAATCCCTTCTTAGTGCTTGCTTCTCAGAGGACTTGGAGTAACACAAGTGATACTGAGGGTGCTCTGAGAAAACAGGGGGGCAAGATGGGGATGTGAGATTGAATCACTCACTACCCCACATATGAAGAGGTTAGGATATGGGACATGGATAGTGTCAGGTAATTCAACTGCTGAAGGCTCATGGGTGGTGGCTTGGGAAATGTCATGGTGAAGGGGAATGCTGTGGCAGGTATGATGATGTGTGAATTTCAAAAATAGTGGGGGATCCAGGTCCACAAAGACAATGGAATTGACTGGCTGCTGCAGTTTTACTGGTGCAACTGCAAAAGGATAATGAGAGATGAGGACTACTTACAAATAGGTACTGGCTAAGTGCAAGAGCCAGGATGCTTTGGTGGCAGTTCACGAAGAGGCCCTTACCACCCGGAGTGGAAAGGCAGAGATGCTTGAGCAGCAGGCTAAAGATCTCCCAGGACTGAGTGTGAGTCACAGAGCTGCAGCTAAGGCAGGTCTAGTATGCAAAGGACAACACTCTGGGAAAATCTGTGCTATGGACTGAATTAGGTTCCTTCCACATTCATATATTGAAGCTTTAATCCCCAATGTATGTGTATTCGGAGATAGGACTTCTAGGAGGCAATTAAGGTTAAATGAGTTCATAAGGGAAGGGCTCTAATCTGATAAGATTGTGGTCTTGTGAGAAAAAGAAGACGCCTTTCCATCTGCAAGCCAGGAAGAGAACTCTCACCAGAAACCAAAACAAACAAACAAACATGCCCCCTTCCCCCCCAACCACACCAAAAACCCAAACAACAAAGCCCAAATTGGCTGGCACCTTGATCTTGGACTTCCCAGTTTCCAGAAGTGTAAGAAAATAAAATTCTGTTGTTTAAGCTATGCAGTCTGTGATATTTGGTGATGGCAGCCTGTGGTCATTAAGATGATCTGAAACCCTGAATCATGGGATGGGGCATCCAGCCACCCCTGGACCTTCTGGGTTTGCAGATGGAACCCACCCTTCCCCAGTAAGAGCCAGCACTTCCATTGTGCCAGAACATGCTGCAGAAATCTCGCCCCTACAAGGCACCAGGTCTCTTAAGGAGCTGACCTCACCTCCTCTCCTGGTTGCTAGGCAGATAACTAATGAAATCTCAGCATAGATTTAAATCTGGCTGGAAATGTGCACTTAAAGAATTGTTAAAAACTAAACAGCATGTACTGGCAGGAGCAGGGAGGTGCGGGGGGAGAGGCATGTCTGCGATTGGATTTTAGCGTGTTTGATCAAAGGGGCTGGAATGTGAGGCTAGATAAACAAGAATGTATTGACTTGGGGGCACTTTTTGTGGAACATGATGTTTAGCACCCTACTGAGGACTCCAGGAAATGGAAAAACTCAGCTGCTTGCTAGGGTGGTTCTTAGAAGCCTGACAAAAACAATAGTTAGCAGCAAGCACAGTAGAAAATGCCTGGTTACTCTGGAAGATGGTAGTAGGAGACCCAACGAAGAAATGGGTATGTTAGAGTGGCTAACAGCAGGGGCAGAAGAAGGTCCATCAGAGGGTTATACTCTATGAAAAGGCTCAGAGGACACACCACTTACCAAGGGCATCTGGAATGAATGAAGTTCAGCAGTGGCTCTCCTCTGCGGGCCAGAAGGAGTAGGAGAGGTGTCACAGAGCTGAGCTCATTAACCTACATTGGGATGGAGGGCCCTGAATAATGGAGGCCAGATGGCATCAGTTAACTCCCTAAAGCCAGGAGGCCACAATTATTATAAAAACCAGCAGGGAATTGTGGAAACGGTTGATTAGAGTACGGCATATTTAGAGGAAAAGTAGATAGGTATCAAAAAGGGTATCAAGATTCTTCATACAATTCCCAGACCTGAGCCAATTTTAAAATCAGAAACCCATTGACTGAAAAGGTGGTCCCCAGAAGGTGGGAACATACATTGTGATGATTTCCCAAATCCTTCCCCAAGTGATTGTACACTGGGGGAAGGGTAGTAAACCAAACATTTTGAAAATCATTAGAGCTAGAATCTGAGATGACACTGATCTAAGTTGTCCTTACATCCCTTGAAAAGTGGGCCAGGTAAGATGGAGTCCTGGCTAAAGACCAGCTCTTGGTAGGTTCACCGAGTCTTCAGATTCACTCAGTGATCATTTTCCCTAGGCCCAAAGCACACAATTGGAATTAATATAATTGGCAGTTGGAGTAACCTTCAATAAGGTCTTGATTTATATCATAAAAACTATGATAGTGGGGGAGACAAATGGAACCTCTAAAACTTATTTCTCCCCGCCCTCTCATTCCCATCCAGCCAAAGAGTAAATAAAAAACAAGAACACATTCTGGTGGGGGTGGGAAGAGGCGATGATTAGTGTCCACTGAAAACCTAAAGGATGTAGCTGTGGTGGCCCATTTAATTTGCCAGCCTGGGCTCTACAAAAGCTGGCTGTACCCTAGAAAATGACCATAAACTACCACAGGATTATACCAACTAGCAACCTTGATTGTGTATCATTGTGAAGCAGGTTAACCAAACAGCAGGTACATGGTATGTGGCCAGTGATTTGGCCAATGCACTCTTTTCTATTCCAATTAGAAAAGAGGACCAAAACCAGTTTTTATTCCTGTAAAGGGTGAATAATATTCATTTAGTTTTGCCTCAGATCTATATGAACTCTTCCACCTTCTGTCACAATATAGTCCAGAGATCTGAATTACACTATTACACTGATGACATCCTGCTGGTTGGTCAGGAGGAGCAAGAGGTGGCTAGTGTGCTGGAGGCATGGGATAAGGCCCATGCACTCCAGTGGGTGGTATAACAGCCCTGTGATGATTCAGAGATTGGCCACTTCAATAACATTTTGAGGAATCCAGTAGTCAGGGACCTCCAAAACAACAACAACAACAACACTAAATTGTGTGTCTTTAAAAAATTTTTTATTTTACTTTATTTTACTTATTTATTTTTAATTTAATAAATCTTTATTGTTCAGATTATTACAATTATTCCTCTTTTTCCCCCCATAGCTCACCTCCACCGGGTACCCAACCCACCCTCTACCTTTATCTCCCCCACACTGTCCTCATTCATAGGTGTACAATTTTTTCCAGTCTCTTCCTGCACCTCCCACACCCCTTTTCCTCCAAGAATGGTCAGTCCACTCCCTTTCTATGCCCTGATTCTATTATATTCACCAGTTTATTCTGTTCATCAGATTTTTAATTCATTTGATTTTTAGATTCACTTGTTGATAGACATGTATTTGTTGTTCATAATTTTACCTTTACCTTTTTCTTCTTCTTCCTCTTCTTAAAGAATATCTTTTAGTATTTAATATAATACTGGTTTGACTTTTTCTCATCTATGAAGCTCTGTATCTGACCTTTAATTCTGAATGATAGCTTTGCTGGGTAGAGTAATCTTAGTTGTAGGTTCTCACTATTCCTCACTTTGAATATTTCTTGCCACTCCCATCTGGCCTACATAGTTTGTGGTGAGAAATCCACTAACAATCGTATGGGTGCTCCCTTGTAGGTAGCTAACTATTTTTCTCTTGCTTTTAATATTCTCTTTTTGTCTTTTGCTCTTGGCATTTCAATTATTATGTATCTTGGTGTGGTCCTTTTTAGATTCCCTTTTATTTGGGGTTCTGTGCACTTCCTGGACTTGTAAGTCTATTTCTTTCACCAGATGGGGGAAGTTTTCGGTCACTATTTCTTCAAATAGGTTTTCAGTATCTTGCTTTCTCTCTTTTTCTGGAACCTCCATAATTCAGATGTTGGTATGCTTGAGGTTGTCCCAGAGGCTCCTTACACTGTCTTCAATTCTTTGGATTCTTTTTTTTCTTTCTTTTTCAGCTGAGTGTTTTTTGTTTCCCTGTATTTCAAATTTTTGACTTGATTCTTGTGGTGCTCTAGTTTGCTGTTAGGTCTCAGTATATTATTTTTATTTTAGTCAGTGTATGCTTGATTTCTAGTTGGTCCTTTTTCATATCCTCTTGAAAAACCTTATAACTGTGGTTTTGAACTCTATATCCAGTCATTTGTTTTCCTCCATTTCTTTCTATTGTGATCTGTTTCCTTGTCTTCGCATTTTTGCTGCTTCCCTGAGTTGGTCGAGTAGCTTTATGTGCTAGATGTCCTATAGGGCCTAGTTATCTGAGGTGGATACTCTTGGTGCACCCCTTTTTGGGCTGCACTGTCTTGTAGTTAAGCCTAGATTGTTGTTGGTATTCCTGGGAGGGGTTGACTTCCAGGCCAATTGACTGTGATGATCAGCTGTGTCTACACTGGGAGAGCTTCTGTGTTCAGCTTGGATTGGGTGGAGTCTCAGGACTGAGCAGTCAATCTTGGTTTCCCGTCAGCCCCACCCTAAGCGGCGCCTAGGACTCTGTGTCCCACGGCAATGGGTGTACACACCTCTGAGAGAAAGCTGACCTCAAGTTTTGCCCACTGCCAGATAGTCCAATTTCTCCCTGAATGAGTCTGGATACCCAAAGTCTCACCTGAAACTGGAGTACAGTGCAGTCAGGAGGTTTTGTGTTCCTCCCAAATGAGAGAGCCCGCCATGTGCTCAGCTGCACACCCTCTCCATGAGCTCCCACACCTCTGCAGCTCCCGAATCTCAGTGTGCTTCCTCCTGACAGTATAGTTTCACCCTGTGAGAGTCTGGGTTCCCCGGGAATTGCCCGGAACTGGAGTTCAGCTCCATGGGGAGTCTTTGTCTCCCTCCCTGTTTGAGAAAACCAACTGTTCAGCTGCCTGCCCTTTCCGCTTGCGGGCGCTTCTGCATCTCCACACCTCTGCCCTCCGCACCTCTTATGAGTTTCAGTGTCCTTTCATCTTTCTTTCTAGTTGTAGAATTTCCACTCAGCCAGCTTTCTGGAGGTTCTGGATGATGTCTGTTTTGTCTTTTAGTTGTAGTTTTGAAATTGTTGTATGAGGCAGCAATATAGGTGTTTACCTATGCTACCATCTTGGTGCCTCCTCTCTAATGTTCTAAATTGTGTATCTTGCATACCCTACAACAATGAGGAAAACCCAGTACTGGTAAGCCTGTTCATGTTTTGGAAGAGACACATTCCACACCTATGAATATTGCTCTTGCTCAGATGCTGGGGTACACTGAAAGCAGCCAGCTTTGAGTGGGACCCAGAGTAGGAGAGGGTGATTCAGCAAATCCAGATGGTGGAGTAATTGCCATGCCACTTGGGCCATGCAACCTGGCAAATCCTGTGGGACTGGAGGTGTCAGTAGTGGGAAAAGATACACTACAGAGCTTATGGCAAGTACCAGTGGGATAATCACAATGCAGATCCTGCGATATGGAGCAGGTCCTGGTCCTCAAAGATTGATATACCCTTTGAGAATCAGCTTTCAGGATATTATTGGACCCTGATGGTGATGGAATTGAGTTCTGGAAATTTGAAACTGGACCACAGGGTAACCAGTGATTTTACCTTCAGAATTGTCTATTGTGAGCTGTCAAACCTGCAAAGTCATAAATTGAATAGCTGCAGTTCATTATAAAATAGATATGACCATTCTAGATTGAGTCTGAGCTGGTCCCTAGGGCAACAGTAAGCTGTCACTACCCATCACAGTTGCACCAGTGCCCCTATAGGTTATAAACACCTATGGCTGTATTCAGAGTCCTGTGTGGCCAGCTAAAAGAGGGGGAAATCCCAATCTTGGTTTACAAATGGGTTGGCTTGACATAAAAAAGCAAAGTTAAAATGGGTTAACAGTCATACATCCGGAAACTCAGTGCAGAGAGAAAAATCTTCCCAGTGGACAGAACTGTGAGCAATGCACTTGGCCAACCACTTTACATGGAAGGAAAGATGGCCACTGGTAAGAATATATGCAGCTCCTGGGCAGTGGTTGAGGAGGTCAGAGGCAAAGGCATATGGACATACAAATGAGAATTTTTGTAGCAGTTTGATGTCTACCTGGAAGCATTTACCAAGAAAGAGCCTCTGGGGAAAAACAAGATGGCGGCATAGGTAAACACCTGAACTACTGCCTTGCACAATAATTTCAAAACTACAACTAAAAGACAAAACAGATGTCATCCAGAACCACAGGAAGGTTGGCTGAGTGGAAATTCTACAACTAGAAGGAAAGAGAAAAGCACACTGAGACTAAGAGGAGCTGTGGAAGGCAGAAGTATGAAAGTGCATGTGCAGAGAGGGCTGGCAACTGAGTATGCAGCTGACTTTCTCAATCAGAAGGAAGACAAAAGCTCCTGACTGCTCTGAACTCCAGTTCCAGACAAGACTCTAGGGACCCAGACTCATATGGGGAGAAACTGGACTGTGTGGCAGTGAGCAAAACTCAAGGCAGCTTTCTCTCAGAGGTGCTTGCAGCAATTACCGTGAAACATTGGGACCTGGCTGCCTCTTACAGCAGGGCTGACGGGAGCCATTGCTGTTTTCTCTGCCCTGAGATCCCACCCCACAAAGCCATTGCTGATTGCTCTGCCCTGAGACTCTGCCCCATCAAAGCTGAGCACAGAGGCTTTTGCATATGAATGGCCTGGTCCTTTGAATTCTAAACTTACCAAACAAACTGCACCTGAGTCAGTGAGAACATTCAAAAGAAGGCCCAAGGCCCCACAGCAGCTTGCATTGCTTCACAGCTGGGCCTCATCTAGGCACCTCCAAAACCCAAACAAAGAAGAGGAATTTGCAGATCTCTCCGTAGTTCCTGCTGGGTGGCCTCAGGCAGAGGCTAAATTAGCACCTCCTTGGAGATCCAAGAGCCAGTTTATCCAGGAGTCAGAGTAGGACTATCCAGATTACAACTCCTCAGATCCATAAGGGACACACTCAGGGGGCAGACTCGATGAGCACCAAAGCCCCACTGAAGCAAGTCTTGTCTTATAAGGGTGTCTCCAGCACAGATGTTCTCCCAGCATAGACACAGCTGATCCTCACAGCCAATTGGCCTAGAGGTCAATTCCACCCAGTGATACCAACAACAATCAAGGCTTAACTACAACAAGACTGTGCACACAGCCCACAAAAGAGTGCACCAAGAGTGGCCACCTCAGATAACTGGGTCCTATAGGACACCTAGCACACAAAGCCACTCTATCAACAAAGGGAAGCAGCCAAAATGTGGAAACAAAGAAACAGGTCACAAGTGAAAGAAATGGAGGAGAGCAATCTATTGGACGTAGAGTTCAAAACCATGGTTATAAGGTTTTTTTCAAGAATTTTCTAGAAAAGGCTGATAAATTTAGTGAGACCCTTGAGGATATAAAAAAGGACCAACTAGAAATTAAATACACACTAACTGAAATAAAAAATAATATACAGAAATCCAACAGCATACTAGAGGATCATAAGAATCAAGTCAAAGATTTGAATTACAAAGAAACAAAAAACACCCAACTGGAAAATCAAAAAGAAAAAAGAATCCAAAGAATTGATGATAGTGTAAGGAGCCTCTGGGACAACCTCAAGCATACCAACATCTGAATTATGGGGTACCAGAAGAAGAGAGAAAGCAAGATACTGAAAACCTATTTGAAGAAATAATGATGGAAAACCTACCCCACCTGGTGAAAGAAATAGACTTTAAAGTCCAGGAAGCACACAGAACCCCAAACAAAAGGAATCCGAAGAGGTCCACACCAAGACATCATAATTGAAATGCCAAGAGCAAAAGACAAAAAGAGAATATTAAAAGCAGTAAGAGAAAAACAGTTACCTACAAGGGAGCATCCATACGATTGTCAGCTGATTTCTCTATACAAACTATGCAGGCCAGATGGGAGTGGCAAGAAATATTCAAAGTGATGAATAGTGAGAACCTACAACCAAGTTTACTCTACCCAGAAAAGCTATCATTTAGAATTGAAGGTCAGATAAAGAGTTTCATAGGTAAGAAAAAGCTAAAGGAGTTCATCACCACCAAACCTGTATCATTTGAAATCCTAAAAGGTATTCTTTAAGAAGATGAAGAAGAAGAAAAAGGTAAAGATAAAAATTATGAACGATAAATACATGTCTATTAACAAGTGAATCTAAAAATTGAATGAATTAAAAATATGATGAACAGAATAAACTGGTGAATATAATAGAATCAGGGGCATTGAAAGAGTGTACTGAGAATTCTCTGAGGGAATGGGGTGTGGGAAGAAACTGCACAAAAATCGTTCACCTGTGGATGAGGACAGTGGAAGGGGTAAGGGCAAAGGGTGAAGGGGAGCTATGTGGGGCAAAAAAAGAGGAACAATTGTAATAATCTGAACAATAAAGATTTATTTTTTAAAATGAAAAAAAAAATAAAAGAGCCTCTGAACAATCAATTATACAAAATGACTTAGCCAGTGATGTCAACAGTCACTGTCCTCCTCAGAACTGGCCACATAGGCACATGAACAGATGGCTGAGGTGCTGGAGATGGAGGCTATCTATGTGTCCAACAGCATGGACTCTCACTTAGCAAGGCCAACAGAACTGCTGCTGCCTCTGAATGGCAGCAGCAGAGTTGACCTTCAAGGATGGCAGCCTGGGAGGGCCAGTGATTCCTCCTCACATGGGTAGATACTTATTTTGGGCATGGATTTGCCTTTCCTGCCTACAGCAACTCATCCAGCACCATTGGGGTTTATAGAATGCCTGATCCACAGGCGTGGATTCCCATAGAGCATAGCATCCAACTAGGGGATATTCCTCAATCTAAGGGGGTTCAGAAGTGGGCCTAGGACTATAGGATTTACTAATTGCATCACATACCACACTATTCTGAGATAGCTGGCCTTATAAGAATCCTGGAGTGGCCTTCTAAAAGAACAACTAAAGTGTGAGCTGAGGAAATACCCTGAAAGGATGCAGTGCCCTCCTTTAGTGCCCAAAGAATGGGACTGTGTCTCTAAAAGGAAGGATATATGAGTCTGGAAACCAAGAGGTAGAAGCAGAAATGACCTCCTTATCATCACATGCAATGACCCACTAGATGATTTTTGTGTCTCCTATTCTTTCAACTCTCTGCTCTGCAGGGTCTGAATTTCTGGTCCCAAAAGAGAGCACACCCTTGCCAGGAGACACAGCAGGACACTGCAAGTTAAGGCTGCTGCCAGCACACTTTGGAGTCCTTCTGCATAAGGATCAGCAGGCAAAAAAGGAGTCACCATATGGATAGGAGTCATTGACCTTCACCAGCAGGAGGAGGTAAGAGTGCTTTTACACAGTGGGGGCTGGGAGGAACAGGTGTGGAATCCAGGCATCCCACTGGGGTGCTTCCTGGCACTTCTTTTTCCACTCTAACTGTGAATAGACACATGAAGCCACCCCAAACTGCAAAGGGAATGATTATGATTTAGATCCTTCAGGAATGAAGGTCATACTATCAGGTAAGCCACCCACACCTGCTGAGTTGGGAACAAAAGGCAAGGGGGGTTTAGAATGAAGAGTGGAGGATGCTTAGTTCTAGCCTCAAGTTCAACTTCAGTGATGGGGGCTGTGGCTCATTTCTCAGGAAAAAAGACCCATGGGAACCTTGGGGGAGCTGTTTCCTCCACCTTCTGGTGAGGTGCAAGGGGCAGACTGTAGAGGTAATGAGAACATGCCTCAAGGACCACCAACAGGGACCATGAATGCCCTAGGGCCATGGCCGGCAAACTGTGGCTCTCGAGTCACATGAGGTTCTTTGGCCCCTTGAGTGTAGCCTGGATGAGTCTATTTTGAAGAAGTGGCGTTAGAAGAAGTTTAAGTTTTAAAAATTTGGCTCTCAAAAGAAATTTCAATCATTGTATTGTTGATATTTGGCTCTGTTGACTAATGAGTTTGCCGACCACTGCCCTAGGGCAATGGCTGCTGGGTTCAGAAATCCTGCATTTTCACTAAGGCCACACTTCCCATAGGCTACTCCCTGTAAATGACCAAGGTCTGTAGGAATACTAAGATAGGCTGAGTCTTGACAGCCATCTACTGATGGCTGACTTCAGCCTTGCAGAACATTCCTTCCAATGCATATAGAGTTTAGGGTGCTTCTATCAACCTTTCTTCCCATTCTTCTTCCTTAATATGGGGTTAGACTAGCTTTGCTGTCTGATATGGCTCTTGCAACCTTCTCATTTTTTCTCACACAGGTGCTTTTTCTAATAGAATACTTACATGTTCAACCCCATCTTAGTGTCTGCTTAGTCATGTGCTGATAAACTGAATCTCCAAAAACAAAAGCCCTCGTTTGTAGCATTGGCTGACTTTTATGGCATAACAACTCCCACCACTGCAGACTTCTACCAATGGTTCTTACAAAATACCTGAATAGCTCTCACAAGTTGGTATAAACCACTCCAATGCATTACTTCATTGGTCTCTGGTGCTGAGGGGATCTGGACAGCACAGTCAGGTAGGATGGATCTGGAGGGGTGGGGGATTGTGATGTGATTTAGGGTAGGATGAGTAAAAATTTGGGGTGTGCGGGATCTGCTCATAGTCAATATTTGACTTCATTAAGGAGGTATCTTCTCTGCTTGAAAAGTCTCTGATGTCTCTGACACTTTTTCAAACTGGACCAACCTATGACCTTATAGAAATCTGACCTGTGGGTTTGGATGAGGTATAGGGGTGGAGCCCCCTGTGGTGGGATTGGTGCCCTTAAAAGGAAGTGAAGAGACCAGAGCTCTTTTTCTCTGCCATGTGCAGTACAGGGAGAAGGCAGCCTTTTGCAACCCAAAGAGGGGGCCTCATCTGGAACTGAAATGACTGGCACCTTGATCTTGAACTTCCCAGCCTCTAGAACTGTGAAAAATAAATGTCCTTTGTTTAAATCACTCCATCTGTGGTATTTGTTATAGTGGTCAAAGCTGATAAGGTAAAATACAAAACTGAAATGCCTCCAGTAGCTTCTGACCTGGCTCCTCCAAGGTCAGGCCTGTAGCTGCTTCCCTGTTCCATTCCCATTCCAGAATACAGCTTGTAAAATGATGTGGAGGAAAAATCTCCATCTTTCTTACCTGAGAAGGAAACAATGGGAACTGTTCCTCAGCATTCTCAACCCCAATACTGTGGGAAGAAGACATCCATCGGCAGGCTGGTCTTTCTGTTGTCTTCTTCACATTCCTCTCCCATAGCTATGTCCCTCTTTCCTCCAGTTAACATTTAACTTGGGGAAAAAAAATCACCTACTTAGATTTTGAGCAAATGTTAATCACCAACAGCAGTCGTAGTAATCTGCTTTTAACATTTCTCCTGAGGTGGGCAAGGCTAATTTAGCTTGTCAGTGGAGGTTCTGTCTGCTATTAACCTCTTCACCTTTTTGTCTTTCCTGGGACTAGTTGCTTTTGCAGGGCTTAATTGGATTAGGGTTAGGGTCTCAGAGACTTTCAGATCTGGAACCTTTATTATATGAGACAATGGAAAACAGGAGCTGTGGGTGGAGGCAGTAATTCAATGCCTGGCTCACAAGAGAGAATTAAACCCAGAATTAGTGAGACTTGGGAGCAGGGCCTCTCCATAGGGATTTCCTTTAGGTTCCAAATTGCTCTCTGATCAAGGAACCCCTGGGAGAAGAGAGTATGGGCATTTCTGGCGCTTTTTTCTCTGTTTTTCATTTTTAGGGAGGAGACAAGAAATATCGGTGGCTTGCTATGGAGAGAGACAGCACAGTAAGACAGAAGCAGTGTGGTGTTATGAAAAGCACCAAATGTTATACAGTTGGTTAAAAAAAAGTAACAATTTGTGGTCCTCACAACCTGCTTCTGTCATAAGCTAAACTTGGACACTGAAGAATGCTGGGACTTTGGCACAAGGGTTAGAAGAAATGGTTGGCATTTCAAACCACGGGACTCCAGAGGACCGGATGGACTCTAGTATTTAGATATTCTGAGGAGGGAGGATGTGGAAGAAAGAAGCCAATCTGGTTGGTTTTAGTCTAGAAATAAGACATTTCACCAGGACTTCCATCACATGGTGTGTGCAATGCATAACTCCAGGGGCATCATTTATAGGACATTAGTGGTCCTAGAGGATACCTGTGGTAATTACCAGGCCAATACCTTTTTCTAGGAGGTTGCTCCTCCCTCTCATCTACAGTTACCATGGGAGCACCATGCATACACTTAACTCACACTTGACTAATTGGGGTTTTCCATCTCTTTGGTCAAGTTGATTGGATCAGTGGTGGATGCCCAACTTAAGCTGGGTTATGAAATATAAAGCCTGAGAAATTCCAATGGCCATGTTTCGTGCTGTGTGGATCTGGGAAGCAGAAAGCAAATTTGCAGAAAGAGAAAAGAATTAAATATGTGCAGAGAGGAATAGAGAAGGAAGACTCAGAGAAAGATGTTTGAATTCCAGCTGTCCTTGAGTTGTAACGATTCTTCTCACACGATTCCACGGAGACAATAAATTCTCCTTTATTTTTAAGATGGTTCACATTGGGTTTGTCACTTGAAATCATCAGAATTCTGAATAATATGCAAGAGTCAGAGTCAGGGATGTGAATATACTGCTGTTTTATTTTTATTTTATTTTATTTTTTAAATGATGTTGATGTTTTCTTTTTTAAAAAAATATATTTTATTGATTTTTTACAGAGAGGAAGGGAGAGGGATAGAAAGTCAGAAACATCAATGAGAGAGAGACATCGATCAGCTGCCTCTTGCACACCCCCTACTGGGGATGTGCCCGCAGCCAAGGTACATGCCCTTGACAGAATAGAACCTGGGACCTTTCAGTCTGCAGGCCGATGCTCTATCCACTGAGCAAAACCGGCTTTGGCTGTACTGCTGTTTTAAAGCCTTTACCTGACCCCCTCTAGAGGTCAAGTCTCACTCTCAGAAATTGGAGGCAAGCAAGATATAACAAGGGTTGTAGAGACCCAACCAAGGAGGAAGGTATGAGGATTTAAGTACAAACAGCCAGGAGACACATGATAATCATTAGGCATGAAGATAACCAGGGCACTACCTGATACTAGACTTAGGATGGTAAGACTTTATTCAATGGGTAGGGGACTGCTGATTCCACTATATTTGTTAGCACTGCCTCAGACACGCCAATGATTGTCACAACAACACAACAAAAAATGGACAAAGGACTTGAATGGAAATTTCTTCAAAGAAGATGTACAAATGGCCAGTAGCACATGGAAAGATGCTCAACATCTTTGGTTATAAAGGAAATGCAAATAAAAACCCACAATGAGGTGCCACCTCACATCCATTAGATGACTAGCATAAAAACATACACATAATAACAGAAAACAAGTGTTGGTGAAGTTGTGAAGAAATTGGAATCCTTGTACACTGTTGGTAGGGATGTAAAATAGTGCAGTCATTATGGAAAACAGTATGGTGATTCCTAAAAAAATTAAAAATAGAAGTACTATGTACTATGAACTGAATTTTGACTCCCCCTCCCCCACATACCAGCTTTATAGGTGAAGCCCTAAACCCCAATGTGATGGTATTTAAAAGATGGCAAATAGTATTTAACAGGTGATTAGGTTTAGATAAAGGTGGGGCCATCATGATTACCCTTATAGAACTAGAGCCCTCTCTCCAATCTCTCTCTCTAGAAAGAAGGCAGCCATCTGCAAGCCAGAAAGAGAGCTCTCACCAGAACCTGACTATCCTGGCATCCTAATCTTGAACTTTCAGCCTCCAGAACTGTGAAAAAAATAAATTTCTGTTGGCCAGCCAGCCATTCCATGGTATTTTGTTATGGCAGCCCAAGCTAAGACACTGTATGATCCAGCAGTTCCCACATGCAATCTGGTCCCAAACTTCCTTTCTGATATAGTGTTGTTATACCTAGGAGTAGTCCTGCCAACCTTTCTCAGCCCTGGGATGGTGCTCATGTTAATTTTACCATTTAGGATTCACCCCCACACCCATATCCTTCCCACCTGCCTCTTGAAGGTTTCCTAGCTCTCTCACTGGAAAATGCATCTTTCATTTGACCTGTCCTTGAATTCTGATGGTCTCTCTTGGATGGTGCCAATCACATTAGGCTTTGTCATACCTACTTATTTTTGTACTGGACTGTAAGATTATTGAGGGCAGGCAGGAAGGGAGTCTAATCCGGAAATCCCTCCTACCTGTCAGATGTGTTCTACGTACAGCAAGATTTCAATACAAATTGCTTAAAAAAATGAATATGAGGAAGCTGAGAAGATTTGTAATTAACAGCATGAGGAAGTAACATAGAATTAAATTTAGGAACATGCCCCACACTCATGCCTACATTTTTCATCTACAGTTTGGTCTGTAAATAGGAACAAATGTCAGTCATTAATGTGACCATGTCAGTCCTGTCATTTCTGCTGTGCAGACGTACCGAGTTCTTGTTTCTAAGAATAACCCTCTACAAAAGCCTTGCTTTCCCCACTGGTTACACATATGCACATAGCAAAATAGTCCCAAGATTCACAAAGGCTCCCCAGAACCACAGTGGGGAAAGTCAGGAAGATGTTCCTGGCAAGTGGCCCCACTAGGAAAAAACTATACCCCAAGGAGACCCTGGAAATGCTGGGCCTGGGCTCACCTCACAGGCCATGTGTGTAGCAAATGACAGGCCTGGTCTCTGATTTGGAGTCTGAGGGAAGAGAAGAAGCTGTTCCCTGTGTTTGAAAAGGGAGGGTACCTTGAAAGTAATGGCTAGTGGGCATTTATTGAGCACTTACTCTATGCCAGGTATTATGCATTGTCTGATGTGGCAGCCACAGCTACATTTAGCTACTGAGCACTTAAAATGTAGCTCTTGCAACCGAAGAACAGACTCTTTAATATAAGCTTAAAAACAGATACTCTATTCAGTTATTAGAAAACATTTAAGAATGGTTAGAACTAACTTGGGTACATGAATTTACTTCTTCATCTATAAATTTTATAAAATCTAAATACAAAGCAAGTATTTCTGATGAAAATTTAGCATCTGCATTGAAATGCATGGTGATACATATTAGATTTTGAAGGTTCAGTATGACTAAAAGAATATTAAACATCTTATTAATAATTTTCATATTGCTTAAATGTTGAAATGATATTTTGGGGTTATATGTATCGGGTTAAATAAAACATATGATTAAAATTAACATCACATGTCATTTTCTACTTTTAAAAATGAGGCTATTAGAGAATTTATAATTCCATATATGATTACATTATATTTCATGGGACAATGCTTTGTGCTATACTAAATATTTCAGGATGCATTATCTAATTTAATTTTGACGGCATTATTATTACCATCTCCTTTTAACAGAGAGGTTTAGTAACTTATCCAAAGTCACATAACTTAGTAGTAGAGTCAGAGGCAGTTTAATGAGTAGTAGAGCTCAGAGTCAGAGGCAGTTTAGTAGATGCTCAGAGAGGTTTAGTAACTTACCCAAAGTCACATAACTTAGTAGTAGAGTCAGAGGCAGTTTAATGAGTAGTAGAGCTCAGAGTCAGAGGCAGTTTAGTAGATGCTCAGAGAGGTTTAGTAATTTACCCAAAGTCACATAACTTAGTAGTAAAGTCAGAGGCAGTTTAATGAGTAGTAGAGCTCAGAGTCAGAGGCAGTTTAGTAGATGCTCAGAGAGGTTTAGTAACTTACCCAAAGTCACATAACTTAGTAGTAGAGCCAAGAATCAGAGGCAGTTAATGCTAGAGTTTGTAGCCATACCCACTGTACTGTGCTGTCTCTGGGGGCAGGAAAAAAGCATGAGCATACAGGCCTTCTGCCTGTGTGCCAGGCCCACGGAAGACTTCATATACAATAATACTGTAATATGGTTCCAGGTGGGCACTGGAAATATCTGGATGGGGTAGGGGGCGAAACACTTTGTAAAGTACATGATTGTGTAACCACCATGTTGAACACCTGAAATGAATACAAAATAATATTGGCTGTAAACTGTAATTGGAAAAAAAAAAAGATGTGCTTGACATCGGTCTTTCCAAGTGAAAAGGGAAAACAACAACTAAAAAGGGCCTTATGTGGAGACTTTTTGAGAATACTTATGGAAGATACTATACACTGCATAGGTATCTGAACGGAATTGAAAGCAGATATTAATCAGATGATTTCAAATTCTTCACTTTAAGCATATAACCTTGCCTTGGCATTTCTTAATTTTTTTTTATATGTCCCTAAAGCCTCAGAAAATGGAAGTGACCCAGTTCATCCAGACTTCTGAGAGGCCCTGGGATCACACTAAATACTTTTCCTAGCTGCCCCAGAATGCTGTCTTGGATGGTTTTTAGTCAATAGCATGATGAGTGATTTCGGGATTGAGTAAGACAGGTTTAGCGCAATAGGAGTACAGCATAGGCTGGCAGCAGACCAGGCTCTTAACCTCTCACGCAATGCTGTTGCTATTGATTAGTCATCCACACGAAGGTAGCAGGATGCTGAAGGAGAAGGAGAAGGGTGGCGAGATGAGAGAGACGGTTGACATTTTCCAAGTCCAAGTTTTCTAACAGGCTGGTGGGCAGCCAGAAAGGCACTAAAAAGTCACAACTGTTAGGCCTCTGGCCATACAAGAACTTGCTCTGGGTCTGCAATGCCATTGTTCACAACATGGTATGTGAACATGGGAATTCAGACGCAGTCAAGGTGTCAAATAGATGAAATCTTCCGTTAAACAAGGGAAGGGCTAACCAGGGTGAGGAGAGTGAAAATACCCCAGCTGGAGCATGACAACTTCAGGCTGTGCTCAATTCCCAATTCGCCTGGAACTCCTTTGAGTTTAAATTGGGTTTCTGGACTACTGGGTTCACCATGTCACACAGCCCAGTATTTAATCCAAAAATTCATTGTGATTTATGGAATGGTGACACCAGGATTCACAGTTATGCAAAGTGACATGAAAAGGCTGGCTTTAAGCGTGGTGGCCTTTGACCTAGATGGATATGCAAAAATTACAGTTGTCTTTGTTAAAGGTTCAAGGTGCTCCTACCTGCCTTCAAGTACTCCAACCCCCCAACTGGGCTGAGTGCTGGGACAAACAATGAACTCAGGGCACATGAACAAGTGGGATTAGCAGAAGGTCAGAGTTTGGGGAGGGAACAACAAGAACTCATTGGGGCTTTTGAAATCAATGTTTTCTCATTAACTATGTGTTTGAACAATTGGTGTGTCTGGGATGAAGGGGTGATGACACTCTCCTCACCCCCAAACTGGGGAAGTTAGTGCTATTCTGTTCTCGAATTTTTGGATGCCTTCACCAAGAAACGCCTACGGTTAGATTTCACTTGTTATGTAAGTGACTCTTCTCAAATGTAAATATCCCTGGGAAAGTTAAGAGACTCAGCAATTCACATATTAGTGTGAAATGGTTTAACCTCACAGCTTTTCTTCTAATACCTCTTGATCATGGAACATCCAGAGGTTTTCAAGGGGCTGGGGGAAGAGGGTAGAAGGAAGTAGAAATGGATTATGTATTTACTTAGGGCATGCCACAGTGGGGAAGACCTTGGGTGAGATGTGAAATAGGGGTGATGAAGGAAGAGACTGGAGTAGAAGGGTCATTAGAAAGTAAAAGAAGTGCTCTAAAAGGAAGATAGAAAGGTTCTAAAAACGGTGTTGTTTTGTTTTACTCTTTGAATGTATGTCTGAGATGGGTGTGTGTGTTTAACCATTTGAAAATCATACTCCACACATCAGGGTGAGTGAAGCAGGGCTGGGGCTAGGGGATGAACCAGAAACAGTTTTAAGCCCCTTCCTTTCCCATGAGGCTACTCTATTCTCTGCCCAAGAGGCCTTCTTGCGTAACTGTAGCCTTTCCTGCAAGAAAAGCAGAAGGACAGCTGCTGTTAATTTAATTGCATCCAATTTGGGTGGTATTTGTTAAGCCTTATGTGTAAGGCACCTTCCTAATCATGTCCCAGCCCTACACAACACTCACCCGACTTCCCCTTCACGAAAAACCCGACCACAGGATTCCCAGGCGGTGATGAAAGCCTCCTTCGTTCATCAGAAGAGGCCGGGCCTCCAGGTGGCCATGGGAGGCCCTAGCCAAAGCCAGCTGCCCTGGCATTCTGTTTTTTCTCCATATGATTCTGAGGCCCACACTATGCAGGTTGCTACAGAATGGCTCAAGGCAAATGTAAGTGCACATTCGAGCGTTTAAAGCATTTTTTTTTTCAAAACGAGGGAAGAAGGGAAAACAGACAAAGAAGGGCCTTTCTGCTGCCTTTATGATTTTTACTTTTATTTTCCTGTTTCTCTGAGCACTAGGAATGGGGAGTATTTGCTTCTGTATATCAATGAACTCAGGGCACACGAACAAAATGAGGCAAAAGAACACTTAAAAAAAAAAAAGCTATTGCCCCCAATTGCATCAGCTGCACATGGAAAGGAAGTAAGAGGATGGGTTTCCAGGGCATCTGTGGGAGAGTAGACAAAAGCTCTCTCCTCATCGCTGCAAATGGTGCCTTTCCCAAATTGCTTTTCAAGTTTCCCTCCTTGAGATGTGAAATTACTTCGCCGGAGCACTCTGTGCGGAATCGATGGTGTTATATATGCAGCAGCTCTCCGCGGGGCTGTGGCCAGGCTCCTGGGGAGGCAAACAGGAGCGGGGAGGGGAGAACACTCTGAGGCTGAGGCACCTTGCTTTCTTCTGCTTGAGAAATGCCATTCCAAAAATGGCTCCAGAAAATGAAATTGGGGGGAGGGGGAGGAGGAGCAAAGAGAGAATGAAAACACATTTTCTTTTTTAAAAAGTGGGAATTATTTACTTCACCTGCAAAGAAGAAATTGCCCTGAAAAGGGGAAAAAAGCCGGAAAGTACCCCAACCCCCCAACTGGGCTGAGTGCTGGGACAAACAAACAAAATGACTGATGTGCCCAGTAAATCGTCTTGGGGTGGGGGAAGGGTATGAATAGAGGCGCAGGAAGAAAGGCGAAGCCAGGCAGTGTTCGCTGATTCCAGCAGAGGCTGTAAGCAGCAAGGGGCCTGGGCTATGGGATCCATAATTGGCTAACGAATAATAAAGCCCAAAATTGGATATTAACAGCAATTAGTTTCTTTAGAGGCACTGGGGAAAAGAGCTGCCGAAAACCCCATTGGGCCTTAAGCTGGAGCAATCTGAAATTAAACCAGTGTCTCAATTAAATGGGAATAAATATAGCCGCATCAATCTGTGCAAGTGTGGGAGGGGGCTGAGGGGAACCCCCCGCGAAGTCCAGGTGCACCTTTCAGGGTGTCAGAAGCTTCTGGTGCCGTGCGACCTTTGTGAGGTCCGTTCTGGTCCGGACCTCTGGCCTCTGGAGGCCAACCGCCCTTCCCCCCATTTCCTGGGGCACATGACCTTGAGACCAGGGCTCGGGAGGTTATTTCAGGGCACTGGCCTGCTAAGCCAGGAGAGCCTTACATCACTAGCTCTGCACCCTGATGAGCGCAAGGAAGGAATAGAATTCTTTTAAAAGCAAAGACGTTGTCCAGTCCCTCGGAGCGACCGCACCTCTTTGGGCTGGTTCAGGATTTGGGGTTCGGAGGTTCCCGAGCACAGAACGACCCGGTGTCTGGTTCCTCTCTTTCCAACCGGCTTTGAAGCGGCCCATCCCCTGTGGCGCAGGATGTGGGACCAGCGTTGACTGAAGGAGATACGCGTGGGCTCCTTCTGGGCACAGGGATTTGTTTGGCTCCTTAGAGAGTGACGTGGGGGTGGGAAGGACGCGTCGCTGGGGGCGGTGGGTCGCTGGGTCCCAAGGACAGTGGCCCGCGCTCTGGCCCTGTCGCCGAGGGTTGGGAGGATCGAGGAGGTTGGGTGGTGTAAAAGCGAGTCAGGGCGAATGCACTGGGGCGAAAAATCCTCCTCCCTGTCCCCCAACCACCCCCAAAGTGCTTTCCTCCTTGCGTTCTGCGGGAGGGGAGCCAAGGAAGGGATAAGAAGTGACTTTTCGGTGGGTCGTCATCCTCTCCCCACCTCCTCCCCGGTGGGCCCCCCGCGCACCCGCCCCTTGGCTCGCACATCCGGAGGCTTCTGGGGTGCGGGGTCATAGCCTCCAGGGCAGGCCCTGTTGTGGATGAGAAGGCCCGGTGTGGGAAGAGGGGAGAAGGGCAGACGGTCTCGGGACCCGGCCCGCTCCCTCGGAGGCCAGGCCCGGAGGCAGCGGGGAGGACGCGGCGCCTAGGCCAAGGCCTGCGCTCGGCTCCGCTCGGCTCGGGAGCGCGGGGAGGGAGGACATTCATTCCAACAAGGCCTTTGGTTCAGCGCCTGCCTTTCTGGATGCACCCCGCCATGACCCACCCCCATTCCTAACCCGATTCCCTGACCACGTCTACAGTTTGTCGCCAGGTGTCTATTTGGCGCTAGAGTGAAATTGGGGAAACGGAGAGGCGCGGAAAAGGAAAAGGTGGACTCTCTCCTTGCCCTTGGTGGACCCGCGCCGAGGGCACCTTGCACCTCGGTCCAGTCCGAAGCTTTGAGAAGTGATGGATGACCCAGGTCTTTGGGGCCCTCAATTTCTTGATTTGGGCAAGAAAACATTAATCAAAGTCGGGAAAACAGGAGCCAAAAGGTAAGGGAAGCCAGCGCCTGTTCCTCTTCATCTTACTCAATTTCGATGTCTCAGGGCATTAGGGGGAGGAAAACAAAAGCCTCGTGCGCATTGGAAAGCCGGCCACTGGGAAGCTCGGAGAGGGGACGTGGGCAGGGTGGGTGGCAAAGGGCCAGCGAGCACCCTGGCGCAGGGGCAGGACCCAAGCACTCTGATGGCCACTGTGAACCACTTAAAAAAACATTACACGAAGCAGCAAACTTAACTTCCTGAGAAAATATCGCTTCCTGGGCCCCATGGTTAAGAACTAAGTAAATTGGATTTTAATTTTAAATAAACCTCCCTCCCTTTTGAGAGGGAAAGCCCTTTGTGATCCTGGAGGTTTACTTTTTGAGCTTATGCAATGCAATGCAGCATGACCCAGGTCTTCATTTTTTTTGGGAGGGGTGGCGGGGGGGATAACATTCCATTTTAAGACAAAAGAGGTTAAGAAAATGAACAGGTGAACTGATTGAGAATTGCTGAAACTTCCTTTCTGACCTGGCACATTCCTTGCTCTCAGGAGGGCCTGCTTTCTTTCCAGGCCATCTAAATTGGGCGCAGATCGCTCCAGGCCTCTGGCAGACCCACATTGTGTGGCACAGGACAGCACACACTGGCTCCCATAAAGCCCATCCGACGTCCTTTCTCCTATCCTATGCCTACACTGGAGATGCAAGTAAAGATTACATTTCCGTATTCTAAAACTGAAGTCAAATTGAATAAGATTTGGCAAAAACACCCAAGAAAGAATTGTCGATTTGAAGGAAAAAAATTTTTTTATTAGGTATCATTCTCATAATTGTTGTTATTGACATACTCATCACTGTGAATCAGCCAGCCAAGCCTCACACACACAGGCTCCAGCACAACTCTCAGCTGCTGTTGACTCATGGGGTTCTGAAACCACCCACAGTATAGGGAAGGGCGGCTCCATCTGTCCCAGGGAGAATGCTTTGCAGCTGCCCCCAGAGAACTCCATTCTCTGGTTGGAACAAGGGTTGGGGGTATTATGTAAGTTCATTTGAGGGAAGGAGAAAATTTATTTTCCTGTGGAGACAGTATCGATGGATGGATGGGTGTGTGTGTGTGTGGTTAAATGCTTTTCTGTAAATATTAGCAAAGGATATGGTTATGCAAAAAATATATATATATATACGTATGTATGTATATGAGCATATGCCTGCTGAGAAATTACCCCTCTCTCAAACATTTCTCTGGCTAAGGGTTCTCATGCATCCACAGTTAACTGTCCCCACCTTTTATACCCCTTTGGTGACAGAATTGATAGAGGAATTTACCTTTGTCTCTGATTAATTTTCTTTCCGCTTAAACAGAGATCTGGGCCTGGGTTATCTCTGGGAAAGAAGAATATTACCTTTTTTTTTTCTACTTTGATACATTACTGAAACCATCTTAAAGTATCTGCTACATTCACCTTGAGAAACATGAGCTCCCATCCTCATGAGGACCATAATGATGGTACTGTGCATGAGCCAGTAAGACCTTCTTAGCGTATTGTCAGCAAACTGCCTCTGACATGTTCTACATTGAACAAATTATATATGTCCCCCTTCACTTAAATCGTAGGATGTAATTAGAGGGGCTTAAATAGGTAGGGTAAAAGATGGTGTTGAGAGTTAAATAAATACCTTGAAAAAGCAGAGATCTTTAAGTCAGTTACATAAATATCGCAGACAAATAGGCCCCAAATATAGAAGGGAAGAAGCCAGGACTGACCTTCACTCCAAAACCTCTATTTGGAAATCACAAAAGGGGTCTTAGAATTATATAGGTGGCAGAGTGGTACATTCATCTCTGCCATTTTCGGCCATTAAAGCCCCACATAAAAACATTGTGTAATGAGACCTGGTGAGCACAGGACAATCCCCACACACATTAAAGCTTTCTGAAGCAAGAGTTTACATAAATCATAAAAATACGCCCCTCCCATTGCAGATTACCGGCAGCAGGACCCTGGCCGTCTTGTCTATGGTGTCTGTGGTTTTGGTTTAAGCTCTCACCGAGAAGTGTGTTAGGTTTCCATCTAAAAGGGACATTACTTGAGCAAGCACATCAGCAAAGGGTGCAGTCATGTCTGATGGAATTATGGGGAAGCAATTATGGAGACAAGGCTCACTAATGTGGACAATTGAGGGGCAAGCAGTTGGTCATCAGAGGCGAGTAGCCTCTCAGTGAGGACAGAGGGAAGAGGCCAGGGAAGGCACACCCCAAGGAAGCACTGTTTGGAGGGAGGTCTATTTTGTAGGCAGGGCTGCCAGTGCCTCTAGGATAACCCTAGCTAAGGCTCAGGGGCCAGCGAAGCTGCTCTCTCTTCTGCCTTCTGGGGCTTGAGGAACAGCCCGCACCCAGTTTGCATGATGTGAACTGCAGCCTTCTCTGCAGGGGTGAGCAGTTTGCTGCACCTTTCTGCAGACCCAGAGAAGGTTCTGGAAATGTCTAGGTGGGGTCCGGCACACTTAACCTCACCAGACACCCTCTTAGGAGGGCAAAGGAAGAACCTACACAATAATAATTACACAATGATTGGCACATAGTAGGTACTCAGTAAATATTTGGGAGGAAATGAAGCTAGGATATCCTTGAATACTTAGTGTGTTAGACTTACTTAGAGGCTTCGGAGAGGAAAAAGCTTCTCTGTAAGATACAACTGAGCCTCCTCGGCCTTGATTACTGTGTAAGTAATCAAACTAAAATCCTAAGCATCCTTATGGCCTTGGCCTTGCAAAGACAGGCCTCTGCTGTTAAGGGCATGGAGGGGGCAGGAGGGGGAGGAAGCGAAGCAGCAGGCTTCCTGGGTAGGAAGATCCAGCTCTTGGCCTCCTTTCTCTGCAGGGACCTGCCCCTCCTCCATGTTCTCCACCAGAAAATTAATGAGTTTGGGTCTTGCCGCCCTCCACCGCAGCTTGGGGAGTCACTACAGAGCAGGAGATGGGATGGGGCTGTGTGAAGGGGTTCCTAGGACCAGCTGCTGCTCTAGGTCTAGTGATGGGAAGGTCCCATCTGGGAAGCAGGTTCTTCAGGATGAAGGAGGGTTGACCCTTTGCATTCCCTAATGCTTTCTTTCAAGTCTTTCCTCAGAGCCTCACTTGTACACATTCTGTTTTTCCTTCTGTTAGGATTTTAAAAGGAATCTCCCCCCCCCACCCCCCCCCAGGGTCCATGTAGCTTACTGCGCCTCTCCCTTCCTTCGCAGCTCTTGGATCTCTGCCTAAAACTGCAATTACAGCCACAAGGAGGAAGTGAGATGCTCCCGAGAGCCCTGGACAAGCTCTCAGCCCTGATGGAGCCTGTGGACCCACCAGGAATTGGTTCCTTCTTCCCCATACACCCAATGACTTCCTTAAGCTAGTCAGGTGCCCACAGATCTACAGCAAAAGGCGACAAACATCTCCCTCCTCCCTTCCAACTGGCTACCTCCCTCCCCCCAGACCTCAAGCAGAACACAATATATCCGCAGTCTAAGCCCCGGCACAGTCGGCCAGTCTTCTGGATGCCAGATTATTTTTTAAAAAAGAGCAAACCAAAAACTAAGCCCGGAACAAAAACACAGTCACGGAAAAAAGGGTCCACCCGTGTACAATGCGCCCCAAGCCTAGAAGAAAAAAAAAATGCGTCCAGAAGCACTCCGCAATGCGCCCAGAGGCACAGCGCTTTCCCCTCATTCCGCCTCCCCCCGTTCGGTGCCTGCACAAATCTGCGGTGGTCACAGAGGCAGCTTCGGTTTCTCGCCCTGAGTCCGTTCGCATCTCTAAGCCCCGGGCTGTCACACATCACACACCTCCCCGCGCCAAGGGCTCCAGCCGGCGGGAGCCCGGGACCCCTCCAGCCTGAATCCGCAGCGCTGGGCTCTGCGGAGGGCGCCTTGGCTCCGTGGCTCCTTCCTCGGCGGGTCCTCACCGACCACGATGCTCAGTCAGCCCCATTCTTGGCATTCACCGCGTGCCTTAATTGTATGGACATTTAAATCAAGGTCCGCTGTGAACACGGAGAGAGAGGCCTTTCTCCTGAGGAAGGCGAGGAGGAAGGAACGGTGGAAGAAATAAAAGGGGGTGGGAGGAAGATGGAATGGGAGGGAGGGAGGGAGGGAGGGAAGGAGGGAGAGAGAGAGAGAGAGAGAGAGAGAGAGAGAGAGAGAGAGAGAGAGAGAGAGAGAGAGAGAGAGAAACCAAGCAGGGAAAAATAAGTAAAAAGCGGCGCGGTGCGTGCGCACTGACAGCGGGGAGAGGGGTGGGGGTGGGGCGGGGAGCGCCGGGAGAGAAGGACCACAGCATCCTCTCCGACGCAGCTCCCCCAATCACACAGACAATGAGATAACGGCGACGTCTTCCAAAGGCTCTTTGTTCTCCCCCATCCTTTCGGGTCCAGGCTTTTTCCTGCAAAGCGGAGGGGGTGGAGGGTGTGAGTGGAAGTGGGAGACGAAGGGGTGCCTCCCCCGTGCTAATCACCCGGGCGCCCCTCGCCCCTTCCCCTCGCCTCGCCTCGCCTCCCCTGCAATCCCAGACAATGAAAAACACATCCACCTCACCTCGCCCCGGCGCGGCCAGCCCTACCCACCCACCTCGCCGTCAGCTTGGCCTAGGAAACGGAGGGGCCGAGAAGGGTCAAGACCCGAGCGGGGGACACAGGAGGGCAGCGGGGGCTCGACTGCGCCTGCCCCGGCCGCGCAACCACCTCCGCCCTTACCTCGCCCCGCCGAGTCCTCGCGTAGCCGGGCCGGGAGTGCGGGTGACGGAGCCGCCGTGGTCCTCGGCAGGGATCTGGGGAGCCAGCCTTCCGGAACTCGCCTGCTGCAGTCCTCTCTCAGGTCCCAAGTGGTGGAGGGGAAAGAGAGAGAGAAAGAGGGAGGGAGGGGGAGAGAGAGAGAGAGAGAGAGAGAGAGGAGGAGGAGGAGGAGGAGGAGGAGGAGGAGGAGGAGGAGGAGGAGAAGAAGAAGAAGAAGAAGAAGAAGAAGAAGAAGAAGAAGAAGAAGAAGAAGAAGAAGAAGAAGAAAAGAAAAAAATCCATAAGAGCGAGGCCCATCTGGCCCCTCATCAGCTTTGTCAAGTCTTGCATACGCTAAAATGCTAATGACCTAGATAGCTCATGCAAAATGCAGCAGGGAGGGAGGTGGGAGGGAGAAAGAGAAGGGGGGGCAGAGCTAGGGAGGAGACCGAGGGGGGGAGGACGGAGGGAGGGTGAGAGGGAGGGAGGGAGGGGGAGAGA
The DNA here is from genome assembly GCA_027563665.1 of Antrozous pallidus. Taxonomy (NCBI): domain Eukaryota; kingdom Metazoa; phylum Chordata; class Mammalia; order Chiroptera; family Vespertilionidae; genus Antrozous; species Antrozous pallidus. The sequence goes on along the minus strand of CM050516.1, from coordinate 79,205,573 downwards.
GAGGGAGAGGGAGAGAGAGAGAGAATGAATATATATATATATATATATATATATATATATATATATATATATATTCGAAACACCCCTGCCTCTCTCCCCACCCCATCCCAAACTGTCAACGGGTTTACCAGGTAAGGGGCGGGCGTAGATTTAAAAGGTCACTGGCGTCTAATGCGGCTGTCTCCCTGGATCCAAAAAAGGGAGAGGGCCGGAGGAAGCGAGTCCCCAAAGTCAGAGGGATAATAAGATATTATTCGAAGCCCCCTCCCTCCCTGCCCTCCTCCACCTCTCCACTCTGTTTACACACACACCCCAACGCTTCCTTCTCTGTGTACACGGACACATCACATTTTCATCCATTTCTCAGCCGACGATGACAGCCACCCGCATTCCCATCCCCAACAAAACTCACATAGTGAACTCGGAGAGGGGTTTTAAACCCCCTTCTTTTCGCAGTCCCCTCTCACTAGCCGGTCCCCTCTCGCCCTCCAGTTTCTTCCCCAACCCTCGGATCCCCACAAGATGAGGCAGGGGAGCGGGAAAGCCAAGTGAAGTCTATCTGATCTCCCACCAATCCAGCTCCCTTTCCCAGAAAAACAAACCCGACGCCTCCCCAACGCGGATACTGCCCAAGCATACCGACAGGAGAGACAGAACTCCATGTGAACACCCTCCGCGGTCCTCGCGGGCGGGCGCCCTTGGCGTCGGAGACCTCGCCAACTCCCGAGCCAGCGCTCTGGCGCATCCCTTCTCGCCCAACTCCGCGGGCTTTGTCCGCTGGTACCACTCAAGGTCTTCCCCTTTTTGTTCTTCTCTCTCAGAGGCTGGTTGCAGCCCGCAGCGTTTCAGCCCAGCCGAACGACAGGCAGTGGGTCCCCTGGAATAAAAGGGGCCGAGAGAATACACACACACACACAGATGACGGAGGGAGGCAGGGAGGAAGGCATACAGAGGCGGCGGCAGCCGGAGCCCCTTCATTGGGAAGGGGCGGGCAGCCAGAAGGCGCCCCTGGTCGCTCCCCCTAGCAAGAGGAAATGAGAACCAGGATGAGGAGCATCATGGTGATGATCAGGAGCCTGATAAAGTTAATTCTGAATCTCCCTTTGGTGACCGGAGCCGGGGGGGGGGGGGGGGGCAGGAGGGACGGCACCGCTGGCGGCGGCGGCCGGGGGGGACGGAGAGGAGCGCAGGAGCAAAGGTTGTGGCGGCAGCACACTTAGATGAATAATAATAACGCGCAGCGCAAGTTGCGGTTCAGCCTGGAAATCCAGCCCTCTGCGTGAACTCGCGTCGAGTGGGGATTGCAGGGGATGGGGAAGGAAGGGGGAGGGGAGAGGGAGGAAAGGAGGGGAGGGAGGGGAGAGAGGCAGGCGGAGAGGGGACAGAGAATTTGGAGCCTTTTAATGGATCCTTACCGAGCCCTCATCCCGTTCGCGGACCTACCTCTTCGGGTGCGGCCGATCTCCTTTTAAAAAAAATTATTATTCCTTTAACGGATTATTCAGCTAAAAGAAGCCACATCTGCTGACTGTACCGAAAACAAGAGGATTAGGAGCCGGTCCACAGCGCCCGGCCCGCATCCCCCCACCCCCTCTCTGCACCAGCACACGTCATTCTCACTGCCTCCGGGTACCTCCCTCTCCTCGCGCGGGGAGAGCTGTGCCAAAGAAAATGCGGATTTGGGGAAAAGTGAGAAGTGGGAGCGTTCGGCAGAGCGGGAAAGCCAAGGCTGGAGGCGGCGGTTTGCAGCCCCACACTCACAAGCGCTTCCGTTTACCCGTTTCTATCCTGGGAGAAGGGGGAGCTTTTTCCGTGCCCACACGCGCCACACTCGCAGGGGTCCGTGCCCTGAGCCCCCTAACGTAAACCCGGAAGCACCCGTTCCAGGCAGACTCCCCCCCACGGGACCTGGGGCGTCAAACTACCCCTGCCCCCTCCCCGCCCCTTTCTCGTCCTCCCCCTTCTTCCCCACCAGGAGCTGCGGCACCGCTGCTGGTCCACTCCCTGTCTCTCCCACTTTTGCAAATGGAGTGCGGGGCCCAGGACACCCGCACGCCTTCTGCTTCTCGACCCCAAGGTTTCGGCGCGCCGCAGCGCGGGCGAGGCCGGGGTGGAGGCGGTGAGAGGAGGATGCGGCGGATGCGGTTGACATCACTGCAGAGAGCGCGCGGCTGTCCCGCCGCTCCTAGCGCCTTCGCATCTCCTCACCTCCACCCCCCCCCTCCGCCCCAAGCCGGCGTCTGAGCAGGACAGCGGCGGGGGGTGGGAAGAAGGGTAGGTGGAAGGGGGGGGGGGCAAAGCAGCCCCATCCCCCGCACCCCTGCAGTCAAGGTGAATGTGAAGGAGAGTGGGCGCGCGTGCCCGCGTCTCTGGATGCGCGCGCGTGCCCCTCCCGGCTCCCCCATCCCAGCCCTCGGCGCCCTGCAGGCCGCCCGGGCCAGATGGACGCTGGAGATTAGAGGCACCAAGTGCGTCCCCACGTCCGGCCGCCACCCGTCCCGCGTACACGGAGACTCACTTCGGGGAAGCGCCTTTTGTTATGGAGGTTTTGGCGGTGTTGTGTGTTTTTCCGAGAGCTCGGAGTTAGCTAGGCCTTAAGGAAGCACTCGGAATGAATCAGCCCATAAGAACAAAACCCTAGGACACCCCCCGGGCCCGACTCCCCATGAAAACCCAGCGCCAGCCGGGAGAAATCTGCGGGTCTGTTCGAAGATTCCCGTTCGGTAGCTGCGGGAGTCAATCCCAGCCCCGGAGATTTCCTCCCGCGCAGGGCCCGTTGCTGCTTCTCTTACTCCAGATTTTCTTCTTTAATGACTGGGGGTGAAAAAAAAAAAAAAAAAAAAACTTAAGTGTTTCTTGAGCAGCGCTAGATTCAGAGCAACGAGAGATGGAGAGGGAGACAAGCCCCTGACAGCTAAAAGCTGGTCCTCAAATCAGACGGCCCGTGCGCGGCGGCCACGGCGATCCTGCGGGGTCGCCGAGGCGCGCGCCCACCCGCGGGGACCGTCCCAAAGAAGGGTGACCCTGGGCGCTGCCCGGCTCGCTTCAAGGCCATTTCGGTTCTTGTCAACTGTTGGGTATCTGTCCCAATAAAAGAATGACAGCGATTTCAAAACCTCATAGCACCAGCTTTTTGTCTCCAACAAAATACCACGAAAAGCTTTAAAAATAAGCAGTTTTTTGTAAATTCGAAGAAGCGGAAAGCTTTGGCTTAAGTTGAGGGAGAAGTAGAGAGAGACAGCGAGAGGAGAAGAAACGAATATAAGACATCCTTGCAATGCATTTTTAATTTCTGAAGACTGCGGTTAGTTGGAAAGAGCCATCTTCTGGGATTTATTTATTTGTTTCACAGGGAAAACTTAACATTCTGATAACGTTCCCCTCAAACTAAAAGACCTCTCTGGTGGGAAAAAAAAACACAAAACGACATGGGGGTAGCTTAGCGCAAGACTTCCACAACGCTGATAAGGATTTTAGATTTAGGACTGTTTGCTGAAGCACACCTTTTCGAGACCCTTTGAGCTTGGAGGGATGGGGCTGCGACCAGAGTTTCAGGTTGTCTTGACCGAAGGGCGTCAGGACAGACCGCTGCTGACCTCTCCTTGGTTTCCCTTCAAGGCCTGGTTTTGTTTGGCTGGAGGACGGGTTCATAGCAGTCCTCCGGGATGTTGCTGCAATGCAGGCTATTTGCTCTCTCATCTTGCGGCATGGGGGGAGGGGAGCCGGCGATGGTTTTGTAACAGGCTCTGCAGGCCTGAGTGGGAACGCCTTAAATGATGAGCCCCGGGTTAAAAAAGAAAACGGGGGAAGGGGGGGGGGGGTGGGAGAGGAGGAGAAAGCAGCTGATGCTGAATTAATAGTTAGAGAAGACCCCTGGGGCTTTCTCCTACGAGGGGGTCAGGAGTCCTTTCCCCTCCCCCAGTCACGGATTTCATATCTGTTTTTAAACAGTCTGATCAGATGCTGGGACATTTGTGATGGCTTCTTAAAACCTAAACCCTGGAGCTTAAGAGCTGTCTATACTCCTGATCAAGCTCACCCCAGATACTAACACGCTAAGAAATTACATTCTAAAACCTCCCCAAATCCGATCGACTGGGCTGTTTGGGGCCCATATGGCTGGACAGCTGTGCTGCTCCACGTGAAAAGACACCATTGCCCCTCGGATGGTATAAAGCGGGGGTTCCCCAGAGAGCTCAGACATGACCTAAGTATTAGCTTAGCCTAGGGTGAAGACTGAGTTAAATCTCTTCCTTCTTGGAGGTTAAAATAAAGACAACAAAAATCAAAAGAGGTGTACTTTTGAATTCATTGTAAATTGCATGCCTCCCGGCTGGTCCCACCGAGGGAAGGAAGGAACACAGGAGAAATAAACTCCCTTCGACTTACCGAAAGCTTGATGCGAGGTAAACTGAAGACACAGGAGATTGGAAAGAAATATATTATTTGCCAAGTGTACCATGTGTCGGTGACATTTGTGGTTCCCTGTTCAGAGAAGCAGGGTTCTGACCTCAGCTGATGCCTCAGTGTTAACCATAAAGAAAGGCCATCAGAGTGCAATTTCCATGGTGAGAAGATGAAACCTTGCTTTAAAAAGAAAAGCCCATTATGAAATGCAGCCGGATTTAATTTTTAATACGATGGCGGATCCTCTAACGCATTCCTTGGTAGTGTTTGCATTCAGGAGGAGGGATTCATTATGTGGCAGAAATCAAAATAACCTGACACTCTGCAGTGCTTTTAAACGTGCTCCTAGTTTTTTGTTTTTTTTTTAGTTTTTTTTTAAAGGTGTCCCAAATAGAATATTCTATCACCTTCAAGTAGTGGTGGTTGGGAAAACCGAATACAAAACTCTGTTTCTATTGAAGTATTCAGCCTAGATAAGAACCAGGCTTGATCTTACTTATTGTCTGTGCATACGCATACAGCATGTTCCCTACCCCACTTCTTATCTGGCCTTAACAAATATTTTCAAGTAAGAAAAAAAAAGCGAGGGGGGGGGGACCTTCACAAATCTATATGGAACATGAAATTGGGGAAAAATACTGGTTAGAAAGGTAGATTCATAAGCTCTTAGTCCAAAGTCAATGAACACTTTTTTGGAGAATTATTTCAATAGTGAAACTACGTCCTTCAAAAGCTTACCATAAAATTAGCAGATACTGCAGTGTTCCTTTAGGGTCAGTTTCCATCTTTGGAAATAGCTATAGACAGTGCTGCAGTTACTGTGGCTTTCAGAGGGAAAAATTATTTTTTGGAGGTAATATTTGAATGGCATAACTAATGATGGACCCCAGAGATCATTTTTTCCCCCCTTGAATAGAAGAGGAAAACAAGGCCTAGAGAGAAGGAAAATTTCCTTTTAGATTTATGTGGATTGTTTGTAGCAAATTCAGTGGGAAAGTTAAGAACATAACCAGTTCTCTTCACTTATTGCCTGTTTCTATTTCTCACATCATATTTGAACTTGAAGTTTTCTTATAATTTTGGTAAGTAAAAGAAATAGCCAACTGGTCCTAGCAAGTATGTTTAATGTGTAGCTTGGATTTAATTTTGAAAATCAAGTTTTTTTTTTAAATTTGTTTCTCTAGTATTGTGGTATTTGAGAACAAATTTAGGGAAATACACACTGCCAGTATCTTGTGACCTCAGAGGGGTGGGCAAGAGCCACACAAAAGTTTCAGAGCCTTTGGCTAAGTGAATCCAGTGCCACAACATGCCTAGAAAATAATCACATTAAAGCTAGAGCGAGAGGTTTTGAAAAGGACCCCAGACAGCGGAGATCTGGGAAATAGCATCCTTTCATAACCATTTTGGGTGAAGGATGAGGCATGTGACAGGAGTCTCTGACACACACCCAGTTTATCAAGTGGCAGTTACCAAGTCAATTTGTTTTGTTTCTGTATTATTTAATACATTATTCATATTGTACAAACAAGGAATCTAAAAAAAAAAACACCAAAAGAAAATTAAGCAGTGGCATGATGAAGGTGACTGTGTGACCTTGGGCAAGGAAGTTACCCTTTGTCCTTGTTTCATATCCTTTTCCTCAACACGAGGTGCTTGGCGTGATGACTTCTAAAGTCCCTTTCAACACAAATAGGGATGATGCTACTGTTTTGTTTTTTTTTAATCCACATGTTCCTGAGTCTGAAAGATAGTGTCTCATTTTTACAACCTATCTGGCAGACACTGTTTGAGGCCTGAGAAGTTGAACACAGAAAGCTTAGAAAAAAGTAGGGTGTGTGTGTGTGTGTGTGTGTGTTTAAATGACATTCATGCGAAAGTACAGGGCCTCTTGATTCTCGATTTACTCTCTAGGTCAGTAAAAGGTCCCTATACAAGGGGAAAGCATTTTCTATCCCCTCCCAATGCCTCCTCACAACGTAACTGTCTGCCGCTTGTCCCCTCACATAAGCAAATCCAACCTGAGCCCTGAAGCAGATTTAAAAGCCCTCCCCTTTAGCTCCATCCTGACCTAGATTGCAGGAGGATGAAGACTAATGATTCATTTGCAATGCTTATGATGGGCATCTACAGCAGGGTCTCCTCTGATAGTACCACAAGTAAATCTTCCTGTTCAATTGGTACACAGGACATGAGGCTGTTTCCTAATGAATTACCTGCCCAAGGAAGAAGATCTGCAACTCGCCAGTGCTTCAGGCAATTTTTAGCATGTGTCAGATTGTGTTTGTGTTGGAGAAGTTGGACTGTGTATGTGTGTGTTTCTGGTCCAGGCAAACTGTCCCCTACCCTTCCTCCCCTGGCTTTATGCAGAGACATACAGTTCTACATACCTTACAAAGAGAAAGCCTGGTTTGTATTTAAGAGGCTGATGGGATCATGCAAACAGTGTTCATGAGCATAAAGGATGAGACCCTGATTGGGATAAAATGTTCGTATTCATATACCAGATACCGTTTTAATGCGAACCGGACAAGGCTTTCTTTGAGTTTCATTTAGAGGCAGCAACCATGCACAATACATTATGAAACCAGCACATTACACTCGAAAAAATGGTCCTGACTAATAATGAGGTACCAATTGGTGTGTTCATTAAATATACAGATTTTGAAGCAGAATTAGTAGAAATTGCTAAAATGGAAATCTTGTCACTCATAAACGAGTCAGCAGACAAGTTAGAGGGGAAAAAATCCCCAAATGTGATTCATATATTGTAGGATTGTGTCTGAGGATGATTTAAATAAATTTGGACATTAGGTGATGACAAAATGAAAATGAAAAATAGCATCCAATTGGGGAAAAGGCTGTAGTAGGCTTGGGAGAGTGTGAAAATAAAAGTGAGGAAGAAAAAGGAAGAATGAGGGGGTCATTTGAATGAATAGATGAAATCTAGAATATTTATTTCCCAGTAGCTGACACTCAGGAGACAGTCAACTATTGTTCATAAAAGAAAATCAGTGTCTCCTGTGTGTTGAGCAGCATCAAACAGATTATCTGCATATATAACTCTGCTGGGAGGCCAAAATGTCGTCAGCTCCAGGTACAGTGCGGGGAATACCAGCTTATTTTTAATCTTTAATTTAAAAAAATGCCGTAAACTGGTATTTAAACACACTGTATGTAAAATAAAGGAGGGCACTTCGTACCAGCCAGTTATGTGTCAGGCACAGGGCTATTTAGGCATTTTTCATATATTACCTAAATACTCACAACCTTGCCAACTCTGTTTCACAGAAGAGGTGAGCAGTGAAGTGACTTCCTCAAGTGCACAAGCTGGAGGTGGAATCTAGTTGTTATTGGCCCCAAAGACTCTGCTTCCCCTATTACTACCCTATGTCGCAGGCTTCCCAGAAAAAACAAGAATGCTGTTACATAATGTAAAGCTGATGTGAAAAATTAAAAATTGTCAGCATTTGTCCTGCCTCTTGTACCAAGTTGAAGCAAAGCACCATGAGACTGACAGAGTAGATGAGAAACACCACTTAAGATCATTTTTCCTGCTAAAGTCTGTTGTACACTATGCAAATATGATTGCAAAAGTGGAACATTATCAACACTTTAATGCTAGTTATCTTTCAAAGATGATACTTAGAGTAATCAACATAAACTTAGTATACTGTATCCTAAATAATACAAATGTTGGCACGCATCATTCTGACATCTTAGTACGATCTAGAAAGCTGATCTGGATGATATACAGTGATAATAACACTCTGCATTTAAACAGCATATTAACAGTCACAGTGTTTTGTCACCTGGGGTGGGTTGGGGGAGGGGAGCCAGAAAATAGAGAAGGACTTAGGGCCTCATTTGGGGGGCAGAGTGCCCTGGAAAATTCTATTGGTGGAGGACCATAAATCAAAGGGAGCATGTTTTCATTTGGTCCTGGGTGATCTTCTGCTTCTTGGGGGAGACAGGACTGATAAGAGGGGCCCGTGCATGGCAGAGATGTTCTCCCTGTTTTTGGTGCATGATCAGATACCCTGAGCTGACACTAAACAACACCAAAGAAAACAGTGGATTGAAGCAGGGGATAGAAAAGGTAGGAGGGACTAAAGAAAGGAATGATGGGAATTTAATTTTTAGGGGATTTTTTTTTCTCAGCTTATTATATATGTTTAAATTGTTGAGCTGCTTCAGGACAGGAAAAGATGGCATTTTATTCCAAAGTCCTTATTAGTCATAGTCCAGCAACAACACTATTATAAGAGAGTTCCCTTTCTAATAAATGAGACTGGCATGCTGGCAAAATGCTCTGTGGTGTGGGCTACTGCTCTGGGAGGCAGAAGATCTGGGTTCTAGTCTTTGGTTTGTTAGAGTGACCTTGCAAAATGACCAGTCTCTGTCCCCAGTAAGCTTAATTCCTCTCTTACATGTAAGTGGAAGGTGAGGGTTCTGTCCCCTCACTTGGATCCTCAACCTTTCTTAGTTCTGCTCTCTGATCTCCCCTCCTGAAGCTCCCTCCTGATACTTGAATGATAGCACCTCAACTCAACTCAATTCAACTCAGCTTAACTCAACTCAACTCAATATTTATGCTCTTAAGGGAATTTTTAAAAGGCAGTGACAGCAATGAGCAACATTTTTGAACTCCTAAGCCAGTGACGGATGGTTATTTTGGGGGAGACAGAGAATGGTTTCCTGGCACTTCTGAAATTGTACTGGCTTTGCATGGGTCATAGTCCTCTTTGACCACAGAGGGTGGACTCTATGAGAACAAGCAAGGCCTGTGGAGCCAGCACAGATGTGAGACCACATACTAGCTCCATCACCTACCTACTCAGTGACTTTGGGCCAGTTTTTCATGTGTAATATGGAGATTCTGATAAAACCCACATCACAGAGCCAGTGTTTACTGAAAGAAAACCCAGTAAGTGTGAGTTTTTGTACTTCTCTGTCCTACTCTTTATTTATTTATTTTTTTAAAAAAATTATTGATTTTTTACAGAGAGGAAGGGAAATGAATAGAGAGTCAGAAACATTGGTGGGAGAGAATCATTGATCAGCTGCCTCCTGCACACCTCCTACTAGGGATGTGCCCCAAACCAAGGTATATGCCCTTGACTGGAATCAAACCTGGGACCCCTAAGTCCACAGGCTGGCGCTCTATCCACTGAGCCAAACTGGTTAGGGCTCTGTTTTACTCTTTAAAAGGTAGGCCCAGGGGTAAGCTCCACTCCTCTTCCTGTCATCCCCTCCATGTCCCAGAAAAAGAAAGTGCAGGGAAGTGGGCAGGCAAAATGCAATGCCATTTGCTGTGTGGTCCGTGGCTGGCCCTGATCTGAGCAGAAGGGAAGCCTGGGGCAGGATTATTTCATGATAAATCTTGTAGTTGACTTACAATCTGACCGAACAAGCCTTGTAAAAACAGCACATTATGAAACAAGGAGAAACACAGCTATAAACACTTCCTGAATTCTGAAGGTCTCAGAAGCTCCCACAGAAATGGAGCTCAACCTGGTGGGAGACAATGCCTCCCCGATCTGACCGGCAGACTTGGCTCTTATATGTGGAATGGTCAGAGACAAAAGACAATCTAATAAATTAGAGTTAGAAGATGAGGAAATTGAGACCTCCAGGAGTGACATGCTTTGCTCATGGCCACACCATTATTAAGTGGCTGAAAAGAAAAGACAAAAGGGCTGCACAACTCTGTAGGAAACCAGAGATGGCACTGATTCGAAGAGGGAGAACTCTATATGGGGGGTGGGGGGCGGGGCGGACTTATAGGGTCTGTTGACTTGATTTCTCTCTGGGTCTAAGCACAGCACTGACAGAACGGCAAACTTGTGAGTGCTCTTGGGATAATAGTTACATCTTCCTCAGAGAGTTGTTGGCAGCATAAAAATGACGCACTGCACAGAAAACACAACTCGGTGCCTTGTCATAGTGAGTGCTCAATAAATATTACCTAAAGACATTATTATTATTATTTTTTTTACCTAAAAAAAGCAGCCTTGTTGCTAGTGGGCAAGAAAGACTTAGTATTATTGGCTTTGTTCTTGATGAAAGCCAGAGACGTTACCCCAGCATCTTGTGGAAATGGCATTACCAATCATTGCAGAAGAGGCCTATTGTAACCACATTTTCCATGGGTCTAAGTAACTCTCTTTCTTTTGGAAACTTGAGCCTTAAAGTTAAGGTCTGTATTCAAGGAAGTGACAATCTGCAATAACTACTTTATGGTCATTTTACTTCTGGTAAAATCTATCAGCAGGAACAAGAGGAGACTGAAGACTAGCTGTGGATGTGAAGTTTTTTTGGGATGTCTAGGAGAGACAAGACGACATTTAGGACTTGTTGGATGTAATGGAACTGCAAAGACTGAGTGAGAGGAAGGGAGACATTGTAAACAGTACCCTCAGAAACCTTCTTAAATAATAGGATCTTAGGCCCTTCCTTTCTAGCGTTAAGAAACCTGAAAACCCATCATACCTCCCTCTTCTGAAAAGAAACCTGAAAACTTCCTGGAAATACATACCTAAATTTTTCAGATAAGATCTTTTAATTGCCTAGCAGAGCTTGAAGGAAATAAAGCTGGATAGAAATAAAGTCTAGCTATATGACGAGATATACAGAAAAACCATGGAACAACAACAACAAAAAAGACTAAAAGGAAAGGAAGGGAAAAGAAATAACAGGTAAATACTCACCATAAGAAAACTGGTGTAGATTATTAATGTCAGATAAAATAAACTTGAAGAAATACATTCTTGGTGATAAAGGTTCTCTCCATGTACTGAACCATGTGAAAAGAACAATTAAGTAGAAGAACAATTCTAAACTTGAATGCCCTAGAAATATATCTTAAAAATACAAAAGCAAAAAATGAAGCAATTTCAGGGGAAAAAACAAATTGGAAATTATAGCAAGAGAATTTAATTTCTCTCTCTTGGTAATTGATAAAAACAGTTGGAAAAGATGTAGATTTGAACACCATCAAACTTGCTCTAATGGGCAAGCTTGGAAACAATCAATAATTAGAAAAATCACATTCTTTTGAGTTACTTGGCAACATTTATAAAACTTGATCATATACTACCAAATTAATGAATTCTCAGTAAATACTATGATATGCTGTTATACAGATTATGTTATTTGCCTGCATTATTATTTAGTGGAAAATCATTAGCAAAATGAAAAAGAAACTCACCTGCTTTTCTCCATGCACTTGCAGGGGTTTAGACTCCAATACTTTATCTGTAAAAGGTCCATGGCTATTTTATGGCTAAGGAGAACCATCTCTCCATTGCAATTACTCTTCCCTCTCAGCAGAATCTAGTTTCTCTCTCCTCTGTAGGGTCTTCTCACAGAATCTGTGTCACCTTTGCAGCAGAATACAATAGTGTTTGGTTCATCTCCATGGCCTTCATATCTAGCATGGGTGCTCAACAATTCTATTCAATGACTTTTCTTCTGTAACTATTTGTGTATTTACCTCTTTTTGCTTGTAAACTCTTTGAGGGAGAAACTTCTTCTTTCTTATCTCTGTCACTTAAAATATGTAAGCCAGGATCTTGTGCAAAGGAGATACCTGATATTTAAATGTGTTTGAAGTTGAATTGAGTTTGTAGACAGCTAAGAGAGAAGTGGGGGAAGGAAGATAGAAATGATTCCTGACTCTTCCAGGCTTGGGGATCTGATCATAATTCAGAATAGGCTACTGCTGACCTTCAACATACAGAAAGGAACTTTCCCCATTTGTGGGCATGACTTTGTGTTTTTTTAAGAAGTTAAAAAAATCCTAAGCCCTCCATTACAGAGGGGATACATTTCTTTCTGAGTCTTGTCTGTGGTGGGGATGCGTGAGTACTGGTTAGCAGTAGAAAGTTTTGCAGTTGCATGCTACCCAGATTTAAGACCCCACCACTTTTTAAAATCATAATGGTAAAATATACATAACATAAAAACCATTATAAATTGTACATTTCAGTGGCTAATTAATAATACATTCATCATGTTATGCATCCACCACCATTACCCATTCCAGAACATTTTCATCATCCCAAACACCACCTTTTAGCTGCATAATTTTGATCAGTTTGCCAATTTCTTCATTAGTAAATCAGGACTAATCATATTAGCTACTGAACAGAATTACTGTCTGGATTAAATAACAAAATGCATGAAAACTGATTAGCACAGTGCCTGGCACTGTGTTTTACTGAGTAACTACTCTGTGCATGTTACTATAGAAAAGAACAAAGGGAAAGAAAATTAAAATTTTTAAATACCCTTTAGAACTTGGAGAGAGACTCAAAGGAAAGCGTACATAGTTCATGAAAAGTGTTTTTGACAGCATCTTGATGAGGCTTGACTAGAAATCTGTTGGTAAATAATCACCCCAGGCTTGGAGCTGAAAGAAGTTATCTTAAAAGTTCCTTTCAGCATGAGCACTACATCTGGCATGGCATGGGAACTCAAGAAACTTCTGAATGTGTGCGTGAATGAACACAAACATAAACATGCCAATGCTCAAAGGGAGGATAGGGATCAGTTCGTCTTAGCGGTCAGTTTATCACTGAGTAGACTGAGACTTGGAGAAGTAAAGTGACTTATTCCATATTATGCAATTAGGGGTAGAGCTAAATGAAATAGTCAAGATTCCTAAGCATATTCTGCAATCTTACCTCGAGCCAGAACCCAGAAAAATAGCAGAAAAACTTGAGGAAACTCAAAAGGCCCATACAATGCCTAATTTAGAGTACAAAGTCTACAAATGTTCAACGTCATTGTCCCTACTCTGCCTACACATTTGATCCAGAATGTTGCAAATAATTGCTTTTCATTAAGGAGAGAACATTGCCTTCCAATGTAAGGGTAATGGTCATTCTGGTAAGGAGGGCCATGGAAAATAATTATTTTAAAAACTCCGGTTCTTGGAGAACTAGGAATTTTTCAAAGACCGAAAATAGCTCATCTACCTTTTTAACCTTACCCAGCTTCAGTTTTATTTGTCAGGTATGGATATGAATGCTTCACAAAGCTGTGGTGAGAACTGAGATAAAGAATGGGATGGTGGCTTGCACAGTGCCTGGCATATGGATGGTACTCAGCAAATATTTGTTCTGAGCAGAGGTGGATACTATTGATTAAGCATATTTTCCAGCCTATCAACAGCACACTTGACCCTGCTAGGAAGATTTGCAGTGCTGCATACACTTTGTTTGCAGTGTGACCCAAAGAATAACCTCGAGGGAGGAGGTAGCCGTTAGGACTGGAGCAATTTATAGCAAGCACGTGCTGCTGTTTTGCTGTTGTCTCCAGGTTGCAGTCACTCAGAAATGGCTTCCTATGTTTACTGGAAACATTGAGAAGTGTCTCAGTGACACTAATGCTATGGCTGCAGGTTTCAGTCTATTTCTAGGCATAGAACCTGTTATCTCATCCTCATGTAGAGCGATGATGGGAAGGATCCTGACTGGGAATCATGACCCTGGGTCCTAGACCTGCCCACTTATTACCTCATAATCTCAAGCACAGGACTTCACTTCTCTGAACCTCAAGATCCTCTTCTGTGAAACAAGAGGCTTGGAATGTATATCTCTGACCCCCTCTAGCTTCATGACACTACATCCTATTATTTATTCCACTCACAGCTTTCCAAGTACTGCTGCTCAGTGAAAATATGAGTATCCATACATGTATACAATCACCCATCCACAGGCACACACAGGCACACACATTCTCTTATACCCAGTGTCTTCACTTATGGAAATAGCATAAAAACCTAATAGCCATTTTACTCACCACCTTTAGAGTGACATAACCCAGCCGTTTCTGGACTAGGACCTTGTCTTCCTTGTGACTCGGTGCTTCTGCTGCCAAATGAGGTAGAAATGGTGCAATCTGATTTCCACCCCCTAGAGCAACTGCTGCTGCGGCTGCTGCAGCCGCCCGCCTTTTTGACCATGGATGCTGCATCAGCACAGAAATGCTGAGCACAGCATATTTCTGAGATGGGGAGGCAGACTGCATTGCTGCAGAGGGAACCGGGTTTCCATTCTTCCAGAGGCTATTTCCACCCAGGGAGTTTTAGTGGTGGGAGGAAATTTACTTTTAAACATTGCAACCTCCAAAGAGATGAATTTGAGAAAATGTGGCTTTTGCTAAGATTAGTTCCCCCTTGTGAAGCCAGATTTAATCTTTTGGGATTGTGATCTCGCTTCCTGCTAAGGCAACACTTGTATTTGTTGATGCGGATTGTGACAGGGTCTTTAAAGCATTCTAGTGCAAATGCCTAGCTTTTTTTCATAAAAGGGCAATGTTTCTGTAGACTTCCATGGTTGAGGATGGCATCATTTAGCCTCATAGAATGAGATGGAATAGTCTTTGTGGTCCTGACTTTCCCGACATGATCTGTTGGGAATAGAATAGAGCAGAGCCTGGGACTCATTAGCTGTGAGGGGGAAGTTCACTTTAAAAAATTAAATACATTTTTATTGATTTCAGAGAGGAAGGGAAAAGGAGTAGAGAGATAGAAACCTCAATAATGAGAGAGAATCATTGATCGGCTGCCTCTTGCACACCCCACACTGGGACCTAGCCCAAAACCTAGGCATGTGCCCTGACCAGGAATCAAACTGTGACCTCCTGGTTCATAGGTCGCTGCTCAATCACTGAGCCATGCCAGCCAGGCTGAAGTTGACTTTTTAATCCCTCCAGATGCCTCCCTGAATTGTTCATTCAGCTTTTGAGGTACCAACTTCATTGGTAGTCTTTCTTCATTTCTTCATATCTGGATATAGCTGATGGTCTCTGGACATATTTGCCACCATGATTTTAGTTTTCTCATCTGCAAATTAACACCACTGACAGCATGACCATGAAGAATGGTTTAGATGACTTATGACAATGATCTCCAAATATTTTTGAACTCTCTCCATCAGTTTGTTTGCATGTTTACCTGCAATGTCTGTATATTCATGTATTTGTAAGTTATATAGCACACTAATATCATTAGCTAATATCTCAAGTCATAATATATACTGAGGATGAGGGTCATTATTAACAGTAGGGGTATTAAATGATATTTCCCAAAATTATGATAATTTCAAACATGTTTTGGCTATCTTTTCTTGATTCATAATAAGTCATCATTGTTTCAATATTGTGATATGGTTGTGAATATGGTTGTAATATGGTTGAACTCTTATTAGGAGTAGAAGTGTCAGCTCCACCTTTCTTTTTGCTTATGTTATTAGGAGACACTTGCACTTGGGATTTCTTCACAGAAATCTTTCTGAGCCACACAGTCACTTTGGTGAGGGGTTAGTTTAATTAAAAGTGTATTACATAATCAGCAACTTCACTTAACCCTTCCACAGTGTAGAATTCTCACTTGGGATTTCTTCACAGAAATCTTTCTGAGCCACACAGTCACTTTGGTGAGGGGTTAGTTTAATTAAAAGTGTATTACATAATCAGCAACTTCACTTAACCCTTCCACAGTGTAGAATTCTCACTCTTCTCTCAGGATAACATGCTTCCTGTTATCTTTGCCTTTTCTGCACTTCAATGGATGGTTCTGTATATCTCCCCCTTCTTCTCCCTACCCAAATCCCCAGGATATACACGTGTTTGCAACCTTTTTGGAAACCCCTGATTAAAGGATGCAAATGTGCTTTGTAAAATACAAAGAAACGACTAAAGGAAAGCAATGGTGAAATGCGTACACAGAAAAGAACTTGTTCATGGGCAGAACTATACAGACCTATAGCTCTAAGGACCTCTGAACACTTTTTAAAGAAGGATCAATCTCATTTGTGCTCTCAAGAACAGGCCTGGTCATTCTTTCTCTGTGACTGGAGTCCCAGGTAAGTTGGTCTCACCTAGATCTCCTTGATTGCTGACGTGTCCCCTGCATGACTATTGTAAAGACCTTAAGCATAGGTCCCAACTCCTCATTCTCTGAATTGGAGGCTTGAGAGAATGAAGAAGGAAGACTTATGCAGGTTTTGCGTGGCTGTAGGATTATAAATGGGAAGAAAGACAAATGCATTTATATTACATCTCCAGAAGGCTTGGTGGCTCAGTGGTAGAGCATGACCCATGAACCAGGAGGTCACCAGATCATTCCTGGTCAGGACACATGCCTGGGTTGCAGGCTCAATCCCCAGTGGGTGTTAGGGAGGCAGCTGATGGATCTCTCATTGATGTTTCTAACTCTCTCTCCCTAGTGCCCCGCTTTAAAATAAATAAAAACATTAAAAAAAAAAAGATGGTGGTGTGTCTCCACCATGTTGTAATGACACGAACCCAGACATTATGGTAATCCAGCTTTGGGCACATGGGTGATGGTGATTCTCTAAGGTGACCAAGCAGTGATTTGGTTCCTGAATGACCACAGGGATCAGGCTGTATGCTCTTCCTGAAACCTGGCCTACTGTAATGAATACTGGGTGGGCTGCTTACATCTTCCCTTTTAGGCTGAAGCGCTTATCATCCCAGATTCTGGGAACATTAGCTGCTGCTTCTTTAGGAATGCTCTTGGCCAAAGAGAGCTGCCCACCTGAAGTTCCCTTCCTTCCCCGAGGGGCAGCCTATGTCCAGTGATTGGTCAATGCTGGGTTGAAAGGTCTGTCTTACATCCTTGCCCCAAGCTCAATCCCTGCATCAATTTTGGACAACTTTGAAAGGTATCCCAGCTACAGAGCACCCTGTGGTATTGGCTGAAGCTTCTGTTGCAATCACAAGAACTCTCTCCAGCTGCTGTTCCAGGAATGTTCTCCAGTAAACCTCTCACATGTGTTTTCTTATTAGTCTATTCCCTGGGGAATCCAACTCAATATACCACTCACATGGTGACTGTTAAGTGAGTGTCTTGTGTGTGAGTGTGTCAGGGGGGGACCTTTATTTATTACTTAAGTCTCTAAAGTGTTGGGTTTATTTATTCCAGCACCTCAAATTTCACCTTAATTCAATTATTAAGAAAGAGGAAACAAACTGACCTCGGAATTTGAAGACCTGAATCCAGTTCTGGTTTTTTTTTGTTTGTTTGTTTTGTTTTGTTTTGTTTTGTGTGTGTGTGTGTGTGTGTGTGTGTGTGTGTGTGTGTGTTTGGAGAATTTTGCTTTTTTGACTTTGAGTTTCACTTTCTTGGCCCTAATCTTATCTGCAAAATGAAGGGGCTGGATTGGATCACTGTAAAGGTATCTTCCAACTTTAATAATCTGTGATTAATTTTCGTTCTAAAATGCATCTCTTCATGAAGTTATAGCGATATCCAGTGGCAGTGCCTTAGTTGAAATTTTCCACCCAAGCAAAAGATTTGGAATGTGACTCTACATCATGACCTCTCTTTTGCTTCTCCTCATCCCATCTCTTTTCCCTTCTGCCTGCACCACCTGTCCTCTATTTCTTTCTGATTCATCTCACCCACCAGCCAGCGAGTAAGTCCAGAAAACCTCAGTCATTTCTTTGAGCTCAGCTGCTGCTGTATGCTTCCAGCTGAAATTCCATCTGGAGCTACTGTTTTAGGCCAACTCCTCCTGTGAGAGCCATCTTTTTTCTATTGCACCTCTCTGCCCCACACCCCAGGGGTGGCTTGGGCAGAACTGGCCACTGAGGACAAATATTGTACTTTTTCTTCTCTGAGTCAGAGCTCTTTTGGAATAAGAATGCTCTTAATAACTCTGTCTGGGAACATGATGCTGTACTCAGCACTGTAACCAGCCAGAAGGACCCACTCCTGCCTTCATGGCACTTACACACAAGCTTAAGGATTGTCACTCAAACAGTCAGGAAACGGTTAGCTTTTTATTTAATAGTGGCTTGCTGTTTAGGAAGTATGTTTTTATGTTATTTCAACTCATCTCTAAAATAACTCAGCAAGCCTGGTATTCTTCTTCTCACTTTACAGGTGACTTTCCTAAGATCACACTCTAATTGGCAGATTTAGGACTGGAACTCACATTTTCTAAGTACAAACTATGCACTTTTTTTTCTTTCCCCTTTTATTAACCTAATAAACTCATTTCCTAGTTCCAAGCCTAGATGTTCCAGGAAGGTCTCTGGAATCCCATGAAACTTGGCTCATGTCTTGGCATATAAATGATTAGCTTGCAATGTGTCACCCATCCCCCAACTAGACTGGGAATGCCTTGAAAATAAGGCCTGTGTGTTGGTCATCTTTGTTTCACTTGAATGACTAAATATTTTTGGTGTAGAGTAAGTTAAATATGTTTTTCCTATAATACCCAAACCTTTTATATTGTGTAACAATAACAGTAGCAAGTAATGCTTATTTGTAGAGACAAGAGGAAGTTGTTTATGGGTGTGACCTTATAAGCTTGGAGAAATCTCCTTCTTTCTTATTGCCTCCCAAATATCTTTCTTAAATGGTAGTATAATCTTTCATTTCATAGCATATAAGGTTTCAAATGAAGTCCTATGCCGACTTAAATTCACTCTGGTTTATGAAAGACATCTACCAGTTTCTTTTCCAAGAGTGGGAAAGTTGTGGAAGAGCTGAGAACCCAAATGTGAAACAGAGGAAGGAAGAACCCCAGAAAGAGGAAATGCGACATGAAAAGTGGGTTTTTGGGACATTAGTGGCAAATCATCTAATCTGGCAGTTTGGCAGGTACAGAGCTTGAAGCTTCAAAAATCCCTTACCTGTACCTTCAAGAAGCTGATGTGAGTGGTGGGAGAAAAGGTAAAGGTGGCGATATAAGGCACTTTGTCCCAATTCTGAAACAAGACATTCCAGGGTTGAGGGCCACGTGGCTCGGGAGCTAAATCAGAAGGGGGCCTCTGCGCAGGCTGGAACCTTTCTTGCTGTCTGTCTCTGCGTGTACCGGGCACCAGGCTGTGCTACTTCAGCACCGAAGACAGCGCCCCAGGGCTTCTTAAGAAAGGGAGTTGGGACTCCTTGGCTGTTTACATTGGGGAGCTCTGAGTGTTTGATTCAGTGTCCTTGGCAAGCTGTGCAGATGATTGGAACCTGTGGTCTTAAGGAAGCATCCAGGGGTCTAACTCAGATTCCTTTGGGTTTTACTCCAGACTAGTAATCATTTCCTAGTTAAGTCTATTCTTTGGGCTGTAAAGCTCCCTTTTCTGTTTCCAGCCGCTTGAAGCACTTATCTAACCCTTTTTGCCCAATTCTTCCAGAAAGAAGATGGAATTTTGTGGCATCTCTTCCTCCTTCCCCATAGTTAACCTCATTCCTTTTGGTCCAAGTAGGCTCTTTCTTTCCTAGGACCTCTGGCTCTCTGTTTTTCATGCAAGAGTAAATTAAACAGCCCTGGATTTCAGGGAATGCATGAATAGATACTAAAGTATAATGACAGAGAATTGGATGCCCATTTCTTTCCCACTTTCCCAGGCAGAATATGGACCTTTCTCAGACATGGTTCCTTAGCAAAATGGGCACATTTCTATCAGTAGGAATTTTAGGTTTATTTCAAGCCAAGATGGAAGGTAGTCTCTCAATATCTCTAGGGCCGCAGAGATGTCACAAATTATGCAACAAAAGACACATGGATATTCTATCTCTATGAAAGGCCACCCTGGGTATATTTTGAATTCTTTACTAGCCATGAAGATTAGAACACATTACTTAACTTCTTTTAGTCTCTTCTTCCTGAGCTGTGAAGGAGGATAACAACAAATACATATCTTATGTAAAAATTAACACGATCATTTATGAGACATTGTTCTGTTAATTTCAGAGTGCTACCCAATAGTTAATAGTAACAGTCCCTACAAAACATTTGATCAGAAGACATTAGCATTTCCAGTTTCATAATCATTGCAGGCAATGAAAGTGTCAAACCATCCCTTCAGAGAGGTGCAGCTAGTGATCCCAGGACCATTCAAAGGGAAATTTGTCATCCTGCTTTGAGTTGGCTGTTGTCTTTGAACTTGCGTTTGGTCCCTTTTGTATCTGCAAAATATTTTTTCTTTTCTTTCATTACCTTAATAAGTCAGGGACACTCACATGGACACCTTTGACTTATAAGACAGTCACAGTGCTGCTGCAAACAGCTAGTGACACATCCCTTTCTCCACCCTCAGTTCCACTGGCATTTAGACATCTCAAAACCTGTGGGTTTTTATTAGTCATTGCCCACTTATTCCCATCCACCCCCAGCTACCTTCATGTCACTTCCACTCATTGCTGCCAAATATTTGGAATGAGTTGACTTTACTTTAGAGTTCCTGGGAAAGACTACTCTGTATTTTCTCTAAGGGAGAGCAAGCCCTATATCCCTAAGTATGGAACAATGCAATTTCTGCCTATGTGCTCATATAGGCATTGAGCCCTTTCCTCTTATGTCTTAAGATGGCTTGTGTATAATGATCATGCCTGTTGTTTACACAGCCTCCATTTCCTCTTCTTCCTAACACAATTCCAACTATGTTAATTTATTCTTCATTTCCCATGGAGCCATGTGACCCTGTAAAGCCGACCTCATCCCCAGCTGCAGAGTAGGACTGATTGGAGAAAGGGTATTCCTCTCTCCTGTACCAGTGGTTACAGCTGTGAAGACTCTGAAAAAGGCTTCCTTACCCCTAACTTATGGTGAAGTGTCTGGATGAGATGCTGAGAATTGTTGCTGCCAACTTACTGCTGGCCTAATATTAAAGCCAACAGCATAAATGACAGGGCAGAGATATAAAAAGGGGGGGTCTTTGGTGACTTTGCCAAGCCACTGAATCAATTAATCCTGAAACTTGCATTTCTTCTGGCCTTCCTGTTATATGAGATAATCAAGTTCTTTATTGGTTGCGCAGGGGTGTTTGCTACTTGCAGTTAAAAGCATTCTAATACAATCAGTGGCTGGTCAGGAGCTGTGTCTAGATCACTTGTCAAAGTTACAGTGCTCACTTGACCTGCTTTTGAACCCCACAAGCAGTACCCCAAATCAATCTACTGAGCTTCTTTTACCAACAGCTCTTTCACTCACTCCAGCCATTCTTAGCCACGTGTCAGGTCACATAAGGTGGCAGTAGTGAGAAGACATTTTCTGCTAGTTTGTGAATTCTGTTTTGTTAGCTATTCAGATTCATTCTTAATCATCACTGGTTCTATTTCCTCTAGGTGCTAAGCCTCATTTGCTAACTTAATTACTTGATGTGTGTAGTTTTTCTTTGTTTTGGTAGGAAATGTGCCCTTTAGTTGCACAGAACAAGATGCCAATAGTAAAGGGGATATTTACCAAATAGCAAGGCCCTGTTGCTCTTTGGAAGCCAGTTTTGAGGAGCAAGATTCTGAATATAAAGAGTTTCTGGGGGACACATTTATTAATCTTCTTCAAAGGAACATATTGAAAAGGTATCATATTCATTCTTCTGTGCAAGATTGTCTGACAATTTGTCAGCTGGGACAATAATTTCTTCCTGTTAGCTCTGGGGTGTTGTCTGCCTCACAGGGTTGGTAAGAAGGTGGAGAAAGCCATTTTTAAAGGCCAATTATTCACACTTGCACATTGATGAGATTGATAGGCTACCAGATGCAAATTAGAAAAGAAAGAACAGTTGGGGGAATTTAGGGACAAAAGAGCTGTAAAGAGATTAATTTCATACTAAAAACAGATCTAGTAATAAAAGCCAGTCAGGAAATCATATTGAGTACCTTCCAAGTGCAAGTTTTGTTGGGAAGAGCACTGAGATACTTTCTCTATCCTTAGGGTTTTATTGTCTAGATTGAAAGATGGTGTAAGCAAGAAAAAAGCTACTTTTAACTATAAAACTGAATAGAATATAGGAATAATTGCACTGGACAACAATAGAAGAGCTATCACAAAAAGATAAGTCATTGCTTTTTGAATTTTTCAAATGAATGGTATAGGTAATAATCTAGAGATGAAAGAAAAGTTGGGGCCACAATGGACTCAGAAACATATGGGAATGATGCCACTACCTTCTGTATCATAGTTACTATTACTACTGATACTCTGACAATAATAGCTTCTATTAATTGAGCATCTACTGTAAACCAGTGCTAGTCACTTTACTACAGTCACCCAGTCTTCACAACAGCATTTTAAAATGTTTCCCCATTTGTAATAAAGAAACTGACAATTAGGTGCTTAGGGACTTTTGAAACAGCTTTAAAGAGATATAATTCAAATACCATGTAATTCACCCATTTAAAAATTTACAATTCAATGGTTTTTATTATATTCACAATTATGCAATCATCAGCACAATTTTCAAACGTTTTCATCACTCCCAAAAGAAACCCCAAATCTATTACCTCATTTTCTCCCCAAATCCCTGAGACCTTTGCTTAAGGATTTTAACTCAGGCCTGTTGGGTACTGGAAGCTTTGTGAAAGCTTTTAACTCCTGAATTATTAGAAGACTAGGGGCCTAGTGCATGAAATTTGTGCACTGGGGGTGGGTGATCCCTCAACACAACCTGCCCCCTCTCACATACTGGGAGCCCTCAGGGGATGTCCAACTGATGGCTCACCCCCAGTCTGGTGAGGCTTTAGGCCTTGGGCATCCAGCCATTGCCCTGCTCAGCTCAGCCCTGGCTGCCTGCAACAATCCGGCCCCAGGGGCTGGGCGCTCACCACCACCACTGTTTCATCTCCACTCCCAGGACCCAGCCTTCCGTGCCACTTGACCCCGCCCCCACCCCTGATTGGCTGGTAGCATAGCCAATCAGGAGCAAAGGTATGGTCAAATTTGCGTGTTTCTCTTTTATTATATAGGATTAGCTCCCTCTCCCCACCCCCCGCCAAGTCCTTACTCACTATAAGACTGATTTTGACAAGACTGGTAAGTAGATGGTTTAGTTTCAATATGAGGATGAGTTCCTGCTAACTCGTATCTATTGTGCTCAATTTTCGAATGCACTGATTGGGGTAGAAAGTTCTAGAATTGCACTTTCAGGCCATTTCTCTCTTTATTTATGTGCTGCCCAAGCCTAGGACTGTTGAAAATTTCAAATAAAATTTCCTTTGCAATTTGTGCTGAGAGCTGAGAACTGAGCGCGGATTCACAGATGACTAAACAAACAGTGCTTAACATCCTTGGTCTCACCTTCAAATGGAAAAATTGGTTACTAAATAACACATTTTACAAAAGCAAGGGCTCTGTCTCCCTTTCTTTCATCAGTGAGTGGCTTAGCCACTGGAAATTGCTATGTGTTCCTGTTACAGAACTCCCAGCAGATCCCTCTGTATTGAGAACTGGCCCACAAGACTTTAACCATATTGTCTAACTAAAAAAAAACTTGGTGAATTTGAGAT
Organism: Antrozous pallidus; assembly: GCA_027563665.1. Lineage (NCBI taxonomy): Eukaryota > Metazoa > Chordata > Mammalia > Chiroptera > Vespertilionidae > Antrozous > Antrozous pallidus. Next base: position 79,181,905 of record CM050516.1, on the reverse strand, counting down.
GTGAAATCCAAACCTGAATGTTAAGAACCTTCGAAATGCAAGTACCGGGATAGTGAGGCATAAAGCAAGGAGCTGAAATCTTCTGACACGGTATGTTAAGCAAACTAGGACAGGAAATCAAAGAATGGTGGCTTTTGAATGGGTCAATCCAGGCTGCTCTCAGCTCTGAGACTGAGAGAATATTAAGTAACTTGTCCAAAATCAAACATCTATTCAGTGGAGGAAGGGTTGAGCTTCAAACTCAAGTTTGCCTAATTCCAAAGGGCATTTCTTTTCCACTAAATACCAACTCACTAAGAGCAAGTAGAGTCATAGTAAAACCAAAGACCTAAGAGGCTGAGTGACAGTTAGAACATATTTCAAGCATTCTAGAGGGAGTGCAAACTGCTTCTCCCTGCAGCAGGAAAGGTAGTCCCAATATCTAGGAGGACAGGTAGCAGAAACTCCTTCATGTAGCTTAATCTTTCTGGGCTTCTGTCCGGAATTTGAAACAGTAATATGCCTCTCACCCCTAATAATCCACAAACCTCACAGCACATTTATTTTCGATCTTTTCAATTTGGTGGAGCAAACCATGGCCCTCACATAAATTCCCACATACATGTCACAGTACCAACGATGAGAGACATGAAAAGGAACAAGTTCAGACACATGGTTCAGGGCCATGAATTTTCCTCTAGTCTCAACCCTACAGGGAATTGTCCCAGTTTCTTCGTTGGGCTCCTGCTGGAGCCTGTGGAGAAGAAAGAGACCATGTCTCAAAAGTGAACTGAACTTCTTGGAGCTAAATAACTCCAAGGCTTACAAGTGCTATTCTCTGTCTCCTATTTGTAATCCTGATTCAAGGACCAGATTTAGTTTATCTTTTCAAAGAACTGGTCAGCTCTCGAATCGAAGAGCTCGAGTCTTCTTATTTTCCTCTTTTGTGTTTTCAAATGATGTTAAGAGCCCCCAATGCCATAGCAACAGAAGCTGTGAAAAACCTAACCTAGAAATGTGGGATGGAAAGGACTTCATGGAGATGGCAGAAGGACAAGAGCCATTCTCCTGAAGACAGGAGGCTGGTCCTTCGCTCCATTGTGCCTACCACACCTAGGATCTTAGGGAGGTAGCATTTCAAGGAGAAAATAAATGTGTGGGCTTCAGTGTCCTGCAGTGCTCAGTCTGAATGCCAGCGCTGAAACTTAAAAGGATGTGTGACACTTGGCAGGGTGTTTAATGTCTCTGAGCCCATGACTCAGGATTGCTGTGTGGATTGTGTCAGAGGATGAATAATTGGAAAACGCTTGGCGAATATTAGGTGCTCAACCAATAGAGTACATTGTGGCCTATTTTAAGCATCGGGGCTTCTTGTTTCTTACTCCAAGTTCTCTACTGGCAACCTCTGATGCTGCGGTTCACTCATTTGAAAGAGTATAGGTAAGAAAAGGCTCCTATATCTCAGGCTTACTCAGAGCTGAAAGGATCTAGGACAGTGGTTGGTAAACTGTGGCTCAAGAACCACATGCGGCTCTTTGGCCCCTTGAGTGTGGCTCTTCCACAAAATACCACGGCCTGGGTGAGTCTATTTTGAATTGGCATTAGAAGAAGTTAACGTTTAAAAAATTTGGCTCTCAAAAGAAATTGATATTTGGCTTTGTTGATATTTGGCTCTGTTGACTAATGAGTTTGCCGACCACTGATCTAGGGGAAAAACTGCCTTCCCTACCCAAAGTGTGTTGATAATAAAGAGAAGGGTAAATCAGCAGGCAGAGAGCCAGGAATGGGGACACCTGTACTCCCAAAGCCCCAACTCACAAAGAGATGCTGGGCCAGTCATTTCCTTCCATTGAATTGGAACTTCAGCTCTGTCATGTAGGTTTCAAATCCTTGCTAGCTCTTTAGGAAAAAAAAACAACCCTACATATATTAGTTTGGATAAAGTTATTCTCCTCTACAAAATACATTTCTACTCAGCTCCCCGAAAGCTAAAACCCTACTGTCAGAGCCTCTTCCCCTGGAGAAATCCAAATGGAAGTTTTGTCTGCTGGGCCAAATGCACTCACTGAATGGATCACTGAGTATGTACAGACTTGGTTCTGGGAAGATTGGGAAAGGACAAACCTGTGCAGTTGTGAAATGAGACAGGAACATAGAAAACCAACACTGAGGCTCCAGAGTAACCTCTATCTTTGGCATTTTGCCAAGAGCTGGGCCATGGGCTACCTACCAACAAAGCCCTGTGTATCAGCCTTGAGGAGAGAGGACTCAAGCTCACTCTACCTCACTGGATCCGAAGTCTATATATGTAAAATAAGAGGGTTAGATCCTTTCATCTCTGAGACTGATTATGTGCTGGTGTGGCAGGATGCTGCCCCGGGTTCAGAGGCTCCGGGGTAGTGGCCAGGAGCTCTGTGATGGGCTTCAGTTCCAGCTTCTCTGGGGCTAGAAGCCTGCTTAGAGGGAAAGGCAGAGCTCTCGGCTGAACGGAGGGTCTCTTCCTCTCCCTTGCAAGTCTTCAGAGAGAGAAATGTATGACTGAAGAAATGTAATCCTACTTTGAAGGAAGCCCCCTGCTCTTTCACCTGTGGTAGTATTTTGTTCAATACACAGTATTTATTGAGCACCTATGGTATATCAGGTACATGTTCACATCAATATACAAAATACCTCCAAATCCATGGCTTTGTAAAGCATATGGTCTAGTGCAGGGAGACAGTAACAATAAATGTAAGAAATTACTTTTAACAGTGTTTTGTTAGAGATACAGACTATGGCAGACACAGAATCAGAGTTGTGAGGGGTTTTGGTGGAGGTGGTGGTTGTTAAAAGATTGGAAGGATATTGGCTGGCCAAGGGAAGAGCATTTATTTGGATCATTATTTAGAATATAACTACACATTAATATTCACAAAATGCCCTTTAATGATGCTATTCATTAGTACTACTTGTTTGTTAATAATTAATACATGAGCCATCATCAGTCCATTCTTTTTTTTTTCTTTCATAAAGACTTATGCATGTTTTGTGTCTCCTCAGCTGTCCAAATTTTCTCTCTTTGTCTCCCTCTCTTCATTCTCATGTCCCTGTTTCTTCTCTTATCTCTTCCACAGTCACCTGGGATTTTTCCACCCCGGTTCTTCCTCCTGCTTTGGCCCCTCCCCCACCCCCTTTCCCCGCGGTGGGCTCCCAGCCCGCTCTGCTCCAGCTCCCCTGCCAGCCTGTCAGTTTCAGTCCGAAGCTACTGGCAAACGGAGTGGAACAGCCAGGCCCAGGAGACCAAGAGGAGAGAAAACCCTTGAGCGGTCAGAGCGCATTGCGCGTGCGTTCTCCCGGGCCTCACTGCACTTCCAGAGGGCTCTCACTGGCTGGGGCGATGAGAACAATGCTGGTCGTGCAGGTGGGAGGCTCTATCCCATTTCTGATAAAGCAGCCACCTGGAGGAGAAAAGGCCCCCATCCAACTGCAAACCTCTGTTTCCTTTTTTAAAAAAATATTTGTATTGAATTTATTGGGTGACATTGGTTAATAAAATTATACAGGTTTCAAGTGTACAATTTTGTAATACATCATCTGTATATTGTATTGTGTGTTCTCCACCTCAACTCAAGTCTCCTTCTATCACCACTCATCCTCTATTCCCTTTCTTATGTCCCCCTACCCCCTTTTTCCTCTGGTAATTGCCAAGCTGTAGTCTGTGGATGATAATGATGATTATTTTTTTAAAGCTTAATCCATTCATCCCTTTCACCCAGGTGGGGAAGGGTGAGTGAGCGAGAAGAAATCAACCAAATCAGCCAAAGAACTTGTATGCATATATGCATAACCCATGGACACAGACAATAGGGTGGTGAAGGCCTGGGATGGGGAGGGGAGTGGGCAGGTGGGAAGGTGGGGGGCTGCTAGGGAGTAGGGAGACAGAGTGGGGGCTAGAAGAGGTTAATGGGGAGAAAATGGGACATATATAGTATATTCTTTTGTATTTTTCTACTCTTTTTAACATTTCTGCTCTGATCTTTATTGGTTTTTTTTTTCTTCTACTCACTTTCAGCTTTGTGAGTTGGTACACTGGGCTGGGGATCCCAGCTTGTGGTTGAGACCCCATACTTCTCAGGGGAAACCCCCTGCAGCTGAACTATCCTTCTGGAATCTCAGCCACCACCCATCTGAGTGGTGGCAGCCCTTTTCCCATCTTCACCTTTCCTACCAGTATTAATGTGGCTTCTTCTGTTAATCCTTGGGCATAAGACTTTTCTTCAGCTAGTCCTTTGTTGGTTATTCAGGATTATTGTTCTATAATTTAGTTGTAATTCCAATTTGGTCGTGGGCAGAGGTGAGTGTAACATTCACTTACTCCACTGCCATATTGGATCTTAAATTGAGCTTCCTTAAATTGACACTAAAGATAATTATAATATTCATTATACTAGTTCTTGGTTCTTGTGAGAGGAGTGGCATGGGGGTAAAAAAGGTGAAGGGGAATGTGTAGTCAATAATATTGTGATACATTTGCATGGTGACAGTTGATTATTAGATTTAGTGTAATAAAGGATATTAACTTGGAGGGTAAAGAGAGGAGAGAGCAGTTGGAGTTGGAGTCACCCATTTCCTGCCAGGTCTTTGATTGATAGAAAGTCAAAGACAAATAACATTTCACTCAGCTCTGCTGATATGCCAAGTGATTCACTATACCTGGGTGAACTAGCATGGTATATGGAATGGTTGGTCCATTCCACAGCCTGTGGTGACCACCGGAGGCCTCAATTCTCCCTGCAGATCATACCAGAGCCTCAGAGATTGGCTCCCACTCTTGCTTCTTGTACCTGATCACTGTTCTTGGGAGCCTTTCACTTGAATTTGGCTTCTCCCACACCCACCCCATGTGCTTCCTTGCATAGGAATGGGCAACCTCAGTTCCACCTTGCTTCATGCTTGTGGTTTCCTCCAACCCATTTCAACTCATGCTGTGCAGAACCAAGATTTTTTTCTTATAAGACAGGGGAAGCTAGGCCACATTTCAGAGTAAGACCTGTTATTATAGTTTTTCCTATTAGTGTACTAAAGATCATAGACTAGGAATAGCATGTCAGTTCTTCCTATCTGTTCTTATTTATTTTTTGACAAGTGGGTTCACCTTTAATTCCTGGTCCACTATTCTTAATTGGGCTGCTGAAATGTTCCTTCCTGTAAAATTTTTGTTCTTTTTTGAGTCCATCGGCTTGCTCCAACTCCACCTCTCCTTATAGACCAGTGTTCTATTCTTCTGGAGCAAACCTGTTCATTATGGCAATAACAGAAGGGACATGAAGATGGCCAGCTAGGCCCTCACCTTCTCCATGTTGGGGAGAAGTACAACTTTCTTACGTGACTAAAGCATTTTATTCATTTTTTTTTCAGGTGCATCTGCATTTAGAGTGGTGGCAACTGACTCCTTAGAAAAGACTTGGGATCTGCATTTGAAGAGGTTACAACTGACTCCTTAGAAAAGACCTGCTTGTTCTTTTTCCTTCAGTCATACAGACCTATCCAGATTTCTTACTTAGTCCTCATTACACTTTTGCGAAATTCAGGATTTAAATTTACACTGGAATGAAATGGATCAAACTAATTGAAAATATGCCCAGGATCTAAGTTCTTGTCAACTCCTGCTCTAGTTCTGGGAGGGCTGCCAACTCCAGAGGTAGTGGTCTAGGACTCTGAAGAAAGAACGCTGACCAGGAGCCCAAATATTTGGCCTTCAATGTGTCTCTGCTGTTCACTAGCCAAGGATCGAACACAAGGAATTCAATGTCTCTGAGCTTCATTACCTATTTGTATAATGGAAAGGCCTTGACATTTCTGATTTCATGGATTTTCTGCCCTATCTGCTTGGCAGTATTCCCCAAACATTTATTTGAGAGCTGATTATGTGCCTGACACAGCTAAGTATGAGTGAGACATGATTTTTGTCCTTAAGAGGTTTTGGTCTGATGGACCTGGAGAATTCATATGCTGGGGTGGGGATCATCAGGCACCAGAATAAGCTGAGATGCCAGTTAAGAATGCAGATTTCTGGACCTCACCTCCAACATATTGAATTAGATTCTCTGGTTCTTATGCACAATAAGGCGGAGAACTCTCGCTGTGCTGTGTTTGGATGATGGTGCTGATGGGCCACAGATGGGATGCCCAGCAAGAGGTAACTGCCCACAGAGGATGCATTCATCCCTGTATCACCTTCATGTTCTTTGCCATAACTTTATGCACCTCCTCTATGATTTAATAGTTTTCTTTCAGCTTGTTCATTTAAAGAATTGAAATGCATTTATTTAAAACCAAAACATTATGCCATAAATGTAGACAGTAATCAAGTACTGCTTGTTATAATAGCTGGCAACTGTAAAGGGAATAGGATGGAAAAAGGAAAGGGTACATAATGCCAGCTAGATACTGCTAAGGCCCATTTTTTAAAGTAAAAGTGGGGAAGTAGCAAGTGTTAGATTCAAGTGTGTACTCTGAAAGAGGGACCCTAGTTACTGAAATGGAGTCAGTTTGAGGTCATTGATGCTAAACACTTGAATGTTGAATAAGACGAGAGATTTTCAAATTTATTTTCTTCAACTTCAGAAAACCTCTTACATAAAGACCAGTGTGTAAAACAGATGAAAACCACTGTTGACAAACAACAAACAAAACAGCTGCTCTGGGAAAAAAAAAACAACAAACCAGCGCAGGGGGCCCATTCCCTATTGAGTCAGACCCAAAGCATTCAGACTGCACTTGGAGAAGCACCAGCTTTGGAGCCCTTGGAGGCCTGGTAAGTAAGCAGTTTGAGCACATGAGCAAGGGGATAGGATTCTGCAGTCTTTGTACCAGCATAGGGGGAGGTGAAGAGTGATTACAAAAAGTTTGGCCACATTTTTTCGGGGTGGGGGGGAGGGGTGGAGAAGTTGTGAGATTTCCTGACCTGGAGTGAGGCTATTTTATTTTGTCTTACTATTTTTTTTTTTGTTTTTTAGATTCAGGGAGGCAATAGGGCCATATTCTCTTGATCAGCTGGGTTTGCCCTTTGATTCAGGAAGGGCAAGAAAATCCAGTTATGGAGGTTAAGAAAGCTGAATCTGTATTTCAGAGTGTTTGTAAATGAAAAGGTTCCTGGAAGTTGGAGTTATCTGTGGTCTGGCTCCTGTCGCTGTCACTCTGGTGAATTAGGGATTCGTCTGAGCTTAAGAAGAAGCCTCTTGTGCCCTACTCGGTTTGGCCCAGTGGTTAGAATGTCGGTCAGCAGATTGAAGGGTCTTTGGTTCGATTCTGGTCAAGGGCATGTACCTCAGTTGTAGGCTCAGTCCCAGGCCCTGGTTGGAGTGCATGCGGGATGCAACCAATTGATGTGTCTCTCTCACATCAATGTTTCTCTCTCTGTCTCTCTCCCTTCCTTCTGCTCTCTCTAAAAATCATTGGAAAAATATCCTTGGTTGAGGGTTAATAACAATAACAAAAAACAAAACATATAAAAGAAAGGAAGATAGAAAAGAAAAAGAAAAAGAAAAAAAAGAAACCTCATGTGATCATTCTAAATCAGTCTTGGGAATCTTTCATGGCACCTAATTGAAAGCCTTTTTGACTGTGGGAAAAGGTCTAGGATGAATCTAATTCCTCCTTAATTTTGGATGAAAACCAGAGTTAGATTAAGTTGTAAATCTTCACATGAGAAGTCTAGTCCAGATGGTAGCACATTAGACTGGATACCTTGGCATTCTATCGAGATCCCTTTTCACACTAATGAGCCCATCCCCTGGCCACCAGGAATACTGGCTGCAAAGACTCAGAGTGGCATCTCTTGCTGAGATCTGCTCTTGACAGCAGGGAACTGCTACGTCCAAGGTTACATTCCTCTCAGGGTGTGGCCTGTGAGTGACTGGCTGATACAGGCATACAAAGTCTGGGCCTTTTGGGTTCACTGGGGACAACCCCAAAGGACTATCCCAGCTCCAAAGCCCTCTGTAGCTCTGATTCCAGTTGCAATCTCATCCTGAGTCAGCTCCCAAACTCCTGCACTCTTGGTGACATCATGATATGAAACTAGACAATGGAATTAAATGATATTAAGTTTCCAGGCAAGTGGAATTCTCCTGAGAAAACTGCTCAGAGCTGCAGAACTGTATAGGGTGGCTCCTCCCTGCATTCAGGGGACACATAATAAAGTCTGAGTCAATACAGATAACACCTGAATATGCATATATTCATATACAATTCAAATATAAAAGTAGCTTCCCAATGAGTGGGTGTTGACCTGTGAGTAGATCTGTTCGAGACCCAGTTTATACCCTCCCCCGATTTGCTCAGCCTCACCTGCCCCTCTAGCCCTTGGCTGTCTGATCAACAAAGAACCCCAGCTGCTCCCTGTCACCTCATCTCCTAACGCTGCCATCTGTCTCAACCCCTCTGAGAGCACACCGGACTTTGGCAAGGTCTCTGTAATGTCTGCCATGGTGGGAGCCACAACACGTCCAGTGCCCAGGAGTGACCTGACGCCCATGCAGAAGTTTTGGCTGCCTTCTGTCTGGTTTCAGGGAAGCAGTAGACCACAGAATCGGACTGGTTTCTCCAGTGGAGGCCGGGAGGAGCTGGATAACACCACCTGGAAGTGTAGGGTGGTTTTAACACTCTGGAAGAAATCTGACTAAGGAGAGACAGGAGGCAGGACAGAACCAACAAATAAATGACTCTCTCACTCCCCCTAATGGACCATGCCAGGTTCCATGACTCCATATGACCTTTCTGGAGACTTTCGGTGTGACTAAGCAAGTGGCTGTGTTGTTTTGTGAAGCTGCAGCAAGATCTGTAACATACCACCTGGTATTTGTCTCGTCCTTCCCGACCTTTCTTCCTTTTCCTCCCTAATCATGAAAACCCTGGGATTGTATTGCTAGTAATGTGTTGACACATAAGATTTGCTTCAGACTACTTTCTCTCGGGGCAAGGTAGCATCTAAGATCATTTGTGTACATTTAAATGAATTTTTGATATTTAAGTACTGTGTGTAGCATCTGGATGTGAATGAAATACCAACATATGCATAAATGACTGAACTTGAATGTGTGTGGCACAGTTGACTGTGTATGTAACATCCTGAACAACTGTGGGAAACAGTTAAATTGGTATTCGGAGCTTGTGGGGTCAATGCATGTTAAAATTGGTATATTAGTGATCTATTGCTGCATTATAAACCACCCCAAAATATAGCAGCTGGAAATAGCAAACATTTATTATCTGACAGTTTCTAAGTGGGTCATGAATCTGGGAAAAGCTTAGCCAGCAATTCTGGCTCTAGTCCCTTACTGCAGTCAAATTGTCAGCTAGAGCTCAAGGTTCAACTCGGGGAGGATCTGCTTTTACGCTTATTGGTGTAGCTGTTGGCAGGCCTCAGGTCCATACCATGTAGGCATCTCCACAGGGCTGCCTTGCCATGTGGCAACTGGCTTCTTCTGGAGAGAGCAAAAGAAAGTCCCCAAAAGAAGCCTTAGTCTTTTTATAATTGAATCTTGGAAGTGACATACCATTATTTATGCCACATTCTAGTCATTGGAAGTGAGTCAACAAATCCATCCATACTCAGGTGATTACACAAAAATGTGAAAACCAGATGGGGAGATGATCGGAGGTTCTGTTAGAGGCTACCAACCACAATGGGTAACTTCCAGTTGTAAGTTGCACCAACTGCCTCTGCTTTACCCAGGTGAAATTCCCTCATATCTGACCCCATGACCCCCTTGGATTTATTCTAGAAATGATTCTGATTGAGCTGAATAATTTTTGCTGTTTTTGTTTCTAGTTTTGTGAGATCTGAAAGTTCCCAATTCTTCTACCTGTGTTGGTAATGGTATTGTGGTTAAGGTTGGGATAAATGCGGCATTCACGTGGGAGTGAAGGTGGACAGACTCTTTAGGAATGCCACGAGGACACATCACTCGTGAGCATTATGAGAGTGAAACTACGGCTCAGAGAAATGAGTCCTGAACTTTCTAGATTGCACGACTAATCTCCACTCTCGTCTTTGGGTTTAGGAGGCAGAGAATTTAATGCAGCACTTCTCACTGAGACCCACTGTCTCAGTCTTGCCTTAGATACCGGGAGGGATGCACAGATGAATTAAGACAGAGTCTCTGTCCTCATGGAATTTATTTATATGAGCTTAGAGCTAAGAGTAGGAGGTCAAGGCTACTATAAACATAAATTTGGGAAACCGTAAGTTATAAGAATGTTATAGGGGTGAGTGTAGATGGAGCCCAATGAGGCTGTACATACAGCCCTGGGCTCTCCAATATTTAGTGATTGGTAAGAGGTGGAGTAGCTAGCAAAGAAGATGGGAAGTCTCATCTTATTTGTTTCTAAGCAAAATTTGACCTAGCTGGGTCAGTGGTTGGCTTGATTAGTTCTTGGTTCTGAGAGACTGCCTCTGGGTTCTCCTGCAGCCAACTCGAAACTCCCAGAACCCCATTCAGAATAAGCACAGCCCCAGGGAGCTCTCCGAAGCACTTTTTAAAAATAGACTTTTTAAAAGAGAAGTTTCAGGTTCACAGCAAAATTGAATGGAAGAGGCAGAGATTTCCTATAGACCCCTCCCCCTATATATGCATAGCTTTCCCCATTATTAACATTCTCCATCAGAGTGGTACAGTTGTTACAAATAGATAGACCTACATTGATACATCATTATCAGTCAGAGTCTTTACATTAGGGTTAATTAGGGTTCCCTTTGGGCAATGCATATTCTATGGGTTTGAAAATGTATGGCATGTATCTATTATCATAGTAGTTTCACTGCTCTGAAAATCCTCTATCTCTAGTTTTTAAAGTCTCTTTTTAGGAACAAAGTGGAGGGAGTTGGGGAAATAAAAGGGCACCACTCTGCTTGTAGCTTTAAGGATAAACCCAGATGTGGTCCTCAGTCTCACAAAGAACACTTTGTGCGCCCACTATCTTCAAGAGTGGAGTCCCCACCTGCCACTGTCTGCCCTGAGATGCCAGGCCTATTCAAACCTGCTCACTATCACCTTTTGTTTTTCTATTTTTTTATAGCACATGAGAATTTTTATCTGGTTTTCAAGTCAAGCTATTTATATTTAATATCTATATGTCAGAGAAGAGAGGTCCACCAAAATTTGACTTTACTGTCTCATCTTGACTACTAATTTTTGTAAAGTATTTTTTGAAAATAGGTTTGCTTTCTTTTGGGTGTGAATGATCCCAGAATCTCAGATCCCAAGAGTTAAGGTGATGTCAGGCAGACACAAGAAGGCCAAAATTTATATAGGTTACTAGAGGCCCAGTGCACGAATTTGTGTACAGGTAAGGTCCTGCAGACCTGCCCTAATGAGGGCCAATTGGGGCTGGGCCAGTGGGGAGGAGCGGCCACAAAAGTTGGCCAGCCCTGCCCCTGATGGTGGGGCTGATTGGGGGTGAGGGCGGGCAATTGGGGCTGGGGCCGTCTGGGGGGAAGGGCAGTGGGTGGTTAGGGGGGCTGACCAGGGCCCCCATTGTGCCAGTTGGCTGTGCAGTGCACACCGGTTGTTCTGCCATTCTGGTTACTTGGCTTTTATATATATAGATACCAGAGGGAGGTGATTCTTATGGGTGAAAGAATATTGATTCTTGATTGTGAAGTAAGAAAAATAACATCTTATTTTGCATTGAGTTTCAAGGAAATAATACATGTGTAACTGCCTTATAAACTGTAAGGTGCCCTGTGAATTATACTTGTTACTAATGGAGGGTAATCACCAGGGAGGAGTCTCTTTCTGTAGATTTAGTTTGCAGAAACCTAGTGTGCTCACTTTAATTTAATGCAGGCCAACAAACTCTGGGTTTTAAAAATGCACATTCATTCCTCATTCACCCTTCCGTCAGGCTCTAGTGCTGTAACCAGATACATACCCGAGGCCATGCCAAAATGAAGGGAAAACATCTGGCCAATTTAATCAATCCAATAAAAGCATCCTTTCAAACCAGTCCAAAGATTTGGAGCACAGATCTCTAGGTTTCAACTGATAAGCTGTTTTGAGGTTGTGTAGACACTACTTAAGAGATCAAGGGTCAAGCAGCAAATGGAGAATCTAATTGGGCTTAAAACTTGGAGTCCTTGTGTTGAGTCAGGCTGAGCTCTCCACCTTGTTCCTGAGGTTGTAGAGTGGAAGCCAGAGAGTCAGAGAGATAAACACTGGGAGTTCATCCAGTTTCATTTTTCTGAGCATTAGTCAGGGGGTTCCTTGCTGTTCGCCTCTGTCCTCTGACTCTTCCAGTTCCATTTAAAATGTCATGAGTGACAGATCACTTCCTCAGGGATGCCTCTTCCTTAATGTACCCATTCTCTGAGGAACTGTTCTTTGCTGCTCTTCTCCCTGAAAGTATCCATTTGGGTCAAGGCTACCCTGGGGGCTCTCCAGTTATTGAGACCGGCCTCTTCTCTTTCCCAGAATCACTTTATGGACTGAGAGCAAAGACAGGCTCAGAGGCCCCGCACGGCCCAGGATGGAAACACAGGAAATAGAAGCCACAATGATTAGGAAAACTAAGAAAGGGAGGGGGGAAATGAAGAGACCTCTCCATAGCACAATATGCCCACAAGCTAATGCATGCAAAATGCTTAGAACAGTACTGCCACATGGTAAACACTTAATATGTATTAGGTGTTATGATTATTGCTCTCATCTGAATTTCTCAGGGCAGTTTATTCCTCTTTGCTTTGCAATAGTGACCTCTAAAACTCTAATGAGACAATGGATGTGAAGCTCCTAGTGTTAAGCTTATTGCATACATTTCTTCTAGGCCTCTCTGTATCTCCAACAGTGCCTGACATAAAGCTGATGCTGGCTTCAATCTGTTAACTGAATAAAGAATCTTCCTTCCATTGGACATACCAGTAAACAGGCTGTTCAGAAATGGTTGTCAGTTAAGAGCATTTTTCCCCCTACGAAGGGAAACATGGCCATTCATATCACTACATGGAAAGATAGTATGGGGCTGGATGTCTGCAAAGATAAGACTTCCATTTTCTCCTCTACTGGGAAATCCAAGGTGGATATAGTCTTCCTGGATTTCTCAGTGTGTGTTGATTGCATTGCATCTCCAGTTGCCTACCTCCATCCCCTAACTGGCTGCCCCAAGATATTGGCCCTGAATTTCACTCAGAGACCTCAAAATATCTAGTGGCTAAGCAATATTCTTATGCCTCTTTCACAAAACAGTCTTTTCAGACCTATTTCCTGCCTCTTCAATGCCTGAGGTTTAAAAGACTCTGAGATGCATGCAGCTGAAAAGACTTACCTAGGAGGCCCTCAGTAGACAGAAAAATGCAGACAGCATTGGAACCTTCTGCTTCAGTCAGATCATGTTTCTCCAGTATAACCTCAATGAACAGGGAGACCAGATCTATATCCTGAAGAAGTTTGATCCTATGGGACAACAGACCTGCTCGGCCCATCGTGCTTGGTTTTTCCCAGAAGACAAATACTCTCAACACCGAGTCACCATCAAGAAATATTTCAAGATGCTGATGACCCAGCAACTGTGCCCTGTTTTGTGAAGGTCCCTTAAATTTCATGTATCTCCTGCTACCTGCTACCCTTCTCAGACTTTTCCAAAACCAAGCTTTTCAGTCTGTGAGCCTTGAAGCCTTCTTACCACCCTTGCTCTTTGGAATTGGTGTCATCATTATCTTAGATCATGCTTGTGTGAAGCAATCATGGTAGCACCCCCCTTAAAGAAAACAAGTTTGAGTCAGGTTTTCAAAAAAAAAAAAAAAAAAAAGACTTACCAAGTCAACCAATGAGTGGAGAAGCATGACTGTAATTAGAACCCTAAGCTCCAGACTCTCAATCCAGTGCTCTTTCCATTTTACCTAACCTAGCTCCCCACTGCCTTTCAAAAATATGGAACCCACATGAGGCTCCATCTCCTTTTGTTCTTAGTGGACTGTCTGTTAAAAAGGGAATGGACTAAAGTCAGTTTTAATAAACTATGAGCATGAATAACATCTCTAAAGATGTGTCTACTTTTTGAGGCCACCACAATGTGGTGTCTCAGGTGCTACAAAAGGGTGGATGAGAAGTGTTTTTGGAGGAAAAGGTTTCTTTTTGAGAGGGTCAAAGGCCTGTGGATCAGCTGGGGAGTTGGACAGAAATTGGTGGTGGCTGGATGGACCCCAGCATTGAAAGCCCAGCTCATTTGTCTGCAGGTTTTAGGGCAAAGGTGTGTCAACATTTTTGCCTCATCATAGGTTATGCTGGATAACCATCTCCCTTCCGATGGTCTGCGGTGGTTTGATTTGTTTCCTGAAAGGACATGTCCCAGCACTGACCTGCCTGAACATTTTCTCTTTTTGGATCATTCTGGATGTTAGAAGGGCTAGTACATATCTCATTAAGGTAGAGCAGGTAGAGCTTTAGAATTAGATAGCCCTGGGTTCCAATTCTGGTTTTCCTGACCTACCAGCTAGGTTATCTTAGTGGGAATAATGCTACCTATTTTGCTGGGTGGTTGTGGGATTAAATGCAATGTATACTAGGTGTTCCATACATAGCAGTTATTGTCACGAATATTAACTATGTAATCTTGGGCAAGTCCCAGCTTCTCCTCTATGAATTAGGGATACTTTAAACTTTAATAGAGTCAAATTTGTCAACCTTTTAAAAAAGAAATTGTCTTGTACTCTGAGGTCATGAAGACTTAAGCTTCCTATTATTTTTAAATTGATGTGCACCTTTGTTGTCTCAGAAGTTCTTCATAGACATTAGCATCACATTGCAACCCAGAGTTTTGTTTGAATAACAATGGGATATTGAGTGCTTGTTCCAGGACATGGTGTGCCTTGTGTCCTGTGTCCTATGGGAACCATACCATGGAACTTTTAGCATCTCTATGAAATAGGTGCAAATACTATACAGTTTTATAGATGAGAAAGTCACTTCACTGTGAAGTGGTTATATATTTATTTATTTTTGCTTATGGCAGACATGTTCGCTGATCATGTTAATCCCCTTCTGCCTTGCCCCATTTAACTACAAAGAATGGGAAAGCTAAATACTCATTTCCTCAGTCTCCTTTGCAGTTAGAAGTGGTCATCTGACACTATTGGCAAATAAGAACTAAGTGGGAGTCTTAGAATGCTTTAGGGAAAACCCTTGTTTTCTTAATAAAATGAACAGATATTATTGGAGAGACATGCCTGCACTTCTATGTTTCTTAGATATGGATGTGAGCAGGGCCAGCTATCCTGAGACCATTAGATGACAAAACCCAACAAGCTAAGAATGGTAGAATGGAATGCTAGAAAGATCTGGAATTCCTGGTGGCATCACTGAGGTCTAAACCAGTACAAATAACTACCTACCTCCAGGTCATAACGCTCTAAAATGAAAAGCGATAAGGACATAATGGGCGAGTGTGAGACTCCCCCTTAAGTCAAGAAAGGATCACAGAACTCTTTGGCTTTGTTGCAGGGCAAAGTGAAAGGGGGGCTGAGACCAGTCAGGAATTGCTTTTTCTTTTTTGTATTGGTTTCAGGTGTACAGCATAGTGGTTAGACAATCATATACTTTACAAAGTGTTCCTCCCAATAGTTCCAGTATTCATCTGGCACCATACATAATAACCACAATATTATTGACTCTCTTTCCTGTGGATGTTTGCTTTCTTTACATTACTGAAACAAATTTCTAGGACAAGTTCCATAGCGGGCTCTGCTATGAGCTGTCCACCAAGGTGGTGCTGATATTTCACATTATGATGTCTGGGAGCAGTCCCAGTAACCGCCACAGCATGGCAGCAGCAAGACTGTCCAACCTATGAGGGAAGGTCGAGGGTGGGGAGTGAGGTGGGGTGGGGAGCTGAGGGGGTAAGAGATCAACCAAAGGACTTGTATGCACGCATATGAGCATAACCAAATGGACGGGGGAAACGAAAGGGCATGTGCTGGGGGTTGGTCACTGGGGGGAAAAGGAGACTTTTGTAATACATTAAACAATAAAGAATTTAAATTAAAAAAAAGAAAAATGTTTTATATCGGTAACTACTCAAATATAAATATTTGTTGTGATAGGTAACGGCTTTAATCTCAAAGTTACAAATATTTTATTTTAATTAAAAGCAACAGTTAGGTTAAAAAAAGAAGACAAGGCATGTGTGCATGCATGCGCGTGCATGAGTGTGTGTGTGTGTGTGTGTGTGTGTGTGTGTGTGTGTGTGTGTGATTCTTTCTACCTTGTCAGTGAGAGTCATTCGGACAACTGGGAGAGCTCACTTACTGGCCATGGCATTTCCAAATATTCTTCACTACACAGAGAGAACAAGAATCTGATGGGGATGGAGGACTAGGGTTCTCTTGGAGACCCCAAGTCAACTTTAAGAAAGCCTGATTTATTTCCCAGTTCTTTTGGTTCAATATGGGATTCAGTAAGGATTCTATGAAGACTAGTCACCAGATTTGGTTCTTATTTTCAGGTAGGCGAGGAGTAAAATTTTGAAGCATTGAAAAAAAAAAGTCATCTGTGGGGCCTTCTTCTGGGACATATATTTCTGAGGGCATGTCTGAATTCAAATGACAGCTTTTAGGCCTTGATTTTTGAGGACCCCAAGTATTGAGCCATTTTTGACAATATTACAGATATCTCCTCCCCTCCTTTTTTCCCCCTCTACACAGCTCCTGCCCCAACCTGGGCCTTCCCCACACTATTATCTGTTCATGGGTTATGCTAATCTATTTTTGCTGTTCTGTCTTGGCACAACCGTGTCAAAAAGATGTACGTACTTTTGATTGCTTGCCTCCCATCCCTCAGTAAATGCACAGTCCTAAGCACTTTTTTTTTAATTTTTATTTTTTTGGCTGAGAGTAAGTACAGAGAAGTGGACATGGATAAAAACAAAACAGAAAACAAGCATAGGACTGTTGCTAAGTTACATGAAATCTTAAAAGCTTTTGAGAAAGAGCTGGTACAAATCTTGGTTGAAATAGAAATTGACTTTTTTTTTACTCTATTTAACCCCTTTTTGACCCTTCATTGGCCCATCTCTTGGATTTTTTTTAACACCTTGAATACTCTTTTGATTCACTGGACTGTTGCTTCTGTATTTCCCAACCTCCTTCTCATTCAGTTACGGGCTGTGGAAGGGGGCCTTCTACTTTATGGAAAGTGTGAGGTGCTGAGGATATCTAGTAAACATCCTAGATAACTGTTGGGAAGTGAAACATACTTGGTCCTTATTTTCTCATTCTGGGCTCTTTTGTGAAGTTTCATACTATGCTTATAGTGGGACACGCCTTTTTATTTGAGAGTTTATGACTTGAATTTGGTAATTTAAAGAGATAGTCTTAAATAGCCATACCTCTGGATTTAAGTTGGGTTGTCTCTTTCCCTTATCCACATTACCAAACTCTTCCCATGTTTTAATTTCCAATTCAAGCTTCATCATTTCTCTGAAGGGATTCCAAGAACCCCAGCACAGAGGGATATCTCCTTTTGGCTACTTAGAGTTAAGATATACAAGATCATTCAATTAACATTAATTCTTACATATTACATTGTTCCACACCAAAATGTCTCTTTACCTAGTTAATATCTCACAGATTTTTCTCAGGTAATTGAATTAGCAGTATTTGGAAATATTCTGGATATCAGCACTAGAAATTCTGAGATAGAAATTCTGAGATGAGTAAAGAAGTATTTAATCATGATTTAAGTACAATCTCCAGATTTTTTTTGGTGGTCACTCACCCTTTCTTCTGTCTACCTCTGATATGCTGGCTACTAATCCAGTTGCTCTCTCCTTACCAGTCCTCCACCTGTTTCACTTGACTCCTAGGTCTTAAATTCTCTTTTAGTCAGCAAGATATGTGTTATTTTATCTAACTACATATGCACTTTACCCAAAAGGCAGGATTCTTTTCTTTCGAGGGTGAGTTCCTGAACCACTGGGCTCTCAGAGCTCAGTTCTCTGGCACACAGACAAATTGTATTCTGCTAGATATCTGTGGGGTTATCTTCCAATCACCATCTGTTTGGGAACTTCAGCTTTGTAGAACTACGGATTTAACAAAAGCTTCATTAGTGAGTGATTATCCATGCTACAAAGGATTCCTTTAAATAGCAAATTTCAAGAATGGGCTTAAAATAGGTTTAATTTAATCCCAGTCCAATTTGTACACCCTGTTCAATAATGCCCTTATTGTTAAAGATGAGGTGCACTTATGCTTATTTATAGACTAAATTGCTTGTTGTCCTTTTTACCACCCCCCCCATACATACACTTTGTACCTAGTAGATCACACTCTTTTCAAATTCTTCAAGATTCACATTTTATAGAAAGTCTATTTTCTGATGAAAACAAGTGCCTCAGGGTAACCCCAGCATCTCTATTGCCCATGATCAAAGAAGAAACTATCTCCACCAAAGACCACACGGAGCTAAACAGCCCCTCTCATCTCTCTTTTCAGGTCTCTTTCTCTCATTCTCCTCCAAGACACCCAATCAGTAATTGTAAAAAAACACAATTGATTTTCGTCTGGCTCTCTAAGTCCCCACTACCAAGGTAGTTAGTGTTCATGGTCTTTGAGATAACAGAGAGACAAAGACTACAGTTGCATTGTGTGTACCCTAATCAAGACGACGTGATTTCTCTTCTTTTCTGCTGAAACTGTATCTGAAATTCTATAATAGATAGCACTGCATATTCCAGTGCGCATGATCTGTGGTTCTCATGTTATGGTTATGTCTGTAGGGTTCTGGCTGACCTGATGGAAAATGGAGGTAACTTGAGAAAACTAAGCTTTTCTACACAGGTGTTGCTTGAGCATTTTACTTATCAATTGGATGTTTTGAAGGGAGTCTATACATGGATCTATCAATTGATGGTTGTTAAAGAGCTCTTTAAAGGGATGATTTAACAAATTGTTGCCATAGCTTTCTAACTGGTCTTCCTAAAGTCTCACTTCTCTCTCTGAAAACATCTCTTTGACTGCATCTCAAACATTGATGTGTATATGAATCATTTTGGGAGATTGTTAAAAGGAAGATTCTGATTTAGTACATTTGGTATGGGGTCTAAGATTTAAAAAAATTTTAACAATTGATGCTGGTTGGTGGACTGCACTTTGCATAACAAGACTCTCTAAACTGCATGATCATTCTATATTTGAATTTGATCATGGCACTTTTCTATTCAAAATACATCATTAACCCCTCATTAGTTCAAAGGTAAAATCCAAAAAAATTGTTGTGGTTCTGTTAATCCTCACCTGAGGATATTTCCATCAATGATGTTTAGAGAGAGTGAAAAGGAAGGAAGAGGCGGAGAGAGAAAGAAATACTGATGTAAGAGAGACACATCTATGGTTGATTTCTGCTCATGCTCCAACACAGAGCCGGGGATCTAGATATGTGCCCTTGACTGGAATCAAACCTGTGACCCTTCAGTTTGTGGGGCAAGGCTCTAACTACTGGTCAAAACAGCCACGGCTCCAAAATTTTAAGTGGCATACACTCCTTCCCCGCAACTACCTTTCCAGATGAAACTTGTGTTTTTCCTAGAATTGGTGATGCTTTTCCTCACCTTAGCATAGGCTTCAGTGCTTCCCAACGTCCTGCTATGTACCTTGATTACATAGTGCATGTCTGGAAAGGTTTGTCTACATATATTTTTCTCCATTACAACTATCAGTTCCTCTGGGGCCTTTGGCCATATTCTCTTAATCTCAGACTCTACAGCCACTAGCACAGTGACTGATGCACTTAATAAGTACTTGAGTGAATGTAGAAATGAGTTCATAGTTTTGTCTTTTTGCTCCCTATGCGGTACTTGCTTAGCTAAGGTTAACCTTTCTCTGATTGTTGTCTGCCAAGCTTCGTTCTCAGAAATTCATGTTCAACCTTCTATCTGGGGAGATTAATCTGATGCCTAGGAGTCATGTCTAATTCCATGGTCTGAACATTTGCAGCAGCTAATTCATCGCTGCTGTTTGGAAAATGTTAATTAATCAACACAATTTGTCTGGTGCTCAAGGGAAAAAGTCAAACCATTTTAAAAGCATCATTTTCCTTTTCAGGTAACTAAATTCTGTTAACTAATGTAGTGAGTCCCAACACAAGCTGGGGAATCTTTAAAACATACTGATGCCTGGGCCCACCCCCCAGGAATTCTGATTTAGTGAGTCTGGAGATAGGGTTTGGTATTAATATTTTAAAAACTACCATTGAAAATCACTGTACCAAGATACATCAGAACCAACAATCATAATGCTTTTCTAATAAAGAGTTGCCACTTATCTAAGGATGGATTTCTAACCATCATTCTGCCTTGGAAACCCTTGACATAATTAGCAAAGGTGATAAAGTTTTTATTTCAACTAATTCACTAGCCATCCTTTATTGTTATGCTCCTATGCAGTCCCTAATTTTACTAAGAGTCCTTTTGAATGAAAACCCTTGCTTACCAGGTTTCCAGTCAAGATGGCAGCATAGGTAAACGTGGTACTTGTCTCCTCCCACACCACATCAATATTACAAATAAACTACAGACTAACCATCATTCAGAAGCCCCTGAAATCTAGCTGAAGGGAAGTCCTACAACTAAGGATATAAAGAAGGAGCTAAATTGAGACTGGTAGGAAGGATAGAGACATGGAATGGGCTGGTCTCAAATGGCAGATAAAAATTGGGAGGGATCTCCCTGCCGGTGTGGCTCGACTTGGTTGAGTGTTGTCCCATGCACCAAGAAGTTGCCAGTTCAATTCCCAGTCAGGGCACGTGTCTGGGTTGTGGGCTCAATCTTCAGTGTGGGGGGTGTAAGAGGCAGCCAATCAGTGTTTCTGACTTTCTATCCCTCTTCCTTCCTCTCTGTGGAAAATCAATAAAATATATTTAAAACAAAACAAAAAAATGTCAACTACAATTGAAAAATTAAAAATTGATATTTACAAAAAGAAAGAATCCCCTCCCCCCATACTTAAAAAAATAAAAGGTAACAAGATGGAGGATACTTACAGAAAAAAAAGGAAAGAAAAGAAAGAAAAAGAAATAGAAATGCTTATCTTTTTTTTAGACCAGAGATAAGCTATGTATTTTATTTAACACACAAGAATATCTTGATGACTTATAGTCATCAAATAGCCATTTGACTTAAATAAATATGAATTGGAACCTTTAATAAGCTTGTTTTGAAGTTATAGTCCTTGTTCAACAATTGTAAGGAAATAATCAAGGCAGTAATTCCATTATGATGGCATCGGGTACGTGGTATTTTAATGTCAATCTCCATTTTTAAATGAGCCGGGGAATTAAGAGATACTATCTTTAAAGTACACTTTTTTCTCCTTTTCATAAAAATTCATGAATTAAGAAATGAGAAGTATGGATATAATTGTGTTGGACAGGCCAATAAATCATTTAGACAAAAGTCTTAGTCACATTCGGATGACTTTCGACTTAACGCTTAGCTGTCTTTGCCTTACTGACCAGAAATCAAGTTATTTCTGGCATTTTTGTCATGAAAGCAGGGTTTTTATATACCGTCATCAGATTCTTCACTGCAGGTGAAGGGCTTGTCAGTAATGAATGAAGTGATCTGTAACAAAGACGCAGAAAAAGTAAAGAAAGAAGGCACGTCTACTTGACCTGGTGCAGCAGCAGCAGTTTATCATGGTCCGGCTGGTGGAGCACATGCTGGCAGTGGGCACTGGAGGAGACGTATAAAGTGTCACTTCTGGAAGCTTTTAAGAAGCCAGGCAATTCCTTATGCTGAATTTCTTAAAATAGGCACATTTGTTCATTGAGAGAGAAAAGAAACTCCTAGGAGGCCTTTGTTTATCTAGGGAGGAAATAATTATGAATTTTTGATCAGGGTCTTATTTTATACAACTTGTGTTAAAGACTGGAGATAAATATAAAATAAAGCTTGTTTCATTTTCTTTCATTACTAACCAACCAACCAACCACCCTTGCTTATCAATGCCAGTTGGGTTGAATCATAGAGAAGGCAAATCAGCTTTGGGTTGTTTTACATAAACCCCAGAGGTGTTCACGACTAATTTCTGGAATGGACACAGGTATGTGGGGGAAGAGTCCAGGTGAGGGCAGGGGTACAACATGTTAGCTTTCTCTGGGTCATTTTGGATGGAGTCATTTTTTTGAAGTATTGAGCAATCTCAGACCCCCCAGATATGATTTCTGAATTAGCTATGATTTTTAACTCAAGCTGCTAATGCTATTCCTCCCTTCATACAGAAAATTGACCATAGTGCTTATAGAACATTACCACAGAACCTTGAAGAATCAGAGGTGCTTTCATAGGGAGCCCTGTTTTGCCTTTAGAGGGGTTTTGTAAGGGGCTGGTCCAGAGGGTCTTCCTTACTCCCTGTTCTCCCCTCACTTGGCAGGGATAGGCTGACAGAATCTTGGAATCCATAATTTCATAAAGTGGGATTTGAAGGAGACCCATAGACAGTGACCAATAGCACTATTGCACATTTCCTAAGGCTACAATGCATTGTAGCATCAAACCCACTGGTACAAGGGCTCAGTGTGAGAGACAGGGCATAGGCTGGTGAATTAGAAAAAATAGACTTTATTGATTTTTTTTACAGAGAGGAAGAGAGAGGAATAGAGAGTTAGAAACATCAATGAGAGAGAAACATCGATCAGCTGCTTCCTGCACACCTCCTACTGGGAATGTGCTTGTAATCATGCCCTTGACCGAAATTGAACCTGGACCTTTCAGTCCACAGGGCAACACTCTATCACTGGGCCAAACCAGTTAGGGTGGCTGGTAAACTTAAAAAAAATAAATATATATATATATATATATATATATATATATATATATATATATATATATATATATTGATTTCAGTGAGGAAGCGAGAGGGAGAGAGAGAGATAGAAACATCAATGACAAGAAGGAATCATTGATTGGCTGCCTCCTGCTTGCCCCACAATGGGGACTGAGCCCACAGCTTGGGCATGTGCCATGACTGGGTATCAAATCATTATCTCCTGGTTCATAGGTCGACAGTCAACCACTGAGCAACACCTGCTGGGCGAGGCAGCTAAACTTTCTGTCAACAATTAGTAGTTTAAAGTCCCTCACAGTGCCTAGTCTGGTTCAAAGGAAAGTTAGATTTTTGGCTCATACTTGTTCCCAGTAGATTTCCCACCTGCAACTTATAAAAGTATCTTCTGTATAAGATCAAGGGTTTTAACATGGTTTTTGATCCAGGATGGTAATGTCTTGAAAATCCTAGGGAAAACATTGAGAATTTTCCCCCTGTTAAATCTATAGGAAAGCTTTATTTATTATTATTTAAAAAATAAATCTTTATTGTTCAGATTATTACAATTGTTCCTCTTTTCCCCCCATAGCTCCCCTCCACCCTCTGCCCTTAAACCCTCTACCGTCCTCATCCATAGGTGTAAGATTTCTGTCCAATCTCTTCCTGCACCTCCATACCCCTTTTCCCCTGAGAATTTTCAGTCCACACCCTTTCTATGCCCCTGATTCTATTATATTCACCAGTTTATTCTATTCAGCAGATTTTTTATTCACTTGATTTTTAGATTCACTTGTTGATAGCTATGTATTTGTTTTTTGTTTGTTTGTTTGTTTTTTAAAATATATTTTATTGACTTTTTACAGAGCGGAAGGGAGAGGGATAGAAAGTCAGAAACATCGATGAGAGAGAGACATCGATCAGCTGCCTCTTGCACGCCCCCCTACTGGCGATGTGCCCACAGCCAAGATACATGCTCTTGACTGGAATCGAACCTGGGACCCTTCAGTCCACAGTCTGACGCTCTATCCACTGAGCCAAATCGGTCTCGGAGATAGCTATGTATTTGTTGTTCATAATTTTTATCTTTACTTATTTCTTCTTCCACTTCTTAAAGAATATCTTTCAGCATTTCATATAATACTGGTTTGGCAGTGATGAAGTGCTTTAGCTTTTTCTTATTTGTGAAGCTCTTTATCTGACCTTCAATTCTGAATGATAGTTTTGCTGGGTAGAGTAATCTTGGTTGTAGGTTCTTGCTATTCGTCACCTTGAATATTTCTTGCCACTCTCTTTTGGCCTGCATAGTTTCTGTTGAGAAATCAGCTGACAATCATATGGGTGCTCCCTTGAAGGTAACTAACTGTTTTTCTCTTGCTGCTTTTAATATCCTCTCTTTGTCTTTTGCTCTTGACATTTTAATTATGATGTATCTTAGTGTGGTCCTCTTTGGATTCCTTTTGTTTGAGGTTCTGTGTGCTTACTGGACTTATAAGTCTACTTCTTTCACCAGTTGGGAGAAGTTTTTGGTCACTATTTCTTCAAGTAGGTTTTCAGTATCTTGCTCTCTCTCTTCTGGCAATCCCATAATTTGGATGTTGGTATGCTTGAGGTTGTCCCAGAGGGGCCTTACACTATCTTCATATTTTTGGATTCTTTTTGCTTTTCTGATTAGGTGTTTTTGCTTCTTTGTATTTTCAAAACTTTAATCTGATTCTTGTGATCCTCTAGTCTGCTGTTGAATCTCTGTATATTATTTTTAATCTCAGTCAGTGTATGCTTAATTTCTAGTTGGTCCTTTTTCATATCCTCGAGGGTCTTGCTAAATTTATTGGTCTTTTCTAGGAAATGCTTGAAAAACTTATAACTGTGATTTTGAACTCTATATCCAGTCATTTGCTTTCCTCCATTTCTTTCATTTCTGACTTGTTTCTTTGTCTCCACATTTTGGCTATTGCCCTGAGTTTGTAGAGTGGCTTTATGTGCTAGCTGTCCTATAGAGCCCAGTGGCTCAGCCTCCTCAGTTACCTGAGGTGGACACTCTTGGTGCACCCCTTTGTGGGCTGTGTGCAGTCTTGTTGTAGTTAAGGCTTGATTATTGTAGATATCATTGGGAGGAATTGACCTCCAGGCAAATTGGCTGTGAGGATCAGCTGTGTCCATGCTGGGAGCACTTCTGTGCTGGAGATACCTTTATGAGACAAGACTTGCAAAAGCCTCTGTGCTTAGCTTGGATGGGGCAGAGTCTCAGGGTGGAGCAGAGCCTTGGCTTCCCGTCAGCCCTGCCCCATGAGTTCCCTGGGTCTTAGTGTCCCTCAGTAATCCCCGCAAACACCTCTGAGAGAAAGCCACCCTAGAGTTTCACCTGCTGCCAGGCAGCCCAATTTCTCCTCGAATGAGTCTGGGTTCCCAGAAACTCACCTGGAACTGGAGTTTAGCACAGTAGGGAGCTTCCATCTCCCTCCTGCTTTAGAAAGCTAGCTGTGCACTCAGCCGCCTATGTATTCAGCCACCTTTCCTCTCCACGCATGCTTCTCTGTACCTCAGCCTTTTGCAGCTCCTCTGAGTTTCAATGTGCTTTCCTCTTTCCTTCTAGTTGTAGAATTTCCACTCAGCCTGCTTTCCTGTGGTTCTGGATGATGTCCGTTTTGTCTTTTAGTTGTAATTTTGAAATTGTTGCAAGAGGCAGCAGTTTAGTTGTTTACCTATGCCACCATCTTGATTTCTCAGGTCTATAGGAAAGCTTTAAATGCAATCCCATTAGATATAATTCCCTAGTAGGTAGGGACTATATTTTTCATTTTTGTATTCTTCTCTCTGTCCTTTCCCCACATTTTTTGTATATTATGGATACTAATAAATGATAATAAATAAACACAGCTAACTTTTTTTGATTGCTTGTTTAATGCCAAATATGTTGTATAAAACCTCTATCTAAGTCTTCCCAGTAACTCTGAGAGGTAAATGATATTATCCAGTTTTACAGATGGGACTACTGAGGCTCAGTGAAGTTAACTAACTTTCTCAAGGCTAAACAATTAGTAAGTGGCAGAAACAAGAGTCAGCCTCTGTTTGAGTGATTAGAAAACATTTGTTCTTAATTCAGCTCATGTATCTTAAATGATTCCAGGAATATCTCCTTTAGAATAATGAAGTGCTGCTCAGCCAACTTGGCTCAGTGGTTGGGTGTCGACCTATGAACCAGGAGGTCATGGTTCGATTTCCGGTCAGAGTACATGCCCAGGTTTCAGGCTGCATCCCCAATGTGGGCATGCAGGAAGCAGTCCATCAGTGATTTTTTCTCATTGATGTTTCTATCTCTCCCTTCCTCTACAAAATCAATATATATATATATATATATATATTTAAAAAAAGAATAATGAAGTGCAGCAGGCAATTTGTAGAAATGCATATTTCTGGGCTCTACTCTCATAAGATTCTAATTCAGTTGTTTAGGTGTGGCCCCCAGGAGTCTGAATTCTCACAGTCACATAATGAATTGTTGAATTGCCTGGCAG
Organism: Antrozous pallidus; assembly: GCA_027563665.1. Taxonomy (NCBI): domain Eukaryota; kingdom Metazoa; phylum Chordata; class Mammalia; order Chiroptera; family Vespertilionidae; genus Antrozous; species Antrozous pallidus. The sequence continues at coordinate 79,155,613 of CM050516.1, read as the reverse complement.
ATCAACAGCTTTCTTGGTGAGTAGGTTGGCAAATATATTTTTTAAATATTTTATTGATTTTTTTACAGAGAGGAAGGGAGAGGGATAGAAAGTCAGAAACATCAATGAGAGAGAAACATCGACCAGCTGCCTCCTGCACACCCACTACTGGAATCGAACCCGGGACTTCTCAGTCCACAGGCCGACGCTGTATCCACTGAGCCAAACCGGTTTCGGCAGGTTGGCGCATCTTAATCTCATGAGGCTGTTGTTGGGAAACCCAGAAGTGGTTCAAACTTTCCAAGCCCAGCCTCTCCTTAGCAATAAAAAGAGTTCTTGTGTAACGCAATCACCCATTTCACTTCAGTCTCTTCTGAGGCAAGTAGCTTCACCTGTTTATTGAAGTGGGACCCATATTACCCAGAATCCTATCTAATAAAAGAGTAATATGCAAATGGACTATGCCTCCAACCAAGCCACGCCCACAACCACGCCCATCAGCCAATCAGGAGCAAATTATGCAAATAAACCCTGACCAAGATGGCTGCAGCCACTGAGAGCAAGAGGGAGGCTTGGGTTTCCCTGGCAATGGAGGAAGCCAAGTTGGAGGCAAACAGGTTGTCAGGGGAGCAGTTAGACATCAATTAGGCTGGCAGGGTAGTGGTTAGGGGTTGATCAGGCTGGCAGGCAGAAGCAGTTAAGGGCAGTCAGGGAGGCAGGCAGTTGAACAGTTTGGAGCCACCAGTTCTGGATTGTGAGAAGGATGTTCAACTGCCAGTCGGACATCCCTCAAGGGGTCCCAGATTGGAGAGGGTGCAGGCTAGCTGAGAGACATCCCCTTCCCCCCTGAGCACGAATTTCATGCACTGGGCCTCTAGTTAATGTATAATCACATACAAAACTCTTGGGATGTGTCAAGAAGTTCCTCATACCCTTTATCACTGTAAATTGTGCTCTTGTACATTTTCTCAAGTGTGGCACTTCTGTCAGTCTTAACTATTAATCCAGCACCAATTTATATAAGTGCTGGTTCAAATTCTCAGGTAATGTGGGTTTCTTCCTTCCTTTGAGTTCTTAAGAAAGAATTTCAGACTCTGAACAAAGGAAGAAAAGGTTGAGGTTCTTTTCTGACCTCCCATCTGTCATGTGTCTGATGGAGGAGAATGGCTATACTTGTCTGTTCCAATTGGGGGCATTCACCTTTCCAGAGACTGTGAATGCCATTGTTTGACAGCTCTAGTTACTCCTTAAAAAAATTTTTTTAAAGCTGTGAAATGTGTCATGCACATAAAAGAGTGTATAAAATGTGTTGTGTATAGTTGAAGAATAATAAAGTGAACGCTCATCTATATTGCTTGCAATGTTAAGCCATAAATCATGATCAGACCTTTGAGGCGTGGTATCTGTACATCTCTGGTGACATTCCCAGCATTCCTTACTCCCAGAGATATCTTCCTTTGGTAATTTTGGTGTTAATCATTCCTTAATATTTCTAATATGTTACCACTTGTATGAATCAAGCTGTTTCATATTTTATTGTAGAGTCTTATGACAGAGTTCACTAGCATAGACTCAACAGCCAAACTTCCTGAATTCTCATCTCACTTGTCACAATCAATTGAGCAATACTGGGAAAATATCTTCTCTCTGCCTTGCTTTCTATATCTGTGAAATGGCAGGAATAATAGTTCCTACCTTACAGAGTTGTTGGACAAGTAAATGAGTTCATGTTGCAAGCCTTTATAACAGGACCTTATACATTATAAATACTACTAGGGGCCCAGTGCACAAAATTCGTGCACTGGGGGTGGGTGATCTCTCAGCCCAACTTGTCCCCTCACACATACTGGGAGCCCTCTGGCCGAGGCTTTAGGCCTTGGGCACCCAGCCATTGCCCTGCAATGGGGCAGATGGCTGGCTCCATCCAAGCCCCGCCCCCCACCCCTCCAACCCGGGTCTTAGGCCCAGCCAGCTCGCACCCGGCTAGCACGGGCCTGGGCCATGCCCCCGCAGGCCTGGGCAGCCTCAGCCATCCCCCCGCAGGCCTCCCCAGGCCCAGGCCTCCTTGGCCACGCCCCCCAGGCCTGGGCCACCTGGGCCACGCCCCCATGCTTCTGATTGGCTGGTGGGCATGGCTGGTGGGCGTGGCTTAAGGGTGTAGAGAAGGTATGGTCAAATTTGCATATTACTCTTTTATTAGATAGGATGACAATGCTATAATTTACATCAAGCTGATATCTATCTTTCTGTACTTTTCAGATTCTGTGGTGAAAGATTAAAAAAAATTTCCAATCCACTGTGGACTGATACTTTTGTAAAATTTAATAACATTGAGTAACTAGAAAAATGAATTTAAAAATAGACATACAAAATTCAAACTCCAATGTTTTATTGTTAAACAGAAATGAAATTGCAGTGTCAAATTGTTATAAGTGTTTTTAAAATATTAATTTCCATTTCTGTACTTACTTGTCACAAACTGGTAGCAAACAGCTTGTCGACAGCCACCAGCTCACAGATACACTCTGAGTTGCCCTGCTCTGGATTTAGGCATTCTGTATTTTGCCTAGTCCTGCAAGAGATCAATTCCTTTGTTAGGAAGTAAGGTTTGACTGTCTTTTGTTGGGTGGTCCTTTTCTTCTTATGGCTGATTTTCACCTACTAGACACAGGAATGATTAAAGAAATAAACAAACATACTAAATGCTGATTTTCACCAAAGACTAGCTTTCTTTTATTTGTTTTTTACATCAAAAAGTAATTTCTGGCATAGAGTCTTCCTTATAAAGACAAGCAGGTATAGGAGAAATGCAAATTTGCATTTTGATTTTTCTGACTCAGAAATAAGACAAGCACACACTTGTAATTTTCTGAGTCTTGAATTTGATTGCAAGGTCTTTGAAGCTGTCTATCTTTTGCCCCCTCACCTTTCCCCAGCAGTGCCTTGGGTTCCTTGGATATAGTGGGTATTCATTCACAAGGAAGCTGAGAGACCCAGGAATATTATGAGTTGAACCATGTGAACTGGCCAACATTCTACCATTTTTAATGAGAAAAAGACTATCTCATATGCTCTCATCTATTTATGTGCCCAAGTTTGAACCATTTCATCTGGGACCTTTTCCCAAATTCTTTCCTGGGAATGGAATCCTCCCATTTCTAGGAGTTCATGGAAGTTTTAAGTCCTGGGTAGGGAAGGATTGCCTGGTGATCTCATCTTGCCTTGGCAGCCTAGCTTTTCACAGTTGTTACCAGAACCCACGTGCAGAGAGTGGTCTTTCCATTACCCCAGGCACCTGTCAAGGAAGAATATGTTATATCAGTTGGAATGAATACATCCTGGCTGATGTGGAAACTGTAAGAGAAAAAATTACTCGTGGTATTTGTTAGAGATGGCAAGGAAGGCTTTATTCAAAAGAGCTACTATGATGGAGTTTCACAGTAGAAGAGAGACATTGGACTCAACTCCAAATACAAAAAGGAAAAGTGAGGATTTACAGACAACAAGCAAGATAAGATTCAGTGGGTGAAAAAGTACTAAGAGGAGACATCAGAAATAGCTTGATTCTTGTTAAACAGACTCAAAAGGACTCTTGTTGAAGGCAGTCCAGGAGGACCCTGTATCACCTGGAGGATGGAAGGGGATGAGGAAATTGATCAGATATTGAGGCTGATCATGTATTGAGGATGGAGAGTCACTGAAAACTGACTTAGCAGGATTCTTGTTGTGACTGGGCTCTAGAAGGACAGAGACGGAAACCCAAGGTTTCCATCTGAGCAGAGGGCTCAGAGGAGCCTGAGTACAGTTTGGTTGAGGAAAGAACCTTTGTCAGGACATAACTATTGCCGATAAAAGTCAGAACTGGATTCTTTTTCCAGATTTTTGTGTGTGAATTTTCATCCTTGGTCATTCTGCCTCCTAAATATATTTCTATAGTGATCCAAGCACATCTATGCTTGATTAAAATTGGGATTCAAACCAGACAGTAGTTCAGAGTTTCTTCTGAGCCAGAAAATCTATTTTTAAATTATCTTTTTTTCAAGGTTGTAATTTTATTTTACTGAATTTATTGTGGTGACATTGGTTAATAAAATTATATTTAGATGTACAATTCTATACTACATCATCTGTATATTGTATTGTGTGTTTACCACCCCAAGTCAAATCTTCCATCACCATTTATCCCCTCTTTATCCTCTTCTACCTCCCCCATTTTAAAACTATTAATGTTCAAAGAAGACTAAGGGTCAGAGGCTGTGATGTAAAAATAATCAATTGGTTGCCTCTTTCACATGCCCTGATTGGGGCTGGTGATCGAACCTGCAACCCACTAAGTACTAGCCCTAGACTGGGAATCAAACTTACAATTCTCAGTGCACCAGCTGATGCTCTAACTACTGAGCAAAAATGACCAGGGCATAACTGTTGTTAATTCTAACAACTGATTAGTTATGTGGAGAAAAGAATCAGAAAAGCTATTAGAATTTTAGTAAAAAAATAGTAAATCTATTGACTGTGGGTTAACATGTGTGTTTTCTGGAAATCCTCAAGAGATGAATTTTTATTGTCATCCCATCTGAAAGAAGGAACATGTCAGTTTCTGCCTGCTGAAATCCGCCTTCCAAAATTCATGCCTGCCATTGGCCTCAAACTGAGGGACAAGCTGCCAGGGGCTGTCACAGGTTACTAAGCCTGTGTCCAGAGATGTGGGCTCAAGTGAGCAGGAGCATGGCCACTCCATGGTAACCCTAACCTCTCTCCTTCATGAACCTTCCAGACACACTTGCTCGCGCTTGTTCACAGAGATACACGCATGTAGACACAAACACAGAGTTCACCCACAACCCTACATAGGCCCACACTCACACCATATGTACTGCCTGCCATACAGCCCACTGCTAATAGAAAGGAAGTACAGACAGGAAGATGGGTAAACTCAATCTCAGCTTAATTAGTACACAGTATCTCAAATGGGGTCAGGATCAGGGAAACAAACACAAAGAATGGTGCAATTCAGAAAAGTGGCCAGAGGGATAAAATTAGCAGGTAGAGCAAGAAGCAGGCTGAAGATCGATATGAGAAAATTACTAGGGATGTATGTGTGGTGTGTGTGTGTGTGTGTGTGTGTGTGTGTGTGTGTGTGTGTCCTTGAGAATAATTTGGTGGTATTTTGGTCTGGTCTAAGGTAGCTGTGTGACTTTGGCGCAGTCACTTTACCTCTGTGGGTCTCAGTTTTTCCATCTGTAAAAGGTGAGCATCAGAATAGCATGGTAGCTCTCAAACTTCAGCTTCAGCGAAAATCACCTAAAGGCTTATTGGAGCAGATTGCTGGGCAGCACCTCAGAGTTTCTGACTCAGTCTATGTGAGGTGGGGTTCTAGTATTTGCATACAAGGTTCCAGGTGATGCTACTGCTACTGGTTTGGGGACCACAGGAGTAAAGGAATTCTCTGCTCTTTATTAGGCCTGAAATTCTATAACTGTGGGCAGACATTGGGACTAAACATAATTTTAGGTTGCTGCAGTTCTTACCAAAAGGTGATTTTGACCTGCAAGGCCCATTTGGCAATGTCTGGAGACATTTTCCTTTTTTAAACCTATTTTTATTGATTTTAGAGAGGGAGAGGAAGAGAGAGATAGAAACATCAATGATGAGAGAGAATTATTGATTAGCTGCCCTATGCACGTCCCACACTGAGGATCGAGCCCACAACCCAGGCATGTGCCCTGACAGGGAATTGAACTGTGACATCCTGCTCCATAGGTCAATGCTCAACCACTGAGCCACCTCGGGGCATGGAGACATTTTCGATGATCTCGAATCAGGGTGTGTTGCTACTGACATCTTGTAAGTAGAGGCTAGGGATACTGTAAACATCCTACAATGTGTAGGATAGCTCCACAACAAAGAATTATCTGCTTTAAAGCATCACAATAGCTGAAGTTGAGGAACCCTGTTCTGAATGATCCAGTCCAGCTCGATTCAATTTTGTATGAGAATGGTGGTGAGATTGACATTGACTTTTCAGTTCCCAGAAGGAAAAGGTCCACAGAAACTACGTGGCCTCCAGTGAGCTTCAGTTTGCTCCTTGATCTGGGACCTCATTCAAGGCTTAGCAGGACAACTGTGACTTGGGAGGCTTGCAGATCTCAGATACCAGGGAAGCTGCCCAACAAAATGCAAGGGCTGGCTCCCCGCAGGGCACATTTCCAAAGCAGCCTCCGTCCAGCAGGCAGGACCTGCACTGGATGAGGATGTGCCTGGATGCTCATTGCATTGTATTTCCTTCCTTTACTTCCAATCCTCGGGCTAGCAAATGAGGATGGCCTTTGTGGAGTCTGATTAGGAGCTTCATATATCAAGTCTCTAAATTTGCAGAATGTTGTAAGGCAGAAAGGCTCTGTGTGTGCATGTGTGTTTGTGTGCGTGTGCGTGTGCATGTGTGGTGAGAACCACATATTCAAACCATTCCCCATTTCTGCACCTCATCCTGCCAATTACAATCTGCCTGGTGGTGTGAAACTGACAGCCGGCAGCAGTGATGGAGACAGGAGAGCAATGAACAAGGGCTTTGTGCATTCTCAGCTTTAGAGAGAATGTTCAGTGGGGCGGACAGGCATGTAACTGGCAGGTTTAGAAATCAGTAAAAACCAAGAACTGAAAGTCCTAATTTATTGTCTGTTTCGATACAAGGCTAGACACAGGCTATTTAATATAATGCATTGTTTACAAGTGGAGGAGAGTGGAAGTTATTGATGCATTACAAATGCAGGCAAATGCATCTCATAAGCCAAGGGGTAGGTAATAACAATTGCAGAAGACTAAATTTGACTTTAATCCCCTGAAGAATGGCATGCACACAGCTTAAAATGATAAGAGCTGGAGGGGGTGGGGGAAAGTGGGGAGGGAGAGAAAGAGGCTCTGGGAGACAGAGGGAGGCAGAGGAGACAGAGCGGGGAAGAGAGGAGAGAGAGAGAGAGAGAGAGAAGCTGATTTTCTCTTGGGATTATGTATTTTCTTGATTAGAAAATGGAGTGGAAATTTAAAGAAAATGCATATATTTTAAATCTTGTTTTGGTAAACAGTATCACACTTGGCAGGGTGTTTTCTGTGGCAGGTCTGGCATCATGGTCAAGCAGCTTGGAGCAATTTTAAGACCTGCCAATCCCTTAGCTAATCCAAAAGGCAGAAATAGAAACCAGGTCCTGGTTTGATTAGTGCACGTAAGCTATCTGTGTCTTCCTCCCAGAGTCGTTAGATCTACGGCCACAGTGGCAGGGAATAAACAATCTGGCTTTATCTTTGTGGTTAAAATTCCCCACTGTCCTCACAAGGCTTTAAACTTAGTAGGTATTCCATGAATGCTGGCTGAGTGAACACAGGGTGACGCAGATGCCCATGAAGCAATGATGGACTGGACTCTACAGTTCAGAGTCTCAGCATAAGAAGTTGCTTTAGAATAAGCACATTGGGTCCACTCTCCACCTATACTGAAATCTCCTCTGCAATATTATTGATAAAGGTGCCTGAGTTTCGAGTAAATAATCGAGTAAATAATCGAGTAAATGTGATAAGGCATCTCTTACCCCTGGGGCAGCCCACTCCTTCATGGGCTGGTATTTAATAGCAGTCAACATTTATTGGGTGCTTATTAGGTGGCGGTGCTAAAATCTCTCTTTATGCTTATATTCTACTAAGGATATATTAAGCATAATTTCCTTTTACAGATGTGGAAACTAAGGGACAGTTTCACAGCTCGTGACTTGTGGAGGATGCTTACCCTGTAGAACATACTCATCCCTATTGAGGATGTCTGTCCTGTGCTGACCTGAATGTTGCCTTCATTCCCACCCAGTGGCCTCACTACTGTCGTCGGTCCCATGGGCTGCTGAGGCCTATGATGGATTTCCATTATCAACATGGTTCACATTTTGCTGGTTTATGGATGTGTTTGCAGTGCGCCATCTGCCTTCTCTGGTGATCCAGGGGCAAACAGAGGGAGAAAGAAGATTGGTATTGGAAGATCTGTCTCTGACAGCTCTCCAACTGTGACAGCCAACTGCATCCAGCCTGGGTCCTGGAGCACAGAATCCCTTGTCATAACTGCAAGGAACGGTTATTTGTAGAGCACTCTGAGATAAACAGATGAACTTACTCTGGAGACCAATGGTCTCAGAGACCCCATCTGTGCGCTTCAGCTGGTTGAATCCTGAGGGGAGTCAGTAATTTCACCTCTCTAGGCTAAGCCCAAGAGGCTAGGCTCTCGGTAAACATTTGTTGAGTATCTGATCTGACAGCATTGCGGTTGATGGTAATGCTGCCAGCTCTTGTCCTCAGAAGGGCTGAGTCTGGAGAGAGAAAATATTTTTTTATTTGGGAGAATGATCTTGACCATTTGTCTATGACTTTGGGGTAAGTAGACCTCACAGCTTGGGATCCTATTCCCTTGCAACTGGCTTATATTTTTGTGCTTCATGGTTTATGGGTTAGCCCTTAAGTCACATGGGGTCTTTACTTATTCTTAATTTCCAACAAGAACTGATGGACAAGTCACTTTCTTTCTCTGAGATAGATAAGTTCAAAGAGAGAAGCTAAACTATTCCAAACAAAATATATAACATGCTCCAATTTTGATTATTTCCTTATCTTTCTGAGAGCTAATGGCACCTTAAATTTTGCAAACAAGCCTGAAAAATCAGAGGTATCTTTATCCTCTCTCCTAAGTCTCACATCCAATCAGTTACCTATTCTAGTGACTTTATTTGGGAAATGTCTCCTAAGCCAGTTGAAGACTACATATCTCTCATTCGAATCTCCTAACTGGTTTTCCTGTCCCCGATCTCAATCAACTTTGTTCCTGCCCACAGTCAGGGAGAGCTTCCTAGTGCAGCTTTTCTCCCTGCAGGTTTTCAAATTATACCCCAAGGAGCCCTGGGAGGAGCCCTAGGGTTTCCCAGAGATGGTGTAAGGCCCTTTCAACAATTCAGCCAGTTTCATTCATTGAGAGCTGAAAATTAAATAGATTTAAAAAGCCATAGAGGATCAGTTCTACTTTTTATCTGTTCTAGGACTTTTGCATGAGATTTTATTTAGAAAAATCTGTTGCTAATCTTTTTTTAAAAAATCTTTATCCAAAACACACACCTTGCTGAAGAAAATATATGATGGAATCTGAGACTAGATTTAGAAGTTCTCCAGGAAGCGTTTGAGGAAACATTGATTCAAGTGACCTCTTTGGTTCCCAAAGGCTAGTGGGACATGGGGATGTTTGTGTTTCTTACAAACCAGGGTGGGGGTGGTGGAAGGGGGAAGTGAGAAGAATGGAAAGAAAGGTTGGTTGAGTGGTTTGGAAGTCTAGAGAGGGAAATAATGTCTAGTAAGGTTAAGTTATTGTCTCATTTGCATTTTACAAGCAAAAAACAAAGATGACAACAGCTCAATTCAAAGTAGGACACTAGCAATAAAGCTTTTGTTTCCCAAATTTCTTCTGGTCTCTGGTACAAAGCACCTGGAAACGTTGTGACCTTTGTTCAGGAATCTTTACTGATTCTGGTTGTCAGGCACATGAACAACACTTGTCCAGGATGGAATCTTGGAATAAATGAGTCAGTGAATGTAAAAGGAAATCAATATTTACCAAATGCATCCTTTATGTAGGAATTCAAAGCAGGTCAGTCTGATGGCAAAGCCTGTGTTCTCCCCTCCATAGCATGTCACTGAGGTAATTTAGAACCTGTAATTAAGTATGTAGTTTGAAGCATTATTATTCTCTTAGTGTTTAGAGAGCATGAAACTACAGGTCTCAGAGAGAAATGATACTATATTTAATTAATTTATTTATTTTAATACATTTTATTGATTTTTCACAGAGAGGAAGGGAGAGGGATAGAAAGTCAGAACATCGATGAGACAGAAACATCTATCAGTTGCCTCTTGCACACCCCCTTACTGGGGCTGTGCCTGCAGCCAAGGTACATGCCCTTGACCGGATCGAACCTGGGACCCTTCAGTCCACAGGACGAAGTTCTATCCACTGAGCCAAACCGATTTCGGGGATACTATATTTTAAAAATAATTTTACTGCACCCTTTTCAAAAGAGATTTAAATTAGTTCAGAATAAGGGACATGGAGCTGACAAAACAAGAATAAGATAATAAGAACCAAGTAATAAAAAGGGAATCAAGAAGTATAGATGGTCTCCAACTTATAATAGTTCAATGTATGATTTTCCAACATTACGATATATGAAAGCAATACACATTCAGCAGAAACTGTATTTCAAAATTTGAATTTTGATCTCTTTCTGGGCCCCTGGTATGCATTACAATCAATATTCTTTCATGATGCTGGACACCAGGCATGCGATTGTGAGGGTAAACAGCCAATACTCTACAATGAACTGTGTTGCCAGCGTTTTTTGGATATTGTGTATTGAGCACCTTTAAGGTAGGCAAGGCTAAACTATGATAGTAAGTAGGTTAAGTGTATTAAATGCATTTTCTATTTATGATCTTTTCAATTTACAGTGATTTATTAAGATTTGTAAGTTGAGAAGCATTTGCACTTATAAATCAGAAAATGTAGGCTGGATAGCTGTTTGTCCTGACTCCTAAGAGCCAATTTTAAATATCTCTTTCAAACTCCATGTTCAGTGATATCATGTTGGAAGTAGCAATGGTGAGAGTCTTTACACCACAGAAACTGGCAAATGCTTCAGATCATGGCTTTTTCCCCTCCCAGGAGAGCTGGTTGTTAAATATTTATCAGCAGTACCTCTGAGCTAAGGACTCTCCTGCAGGTCACATGATGTGCTTCTGGTATCTGGAGCTGTTCTCCATGGAGTGCAGGTTCCCAACTCCCTGCATTTGGGGAGTGGTTTCCTTTGCCACTGCAAGTGGCAGTGGTGATGGCATCATGCTGGTGGGTGAGTGGCTGAGATGTGAAGCACTGTCTCAGAGAGTCTTTGTTTTTGTTGTTCGTTTTTTAATTTAAATTCTTTATTGTTTAAACGATTACATAAGTCTCCTTTTCCCCCATTGACCACTCCCTGGCTGCCCCCACTCCCCAGCAATGCCCTCACCCCACCCCATCTGTGTCCATTGGTTATGCTCAGATGAATGTATTCAAGTCCTTTGGTTAATCTCTTACCCTGTGATATTGGAAATTCAACGAGCTGAAAGAAGACGCTGTAATCAAAGAGCTGAATTTAGAGTCTTTATTTCAAAAGCCAGCGGCCGTGGGAGGACTTGGGTGTCTCAAATTCTTGCAGCCCCGAATAAATTTGGGGATTAGCTCATAAAGGCAAACAAACAAACAAACAAGCAAAACAAAACAAAAACATATGCTAGAATAGAGGCAGTGTGTTTAGCAGATACCTTGCAGAAAGCTTGCAGCCTTGAGCACAGCTCACATAACCAGAAGACACCTGGCATAGGAGGAACCAAGGACGGACCAGACCCCCACAGCAGCTGAGTGGCCTGCAGGACCAGATAATTAAGAGCGGCAGTGATTAGACTATAGGCTGATAAGAATGTACATTAGATTACTGGCACAGATTCAGATTGTGATTAGCCCCTCTCCAAAAATGTCTTCTTTTCAACATTATTCAAGCAAGCGTGCTTATAGAAGCTAGAAATAGAGTTACTTCTTTCAGGGAGGCTATCAGGTTTAATTACTTCCTGGAATTAATAGAACAAAGGACCGTCTGTGTATATAGGAAAACAAATTTCGTGCACAGGGGTCAGGGTGTCCCTCAGCCCAGCCTGCACCCTCTCCAATCTGGACCCCTTGAGGGATGTCCAACCGCCCATTTAGGTGGGATCGGGCCTAAAAGGGCGGTAGGACATCCCTCTTACAATCCAGGACTGCTGGCTCCCAACTGCTGGCCTGCCTCTGCCTGACTGCCCGTAACTGCTTCTGCCTGCCAGCCTGATCACTCCCTAACTATTCCCCTGCCAGCCTGGTCACCCCTAACTGCCCTCCCTTGCCAGTCTGGTTGCTCCTAACTGTTTTCCCCTGCAGGCCTGGTTGCCCCCAACTGCCCTCCCCTGCTTGCCTGGCCCCCCAAACTGCCCTCCTCTGCTGGCCTGGTCAACTCTAACTGCCCTTCCTGCTGGCCTGATCATCCACAACTGCCCTCCCCTGCAGATCTTGTCTTCCCCAACTGCCCTCCTCTGCAGGCCCAGTTACCTCTAACTGCCCTCCCCTGCTGGCCTGGTCCCCCCCAAATGCTCTCCCCTGCAGGCCTAATCCCCCCTCAACTGCCCTCCCCTGCAAGCCTGGTTTTCCCCTACTGCCCTCCCCTGCAGGCCTGGCCCCCCCCTCCACCTGCCCTCCCTTGCAGGCCTGGTCCCCCCCGCAACTTCTCTCCCTTCCAGGCCTGCCACCCCCCAACTGTTTTCCCCTGCAGTCCTAGTCTCCCCCAACTGCCCTCCTCTGCCAGCCTGGTCACCCTTAAGTGCCCTCCCCTGCAGGCCTGGTCCCCTCCAACTACCCTCCCCTGTAGGCCTGGGTCCCCCACAACTGCCCTCCCTGGCTATCTTGGTCTCCCCTAATTACCCTCATCTGCCAGCCTGGTCACCCCCAACTGCCCTTTCCACTGGCTTGGTCACCCCTAACTGCCCACAACTGCTTTCCCCTGCAGGCCATCTTGTGGCAGCCATCTTGTGTCCACATGTGGGCAGCCATCTTTGAACACATGGGGTGACTATCTTGTGTCTTAGAGTGATAGTCAATTTGCATATTACTCTTTTATTAGATAGGATTTTAAACGGCAGTTTTTATAAAATGGAGGTTACAGGAACAAGATGGAGTGCCTATGGGTCAGATAGAGGGTGAGGGACAGGATGGAGTCAGTCCTTTCAGGGCCAATTGTTTACCCCCTCACCACCACTCTTCCTCTCCCCCCCACCCCCAGCCTTCCCTCACAGGTTAGACAGTCTGTTCAATGCTTCTATGACTCTGGTTCTACTTTTGTTCCATTAGTTTATGTTGTTCATTATATTCCACAAATGAGTGAGATCATGTGATATTTATCTTTCTCTGACTGGATTATTTTGCTTAGCATAATGCTGTCTAGTTCCATCCATGCTGTTGCAAATGGTAAGAATTCCTTCTTTTTATAGTAGTGTAGTATTCCATTGTGTAGATGTACCACAGTTTTCTAATCCATTCATCTGCTGGTGGGCACTTAGGCTGTTTCTAAATCTTAAGATATTGTAAATTGTGCTGCTATGAACATAGGGGTTCACATATCCTTTCTGATAGGTATTTTTGTTTTCTTAGGATATATTCCTAGAAGTGGGATTACTGGGTCAAATGGAAGTTCCATTTTTAATTTTTTTGAGGAAATTCTATACTGTTTTCCACAGTGGCTGTACCAGTCTGCATTCCCACTAGCAATGCAAGAGGGTTCTTTTTTCTCTGCATCCTCCCAGCACTTGTCATTTGTTGATTTGTTGATGATAACCATTCTGACAGGTGTGAGGTGGTACCACATTGTTGTTTTGATTTGTATCTCTTGGATAATTAGTGACGTTGAGCATGTTTTCATTTGTCTCATGGCCTTCTATACGTCTTCTTTCAAAAAGTGAGACTTTGTTTTCAGGGAACAAAACCTTTTGAGGCTTGCTTAAGCAAAAAGAGAAATTCATCAGAAGGATACATGTCTCTCTCAAAGAACCCAAGGGGTTGGAACCAGCAATTGGAAGTCTTGCTCTCAGGAGAAAGGTTCTCTCTCTCTGCCTCTCTCTCTCTCTTCCTCCTTCCCTCCCTCCCTCTCCAGACCCCATTTATCAGATTTATTTCCATATAAACCCAATATCATATACTTACTCTTAACCTTGTCCCAGTTTACTCAATTTCTGAAACAATGGCTGTTTCTTGGAAGAGAGAATGTGATGGGCACAGTTTGGGTCCGATGGTCCTCCCTGGTCCAGCTGGCTGTGGTGGAGGGGATGAGGTCACTTGCCATTGCTTACTCAAGAGGAAGAAGATCGGGAGAAGGTTCTCTGACAAAGGGGCAAGGCAGGAAGATAAATTAATTCAGGTGTCAGTTAGAAGTATGTTCTTGGTGTTTGTACCAGTGCTGAGGAGTGAGGATGCCAACTCAGGACAAGACATCGTATTTGTTAGATTTCCCTTTGAATGTGCATAGTCATCTTCTCAGACAATAATAAATTGTATTAAAAATTAACTCTGTTCTTAGCTTCTAATGTTCATATTTCAGGTAATTCATTCAAAATGAAAGAAAAGAGAATGGTGAAGAATGAGTAGGACAAAAAGAACCATAGCAGTAAGGAACCATGGTAACAAACAAACAAACAAACAAACAAAAAACATCAAGCAATCCCCTAGCCTGGGTCCCGTCTCTTGAAAGTAATTTTTCCAAGACAGGTAAGTCTATATAATATCTAAATCTTGAATGTTAAAGCCAAATGCAGCATTTTTTGATGATGAAATTATTATTGTATTCATGTTATTTCCCCAATTTTCCACACTGATAAAATAGGAAAGAGCATGAACAGAACACATCTTGAGGGAGGTGAGATGGAGCTGTATAACTATATTGGTGCATCATATATACAGACATCATGAACACTGCTGTGATTTATTGAGCATCTATGTAGCAATCTCTGCTTCAAATGCTATCCATATGTAATTTTTAATCTTTGCTACAACCTTGCAGTATAGATGTCTGTATTATCATCTTCATTTTGCAGGTGGACAGCTGGGGATCTGCAGAGAGCCAGAGCTACATAGTGGGTACATGGCGGGGCCAGGGCTCAGGTCCATTCTCCTCGCCCCCTTTTGTCGCATCCTCCTTCTACCAGAAATAGAGTCAGAGGTGGGAAAATGAATTAAAGGCAAAGTCATCTGCAAAGTTACTAAGAAAATAAAAGGAAATGACTTATTTTCATTAGGGCTTCACTTAGGATTTATTTTCATTTCAGCTTCTATGTGATGATCATCTAGCTTATTTGAAGTTGATATAGTTAACAGTTATCATGAAACAGGAAATTTCTTTTTAAACATGAGGATAATATATGTGGATATTTTTTTTTATCACCATGGGTAATTGGCTCCTGATGTAAAAAACTTTCCCACTCTTACTCAGTGAAATGAGCGGAGTATCCTCAGAGTGGAGAGCAGTGGATGGGGTGGGGGAGACCCTGGACGGACCAAGGTTGGGAGGCAGAATAGCAAACAGCACTACTTGCGGGGCACTGGTTTCCAACCAAAGAAGAGTGTTGCAGTGTGACTTGTCATGGAGAACTATTTACCATGCATTTGTCTTTTTAGCATGTCTACTCCCCTTGAGAGTAAAACACAAGACATAACTTTTTTTTAAAAAAACTGAAAACCCCCCCACTAGGAGGGTTATCCAGAAAGCCAAGAAAAAGCATCGGTGATTTATTGCTCTGAACTTTGAAATCTTTGTAGTTGAATATCACTACTTTCCTATATTCCTGATGCTTCGTTGCTATGTTTACATTGTCAATATTGCAGTGCAACAAATTCAGGTCATTTGGAAATAATTTCAACCACAGAGCCAGATATTTTGGGGAATATTAAATATTCTCATTTGGAAATGAATTTTTACATCACACTTTGAACACTGTGGTAAACTATACATAACACAGAACCCACAATTTTAACAATTTTAATTAAGCAAATTCATATTATTGTGCATCCATCACTATCATCCATCTCCAGAACTTTCCATCTTCTCCAATTGAAACACTGTACCCATTAAACATTAACTCTCCATTCTCCCTTCCTCCCAAGTCTCTGACATCCATTCTATAAATTTGATCATATATCTCATATAAGTGGAATCATATTGTATTTGTCCTTTTTGGACTGGCTTATTTCAAAGTTCATTTATGTTATAGCACATCAGAATTTATTTCCTTTTCAAGTACAAATAACATTCTATTGCATGGATATACCACATTTTGTCTGTCCATTCATCCCTTGATGGGCACGGGCTTGTTCCACTCAAAAATGGCTTTTAAAACAATGTTTCTAGCTGAGGACCAATATTGATTGTTGACTCATAGAGACAAACTGTTTTCAATGTGCTTGATGGAAACACTGGATATGCTTTGATAACAATGCCACTTTATAAAGACAGGGTTCAAACATTTTATTTAGGACTAGAGGCCTGGTGTATAAAATTTGTGCACTGGGGGAGGGGGAGAGTGATCCCTCAGCCCTGCCTGTGCCCTATTGCAGTCTGGGAGCCCTCGGGAGATGTCCAATTGACTAATTAGGCCATTCCCCATGGAAGCAGGAGGAGCACTTCCCCTGTGGGAGCAGTGGTCCCCCTGTGGGAGTGAACTGATCACCAGCGGGCAGCTCCCATGTTGAGCATCTGTCCCCTGGTATCAGTGTGTGTCATAGTGACTGGTCGTTCCTGTTCGTTCAGCTGTTTGGTTAACTTGCATATTAGCCTTTTATTATATAGGATTGCAGTCAGGTTCTCAGACCTAGATCTAGACAATGCCAGGGACAAAATATCCTGGCAACATAGATCCTGTCATTGAACTACATTTGATTGCCAAGTATAGATTCAGCCTACAGCAATTTACCCTCAATCAATCCTTAGAAAGTAAAAGGTCTATGAAGACAAAAAATATGATTAATTTTCTAGGATCATCTGTTCTTGAAACTTTTATGGTCTTAATTTAGTCTTTGATACAATGATAGTGTTTTACCAGAATCAGAATGCAAGAAGAACCCACTTTGGTCTTGGGCAAATTTGGCAAGTTTGAAGTAACACACAGAGAATGTGAAATGGTTAAAAATCAAATAAATCTATGGCTGCCTGCCCATAGGAGGGAGAGTGTGCTGGAAGTAGCAAGCTAGAAATGTTTATGCAGAAGTGGGGAAGGGAAACAATTTCTATTTGGATTCACAAGTTATGACTCCTGTTCCAAGGAATGAGCTTATAAATTCCATATCTTCCTCTAGAATTTGGAGGTTTCAGGCAGAGAAGTTCAGGGAGAGACAGAAAGTCCCAGTCGCATAGGAGAAAAAGCCAGTCCTGAGATGATAAATAACTGGCAAATAGGCATGCAACCGAGAGCACTGAAAGAAAGGCAAGCATTCCTTGGTAACTACACTAGATGAAGGCTGTTTTTAAAATCTGAGGCCAAGAGACAGCTATTTTCCTAAATTAGTAATAATAACACTGATGTCAGGAAGTAACCATTCTAGAACAGAATGGTAGAGAACAAGAACAGCCTAGGACACCAAGGAGCGGCAGGATCTGGATACTGGGAGAAGAAAATAGATGTCCATAGGACCAGACAAAGGCAATTCTTGCCACATCTGACCAAGGCTATTCACCAGTTCCCCAAAGGATGTTCATTGGATGGGACATTGAATGTTCATCTCAGTAGCTTGCTGTATATTTTTTCTTGTTGCTGTTTGTGTAATTATGTTCAAGTGAACTGCATATTAAACTGTATGTAGTTCTCATTCCATGGGTCTTCAATGCCCTGGGTTACAGTCTATTCAGGTGTCTTGTAGACTGATTTATGCACCAGCCAGAGCCTTCTGACTTCTGTAGGTGAGATTTGGTCCTTAACATCATCCTTATGGAAGAAGATCTTGGTCTATTCCTGGCTATGTGTGCTGCACATTACCCAGCTATTGTTCATGGGAATGATCATTTAGCCTATTTACTGCCTCTATAGATTGCTGTGTTCTACTATCCTTTTTTTTTCTTCCAGCTCTTTCTTAATGCTTCTAAAGATCTCAGGAGCTACAATGTAGGAATGGGGAGACATACAGCATACTAAATGGCTTCGCTCTTGAATAGTGAACAAAAAAAGACTAGCTAGGCTGGTAATCACGAGACTGGGAACTGGGTAGAGATAATTTGCAATGCTAATTCAGCAGCCTGAACTTGGGCAGAGAACATCTACAGCTGACTGCAGGTCAGCAGCTGCATTTTGAAACTTATTAAAGCAACTAGAGGCCCAGCCTGGCCTGCGGGATCGGGCTGAAACCAACATCCCCCGAGGGGGTCTCAGATTGTGAGAAGGTGCAGGGCAGGTTGAGGGACCCCACTGGTGCACGATTGGGGTCTGGGAGGGATGAGAGAGGTTGGCCAGCTGGGGAGGGCAGCAGGAGGGCTCCAGGGCATGTCTGGCCCATCTCATTCAGTCCCAATAAGCTGGACCCCAGCAGCAAGCTAAGCTACCAGTTGGAGTCTCTGCCCCCTAGTGGTCAGTGCACATCATAGTGGGTGGTTAAGCGGTCTTTGCATATCATTAGCATATTATACTTTAATTCATTGAATGGATGACCAGATGACTGGATGCTTAGCATATTAGGCTTTTATTATATAGGATTAGTATTTTGAGTTGTCTAAATCTTCCCTTCTGATGCCTGTTTACACACTCTGGTATAGAATAGTTACTCAGCTAAGGTAACATGTCCCCTTGGTAGGGCTTCTCCATGTCCGTAGGTGGTCCCCTGTGCTCCCTGCCCCCAGAAGTCAGCATGCCTGCAGGGCTTCCTGATATGGAGAACTAAAAATTACTCCCCGCCCCCCGTTTTTTGGGAGGAGAGGGATGATGGCTAAGGGTAGGCTCATGAGCTAACTGCCTTTTATTTTTAGTTGATTGCTCCAGGACGTGGCTTCTGGGATGCGATATGGTTTTTTTTCCATCAAGTTCTGAGTCATCAGTGGTTTTCTGGATCCCCTCAGATGGAACTTTTCCTTGGCTTCTGTTTTTGCATCTGACAATTGGAAAATTCCAGGTCATTTCTCTAGATATTTCACAGGATTTAGAACAACCAATAAGGCTATGTTCTATACAATAAAGCAAGTAGCTCTGAAAAATGAAACTAGACTTACTTTTCTGTGGTGTTCTCATAAATGTAAAAGGCAACTTGAGAACATTTATTCTTGGACACCCTCGGTTACATATGACAGAACTATGGTCCAGAGAGTATGTGACTCAACAAAGGTCATCGAGTGGCGTCATGGCAGAGCTGACTCAACAGTTCTGATTCTCAAATCATGTCTACCCCCACTTGCCATCCCCAACCCCCGCCATTATTATTTGCTCTTTCCCATTGCTTTTGTTTAATGTATCTTGTCAGTTCTGAAATCCTAGCCCTTTAGGCTCCTGTGAATACCACTCAAAAATGATTGTAGATAGATTTGAATATAATTAAAATTGTTTTTCCTTAACAATGTGGTTAAGATTGACATTTCAGCAGCTTAGATCCTTAAAAAAAAATTCTCAACAGATTATTTTCCTTATTCAGATAAAACCTGAGTTCTATTCTAATTTTGGGAAAATGGAGACTTTTTAAAATTTAGAATTTGAGGCAATTAAAGCCACAAATTAATTTCTCACATTAAGAGAAATGTTTTGTCTTTCAGTCTGCACCTGCTCAGCCCCATTTCCAGTGATTTGTAGGTTGTAGTGCTAAAGAGGAAGAGGAAATGCTTAGGCAGGGTCAGAGGGAATCACTAATGGCTAATCAATAATTGTGGAGTATTTCAAAACTCTAAGGAGACATGGCATAGTGTTATGGAAACAGTGAGGCCACTTAGTTGTGGTTTCATTTATGTGGGGTTACCGGAAAGATCCAGAACTGACTATCAAGCATCAACCATCTCTACTTATATATCTTTTAGTCACTTCAACCTCAACCACAAGTTCATGTGTCCCCCTCACCTCTCTGCCCCACCTTATATTTGTTTCTTCTCTTGTATTTCCAGTCTCTGTTAAGAGTGTCAGCATCCACAGCCACCTGAGCCAGAAATCTTGGTGCTATTTCTTGGTGCCTCTGTCTTTCCTATTCTGTTTCATGGAGCAGTGTTGGCTTCTTACCAAGTGCCCATTCCTCCCCTCTCCCATTGCTCACAGATAGCACCCAGATTTCCTTTGGGGAATTACATCCCCACCTTGTATTTGCTATGTGGTTTGGGTAGCATTTACCATGTCCTTTACCAATTGTGGGCATTGATTAGTTAGAGTCAGTCAGCATAATTTCATCTCTCCTGCCCTAGAGATTGATGCCAAGGTCTAAGTTGATCCCCAGCCCAGAGGTTGGTTCAGTTTGGTACAGATAGAGTAAATTTGGGATTTTTGTATAATTTTGAAGGAAGGAAAATCTTTTGTTTTGAATGAAGTGGTATGCAAATATGAGGTCTAGAGAAGTGAGTGGAGCCTACTTTGCTACCATGAAGAAAGCCAGTGCAAGGATACAAACCATTCACTCAGGAGAGCAGAGCAAAGCAAGTTATAAAGAAATCGAGTTAGATCCTAGGATCTCTCACTGAAGCAGGTCTGAAGCCCACTCTACTGGTAGATTTTTTTCATTACATGAGAGGACCAGTTTCCTTTATTGTTTATGCCAGTTTATGTTGAATATTCTGGCAATCAAAAGTAACCTTGGCATATCAATACACTGTCCTCCCATCACTCATTCCAACCTATTAATTTAATATATCTCAAATCCAACCTCTCTCTACTTCTCCACAGTCTCACTAGACAGTCGCTGTCTTGGTTATTGGGCCTCAAATTAATTTTTGAAATGACATTTTTACTATTGAGAAACTTTCTGATAATGTAGAATCCCAATAATTCAAAGATTAGAAAGCACACTGATGATTCCTAGGCTTTCAAATAAGCAGTGTTTTACATTCTGCAGAAAGGTCTTGTGTAGATAAGGTCTTTCATGAGGTTCTTCTAGTTTCCCAGCCTCACCTCTGTACTCCTTGTTTACATTCCTCATGCTGCAACTACACCATGTTCCCTGTGGTTCTTTGAGTTCCATACTCTTTCATGACTCTGTTTTCAATTAAAAAATATTTATTTCTTATTGCAGTAAAACCACATAATATAAAATACTAGAGGCTCAGTGCACAAAATTTGTGCACTTGAGGGGAGGGGCGGTGGTCCTTCAGCCTGGCCTGTGTCCTCTCGTATTTGAGCCCTCAGAGGATGCCCAACTGACAGCTTAGTCCCACTCCCCAGGGAGCCAAGCCTAAGACAGCAGTTGGATATTCTTAGTGCTGCCACGAAGGTGGGAGTGCTGCCACTGCCACTGTGCTCGCCCTGTTAGTCCAGCTTCTGGCTGAATGGTGCTCCCTCTGTGGGAGTGCACTGACCGCCAGGGGACAGCTCCTGTGTTGAGAGGGATTGGGTCGAACTGGCTCTCTGACATCCCCTGAGGGACTCATGATTGCAAGAGGGCACAGGCCAGGCTGAGGGACCCCACTGATGCATGATTGGGGCCAGGGAGGGACTGTAGGAGGGCTCCAGGGCATGTCCGACATGTGTCACTCAGTCCCAATTGGCCAGACTCCAGCAGCACACTAACCTACCAGTCGGAGCATCTGCTCACTGGTGGTCAGTGCACATTACAGCAGTGCATGTCAGAGCAAGTGGTTGAGTAGCCTTACCATATCATTAGCATATTATGCTTTGATTGGTTGAATGGATGACTGTATGACCAGACACTTAGCATATTAGGCTTTTATTATATAGGATACCATCCTGACCATTTAAAAAATAATAAGAGAGAATCATTGATTGGCTGCCTCCTGCATGTCTCCAACTGGAAATGGAGCCTGCAACCCAGGCATGTGCCCTGACTGGGAATCAAACCTTTCTGGTTCATAGGTCGACTCTCAACCACTAAACCATGCCAGCTGGGCAATCCTAACCACTTTTAAGTGTACAGTAGTATTAAGTATATTCACATTGTTATGAAATTGATCTCCAGAACTTTTTTATTCTGTAAATCTGAAACTCTATACTCATTAAACAACAACTCCCTTTACCTTCCTCCCCCATCTGCTGTAACCACCATTCTACTTTGTTTCTCTGAATTTGACAACTTTATATACCTCACAAAAATGGGATTACACAGCATTTTTCTTTTTGTGACTGGCTTATTTTATTTAGCATATTTTCAAGGATCATCTATGTTGTAGCATTTGGTAGGATTATCTTCCTTTAAAAAATATCCTCACCTGAAGACAGTTTTATTGATTTTAGAGAGAGGAAGAGAAAGAGAGAGAGAGAGAGAGAGAGAGAGAGAGAGAGAGAGAGAGATATGAGAGAAAAGATTGCCTCCTGAACCTGCAACCTGGGTATGTGCCCTGATTGGGAATCCAACCCACAATTTTTTTTTGGCGTAACCAACTGAATCACCCATCTGGGCCTTACCTTCCTTTGCAAGGCTTAATAACTTCCCATTGTATGCATATACGACATTTGTTTATCCACTTATCTGTTGATGCACATTTCAGTTGCTTCTATTTATTGGCTATTGTCAATAACGCTGCTATGAAAATGGGTGTGCAAATATCTCTTCAAGACCCTGCTTTCAATATTTTGAGCCCCTAGTGTTTTATATTATGTGTTTGTACTCAGAAGTGGAATTCCTGGATCTTGGGATTGGCTATATTTAATCAGATTGCATAAAGCCTTGGGGGCAGGAGCAGCCTCTGAGTTGACCTGAGTCAAGCCTGAGATTCAGTACTTGCCTGAATAGTGTTACCTCATTTATTGTCTGGTCCATGATGAGGTAGCTGTTGTTTTCCTGTGTGAATGCTGTGAAATGATGACCAGCCCAGGGAGGAAGCTGGGGGAAGTGAAGGGCCACAGTCACAAACAAAGCCCGGAGCCTCAGGGATGGCAGATGGAATTAGCCGACAGGGAACAAAATCACAGGATTCTGGGGCAGGGCACAATCTTAGAGATCATATAGTGTGTCCTTTAATGGATAAATACCTTACATATGAGAGGTTAAGTGACTTTCCCAATGTCACTCAGACAAGCAGAACCTCAATGAGAATACAGCTGAGGGGCATCTGTGTAGACAAGATGACTTCATAAAGGTCAAATCAAGAAAGACTACCATCCTGAGAGTCCATGGGAGGGTCAGGAGAGAAATGGGGCAGAGAATAGGGTGTGACATCTCTCAGTGCTCCTTCAATCCAGTGGTAGAGCTCTTTATCCAGTGGCTTATTAACTCAGTTTTATTACTATGTGTTAATGTCTACTCATGATGAATAAGGTTAATATCCTTCTTTCATCTGCCTTTCCCTTCTCCTTTCCATATATCTCCCTTCCTTCTTTTCTTTACTCCTTTCTTCCACCCTGTTTTCTTTCCCTCTTTGACCAGCTTCTTCTTTCCCTTCTTGTTTCTTTTCTGAGCAACCACCTTTGTATTGGATGCTGCGTATTGTTGATCATAGGTGAAAAGATTAGTTTCTGTCCTCTAGCAACACAGAATGAAGAAGAGCTGAGAGGGGTTTGGGTTATTTTGGGGGATTAATATTTGATTTGAGGACTTCTTTACATGGACATAATAAAGAAAATAACTTCTAAGATAACTGTAAATAAAACAAGATTCTCTTAAAGGCAGTTCTCACAATTCAGAGTGAGAATCACGTATGATTCCTACATATTTGTTTCCCCCCCTATTTTATGATAATTCCTTGAATTTGTTTATTTGTATTTGACCTTCACTGAACTTTTATCTACATTCATGCATTTGTATAAACAACAAGCAAGCTAAAGGACCACACACAGACACATATTTATGGAGTGACATTCCTCCATGAGCATTCATGGGTACACATTATACAAATATCAGTTTATGTAGGGCCATGTATACACAGATATAAGCAGAACCACATAAATATATTCATCAATGCAAACATGACAAAAGCTTTATTAATATTTGCTTAATAGGGTTTGGATTGAGGAAAGACAGTTTAGCGCTTTGTTAAATAATGACAGTGACAAAACAACTTATCCTGACCAATACACTGGCAGAGAAAGGTGGCATTTGTGTTTAACTTTTAGGAAAGCTGGTGGAGAGTTCACATGAGGTGATTAGCCTTCTCATTACTATATCCATGTGAAATGGTTATGAGATATAAAGACTGTCCATCTTCTCAAATAAGTAAAAATATCTGACATATTATTTGAGATACAGAGATGACAAAGACCAGTTAGCTTGCAGTTCATAACTGAAAAGATATGCTAAAAGCATGTTTGGCTCCAAATCTAGTAAGAATGCAACAGAAAGCAGAAGTCAGCTGACATGTTGGGGGCCACAGTGGTCAGGCACTATAGGAGGGTGCAATGGCCTGAATGTTTGTGTCCTCGCCTAATTCATATGTTGAGGTCCTGATTCCTTTCATGGTAGTGTTTGGAGATGGGGCCTTTGCGGGGGGGTAGATGGATTTGGATGAGGTCATGAGTAGTCCCTCCCCTCCCCCCTGGGACTGATGCCCTTTTAAGGAGATGAAGACACTAGAATTTCCTCTTTGCTGTGTGAGGATGAGGTGAGAAGGCACTAGCCGTCTGCGAGACTGGAAGAAAGCTCTCACCAGACACCAGATCTACTGGCACTTTGATCATGCACTTACTAGCCTCTGGAGATGTGACATATAAATATTTGCTGTTTAAGCCACTCATTCTATGGTATTTTTCTCATAGGAGTCCAAGATGACATAGTCAGAGGGAGAGATAATGCAGCAGTGAGCAAACAAAGTTCTTGCCCTTGTGGGGCTTACCTCTAAATAGGAGATATAGATAGAAATGACAATTATATATATAACTAGTGCATGAAATTCATGCACAGGCATGGAGGGTTCCCTCAGCCCAGCCTGCACCCTCTCCAATTGGGGACTCTTTGGGGGATGTCTGACTGCTGGTTTAGGCCTGATCCCACAGGGCCTAAATGCCTGATCGCCCCTAATTGCTCTCCCCTGCCAGCCTGGTTGCCCCCAACTGCTCTACCTTGCTGGCCTTATTGGCCCTAACTGCCTCTGCTTTGGCCCTCACCTCTATGGCTTTGTCTGGAGGCAAGTTGGATATCTGGAAGATGGCCGATCAACCTGGTCTAATTAGCATATTACCCTTTTATTAGTATAGATAGATAATCCTATCTAATAAAAGAGTAGTATGCAAATTGACCCTACCTCCAATCAAGCCATGCCCACAGCCACACCCATCAGCCAATCAGGAGCAAATTATGCAAATAAACCCCAACCAAGATGGCTGTCACCACTGAGAGCAGGAGGGAGGTTTGGGTTTCCCTGGCAATGGAGGAAGCCAAGCTTCTGCAGCCCTAGTGCCTAGGCCTCCATTCTAGGCTACAAAGTTTCAATTATAGAATTAAGATAAACCCAAACAGAAATGGCGGCAGCCACAGAGCGAGCAGAAGGTTTGGTTCTGCTCCAGACTACAAAGTTTCAATTGTAGAACATAAATTAATCTCAGATCCCAGGGCCTCCACTTGGATTGCTGGGGGGTGTGGCTGGCCTGCAAACCACCACAGGCCCCTTGCCCAGGTTGCCCCATGCCCCAAGGGAACCCCCACCCTGATCTGGGACACTCTTCAGGGCAAACCAGCTGGCTCCCATCCATGCACCAGGCCTCTATCCTATCTAATAAAAGAGTAATACACAGATTGACCATCACTCCAACACAAGAGGGCTGCCCCCATGTGGTCAAAGATCCTTTCCCCATGTGGACACAAGATGGCCACCACAAAATGGCCAACAGGGAAGGGCAGTTGAGAGGGACAAGACCTGCAAAGGAGGGCACTTGTGGGCAATCAGGCCAGCAGGGGAGGGCAGTCGGGAAGGACCAGGCCTGCAAGGGAGGACAGTTGGGGGCAATCAAGCCTGCAGGGGAGGGCAGTTAGGGGTGAACAGGCTGGCAGAAGAGGGAAGTTGATGGCAAACAGGCTGGCAGGGGAGCAGTTAGACATCAATTAGGCTGGCAGGGTAGTGCTTAGGGGTGATCAGGCTGGCAGGCAGAAGCAGTTAGGGGCAATCAGGGAGGCAGGCAGGTGAGCAGTTGGTCCCAGATTAGAAATGGTGCAGGCTGGGCTGAGGGACATCCCCTGCCCCCCTCACCACCCCCACTCCGTGCACAAATTTCGTGTACCGGGCCTCTAGTACATAACAAGATTGCTTAAATGGGGAGTGGGGGAGGAGATGCTTTTGGCAGACAAAAATACATAATCCCTACATCTGGGGTGATAGCCAGCATATGCACAATACTACCAAACTGGTCATTAAAAAATTGAACTGCTTTCTTACACCTTACACCAAACAGGTTTTGCCCTTAAAATCCTTCCTCAGCCTCCACCTTAGGTTTTGCCTTTGCAGTTCACCCAGATCTGGTTCTGATTGATCAGTTTCTATGCCATTCAGCATCAAAAGCTCTGCCTCTTAGGCAGCCATTGGCTCCTCGCAGTTCACCCGGATTTGGTTCTGATTGGTTGGTTTCTATGCCAGTCAGTGTCTCCAGGCCTATCTCTGGGCCTAATCAGAGAGCAGGGCTTATCAGCAGCTGCCCCAGGTTGTTGTCAATGAACTGCTGACCTCTAAGAGTGAGAGAGCCTCACTAGCAGCCTGGAGCAGCTGCTGATCAGTTCTGCCTCTCTCTCTCTCTCTCTCTCTCTCTCTCTCTCTCTCTCTCTCTCTCTCTCTCTCTCTCGGAGGTCAGTAGTTCAGCCTGATTGCCAGTCCCCCAAAACCCCACCCGAGCCTGTTGCGCATGCAGCCTGGCATTCAGGCATCCCTTTGGTGGTTTTGGATGTTATGGACCTTGGCTCTTTATATGTATAGATATGTCAGGCCAATTCACTGCCAGTTTAATGTATGTTTGCCTCCATCTTTCAGAGAGTTTTAAGAATGTGTGGGCAAATGGTCTACCATTTTGTGACCCCTCAATCCTAATAATGCCCAGCAGTAAACTTAAGGTAAGTAATTGATAAATGCTTGCTGACTCATTACTTAAGGTTAACAGATTTGCATGCAAGACAGAGGGAGATAAAATTGGGCCTCACTTGCATAATTCCAAATGCTATGAACAATTTGCCTCTCATGGTTGGAAGTAATATCTTGAAGTTCCCTTCTAGCACTAAGATCTATGATTTTTTTAAACTATCATCCTTATTAAAAAAATCAAACAGTACAAATATAGGCCAAACATATATTGCATTTATTTCACCATTATGGGCAAGGAAAATATAAAAAGAAAAGAGGAGAAATATTATTAAAATCTTTATAAGCAATATCCCAAAAGTACTGCTCTAATATGTGCTATTATCCTATACTCTCCCCTTTAAAATGGATTTTTCCCTATAAACCTTCATAAATTTTGCTTTATAGCCATTTGCCTTCTCTCTATATATATCATTAAAACTTTATTACTTTAATGCAAAATTGTATGCTCCTTCTGATTACAACCAAACAAAAATTATGTGTGCACAAGGAGAAAAGCCAGAAAAGAAAAAAAACAAAAGGAAGAGAGTTCTTGGGTGAGGATAGCGAGACTTGTTAGGTCTGAACAAATAGTTGAATCGATACTCCCTCCCCTGGGAACTGACCTTTAGGCCACTTCACATTGGACATTCTACTTGCTTAGACCATATTCCACTTGCTAAGACCATTTTCTATCCCCTCTGGAGTTTTCCAGACCTGCACAGAGAATTCTCTGCCCAGAAAAAGCCCGCCTAGAGTCCTTTAAAAACCTCTGACTCCCTGTCTTTGGGTGCTGGTGCCATTTTTGGGCTTAGCTCATTTGGGTATCCAGATGACCTAATAAATTCATAATTCGTCTCTCCTTTTGGCTTTGTGCATTCCTCCTTCAGTGAACCTAACAAGACTAAGGGTAGTTTTTTCTTTTCTCCTTTAGTGCCATCATCTAACATTTATACACATTTTGCTGTTGAGTAGGTTTTTAAAAGGTTCTCTGACTGAAAAGCATTTTAAACCCAGGAGGAAGGCCTAGCGGGCACTGCCCTATGCCAGGGTGCTGCCAGCCTCAGTGACACAGACTGAGGTTCCTTGCACTACTCTGCACACCCAGGTGTCCTGGCCTTCTAGGTCCAGGATTTTAGCTTCAGAAGGGCCTCCTAATTCCCTAAAAATGGCCTCAGTCAGAAAAGCAGTAGACAGGTCTCTGGGGGAGGACCAGTGGTCAGATTTTTTTCAACTAAGGCCTCTTTGCATTCCTGTTTACGTCCCTTACTTGTCTGGGCAGACTTGGTGCTTTCATTTTGCCATTATTTTCCTTTCCCCAACCCCACCAGAGATTTAACCCAAAGTCTGGAGAAACTTAGAGTCTAGCCCAGGTTCTGTCATTAACTCTTACCTCTTGGAGAGAGAGAGCCTGAGCAAACTACCTAACATTTGAGATGTAAAAATGGGGATGTTAGAGTAGGTCATCTCCAAGACCCTTTATTTCTGGTAATCTATGACTGCATGATTCAAAGAATTGATAAAAAGCCTGGATTCTTGGATCGGGGCTCAATCCAAGAGTATTCCTATTGTGGGTACCAGAGAGAACCCAAACTCAAAAAGTCAATTTTGGCACCCAATCCAGTCTCTTCAAATCAACAGTATCTCCTTATTTTAAAGGACAGCATTGCTAGATAAACTTGGGCTTAATCAATTTTAATATTAATTCATATAGCTAGGAACTTCCAACTTGTGCAAATACACAACACAATCTACCCAAGAATGCAGGTTTATACAGACACAAAGACAAGGGCCTTCACTGGAGGTGAGGAGGGGGCAGAGAGAAAAACAGTTGGTGCATATTCAACATTTTGAAGGACAAATTCCAAAAACCCAATTCAAAAGTAGACTTGAATGGCTTATGCTTTTAGTCTGAATGTGTCCATTTCCTCCCATTCATATGCTGAAATCCTAACCCCCATGGCGATGGTATTTAAGAAGTGGGGCCTAAGTGATTAAGTCAGGTCATGAGTGTAGAGCCATCATGAATGGAATTAGTATATACCTATATCTATATCATCTATATCTATATCTATATCTATATCTATATCTATATCTATATCTATATCTATATCTATATCTATATCTATATCTATATCTATATCTATATCATCTATCTACTAGTCTATAGATACTTCCAGAGAGCTCCCTTCCCCCTTCTACCATATGAGCTTACATTGAAAAAACTCTGAGGAAGCTGGTCCTCACCAGCTACTGGATCTGCCAGCACCTTGATCTTTAACTTCCCACCCTCCAGAACTGTGAGAAATAAATTTCTGTTGTTTATAAGTCACCCAGTTTATGGTATTCTGTTATAGCAACCTGAATGTAGCAAGATTGTACGTAATGTACGTAATTAAAAATTCAGTGCCATACTCAGCTTCAAGGAGGGACTCCAATGCTATCATCAGATCTAAATTGTTCTCTTTGTCTATGCCTCCTGATCTCCATTCCTCTAAGCAGGCAACTCTCCTCTTAAAGTGGCTATAGTAGCCCCAAGCATCCTATCTAATAAAGGAGTAATATGCAAATTGATCATACCTTTGATCAAGCCATGCTCACAGCCAATCAGGAGAAGACTATGCAAATAAACCCTAACCAAGATGGCTGTGGCAACTGAGAGCAGGAGGGAGGCTTGGGTTTCCCTGGTAATGAAAGAAGCCAAGCTTTCTGCTTGCCCTTGTCAGCCTAGGCCTCCACTCAATGCTACAAAGTTTCAATTATAGAAGATACATAATTCCAACAGAAATGGCGGCAGCCATGGAGCTGGAGAGAGCAGAGGCTAGGATTGCAGGGGCGATGGAGGAAGCCAGGCTTCTGTAGCCCTAGTGCCTAGGCCTTCATTCTAGGCTACAAAGTTTCAAACAGAAATGGCTGTCACCACAAAGCGAGCAGAAGGCTTGGCTCCGCTCTAGGCTACAAAGTTTCAATTGTGGAACATAAATTAACCCCAGTTCCCAGGGCCTCCACTTGGGTTGCTGAGGGGCGTGGCCAGCCTGCAAACCACCACAGGCCCCTTGCCTATGCTGCCCCACACCCCAAGGGAACCCCCATCTTGATCTGGGACACCCTTCAGGGCAAACCAGCTGGCTCCCACCCATGCACCAGGCCTCTATCCTATCTAATAAAAGAGTAATACACAGATTGACCATCACTCCAACACACAAGAGGGCTGCCCCCATGTGGTCAAAGATCCTGCCCCCATGTGGACACAAGATGGCTACCACAGATGGCCAGCAGGGGAGGACAGTTGGGAGGTTCCAGGCCTGTAAGGGAGGGAAGCTGTGGACCATCAGGCCAGCAGGGGGGGTCAGTTGGGAGGGACCAGGTCTGCAAGGGAGGGCAGTGGGGGGTGATCCAACCTGCAGGGGAGGGCAGTTAGGGGTGATCAGGCCATCAGAGGAGGGAAGTTGGTGGCAAACAGGCTGGCAGGGGAGCAGTTAGACATCAATTAGGCTGGCAGGGTAGTGGTTAGAGGGTGATCAGGCTGGCAGGCAGAAGCAGTTAGGGGCAATCAGGGAGGCAGGCAGGTGAGCAGTTGGGAGTCAGCAGTCCTGGATTGTGAGAAGGATGTCCGACTGCCTGTTTAGGCCAGATCCTACTGAGATCGGGTCTAAACAGGCAGTCGGACATCCCTCGAAGGGTCCCAGATTGGAGAGGGTGCAGGCTGGGCTGAGGGACACCTCCTCACACCCCGTGCACAAATTTTGTGCACCAGGCCTCTAGTCCTATCTAATAAAAGAGAAACATGCAAATTACTGTACCTTCGCTACGCTACCAGCCAACCAGGAGCGGGGGGCAGGGCTGAGGCGCATGGGAGGCCGGGAGTGAGGGGCACAACACGCCGGCCAGAAGGCCAGCCGGCGCTCCACTTAGGACGGGAGGGGCTAGCCTACATGCCGCTTGGGACGGGAGCTGCATGGGACAGGAGAGGCAGGACGGGAGGGGCTAGCTGGCACGCTGGGTAGGATGAGAGCCCCACGGGATGGGAGGGGCTGGCCTGCGTGCTGGGCAGGATGGGAACCACGCGGGACAGGAAGGGCCAGCCAGCAATGGGAGGGACTGGCCTGTGCGTTGGGTGGGATGGGAGCCGTGCAGGATGGCAGCTGCATGGGACGAGAGGGGCAGGATGGGAGGTACCAGCCTGCGAGCCTCATGGGACTGGAGCCATGCGGGATGGGAGGGACTGGCCGGCACACCATGTAGGACGGGAGCTGTGCAGATGGGAGGCAGGCGAGGCTGGCGCGTGCGGCTGCCGAGTGTGAGGTGCCACTTAGGCTGAGCAGTCTCCACCGAGGCTAAGGCCAGGGTCAGGGGGGCAGGGCCGTGGCGGCTGGGGCAGAGCCAACCATCAGCCCCATTGCAGGATGATGGCTGGGTGCCCAAGGCCTAAAGCTTCGGCCAGGGGTGAGGGGTCAGTACGACATCCCCTGAGGGCTCCCAGTATGTGTGAGGGGGCAGGTTGCGCAGAGGGATCACTCACCCCCAGTGCATGAATTTCGTGCACTGGGTCCCTAGTATATTAATAAGCTTTAATTTCAGGCTCATTCCCAAGGGCACCATATTCTTTAACCAGTCGTGTGTTGTTTTTTTGTTTTGTTTTGGTTAGTCACTTTTATTTTTTTTAAATTTTAATTTAAATTTTTTTCTTTATTGTTCAGTTTATTAATTACATTGTTTCCCCTTTTTTATCCCCCTATATCTCCCCTCCACCCTGTACCTATCCCACCCTCCACCCTCACCTCCCCCTCCCCACTGTCCTCTCCCATTGTTGCAAGATTTTTGTCCAATCTCTTGCTGTACGTCCCACAACCCTTTTCTCCCCAAGAATTGTCAGTCCATTCCCTCTCTATGACCATGTTTCTGTTATAGTCACCAATTTATCTTGTTCATCAGCCTATCAATTCACTTGAGTTTTATGTCCATTTGTTGATAGATGTGTATTTGTTGTTCATAATTTATATTTTTACCTTTTTCTTCTTCCTCTTCTTAAAGAATATCTTTCAGCATTTCATATAATACTGGTTTGGTGGTGATGAACTCCTTTAGCTTTTTCTTATCTGCGAAGCACTTTATCTGATCCTCAATTCTGAATGATAGCTTTGCTGGATAGAGTAATCTTGGTTGTAGATTCTTGCTCTTCATTATTTTGAATATTTCTTGCCACTCACGTCTGGCCTACATAGTTTCTGTTGAGAAATCCGCTGACAATCGGATGGGTGCTCCCCTGTAGGTAACCAACTGTTTTTCTCTTGCTGCTTTTAATATTCTCTCTTTATCTTTTGTTCTTGGAATTTTAATTATGATATGTCTTGGTGTGGTCCTCTTTAGATTCCTATATTTTGGGGTTCTGTGTACTTCTTGGGCTTTTAAGTCAGTTTCTTTCACCGGGTGGGGGAAGTTTTCAGTCACTATTTCTTCAAGTAGGTTTTCATTAACTTGCTCTCTCTCTTTTTCTGGCACCCCAATAATTCGGATGTTGGCATGCTTGAGGTTGTCCCAGAGGCCCCTTACGCTATCTTCAATTATCTGAATTCTTTTTGTTTCTTGCTTTTCCAGCTGAGTGGATTTTGCTTCTTTGTATTTCAAATTTTTGACTTGGTTCTTGTGGCCCTCTGGACTGCTTTTAGGACTTTGTGTAATATTTTTTATTTCAGTCTGTGTATGCTTGATTTCTAGTTGGTCCTTTTTTTTTATCCGTGAGGGTCTGGTTCGTATCCTCAGAGGCCTTGTTCATTTCCTTGAGGGTCTGATTCATTTGCTTGAGGTTCTCATTCATTTCCTTGTAATTCTCATTCATTTGCTGGTTGGTCTTGTTTATTTCCTGGTAATTCTCATTAAGTTGATCGGCCTTTTGTAGGAGCCTCTTGAAAAGCCTTATAACCGTGGTTTTGAACTCTATGTCTTGTTGTCTTTTCTCCTCCATTTCTTTCACACCTGATTTCTTTCTATGTCTCCGCATGGTGGCTGCTTTATGTGGTGGATATCTTCAAAGGGACAGTGGCTCAGCCTCCCCAGTTACCTGAGGTGGGTGCTCTTACTGCAATCCTTTATGGGTTGTATTCAGTATTTTTGAATTTAAACCCAGCTTTTTGTTGTTAGCCTAGGAGGGTTTGACCTCCAGGCCAATTGGCTGTGAAGGGAGACTGTGTTCAGGTTGGATGGGCGGAGTCTCTGAACTGCACAGGTAGCGTCAGTGTCAGCTGCGTCCTATGCGTCGCTCGCAGCGCGGGTCTCTCTTAGATGGGGATGGCTGTTTCTGTCTGAAAGACTGCGCTCCTGCCGCTTCTGAGTCTCAGTGTCCCACCTCCACTCCAGTTAGTGGAGTTTTCATTCAGCCAGCTTTCTGGCGATTCTGGGTGCTGTCTGTTCTGCTGTTATGTTGTAGTTCCTAAATCGTTGCGTGGGGCAGAACAATAGGTGTTCACCTATGCCGCCATCTTTGCTTCTCCTGGTTAGTCACTTTTATAGTCTCTAAAACAAATCTTATATAATAAAAACATAATATGCAAATTGACAAAACAGCAGAACAACTGGTGGAAGGACAGGTCACTATGACGTGCATTGAACACCAGGGGGCAAATACTGAATGCAGGTGCTCCTCCCAGCCCACAGGCCCCAGACCAGCCAAGGCAGATGCTAGCAGGGGGCCCCAGATTGCCCCACCAGTTGCCCCATAGATTCTCCCTGATCGCTGGACAGGCCTAGAAACGCTACCCATGCATGAATTTTGTGCATTGGGCTTCTAGTTATAATATAATAATATAAATATGTTTATATCTCTGCTTCTTTATTTATCAGTATCAATTTCTTTCCAAGATCCTATATGGCCCAGCAGAATTATTTGTGTGTTTTTTTCCCCTTGGATGACTTCTGCCTCTATAAACAACACACTTACCCTTCATTTTCTTAAAAACAACCAACCAACCAAAACCTTTATTTTTATTGTTGACACTATTGCAGATGTCCCCATCTCCTCCTCCCTCTTTACCCACTTCCACCCAGTCTCCACCTCACCCCCTTCCCTCTGGCCATCACCACACTGTTATCTGTACATATGGGCTATGCAGATATATTCTTTGATTAATCCCTTCACATTTTTTTTTAATCTCATCCACCCTCTTCCCTCTTGTCTGACAACTGCCAGTCTATTCCATGTATCCTGCCTCTGTTTCTATTTTGTTCATCAGTTGCTGTTTGGGTGTCAGATGCTATCTCTCCCTCAGAGAGAACAGACATCCCACCCGGCCCCAGCTATTTTTTCTATTATTGCATCTTCGTCGTCTATGCTTTTATTTCTTAATCCCCAGCTCCTCTACTCAGAAACTGAACCCAATCTCTCTCTCTCTCCACACTGGACGTGGAAAAGAGAAAAACACCCACACTAGTTGTTGATTCTATAAACTTAAAATTAAGAAGCATTATTTACATGATCATGATCTTGTGAATATTGCTCACTGACTAACAAAGTAGCACATTTGGGTTTATTCTCTGTGGGCTTACTGTCATTGTTACTTTGCCACTATGTGGAGATTACATTTAACATTTAATTCAAATATATACAGTAGTTTCACCTTTTCAAGATCCCCAGTGGATGCATGAAACTGCAGAGTATCAAACCATATATATATATATATAGTGTTTTTTCCTATATGTACATACCTATGCTAAAGTTTAATTTATAAATTAGGTACTGTAAGAAATGAACAACACAGACTAATAATAAAATAGAACAATCCTAAAACATACCGTAATGCAAGTTATGGAATATGGCATTATTAAGTAAAATAAGTGTTACTTGAACACAAGCACTGCAACAGGGCTATTGTTGATCTGATAACACAGCTGCCGAGTGACTAACGGGAGGGGGAGCGAAATCTACAGAGTGGAGCCTCTGTACAAAGGGGTGAGCCATGTCCCCCTTCATTCAGGGGTGGGGGCTCACTTTCTGCAGTTTCAGTTACTGGGTGGTCAACCTAGGTTAGAAAATATTAAATGGAACATTTCAGAAATAAACACTTCGTAAGTTATAAATAGCATTCCCTTTTGAGTAGTGATGAAATCTCGCGAGTCTTGAGGACGTGACTCATTGCTTAGTCCCGCGTCTCCAGGCTCAGGGTTAGTCACAGAGGAGCCATCTTGGTTACCCGACTGGCTGTGCGAGGGGTGGCGGTGCTTGTGTTCAAGGACCACTCGTCTTTACTGAGTAATGTCTCATTCCTCTCCCTTCATCTCATCCCGTTGGCACTTTATCATCACGTCATAACAAGAAGAACGGTGAGCACAGTACAGTAAAATATTTTGGGCAAATGGAAGATAAAGACCCAAGTCACATAACTTTTATTATTGTGTGTTGTAACTGTTCTATTTTATTAGCAGTATTATTAATCTCTTACTGTGCTTAATTTACATATTAAACCTTTTCTTAGGTGTGTACGTATAGGAAAAAACCTAGTATATCCAGGTTTTTGGTATTATCTGCAGTTTCAGGCATCTTGGAACATCTGCCCCACAGAGTAGGCACGACTACTGTATTGCACTTTTAAAATCTCAGAAATTTTACAGCCAGCTTTCTAAAATATATTGATTTGAGAGAGGAAGGGAGAGAGAGAGAGAAACGTCAACGTTGAGAGGGAATCATGGGTCGGCTGCCTCCTGCCTGCCCCCACTGGGGATGGAGCCCACAACCCGCACTGCCTGCCCGGGAATCCAGCCAGGACCTCCTGGTTCACAGGTTGACACTCAGCCACGGAGAGAGTGGCTCATTTAATCACAGAACATAGTTTTTGGTTTTACAGACTTTGTTCTGTTTGTGTTTTTAGTTCTCTTCTGTGCCCTGAATTATCTTTAGTTGTTGTTGTTGTTTTAAGGGGGGTGGGTTTCTGCTTGATTTTTTTTTCATTTACATTCACAAATATTTGTTTACATTTAATTGGGGTGGTTGACTGTCAGGCTTTTGAATGGTACAGATGAGGAGCAGGCTGGTATGCTGGAGAGCCTCCGCACAGAATTAAATGGAGGATTCTACTCTGTGGTGATACTAAGCCCTAATTTCTTCCCAGGTAGTACTTACAGTTGAGATAAAAAAATATATTTTTTAGGTATTTATTTTTAAATATTTTTTAAGACTGTTGACTGTATAACAGATGTCTCCCATTTCCCTTCTGCCTTTACCTTGCTACGTCCAAGCCCTGCCCACCCCCAGGTGTTTACCACCCTGTTGTCCATATCCATGGACTGTGTATATAAGTATACTAGAGGCCATGCACTTGGTGGTGGTGGTGGTGGGGAGTCCCTGAGCCCCGCCAACACTCTCTCACAGTCCAGGACTCCTTGCTCCTTACTGCTTGGCTTGCTGCTCCAGCGCTGCCAAGGAGGCAGGAGAGGCTCCCACCACCACTTCTGGGCTCCCCAGCCATGAGCCTGGCTTCTGGCTGAGTGGCATTCCCCCTGTAAGGAGCACACTGACCACCAGGGGGCAGCTTCTGTGTTGAGCATCTGCACATCATCGCAGCTGGTTGTTCTGGTCGTTCCACCTTAACAGTTACTTAGGCTTTTATTATATAGATGTTATTTGGTTTATCTGTCCTTGTCACCCCATTCTCACATCGAGGTATGTCAGTCTGTTCCAGGCCTTCTTAATTTTGGCTAGAGAGAAGTGCCTAGTTATGGCAGTTCTGCTCACTGTGCAAGGGAAGAGTTGGGGGTTGAAGGATCACATATCCAATAGGCAGTACTTCAGTTCTTCTGGGGTTCTCAGCACCACTTTTCATACCTGTGCCTGTGCCACCTGCCATCTCAGAGTCTAGAGTTTTTCAGGTCTTGCAGATGCTTCATTTATGTTCTAGGCCAGTGATTTTTGAGCTTGGTGTGTCAAAATTTGCCAAAAAACCCAGCATAACTCAGTGGTGTGTCATTTCAAGGAAAAAAACCCCATAACTTCACGATATTTATAGTTTAAATAACAAAAATATATAACTGTTATATATAACTGTATTTAATAAACCAAAAACTAATTATTTAACTTACCTGCAATGTTTCATCTACTGGCAGTGCAGTAGCTGAGGATGAAACATCCTTCTCGGCATGCGGCTGCGTGTCATTGAAAGTGGCTACACGTGTCAGTGCTGACACGCGTGTCATAGATTTGCCATCATGGTTCTAGGCTAACCTGTCCTTTGTTTGCCTTCATTAGTTATCATTATTCCATCTGCTTTATGTCTTCCAGCAATTTATTAAAAGTCTTCTCCTACTGTTGGCTCTTCTTTTGGTTCTTTTTTTAAAAAAATATATGTTTTATTGATTTTTTTACATAGAGGAAGGAAGAGGGATAGAAAGTCAGAAACATGGATGAAAGAGAAACATTGATCAGTTGCCTCTTGCACACCCCCTACTGGGGATGTGCCCACAGCCAAGGTACATGCCCTTAACTGGAATCGAACTTGGAACCTTTCAGTCCTCAGGCCGACGCTCTATCCATTGAGCCAAACCAGTTTTGGTTTCTCTTGGTTCTTGTGGGTTTACATCATTTAAATTATTTTACCATCTTTTTAATGCGATTTTGGGGCTTGAGGAGATATCCACGTGTGCTCGGCACCTCACCCTCCTCACCCTAAACCATCTAACTTTGTGCTGTTAATTTTGGGTAGAGTAGATGACTCTCTGGATTTTCAATTGATTACGGATGTGAAGAGACTTTGAAGTTATTTTAGAATTCTCCAGTGCTGAAAGGAAACTTAGACTCTAATAATCAAATCCCACCCATCTCTTACTTTCTGTGACAGTCATAGTTCAATAAGAGAAGCAGGAACCCTAGGTAACCATTTATTTTTAAAAGAATATGATCTTACACAATTTTAAGAAGTGATTAAAAAGTTTTCTATGGCTGTTGTCTTTGTGTTTGATCCTGGGATTTGAATTCTGCAAGGAGGGGGAGGCAGGAAAGATAAATGTAAAGCAGAGGAGAGTCAGGACAAGAAGGAACCCATGAGTTGGAGCCCATGAGGATGGTCTAAAACCTGTGTCTGTTCTTTGTTGCCTTTGACCTTGGTGGTGTAGATTCCCTCCTGGAGAAGTTGGTGTCCATCACAGAAGTAAACACACAGAGAGCCCAGGATGCAGAGAAGATCTGAGGGAAGACAGGGGAACTTTAGGATTGACAGCTGTCCCATGATAATAAGATGAGCCAGCATGTAAGAGACAGTGTACACTAGCTGCCTGGTAGCTTGCACCAATACACTGAGCTTAAGAACAATATGGATGCTGCTTTATTGCTACTTTCCTCAACTCAGGAACCTGCCAAAGCTGAGAACTTACAGGGAAATGGATTTTAGGAACCAGTTCAGTCACATCAACCCAACACATTGCAAAATTACCATACTTTCAGCCTAAAAAAAAATTAGGCTCAAAGTGATGATATGATTTACCCAAAGGTCAATAATATCTTTAGTGGCAGGTCTATTGACTCTCAATTCAAATACTTTAAAAAAAGTTTTCCCCTTACTATGCATATAACATTATTACAAAGAATACTTGAATAACAGAAAAGTTGAGATAAGGTAAAAGATCACCCCATTATTTAAACTCAATTATTGTTAATATTTTAGTATACTTTAAAAATACTTTTTTTCTAAACATAGCTACATGCATATATAAATATTTTCTTTTGCATTAAAATCTTTATCAGCATCATACATATTTAACCATTTGTCTATAAATTGACATTAAGGACATTTCTACTTTTTATTTCTACTATAAATAATGTTGACTAATACAAATACTGATATGCATCCTTGTGCATAAATTTTTATTCCCATTTTATCCTTATTATAGAATTTTGAAAGAAATGCTCTGAAATTGTTTTAATTAAATATTATACCAGTTTACCAGAAGTGTGTTAGATTATCTGTCTTCCTAAACCTTTGATAGCATTAGATATCATCTTTTGAATACCTTTGTTACCAAATTTTATCATATTATTATTTTATTTTGTAATTATTTGATTACTTAAGAGGGTTAAAATTTTACCTAAGTTTATCTTTTGTTTTTAATTTTGGTGAATTTTTTATCCACTCAT
This sequence comes from Antrozous pallidus, assembly GCA_027563665.1. NCBI lineage: Eukaryota > Metazoa > Chordata > Mammalia > Chiroptera > Vespertilionidae > Antrozous > Antrozous pallidus. Next base: position 79,116,745 of record CM050516.1, on the reverse strand, counting down.
CAATTGAGGGTTTTAATTTTTTTGGGCATTGTCTTTTACTGTGTTAAATATGTTAACCCCTTCTCATTTTTCATATATATATATATATATATATATATATATAATTATTATTTTTTTCTGAGTAGTTTGGTGTTCTGAATCATAATCATGCCAGAACAAATTGGTCTCTAAGAACAGAAGTGGGGACATGTGGAGGGTGGGGACAGGCTGACATTTAAGTATTCTGGTCAAGAGTTCTGATTAGTGTTGTTTGTTGAGGATGTTGGTGTTAAGCCCAGATGAGTCATTAAGTTTAACCATAACCCCCGAGCAGATTAGGAAGGCCAGGTGGAGACCAAGGTTGGTGAAGGGCATGTGCCCTGGGGCATCTTTAGAATTGGGAAAAGTGTCTGATGAAGTGGATGTGATGGGAACAGTTGGAGAAAGTGACTTTGACATATTAGAGTTTATAGGCAAGGACTGTCCTCAGACTTTGGGGGAAAGCTTATGAGAAAAAGTTCAGATGACAGATGGATGCAATTACATTCCCTAGGATGAAGGAAGCTGTTCAAAAACAAAATTATGACAAATGCACGTAAGAGGATCTTAAAAATTAAACTTGGAGTAAGCAACCAAAATGTTTTGCTTTTCAATGTAGTGGGAAATATGTTTGGATATGGATTTTATTCTTGAATGACTGATGAATTTTTTATATATTAAAGGGGAATTTATATTTTTGCATACATAGCTTGTATATATCACTTATTTCATATATATTACAAATATATATTAGGATATAAAACATAAATGATTTAGGTGGGGGTGTATCCTTCTCCTACCTGAAGAAGGCCTTATTTATTTTGGAGGGGGCTTTGGAGGAGAGAAGTTCTGACCAGATTTGGAGTAAGAGAGAAGTAGATAGTATAGGAAAGGGGGCTTTACTAAATGTTGCTGTAGACTATGTAAATTCCCTTTAATGTTCTAAGAGACATAGGTAATTGATGATATCCTCTTTTGTTTTTCATTGTCTAATGAATTTTACCTTTTGGTAAAGAGCTTTAAGACTGAACCCCTTGTGTTTTGGTTTATAAAGGTTATTTTGAGACTTATATTTTTGGACTTATACTTTTTTAAAAGAAGCAAAAGCAAATACCAAAATTTTCATTATATATGTGAAATATGATTAGAAAGGAAAACTATTCTGTTTTATCTTGAGTTATAAAGCATGGACATTAATTTGAATTTTGCTTTTAGAAACCTGAGAAAAGTTAAATATAGTATATAGCTTTGTACTTTCAAAGGCCTTTGTGTGTTTGTTTAAGAAGCTCCATGTTTGAGCTTTCTTGTCTTTGCCCTGCTGCTTCCTTTACTGGGAATAATTTCCCTCTATCTGGTGAACTCCAACTAATACTCCAAGAACCAACTCAGTTATCAGCTGCTCTAGGAAATCTTACTCAGCTCATCCAGGCAGAACGAACTCCCCTCTTCCTAATGTATGGCTGCCACATTGGATTGCTACTAGTTTCCATTAGATTATACACTCTCTGAGGTCTCATTGAATATCTGTCTCAGAGTCTATCAAGTATACATGAATGACCAAAGCAATGAAGCACAGAAAATCCTCCTGGTGATGGACTTTCTGTTTCTCTCTCTTTGTATTTCTGTGTGGAGGGACTTAGAGTAACACATCTGGCCACTCCTTGCTCTGCTCCCTCACACTTCCCAGGGGAGGAGGAATGACTTCCCTGATCAGCTTGGGCTCTTTGGTTAGCTTTTCACAAGCATGCACACAATCAGCATGGACTGGGTGGATAGCGTTCATTCTGGGGTAGTTAATTCTGAAGTATGAGGAAGTTTATTGTGGCCCTGCATCTGAACCAGCTGTTAACAGTAATAAGTCTGACGAGGAGTTGATCTCCATCTGGCTGACTCCCCATGTCTCTCTCTCAATTGGTTCCTGACTCCAGAATGGAATAGTTGCATTATCTATTGCTCCCCTGCTAAACTCCCAACATCTGACATTTGTATATTGCTTTTCAGTTTACAAAGCACTTCCACATCCATTATTTCAAGGGCTGTAAATAAGGCAAAAAAGTTCTGTGGGAGTATTGGGAGCAAGTGATTAATTTCAGTTGGGGAAACCACAGAATGCCTCAGAGGGAGTTTGGGGTCTCATTCAGCACAGGTGTTGGGTTGAAAGGTCTCTGAATTCTGCTCACTCCAAGCCCTTATAAAAATAAGGGAATCAGCAGTTGGCCCATTTCTAGACTTTGCCTCCTTTAGCTTGCTTAAGTAATGCACCAACCATTAAGTTCATCTTCCTCTGATTTTTAATGTCTATCTGTTATATGTACCAACAGGATGCCCTGGCTTTGTCAACCTCTTTGAACATGCTGCTGTGACATGACCTGGTGTCCTCTCTGGCTCAGGATCTGATAATCACTCTCTAGTTTTACACTCAGTAAGTACTGCTTCTTTCCCTAATCTCGCTGCCATAGAATCAGCTGGCAGACAGCTTTGAGCTCTAGTACTCTATCATCATTGGACTTAATCGCTTTAGAAGCAACTGAGTCTCTTTCTTCAGTCACAGCAAAGGTTTCATGACATCAGAGATATAATCACACCTGAGGCACACATTAAGTGACTTTGTAGTCACCATCAGTTTTCCTAAGATGTGGGTCCAACAATAGTTAGACACTTCATTGATGTGGCTGTGCTAAAAGGCATTTTGGAACAAACAGCTTCTATAAAAATGCCAAATTCTAATTGACACTGTTTTTTTAAATTGTTAGAATATAAATTGAATTTCAATTTCCAAGGGGAAAAATTGGAATTGAAAGTAGAGAAAGTAAATTTACAAGAAGAAATAAAACGAGTGAATCTAGTTTTAAAACCTGTCCTGAACCAAGGGTAAAATAACAAACAGGTTTTTTTTTTTAAAGGGAATCTAATATTTATAAGGGGTTCAACATCTAAGGGATGATAAATTGCACTTGAGAGGAAACGCTGCATTAGATAAATTTTATCTTGACACTGAACCCTTTAACAAGCCTGTAGAGCTTGTCTTGTACATCTGTTGTAGCCCACATACCAGTCTGTCCCTGATAGTAACCGAAGGGTTATTTTGCTGAGAAAAATATGTTTGACTTAGAAGCTGGAAGAAAGGAGAGGGGAGCTCAGAGATTGGAATCTAAATGAGTAATAGAAAAATTTCAAATACCACCATGGCAGGGAAAAAATGAACAAGTCTGTGATAATTGATACCTCTTCTTACATTCATTTTCATTCTGTGTGCTCTCCAAACACATTTTTAGCCTAGTTTAACATCATTTGGGTCTGTTTGGAATTACAATAGAAAATGTAGCAAAGGAAATAGAATCGGTGAAGTGCATTGTTGGGTGAAATAACCTGGAGATGGGACATTGGGTGGTCCTGTTTCGCTGTGGGCTCTGAGCCCTTGGAGTTCTCTGATAACAGGTGCTGCTGGGGCGGGAATGATGAGGAGGAAAAGACAGAACCCCAAGTTGGGAGTGTAGGGATTCGGGTGGGAAGGGAGTCAGAGATTAAGTGCCATCACACAGTGTGTGTGTGTGTGTGTGTGTGTGTGTGTGTGTGTGTGTGCGCATACACCTGGCCAAGCATGTGTAGAGTGAAAATTAGAATCTAATGGGTGGGTTGAACAGTTGCAGTCAGGTCAGATTCTGGCCAGTAAGTAGTTTTTGCAGCAGCATTTTCTTTCTTTGTTTCATGATTTAGCTTCTTTAGTTGGTGATCCACTTCATTCATCAAAGCTTCAGAAGAGACGTGTAAGGCAGTGCATTTCATTACAAATAATCCAAACTGCTTTTTGAATGATCCAGGAAAAGGGTGGGCACATTTTTATTTTATATATAAAAATATGATTGTGATATAATCATACTTATAATTATTTACTAATAAACGTTTGATTTGACACTATAAATATTCAATAGACCTGGACTCAAATTCAGTTTCTGCCACTTACCTTATGAGATCTTTGATTCTGGTTTCATCATTTGAAAAATGGGCATACACTCTACCTTTTAGGCTTGTTTTATGAATTTGAACCAATGGTCATTGGCACCAATTCAATGCCCACAGGAATCCCCAAGATGGGTTGCGGTGAAGAAAGAAATTTTAGTGCAAAACAGCTCAACTATAATACAGCACAGCTGTAAGGCAGCTCTGGAGCCAGGGAGCCCTGCAGCCAGGACCCTCTCCACCTACTAGTAGACAGTCCTGCTCTGCTCTTTGCCCATATGCTGGTCTGTGCTGCTCTGTTCTGTGCCAGTCTGTTCCAGCAAGACATCTTTGGTGTTTCAGCTCAGCCAGGGAAACACAGTCTTAAAACATCAGTGGAAAGAGAAAATATATTCCCAGAGCCAGAAGGAAGCTGGTTTATATAGACAGAAGTCTTGACCCATGGATCCTGATGGGCCTGTCACTATGCAAAAAAGGACTCCAAGTCCTCACAGTTGCATTGGTCCAAAACACACTGCGCTGATTAGTCAGAATAGAGCTGCTGTGGTTGGTCACAGCTGTGCAGCTCTAATTAGATGGGAAAGCTTCAGTCTCATTGGTTGAAATAGGATTCTAGGTACTCCTTTATGAGGGTTGGCTCAGATGGTAGAGAGACAGTACAGGGAGGCAGTTCAGTGCAGGCTTCTCTGTGGAGTGCAGTTTGTGTGAGACGTTTCTGTGTAGAAATGGCTGCTAAATTCTGTGTTTTTTTCTTTTTATTATTTATTTATTTATTTATTTATTTATTTTTTTTTTTTTTTGAGCCCTTCTTAGTATATGATTATCTTTCTTTTCAGGGTTTACAGGGATTAAATGAGAAAATTTGTAAAGAGACTAGAACACATTATGTACTCATTAAATTCCTTTCTTCATTCTGGATAAATTAAATTTTTTTTTAAAAAGTGTTATACCAGATTTTTAGTTCAAAAGTTATTTATCTTTAGATCTTAAATATTTATCTAAGTAACTAATTTCAAAATTTATATACTCTAAAACACTATATAGGATTTTAGAAATAACTGAAAAATTGAAGAAAAATTGCAAGATTAGGAATACTACAAAGAAAACTTGATTAGGTTTTATATGGACTTACTTATAGTTAACAGCTACTTCATGGGCTCTTTCATTCCATGTCTATAGATAGATATAGATATAAATTTTTCTGAACCATTTGAGAGTGAGTGGGATGTATCCCAGACCCTACCCTTTCAATGAGCATTTCCTAAGAACAGGGATATTCTCTTATCATACCTTAATACAGTAATCAAGTTTAACAAATTGAACATTAAAAGAATACTTTAATCTACCATTCTAATTCCAATTTTGTCAGTCAACCCAATAATCTCTTTCATAAAGCATTTTTTTTTCTGTCAGTATGGAATCCAATATAGAATTGGATATTGCATTTAGTTGCCATGTCCCCTTTAATCTGAATGAAAAAACATATCCTACCATTTATTTAGTTACTAGTGCACAAAATTTTGTGCACATTAAAAGGAGATTAATTAGTGGAAATATTTTAATATTGCTATTTGCCCTTTCTCTATAATAGAAGCATCAGAAATGAAAGAAAATTAGTAAAACGTGTATGAAAATCTTCCTCTTGTCAGAGTTTGGAGCGCATTACGGGACCCAGGCCGGAGCAGGGAGCGCACCTTGAGGTTCTCTGTCAAACCCCGTCAGGTGGTGGATGTGGCCCGAGATCCCTCGTCAAGCCTAACTGGGTGGGGGGCTCAGCCTGAGGTCCCCTGGCCTGGGGTGAGGGGAGCAGCCTGAGGTCCCCAGCCCAGCACTGTGGTGGGGGAAGGGGTGCACACCTTGAGGTCACCTGTCAAGCCCCACTGGGCAGGGGGTGCGGCCTCAGTTCCCCCGTCAAGTTCTGTTAGGTGGGAATGTGTGGCCTGAGTTCTCCGGTTGAGCCCCCGAGGTGGGGGGGCATGGCCTGAGGTCCCCCACCCATCAAGCCCATGGAGGTGGTAGCGGCGGGGGGGGGGGGGGGGGTCGGGCGTGCAGCCTCAGGTCCCTGCTGATTGCTCATTAAGGCTCCTTAAGAGAACTTGGCCTGGGTGCAGCCATTTTGTGTTACTGAACCAGCCCGCAACCCCCCACCCCCACCCCACGGCCCTTCCCCTCTGCTGTGGGCGCTGCCATCTTTGTGGTGGATTGATGGTCAATTTGCATATTCCCTTTTAATTATATAGGATTGATAAATGATATACTTATATAATTAATATATATCTGTAAATTATATTTATAATTCAATTAATAGGGCAGTAGAATAACTACTGTTTAAGCAGGCATTTCAGTGTCTTCTAACTGCCCATAGCAATAACTTTAAATTCATCTACTAGCTTTTCAGTCCTCTATAATAAATCCTTACTCTATCTATGCATTGCTCCCTGTGGAGGCAGCAACATATAGCTGGAAAACTTAAGGTTAGGGCAGGCAGCTCAGGGTGTGAATTATACCTCTACTGCTTGTTGACTGCATGGCCTATAGCCGTGGTCAGCAAACTGTGGCTCATGAGCCAGATGCAGCTTTTTGGCCCCTTGAGTGTGGCTCTTCCACAAAATACCACGGCCTGGATGAGTCTATTTTGAAGAAGTGGCATTAGAAGAAGTTTTTAAAAAACTTGGTTCTCAAAAGAAATTTCAATCGGTATACTGTTGATATTTGGCTCTGTTAGCTAATGAGTTTGCCGACCACTGGCCTGTAGCAAGTTGCTTAACTTCTCCTATTTTCTTCAAAAAAAAGCTTCTCAGTAAATAACTGTGGAACCAATATAAACATCTATTTAATACACTTGTTAGGAGGATTAAATTCAATTATTTTCTTAAATGAACCCACAGACATTCTTGGCACATAGCAGGTTCTCTAAAATGTTTACTGCTTTGCCTTCCTTCTTTTGGGAATCAACTTATTGCCACATTTATTTTGACTCCTCAGCTTTGCTTACATAAGCCCCACCTCTGCTTTGTCCTTCCCTCTCTACACCACCCACACAAAGTCTATGTATTTGTTAAGATTCAGTTCTAGTTTTTTGTCTCCTTCATGAAGCCCTCACGAATCTAATTACTCTCTCCACATTCTAAATTGTTAAACTATTTTGGACCCATCAAAGATTTAATAAACACTAGATTAATGAAATCTTAAAACACTATAATGTGGGGGTGCCCAATAAGGCGTAAATGTAGAGAACTGCTCACACAAAGAAAGAAAGAACACTGACAGTTCCTGAGCAGTGCTATGTGCCTGATGCTTTCTCTGCAGGATTGCGTTAATCCTCCAACAACCGCTATAAGTAGGTTTTCATAGTCCCATTTTACAGATGAGAACCTTTGACACAAGGTCACAGAGCCAGAAAATGGCAGAGCTGGATTTTGAACCCAGAGATGGTTCTATACTTCCTTTTATATTGGACTGTCACCTAAATGGAAATTTATATGAAAGAATATTGATTTTGACTCATGGGTGACAAGTACACGTTAAGTTTAGAGAAAATAAATGGTAGCAGAGATGGGTACATCTAATTTCTTGCTCAATATAAATAAATTTTTGTCCCCTTGAGTCAAGGTATCATTCATGACCCTGTGGTTGACTCAGTGTGACTCAAAATGACAGTTCTATGTGCTTCTGAGGGACAACTGGTTTACTAATAGGTAATTCAAAAACCTTTACATGCAAAGAGCTCCATACTTTTCCATTTTAAAGTGTCACTTGAGTTATCAGTTAATGACTGGCAATGGCTGCTAAACAAATGGGCATTTATGATGAATGCTTCATTGTGAGAAGTTGGATGAAATGACCTTTTGGGGCCTTCCTCATGAATTTAATCAATCTAATTACACCTTTAGACTGAGTTGGAGCCCAGAGGGGAGTACTTGTTTCCTGCTTTTAACTGTTATACCACTGTTTTGGGAGGAGCACATCTCATCTCCCCAACTGGTAAGTTCTGTGAGGGCAGAGGCTTTTTACTTTTCATTAGTTTTCCATAGCACTGGGTGCAAAATTGAGCACATAGTAGGACTCAATAAACCCTAATTGATCAATTACTTTAAGATTTTGTAACTTCAGATGCTTATAATATAGGAACACTTAAAGTTGGGGCAGATCAATAGAAGAGTCTAAATAATGTTATTTAAGAGCCATCATACAGTGGATTGATTTAACTCCTCAGGGAAGCTCCACAGACAACACTTACTACCTGAGAGATCTAGAAGCCATTTTGTTGTTGTTAAGAGTGGATTTTAGCAAATGAATAGATCTCTTTTCTCAACTCTAATCCTATTTGGTCTCAACCCTGACAATGTATACAGAAATATGCCTGTCTTTGTCCCAAATAAAGGGAGTTCCTTGGGTTAGAAACACTAACCAGTTTTAGCAGGTTTCAGAGGTGAATGAGCCAGAATCAGCATTTTTAATAATTGGGACTATGGGAGAAATCTTCATAAAGAAGGAAGAAGGAAACTGGATCACAGAATCTTTCTCCCATGATACCTATAGAAATAACAGCAATCTTAAAGTAAAAACAAAATACAATGTCAACAATTTAAAGAAATTACTAGTAGCATTTAAACAAGAAAACATGTACTTGTTACATGTTTATCACAAATAACAAAACATTTCTGCTAAGGGAGGAGATTTTGGTACATTACCTTGATCCTATATACATCTTCCCAAAGGTGGTGCTCTAAACTGAAAAATGTGCAAATCTGGTGACAATCTTACTGAGGGATGTCTTTATATTTTCTGTTACTGGGATCAAGGAAATATATATAGAGAGAGGAACTGTGCAAGTAGGACTAACTTAGAAGTGAAGCCTAAATGACTCTTTTACACTTAAGCTGGGAACACAATTAAGAGGGTTTACCACAAATTAGGCAGAAGGAGGAATGTATGCAAGGTTTCCTAGAAATATCTGCACTACTCAGAACAGCTGAGTCCTGTATATCCACCACACCATCCCCTCAGGTTAGAACAACATAAAGGATCACAAAATACTAAGACTTGGGTGATAGGGGAAAATAGAAATATATACAGATTGAGATACTTGGAAGGGAGGCAAAAATGCAATCTAAAGAAAACAGAAGGGTTGGAGAGTTCCATGTTAAGTATGAGGAAGATAAAAAGAAATGGCACAGACACTATGCAAGCATACTAAAAAGAAGAATGTAGCATAAAAAACACAGTTGAAGAAATGGTAACTCACAAAACCCAAAGAACAGAAATTAGTTAAGAATGCTTCACTTTACAGAAAAATCTTCGAAAATGACTTCAATAAAAAAAGGACTCAAAGGAAGATGAAAAACAATAGGAAGACACGAAAAGAGAGGTTACAGGGACTGTAATAATTGGGACTATAATAATTGGGACTATGGGAGAAATCTTACAAAAACAAATTGATAAGTAAGACAGAAACATGATTAAACAAACAAAAATTAAGACAATAAATAGACTAGAATCACTAAAAGCTGATATAACTGATGTAAAGGAAAATTCTCAGGTAATCACAGTGCATGCAGAAGAAAAAATCAGAAGTTGAGGTAATGAAGAAGCGAGAATAGCTAAGAAGACAAAGACTCTCCCAATAAGCATAATCAATGACTTTAACAATTTAACAAATGGAACAGAAAAATATTTAAAGATATAATACAAGAACTTAAATGTATTGTTAGTTTTATCTATTTTTGAAAATTATTTTTGATGAGAATAAATTGCATTATATGATTATACCATAATTTATTTATCTATCCTTTGTTGATGAGCATTTGAACCATTTCTAATTTTTGCCATTATAAACAGTTCTGGGCAGAAGCACATGGAAAAACATAGATAGAATTAAAGTAAAACAACTGTAAGAATTATGATGACAGAACATCATATAAGTATTACTTATAATTTCAATTAAAAGAATAATGTAATTAACAAAGATAAGATGGAAGGAAATGTGAGAATACTATTTTCCTTATCTTTCATCACAGACAGTAGTGCTATTGTCTAAAATTAAAATGTACACATCTTAAAGACTCCAACCTCCTTTTTCCTTATAATTTTACAAAATAGCTCTAGTGAAAATTATTAATCTATAACAGCAATTACTTTAATTTTACTCTTTTTCTACTTCTTTTGTAAAATTAAAAGCAACATTTTTAATAAAAATGGAAGTTATATTATGATCCTATTTTTATGAAAACATTTCTTCTATCTAGTTTATCTTTATATGTGCATGGAGAACTACCTGGGATAATGTGCACTTTAATATTAATAATAATTTATTTCATCTGTTGACATTGGGCTAAATTTAATTTTATTTTTGTGTATCCAGTGTTATTTGAATTTCTTGTTATGTATATATATATATATTATTAACAAATTAATATATTTTTGAATGTAGAGTTAGCAACTTCACAGGTTATTACAAATTGAGACAATTGGCTTCTCCTCATATGCTCCTGTACTTATGGCCTTAGCTATCAGCTTCACCTCTTTTCTTAGAGAATAGTCAATGTATGCACAATTAACACTAGTTGTGAATTTCTTATCCTCAGAGTTCTGCCTTGCAGTGTTGCTGTAGATTCAATGTTTGATCCCCCCTTCCCCTTCATATGTTGAAATTCTAACCTCTAATATGATGGAGGAGAGGACTTTGTGAAGTAATGAGCTCATGAGAATGGAGCCCTCATGAAATGGAATTAGTGTCCTTACAGAGAACTCCCTTTCCTCCTTTACCAAGTAGGGTCACAGCAAGAAGGCTGTCTATGAACCAGAAAGTGAGCTCCAACCAGACATCGAATCTGCTGGCACCTCGATTTTGGACTTCCCAGCCTCCAGAATTGTAAGAAAAAAATTTTTTTGTGTGTTCTTTATAAGTCATTCATTTAATCTGTGGTATTTTTGTCCAGTCTGCCCTAAGGTGTCCTTCTGACAGCCATTTTCTTAGTGTTGGAGTTTTACATTATTCTTGCTAAGGGTGGTTGTTTTTGAAAGGTTTGGAGTGGGCTGGAGTCTCGCACCTATGACGTGAGGCCATAATGTACCAAAAATGATTTTTATTTCAGGCACTTGGATGCAGGTGGGCTGAGTCTGACAAAAAGGAGTCAGTGCAACTGAAGGAAGAGAAAGGTTTTTATTAATCCTTGCTGGCTATAAACTGTTCTGCTTATGAAAGGGTCTGGTCTGTCCTTTGTTCCTCCCATGCCAGGTGTCTAGTTTGTTATCTAGGCTATGTGGTGGTCAAGGCTGCAAGCTTTCTGCAAGATAGCTGCTAAGCACAATAAGTTTTCTTTGCCCTGTTTTATTCTCTTTAACCCTTTTAGTTTTAAGTTGCCATCATTATTCTTCCACATAAATTTTATAACTTTGGTTACTTTGTCTTTTTAATTTAAAAAATGTTTAAATTACAACTTACATTCAGTAATATTTTATTATTCACAAAATAATATTGTGAAAGCAGTTGTTAGATAATCTTATACTTTACAAAGTATTTTCCTTGATATTTCCAATACACACCTGGCTGGAGGCCTGGTGCTTGAAATTGGTGTGTGGGAGGATAGTGTCCTTCAGCCCAACCTGCACTCTCTCCAGTCTGGGACCCCTTGGGGGGTGTCTGCTGATATTTAACTGGCAGTTGGACTTCCCTCTCACAATCCAGGACTGCTGGCTCCTAGCCGCTTGCCTGCCTGCCTGCCTGCCTGATTGCCCCTAACCGCTTCTGTCTGCCAGCCTTATCACCTGCTAACCACTACCCTGCCAGCCTAATTGATGTCTAACTGCTCCCCTGCCAGCCTGTTTGCCCCCAACTTCTCTCCTCTGCTGGCCTGGCCACCCCTAACTGCCCTCCCCTGCAGGCTTGATTGCTCCCAACTGCCCTCCCCTGCAGGCTTGATTGCCCCCAACTGCCCTCCCTTGTAGGCCTGGTCCCTCCCAATTGCCCTCCCCTGCTGGCCTGATCACCCACAACTGCCCTCCCTTGCAGGGCCTGGAACCTCCCAACTGCCCTCCCCTGCTGGCCATCTTGTGGTAGCCATCTTGTGTCCACATGGGGGCAGCTCTCTTGTGTGTTGGAGTGATGGTCAATCTGCATATTTCTCTTTTATTAGATAGGATAGAGGCCTGGTGCATGGGTGGGGGCCAGCTGGTTTGTCCTAAAGAGTGTCCCAGATCAGGGTGGGGGTTCCCTTGGGGTGAGGGGCGGCCTGGGCGAAGGGCCTGTGGAGGTTTGCAGGCCAGCCACGCCGCCCAGTGACCCAAGCAGAAGCATTGGTATCTGGGATTAATCTATGTCTACAATTGAAACTTTGTAGCCTGGAGCAGAGCCAAGCCTTCTGCTCACTCTGTGGCGGCAGCCATTTCTCTTTGAAACATTGTAGCCTAGAGTGGAGGCCTCGGCTGGTAACAGTAGGCTGAAACCTTGGCTTCCTCCATTGCCAGGGAAACCCAAGCCTCTGTTCTCTCCAGCTCAGTGGCTGCCACCATTTCTGTATCTTTTATCATTGAAACTGTGTAGCATTGAGCGAAGGCCTAGGCAGGCAAAATGGCAGGCGGCTTGGCTTCCTCTGTTGCCGGGGAAACCCAAGCCTTCCTCCTACTCTCAGTGGCGGCAGCCATCTTGGTTGGGGTTTATTTGCATAATCTGCTCCTGATGGGCTGGTGGGCGTGGCTTGTGGGTGTGGCAAAGGTATGGTCAAATTTGCATATTATTCTTTTATTAGATAGGATGATTATTAACTACATTTTCTATGCTGTACTTTAAATCCTCATGACTATTTTGTAACTACCAATTTGTATTTCAAAATTCCTTCACCTTTTCTATCCAGTCCCCTTCATTTCTCTTTTTTCCTCTGGCAGCCATCAGTCTGTTCTCTATATCTATGAGTCCATTTTTGTTTTGTTTGTTCATTTATATGGTTCTTTAGATTCCTTTTTAGAATAAAATCTTAGAAGTCAGATCAAAGTGTATGATTTTTGTTTAATGAGACTATCTTTTAAAAATATTTTATGACTTTTTTAATGCTCATGACTTTATATAGTCAAATTGATTTTCAAAAGGCTATACTAATTGATACTTTCACTGGAAATATGCATAAAAAGTGCCTCTTGCATAACTGTCTTGCCAGCACTAATCATTTTTTGTTTGACATTGGTGCCAATTTGATAAGCAAAAATGATATTTAGTCGCTCTTTTAATTAGCGTTTTTATTATCCATGAAGTAGGATGTTTTTCAATGGAGGATTGAATTTTTAATATTTCAGTGGAATTTTGTAAGTAGGCAGACAGTATGATCATATTTATTATTTTATAACTGCAATTCAGGTGAGAGTGTTAACAGTGAATGTCAGGGTCACCAGAGAGGAGAGTATGGTGATGGGATGAGGCCCTGCACTGGCAGGGGAAGCAGATCTGATAGCATTCTATCTCTACCTCCAACTTCCTTTCCGGCTCCCTGATTCCCTGCTATGTTTTCCTGTTTGAAAAATCAGCGTAGCAGTAATACATAGACCCAATTAATGTCATGATATTCTTAATCTATTAACATTTTGAGGAGATTTTTATAATTTTTCTGAGAGATTCATTGCTACACTTCCCATCTAAAGAATCAACAATTTGGAATACAATCTGGCTGCAAGAAGATGAATTTTGTTTCCCTATGAGTCTTATACAGGGAAATGTAGAAATGCATTCCACGGATCCAAATACACTGAAGAAATACACTGATTTGCTCCTGGCTTTTGCTAGCATTGGTTAGTTTCTTGGCTTTTATCTTAAAGTCCTCATATGTTACATTTTAAAATAGAGAAATGAAATATACACAGTTAGGTTTTAGCCAAAGCAAACCCTGATAAAAAATGACTGGCCCTCTGTAATTGTGAGCTAAATTGTAATTCATTGTTCGCTGTAGACTTCAGATAAAAGGATTCATGTGGAATGGTAGATAGGGCAGTTTTAATTTGGATCAACTAGACTTAGTACTGTATTTTATACCAGTCATGCTGTGAGGCAGGTCCTTTGTTTTCTGCAATTATCAAACTAAGCCTAATTAAACTTGCATTGCTTTGATGTACTATAATGTTTTCCATAATTTTATATTCTGAACCATTTTTATAAGTCCTTGTTTGAAATCAAGAATAGACTATGGAGTCATTTTGCATCTATAATACCATGGTTTAGTATGTATCTAATCAAGTTTTAAGATATTTACCTTTGGTTATAATTCAGCATCCTTCTTTTTCTTGTGTTTTTGTAATATGGACCCATGAAATTGTTTTTAAATACAATATGTCAATATAACAAATGTAAAAGATATATGTGGAAGGAAAATACAAAGATTTTCAATCCTACAAATTAAATATACATATTAAACTATAGAACACACACTTCTATTAATTGATTTCCCTTTTTGTTGAGTTGTTCCTTAAGGGGACCTTTTTTTAAAAAAAGAAAGCTCATTTGGTCCAATTGACTCTGTGTATATTTCTTTTGTGTAGATGCGTTAAAGGTACTTGTTGTCTGTTTTTGTATTCGCAAGTTGTTAATTTCTCCCTTAATGGAGCATCCATTAGATCTCTCTTACTTTATGGGTGCTAGCATAGAAGATGTAAGTATATTTTAAAGAGCATTTTGCTTCATCTAATAGAAATAATTTAAAAACACATTTACTTTATTCAGCTGGTGCCCTACTAGGAGTTCTTGTTAGCCAATGCCCTTTAGTGCCTTTAAAAATAGACTTAACTTTGTTTATTTTAGCATAATTTCCTGTGGCTTTTAGCCTATCAGTTGGAATGGATAAAGGATACAAAACCAGATCCATTATGTTGCATGGATTCCCTCTTTAGCCCAACGTGAAGGAGACTTTGCTATGAAGACCCTTTTAAGCATTTTTGAACAAAGTAATGCCTCTCTTTTTGAATTTTGTCATGAAGAAGTATTATTCTTGTCTGTTTCTATAAAAATTATGAGCTAAATTATTGTCAATATTGGAAAAGATTGTATTTCTTAGTGCACTTAGATAATATTTTTTAAAAATGGAGTTAAAGTATAATACATAGTGAAAAGTACATATTATTAAGTGCACAGATCAATGAATTTTAACAAACTGAACACATCTGTTAAACCAATACTCAGATCTGAAAGAAAATATCACCAGCACCCCAGAACAACACCCCACTCCTATGCTCCTAACCAGTCACTGCTTCTCAGTCCACCTCCAGAGTAACCACTTTCCTGACTTATAATAACACTAGAGGTTTGGTGCATGAATTCGTGCACCAGTGGTGTCCCTCAGCCTGGCTTGCGGGATCAGGCTGAAACTGGTTCTCTGACATCCCCCCAAGGGGTCCTGGATTGTGAGAGGGCACAGGTCAGGCTGAGGGACCCTACTGGTACACATTTGGGGTTTGGGAGGGAAACGGGAGGTTGGTCAGCCAGGGAGGGGGAGGGACTATGGGAGGGCTCCAGGGCATGTCCAGCCATTCTTGCTCGGTCCCTATTGGCCAGCCCCAGCAGACTACCAGTTGGAGTGTCTGTCTCCTGGTGGTCAGTGCATGTCATAGTGAGCAGTTGAGTGACCTTAGCATATCATTAGCATATTATGGTTTGATTGATTGAATGGACAACTGAACTACCAGACACTTAACTTATTAGGCTTTTATTATATAGGATAGCTTAGTTCTGCCTGCTTTTTGTGTGTTATATACATTTAATTGTACAGTATGTACCCTTCAGTGTCTGGCTTCTGTCATTCAACATTATGTGTGTGAGATTCATCTGAATTGTTGAGTGCAGTTATAGATGTTGACTCTGATTATTTTGTAGTTTTTCATTGTATGATGGTATAACAACTTATCCATTTTACTGTTAAAGGGCAGTTTTACATGGAGGTGGTAGAGAATGGGATAAGAAGGCACTAAAGAAGGGGTCAAGTTCACTTTATATTTAACTAGAGGCCCAGTGCATGAAAATTCATGCACTGGAGAGGTGGTCCCTCGGCCTGGACTGCTCACTCTCACAGTCCAAAGCCTTCAGTGATGGGAGGCGACTCAGTGGTCAGGGGAAGGCAACACCCCATCACACCTCTGCTGCTGCCACTGCCAGCAGTACAAATCTCGGCCAGCCCTGGTTACCTGAGACTTGGGTGGCCCTGGGCAGCTGGACAGCTGCCATTTGAGGCTTGCCTGAGCCTTGGGCTGGTCCTAGGTGGCTGGGGGGCAGAGGGGATTGGAGGCCTCTGGAGGCAGGTAGGCGGAGCAGCCAGGCCTGCCTGGGGGCTGAGGGGACTGGGTGCTGCCATCTTGTGGCTGTGGTTGCCGCCATCTTTGAGAGCATGGCAGTCAATTAGCATATTCCCTCCTTATTGGCTGTGGGCACTGCCATCTTTGAAGGCACAACATTCAATTAGCATATTCCCTCCTTATTGGTTGTGAGTGCCACCATCTTTGCCACAGCATGAGGGTCAATTAACATATTACAACTTTATTAGATAGGATATCCTTCACCAGGACTCTATTAGCAGGAATTGTAAGCAAGCTAAATAGATTTAGTTTTACCTTCTAAGTGCAGATTCAATCTGGATAGCAAATATCTTGAGGACAGGGACTAGTTTTGCTTATCTTCCTTTTTCCCACTAACTCAGAGTCTCTTACAAAGGCACTTAAGTAAATGTTGATAGGATTCAAAAAAGCTTGCCCACGTGGAGAAACAAAATGCAATTAGAGGATGTAAAGCTTGAAATCTGAGAAAAACAGTGCAGGACCTTCCAAAACAAGAGACCGCTAAAGGACAGAGAAAGGGGAAGAAGATATAACATAAAATAATACTTACTTATCTTGCCTCCATGTAAATGAACCTAATGAAATATATTTTTTAGGGCACTACTAAATCCTCTGATAAAAGTATCAAAAAACACAGGGCTTTGGTTTGCTATTTTCTTCTTTGCTGTTTCTTGACATTCCACCTTTGATTATTTTAAATGCATTTTGTTCTATTTGCATGATTTTTTTGATCCCCAAAGCAGTAGCTGAACTGCATGAAATTGACATTTACCACAGCCATGTAAATGTTTAGTATTTCAGCCAATTTTGTTTTGTTTTTGTTGTTGTTTGTTTGTTTGTATCAGGCTCCATTCACTGTGGATTCTACAAATTCTAGTTGTTGTTTGTAGAACACATTATATTTTCTATTATTTTTTCATTTCTTTTATTAACTTGATTAAAGTTGCTTCACAATCTTTTATCCAGAAGTCTGGTGGAGTAAGCCTGCCATAGGCATTTTTTTTTTTGGTCTTACCTTGTTACACATGTTTTATTTTTTATTGTGATTAACTCTATAAAAACATAAGGCTTACCATCTTAATCATTTTTAAGTGTACAGTTCAGTGGCATTAAGTACATTCACATTGTTGTTCAACCATCACCAGCATCCATCTCTAGAAACTTTTCATCCTTTCAAACTGAAATTTTGTACCCATAAAATAATAACTCTCCATTCTCTCCTTCCCTCAGTCCTGGCAACCTTTCTACTTTCTATCTCTATGAATTTGACTATTCTAGATACTTCATATGAGTGGAATCATATGATATTTGTCCTTTTGTGTCTGGCTTATTTCACTTAGCAAAATGCCTTCAAGGTTCACCTTTGTTACAGCACAGGTTAGTAGAGGCCAAGTTTTATTTATTTTTGTTTATTTACTAGGTTCCTGGTGCACGAAATTTGTGCACTAGGGGTGAGTGACCCCTCAGCCCAATGTGCCCCCTCACACATACTGGGAGCTCTCAGGGGATGTCCTACTCACCACTCACCTCAGCCTGCCCAAGGCCTAAAGCCTCTGATGAGGCTTTAGGCCTTGGGCACCCAGCCATCGCCCTGCAATGGGGCCAATGGCTGGCTCTATCCCCACCACATAACCCCCCCACCCCCGGCCCGGGCTTTTGCCCCTGCCAGCTTGAGCCTGGATAGCACGGGCCTCGGGCGCCCCCCCCCCACCGGCCCAGTCCTTCTCCCTGGTCAGTGCGTGCTGGCCGCCTTAACCCCGCCCCCCCAGCCCTGGCCATCTCAGCCCTGCTTCCCGTGGCCCTGGCTGCCTTGGCCCCGCCCCCACTCCTGATTGGCTGGTGGGCGTGGCTTGTGGGTATAGCAAAGGTATGGTCAATTTGCATATTACTCTTTTATTATATAGGACTTATTTTTTAGAAATATATTTTATTGATTTTTTTATAGAGAGGAAGGGAGAGGGAGAGAGAGTTAGAAACATTGATGAGAGAGAATCATCATTCAGCTGCCCCCTGCACACCCTCTACTGGGGATATGCCTGCAATCAAGGTACATACCCTTGACTGGAATCAAACCAAGGACCCTTGAGTCCACAGGCTGCTGTTTTATCCACTGAGCCAAACCAGTGAGGGCAAGAGGCCAATTTTTAAGGGGCCCTAATATTCTCGTGGGAAGGAACTTATTGTAAAGGAAGGAAGACATGATGGCTGGGCCTTAGAACAATCCTCCTATCTAATAAAAGAGTAATATGCTATGCCCATAAGCCACACCCACCAGCCAATCAGGAGCAAATATGCAAATAAACCCCAACCAAGATGGCTGCCACCACTGAGAGCAGGAGGGAGGCTTGGGTTTCCCTGGCAATGGAGGAAGCCAAGTTTTCCGCCTGCCTTTGCTGGCCTAGGCTTCCACTCAATACTACAAAGTTTCAACTATAAAAGACATAAATCCCAATATAAATGGCAGAAGCCATGGAGCTGGAGAGAGCAGAGGCTAGGGTTTACCCCTGTGATGGAAAAGCCAAGCTTCTGCAGCCCTGGCCCACCCAGGCCTCCACTCCAGGCTACAAAGTTTCAATTACACAAGGTAAATAAATTCCAACAGAAATGGCTGCTGCCACTGAGTGAGCAGAAGGCTTGGCTCTGCTCCAGGCTACAAAGTTTCAATTGTAGAAGATAAATAAATCACAGATACCAAGGCTTCTGCTTGGGTCCCCAGGTTTGTGGCTGGCCTGCAAACCACCACAGGCTGCCCTACACCCCAAGGGAACCCTCACCCTGATCTGGGACATTCTTCAGAGCAAACCAGCTGGTCCCCACCCATGCACCAGGCCTCTATCCTATCTGATAAAAGAGTAATATGCTAATTGACCATCACTCCAACACACAAGAGGGCTGCCCCCATGTGGTCCAAGATCCTGCCCCCATGTAGACACAAGATGGCCACCACAAGATGGCCAGCAGGGGAGGGCAGTTGGGAGGGACCAGGCCTGCAAGGGAGGGCAGTTGTGAGTGATCAAGCCTACAGGGGAGGGCAGTTAGGGGTGACCAGGTCAGCAGAGGAGGGAGATTGGGGGCAAACAGGCTGGCAGGGAAGCAGTTAAACATCAATCAGGCTGGCAGGGGAGTGTTTAGGGGGTGATCAGGCTGGCAGGCAGAAGCAGTTAGGGGCAATCAGGAAGGCAGGCAGGTGAGCAATTGGGAGCCAGCAGTCCTGGATTGTGAGAGGGATGTCCAACTGCCCGTTTGGTGGGATCAGGCCTAAATGGGCAATTGGACATCCCTGGAGGGGTACCAGATTGGGGAGGGTGCAGGCTGGGCTGAGGGACATTTGGGCTCCCCCCGCCCTTTCACGAATTTCATGCACTGGGCCTCTAATCCTATATAATAAAGAGCTAATATGCAAATTAGACCAAACTGCAGAATGATGAGTCCCATGGAGAGAAGGGATGGAAGTCTGAACACAGCAGAATGTATTCATTGCAAGTTCTGTGGCACAGTAAGTCATCTAACACTGTAGGACCAATGGTGGAGATGGGACTGGCATTTCATGAGCATCAGGAGACAGTGCATGTGTTATTGATATTCATACTCTCTTAGTGGGCCCCAGAGGATAGAGGAAATAGGGAGATACTAACTTCAGGTGAGCTTGTGAGTAGTGAGGGCTGGGTAGCAGATATACCTACTAGGTCAGAAAAGCATGAAAAATGGTAGATACCTCATTGGTATTGGGAGAATTGGCATATATGAGAAATCCTTTGGAAATTCCTAGTAATGACAGAGGAAGTTTGAGAGACATTGGAGGTTTTATAATAGATGGTGAAAGGAAGAGGTGAAAATAATTTTACTGTGAAAGTGATCACTGATTATTCCCAGGTTGACTTAACTTGAGAAAACAGGTGTCACCAGAGCCATGTGTGACTCAAGAAACTGAAAGAACAAGTCATGCATAATGAATGACTATGACCTTTGGCATACAAAGCTCTCCTCTCCCTTTATTAACAAAATACTTTCATTAGTAAGTGGCTGACCATCTCCATCACACATGCTGGGTATAGAAATACTAGAAGAGTCCATTCACACTTCTTTTCATGGCCAAAAAGAGATTTACTGCTTCCCTCAAAAATTTGAGACCAACAGCATTTTGAGTCAATATAAGTCTATGGTAGTCTTGAAGACTTCTAGGATGAGATTGCAAAATACTTGGCGACACTTGACCAGGATTTTGGTGTAACTTCTCAAAAACACTTGATGCCCATCAATGATTATGCTGAACCATGTCTACCATGTTTAACCTTTATGTATAGTCTTTTGACTAGAAAGTTTGTTTCAGAGTACATGGCATAGTCACTATCCTCTGACTTCATTAGAACTATTACCATACATGCTGTACTGATATGTAATGTAAATAAGGTAATGGGGAACTGTTCTTAGGAATGATAGTGTGATTGTTTCATAAAATGCATTGTATGAATGAATGGTCATGTTAAGGTCATCAATATATTTCCCAATTAATCCTTCAGGTCCAATCGGCCTGAACAGCAAAGTGACCTATGGAGGTGACACATTATATGCCAGAGTATTCAGCAGTAGATGACTTGAGCCATTCATATTTGTATTACTGTAGACAAACGTGTAGATCTAAGTCCTAAGCAAATATTCCATCATTGCATATGTAACCCACACATGAAAGAGTAACGTAGTTGAAACCATGGACAGCAGGTGGCTTCTTTGAACTCTAGCTGAAGTCAGGTAAGGGGTGGTGGGATGGTGAGTTTTATAGTGAGAGACAAGGCATCGACATGAGGAAAAATGGCTGCTGCATGATGGGGAAGCCTTTCAGGCTGCACTCAGAATTAAAGGCCATTACACTTCTGAAGATGCTCAAAGATTGCAGAGTGAGGGCCACTAATAGAGTCCTTTGCTGTTGGAAGGGAATTACTACCTCCATAGCATTTCCTGCATCTCTTGGTTTCGTGAGAGGCAAAGGGGGACAAAAATCACTAGAGCAATAAAAGTGCTCTTAATGTTTTTGAAGCACAAAGCAGGTAGAGTGAATTTTGAGCAGTTTCAGACAGCAACTGGGAGCATTTTGAGACCACAAAGCAAATGAACTGTTGTAGGACCTGCAGGAAAAGCAGGCAATAAGGTATCTGTTTACTCAGCTACCCAGGCCAGACCCAGAGAAGTAATCCTCAATACCTTCAATTTCCTCCCTCCCTCCCTATCACCTCCTTCCCTTTTTGTCTTCGTTCCTCCCTACCTCCTTCCATCCATCATTTATATATTAATGTGGTAGAAAACACATAACATGAGGTCTACCTCTTAATGAAATTTTAAGAGTGCAGTTCCGAACTGTTAACCATAAACACAATGTTTACAACAGATCTTCAGAACTTTTTCATCTTGCATGACTGAAATTCTACACCCGCTAAACATCAATTCTCCATTTCCCCCTCCCCACAGTCCCTGGCAACCATCATTTACTTTCTGTTTTCTGGTTGCTCTTTCTTATCCTTTGGGCTCCATTTCATCCGGAGGGGTCTCTCCTTGTCTTTAGGGCTGTGGTGTCCCTGTTTGTTCTCTTCTCACTAAACACACTCTTCCCAGGGTGACCTCATCATAGTATCATTTCTAACAGCAAAGCCATGATTCTGATATAACTCAAGAGTTCAACAGTACAGGATTGGATAAATATGGGTTATTTTTTAAGTGGATCACTATGCATCATTTGCTGAAAGAGGCATTGTATGAGTACATCTATTGACATAGAGAGATGTTCATGGTATTGCTTAGTTAATAAACCGTGTTATAATACTGTATGTATAATGTGATCCCATTTGTATAAAAAACAAATGTACAGTGATACTTGAATGAATGTTCACCAAAAATATTAACAGTTTTTATCTCTGGTTGGTGGGATCATGTGTGATTTAAGTATTACTTTTGCTTGTCAGCAATTTCTAGTTTTTCTACAAGGAACATAAATTTCTAGTGTAATGAAAAAGAAATATATGTTGTATGAAAAAAATTCTCTTAGGATATGAATCCTAGTCAGCCAGTTGACTGTGTAAAACTCTGCAATAAATATTTAACCAATCATTTCAGATGCAGAGTCAGCTCTGCTCAGGGAAGGAGGCCACGCTTGCTTACCAGTCCTTCCTAAAGAGAGATTTTTCTTCTTTTAGTAAAAGCCAGCTTCTTTTTTTCTGGAAATTTATGCTACAAAGCAAACAGATAAGTAATGATCAGGTCTTGAATATGGCATTATCTTATTGTTGCAACTATGAGAATGCATTCAACTGAAACATATGGAAATGCATTCAATTCAGGGGGATGCAGAGGACACCAAAGTGCTCACACTGAATTGTTTGTCCTACTCTGGACATATGAAACAGGTACCAGAACTTACATGTAGATGAATGTTATTGAAGCTATATGTTCAATGATGTTATAGTTGGGGAAGTCTTTTTTTTTTTTTTGTAATCAATAATAATGGTTATCACTTGTGGCTATTATACTGGGTGGCTCAGTAGTTGAGCAAAGACCCATGAACCATGAGGTCATGGTTTGATTCCCAGTCAGGGTACATGCTGGGATTGTATGCTTGATCCCTAGTAGGGGTTGTACGAAAGGCAGCTGATCCATGTTCCTCATCATTGATATTTCTGTCCCTTCTTCCCTCTCCCTTCTTCTCTCTGAAATCAATAATAAAAAATTTTTTTAAAAGGCTACCATTTGGTAAGCACTAATTCTATGTGACTGCTTTGTATGCATTATCTCATTTTAACCACCCTGTGAGATAGGTGATGATCTTGATTTTACAGAGAAGGAGACAGTCTTGGAGAGGTCAGCCCACTTGCTCAAGGTCAGCTAGTGTGTGGGAAAGCAAATTTCAGACCCTTTCTGCCAGTCTCCAAATCCAGCATGGGAACTTGTCCATTCTATGTCCAGGTCCACACTGAAAATCTATCCTGTACCTTTATAGCCAGCCATGTTTTTTACCTAAAACATTAGTGTCCTGTTCAACTACCTGTGTTATTTTCCACAGAAAGACTTCAGAGTTGAAGTTTGCCACCAGAGGTAATACTTAAAAGAATGTCCCTCAGATTAGGAAGACCCATGTCTTCTAAGAAGTGTTTCTCAAAATGAAACAAGCAAGTCATCAGAACTAGTATGCCATCTTCCCAGGGATGGGTATGAAGAACATTGCCCATTGGAATAAGTAGTGCCCAGTCTTCTTGTGAAAAACAATTAGTTGTCGTCTTTAAAATTCTATCACTTGCAGGAGTGGGGAACCTTTTTTCTGAGAAGGGCCATTTGGATATTTATAACACCATTCATGGGCCATACAAAATTATCAACTTAAAAATTATGTTGCTATTGAATTTTGAGTCTCACCTCCGATTGTATTTGCAGGACCAGACCAAATTATATGGCCCAGATATTCCCTACCCCTGAAGAGAGTCTGAATAGTGTTCTTTAAAAATTCACCATTTTGAGTCAGAGACATTAGGCTCTGTCCATTAGCAGTTATGTGATCTTAGGCTTGTCACTTAACTTTTTGAGTCTCAATTTTACCATTTTTGAAATAAGTCACATACCAACTTCATTAAATTCTTTTGAGGATTAATGATTGGGCACTCAGTCTCCATTTTGTTGCCTATAAAGTGATTCTTCATAGAGTGTGAGTTCTGAGAGTTCCTCGTACTGCAAAGCAGTTTTGATCTTTAGATGGCTGTTTAACATACAGAGTTAGTATCTTTTGGTGCAAGTTTTATATATGAAATGAGGTGCCATGTTAACAGTCCAGGAAAACAATAGGCTTTTGTTCCCCGCCCCCCTCCCCCATGTAATAAACAGGTCAGCTTTCCAGCCTTGCTTTGAGGGCGGTGTGCCTATAAAACACACAGCATACAGCAAAATCTTTGAGATACCATGTTGCTCTGATGGAGGAAAGGAATGCTAAGGATTATCCAGAAATTTTCTTGAACCTGTAACTAAACTCTAAAATAGCCAGGTCTGTTCAGTTTAGCACTTGCACAGGAATCCTCTTATGTGCCAGCACTGAGTATTGAGGGTTCAGAAATAAGTAAGACCACCTTCCCACCAATGTATTCAGAAGCACAAGCAGATGACTTTAATAGTGGGTGGGTGAGCCAGGGTGGAAGTCTGCCCAGGGTGCTTTGGGAACACAAAGAAAGATGTTTAACTGATTCCCACTTGCAAGAGTGGAGCTGACAAATACCAATCATATCAACAGCTATACAATCCCCAACGAGGCTCCCAAGTGGGCTTCAAGACTATAACACAGACTCAAGACAGGGAGCAAAAGACTACCAGTTTTCCCAGAAAATTAGCTTCTTTTCCTACCTCCCATTTGTATGTTAATGGAGTTACTTAGCCAGTACAGGGCTAGGCACAGTTCTGGAAATCTTATGTGTAGAATCAGTGCCTCACTTCTTCCTGCCCAGCACCTGCTCTGAGACAGCCACTGAAGGGGGAAAGTGAGCAAGGAATTGCTTGTCTTCCAGAATCTTACAGTATAGTGGAATGGGTTAGTTCCTTAGGACAGCCGTAACAAAATTACCATAAACTGGATGGTTTAAAACAGTCGTCAGCAAACTCATTAGTCAACAGCCAAATATCAACAGTACAACAACTGAAATTTCTTTTGAGTGCCAAAATTTTTAAACTTCTTCTAACGCCACTTCAAAATAGACTCACTCAGGCCTTGGTATTTTGTGGAAGAGCCACACTCAAGGGGCCAAAGAGCCACATGTGGCTTGCGAGCCACAGTTTGCCGACCACAGGTTTAAAATAACAGAAATTTTCTCTCTCACAGTTCTGGAAGTTAGAAGTCCAAAGTCAAGGTCTCAGTAGGGCCATGCTCCCTCTGATATTCTGGGTAGAATTATTTTTATTTTTATTTTTATTTTTATTTTTTGCAGTATAACTTAGATTTAATAGTAGTACATATGTTTCTCCGCCCCCCCATTATTCTCCCTCCAGCCTCCCCTACCCCCAGCACATGTCCCCACCTGCCCCCCCACCCCGCCCCAGTGTCTTTCATTCATTGGTTATGTTCATATGCACACATACAAGTCCTTCAGTTGATCTCCTCCAGCACCCGCCCCCCCCCTCCCCAGCCTTCCCTCTGTAGCCCGACAGCCTGTTCAATGCCTCCCTGCCTCTATATCAATCACTCTCCTCTGTTTCTGTTCTTCAAAATTATCTTGCATCTGCATACTAGAAATAAATGTATAAGAACAAAAAATGTTTGAGTCTCAGTTTCAATGTCCAGCTGTTCTGAGTCCCAGTTTCAATGTCAAATAGTTCTTTATGTGTACATATCAGCAATGGTATCCAGATGGTGGACACATGGTGGAAATGCAAGTTTCATCCTCTCTAATTTGGTCCTGGGCCACCTGCAGCATCACACAGCTGCTGACTGCTAGCATGGCAAAGTGTCGTCAGTGTCCCCCATCTCTGGATGGTCCTCGTGGCTGGAACAGACTCATCAGATCCTCACTGTCGCAGGAACCCACATGGTCCTGGAGTTGTTCTCTGAAAACACACAAACACATTCTCGACCAAAAGTTAACAAAGGGATCCTCTCTGCAAATTAGACTTGGGATTCTTTTTATTTTTGCCCAAATGATTTTCCTTTGGCTTATTTTGACAGCATGTGTGTTTTTCATGGGTGTCCTGCTGTTGGCATTACAAATGGAAGTTACTTTTCTGGAGTAAGAATTTTCTAGATGTATTTTACTTACAGGATATTTTTCCTTACATAATATTACCCCACTATCACCTCCCTTTTTTGATTAATTGAGGCTTTTGGAAATTTTAGATTGCAGTCTTGGTAATATTAAATTTTAATTTTTGCACACAAATATGACTGCTTTAGGTTCTTTGGATATTAAGCCATTTTACAGTGAGACAAACTACTAATAGATATTTTAGTTAATGTTTTAGGAAAAGCTTTTTGTCCAATACACTTAATTTTTCTTGAGTATTCACTTATTTCACTTGGCCAATTTAAATTAAACTGAAAACTTGATTACTATTTTACTGTCAATTTTAATACTCAAGCGAAAATCTTAGTTTACCCTGTAAATATTAGTGGAAAGGATTATTTGCATTCTTGAGTAGGCCCTGAGCATTCCTGGTACTAGATTGAATTTAGATATAGAGCAGCTATTGCTGGCTGAGTCTCTTTCTGCAACCTGGGTCCCGATCTGAGCTGTGTGTGGGAGGCGAAGCAGCCGTGGGCGCAAGAGATCTCCCTCAGAAGGGGTGAGAGTTCAGGCCCCTGCAATGTTAGTGGGTGAGGGTCTGTGCCCCACCTCTTTTAGTTCTCTCTTGTTGGCCCCTCTGCGACTGTGCCTGTTTTAGGTTGTTCCTTGCCTGAGGAATCTTATCCGTCTCTGGCTAACCAGCCATCCTCTGGGGCCAAGCAGGGTGATGTGAGGTTCAGTTCTGTCTCCTTGTAGTCTATGCCCCCGTGGCCTCCACGTCTGGGTAGAATTCTTATTGTCCATTCTCAGCTTCTAGTGGTGGCCAGAGATATTTGGTGTTCCTTGGTGTACGGCTGCATAACACCAATCTTCCTTTATGGTTCTTCCCTGTGTCTTCACATCATCTTCCTATGAGGACACTAGTAATTTTGGATCAAGAGCCCACTCTATTCCAATATGACCTCATCTTAACTAATTATGTCTGCAAAAACTCTATTTCCAACAAAGTCACAATCCAAGATACTGGGGGTCAGGACCTCAACATATCTTTTTGGGGAATGCAGTTCAACACATAATAGGGAGATAAGGCAAATGCACAAAGATAAGGCAAATGCAGCACATCTCTAAGCTCTCTTCCCCCCCACCCCCATTTCCATCTATTGATCATTAACAAATAGATGGCCAGATATTTCTCTATCAAAGTGGGTTTATTTGGAAGCAGCAAGAATTACGATTTGAGACATGTGATCTAACTTGCAGCAGTTGCCAACTGGTGGTCAGCGGACCACTGGTGATCCACGAGGTTCGAAAGGTCGGTGACTGCTGGAATGGGAACCAAACTAAATGCCAGAGAAATAAGGAGAGGAAGCTCTTTTATGGACTTGGGAAGAGCTGTTGTAAAGGATGAGTCCATTTGAGGAAATTAAAAGTTTGAGGTGATTTTTCATTGAGTTATAGCACCTTTCCAGTGGTTGGGCTGTTACTGGGCAAGGAGGAATTATTTCTTCCTTCTTTGGAGGTGGTGAAGTAGTGTCACTTCCTGTGCAGGGTACAGTCATTTCCTGTTGGGTTTCTTAGTGTGTCAGTTGAGTGACAGATGTGAGAGTTCTCTCTTCTAACCTCCCAACTCCATTTAAAATGAGGTGGCTATCACCAGTAAATCCACAAACAAGTGTTGGTGTGGATGTGGAGAATAGGGAACCCCGTAGGCTGTTGGCAGATTGGTGTAGCTACTATAAAAAACAGTATGGAGCATCCTAAAACAATTAGAAATGGACCTGCCTTATGACCCAGAGACTCCACATCTGGGAATATGTCCAAAGAAACCCAAAACACGACTTCAAAGGAAAATATGCAACCCTATGTTCATTGCAGCATTATTTACAACTAGTGGCCCAGTGCACAAAATTCGTGCATGGGGAGTGTGTGTGTGGGTGTCCCTCAGCCCAGCCTGCACCCTTTCCAATCTGAGTCATCCCTCTCACAATCCAGGATTGCTGGATCCTAACCTAACGATCACCTGCCTGCTTGCCTGATTGCCCCTAACCACTTTGCCTGCCGGCTGGCTCACCCCCTACTGCCCCCTCCCTTGCTGGCCTGCTTGCCTCCAACTGGCCCCCTCTTCCAACCTGCTTGCCTCCAACTGCCCTCTCCTGCCAGCCTGATCACCCCCAATTGACCTCCCCTCCTGGCTTCTGCCTCAGCCCCGCCACCATGGTTTTGTCTGGAAGGACATCCAGAAGGTCTCCTGGAAGGTCTCCCAGTCTAATTAGCATATTACCCTTTTATTAGTATAGCTAGTGGCCTGGTGCATGGGTGGGGGCCGGCTGGTCTTCCCTGAAAGGGAGTCCCAGATCTGGATGGGAGTCCCCTTTGGGGGCATGGCCAGCCTGGGTGAGGGGCTGAGGGCTGTTTTCAGGCTGGTCACGTCTCCAGTGGGGTGAGGAACCCTGCTGGGGACTGTGGCCGGCCTGGACAAGGGGCTGAGGCCAGTGCCATGGGGGTGATTTGCAAGCCGGCTAAGCCCCCGGTTTTGTTCAGAAGGACATCTGGAAGGTTTCCAGACTCCTGGTCTAATTAGCATATTACTCTTTTATTAGTATAGATAGTGAAGATATGGAAGCAGCTCAAGTGTCCATCAATAGACAAATGGATAAAAAGATGTGGTACATTTACACAATGGAATATTATTTGCCATAAAAATAATAAAATCTTACCATTTGTGATAGTATGGATGGATCTAGAGGGTATTATGCTGAGTGAAATGAAATCAGATAGAGAAAAATACCATATGATTTCACTTTTTTGTGAAATCTAAAGAATGAAATACATGAACAAACAATATTGAAACAGACTCATAGTTGCAGAGAATATACTGAAAGTTGTCAGCAGATAGGGGTTCAGGGGATGGTGAAAAATGAAAGGATTGATGAGAAGTTACAAATTAGTAGTTACAAAACAGTCATAGAGATGTAAAGTACAGCATAGGGAAAACAGTCAATAACATTGTAATAACTATGTATAGTGTTAGGTGGGTACTGGAAATATCAAGGGAGATCACTTTGTAAAGCACATGATTGTCTAACTACTATGCAATACACATGAAACCAATACAAAATAATATTGAATGTAAGCGTAATTGAGAAAAAATTGGAAGAAAAATGAAGTTTCCATTTATTAATTTTCACAGCCCCTTCTCCAGCTTCTGTGTGCACACAGGTGCTCTGCCTGCATTTGTTGAGTTCCTGCTTGGGAGTTCATTTATTACCTACTCCAGACATTTGAAAGTAAAACCTCTGACTCAGTGTGCATCCTCTTAAAGTAATCTAAAGCATCCACAAGCAGGGAGAAACATCCTTTATTTTCATATGGGAGATTTCCCATTATTTCTGAAACCATTCTTGGATGACTAGAAAAACCTCATTTTCCACCTGACCTAAGATGGCTAGAGTTGGATGGGGCAGGGTGGTCTCCATCCAGGCTTGCTCCTCTTTAAAGAGGCTGTGAGTTGCTATATATAGCTTTGGTGGTCTGGAAACCAGGCATGGATTGGGGGAGCACATGCTACAGCTCTAGGACCCAGCGCCATCTGACGGGCTTGGGATGGCTGGACAGCCCTCTCCCTCTGAAGCCTCTCTAGTTCTGGGCCATGCTCTCTGTGTGAGTCCAGGGCAAACTCTCACCATCTCTAGATTCTGACTCCACAGAGTCTTTCTGGAGGTGCTCTTTCCACTCCATGCTACAGAATCTGGGTGAGTGCTCTCAATTTTTGGGGAGGCCACCCACACAGCTGATGGAGAGAGCAGCTGCTTATAGACATCTCAGCTAAGAGAGGTGCAGAAAGAACATCCATTTCTAGGACCAGGAGACCACGCCATGTGGGAGCCAAATCCTGTATTTTATATGAGAAAAAGTTTTCAACATTGATGCTGACTGTTGTGATATAGTAAGGAGATCACAATTTTAAAAATGTATGCTGAAGATAAAGAATCCTACTTATGGCCATTTATGTTATTGTTCCATTTATAACAAAACATCTATTCAGCACAATATTTATGTATTACATATTTTGAAGTTAACATAAGTTATATTTAACTTTTTTTTCTACATATACCCAGTTTTCTGGTGTTATTCATTTTCCCCTTAAGGTTATTTAAGTTTCATTTACAGATAACATTCTCCCAAGATATAGAACATTTTTATCACCCCAAATATTCCTCTTTCCCATTTGCAGTCAAGCCCCTTTCTCAATCCCTGGCCTAAGGCAACCATGATCTGGTTTCTGTCACAATAGTTTACCTTTTCCAGAATGTGATATAATTAGAATCATAAAATATTTAGTCTGTGTCTCAGTTTATTTAGTTAGAAGTTGTGAGACTCATCTATGTTGTGTGATTTAATATTTGGCTCCTTTTTTATTGCTAAGTAGTAGTACATTTTATGGATTTATCACAATGTATTTAGTCGTCAGGTGATAAATATTTGGGTTGTTTCCAGTTGGGGATTACAATGTGTAATGCAGCTATATACATTCAAGTACAAATCATTGTGTGGGTAAATGTTTTCACTTGGGATGTGTAAGAACAGGGCTGACTTCATAGGTGTGCAACACAGGCTGTTGCACTGGGCCCTGCACTTAGATGGGCCCAGGATTGGTTTAAGGTTCTGCTCTGCCCTCTTGAGCAGTGGTACCAATTTACATCCCCACCAGTAAAGTATGAAAGTTCTGGTTGCTCTACATCTTCATCTGTTTCTGTTGCTTTCTACAATAGTTATTTCTCAGACCTTTACAACTAGAGGAGAGATTAGTATGTTGTGAAGGTCTTAATGCTTATTCATGTACAGCCCCCACCCCCACCCCCACCATGTATCCTTGGCACTTTGGCTTCCATGAGTTAATAAGAGGCTAAATAAGCTGGAGGGGATAGGGATAGTAGAATTCATGAAATCATACACCCTTGGTCCTCTCTTTGTGCTGAAGCTGACATTATTATGTTGTCTAATATCCACAGTTGTACATTGGGAATGTAGGTATTGGAATGTTTTCCAAGCAAATAGACTGAAGGAAGAATCAAACTAGTTTTTATCAGTGACAACAGAAACTCTGGAAAAGCTATTTGAGTTATCCTATCAGAATAATGTGTGTTTGCTATATGGCTGGTTGTCTTTTAATTTCATAAATACAGAGTTAAAAAGATAGCCTCCTTTCGGATATAAAAGTACAACATAGGGAATATAGCTAATAATCCTATCTAATAAAGAGGGAATATGCTAATTGACCTTCACGCTGTAGCAGTGGTGGTGCCAACAGCCAATAAGGAGGGAATATGCTAATTGACTGCCATGCCTTCATAGATGGAAGCACCCATCTAATCTAATAAAAGAGTAATATGCAAATTGCCCATACCTCCTCTACACCCACCAGCCACACCCATCAGTCACACCCACCAGCTAATCAGGAACAAGTATGAAAATTAACCCACCCAAGATGGCTGTGGCGATAGCGAGAGCAGGAAGGAAGCTTGGGTTTCCCTGGCAATGGAGGAAGCCAAACTTTCTGCACATCCTGGCCTGGCTTGGCCTCTGCTTAAGGCTACAAAGTTTCAATTGTAGAAGATAAATAAATCCCAGATACCAGGGTCTTCACTTGGGTAGCCAGGGACGTGGCTGGCCTGCAAACCACCATAGGCTCCTTGCCCAGGCTTCCTCATGTACCAAGAGAATCCCCACCCTGATCCGGGCAAACCAGCTGACCTCTATCCTATCTAATAAAAGAGTAATATGCAGATTGACCATCACTCCAACACCAAGACAGCTGCCCCCATGTGGTCAAAGATCCTTCCTCCATGTGGACACAAGATGGCCACCACAAGATGGCCAGCAGAGGAGGGCAGCTGGGAGGGACCAAGCCTGCAAGGGAGGGTAGTTGGGGGCAATCAAGCCTGCAGGGGAGGGCAGTTATGGGTGACCACACCAGCAGAGGAGGAAGTTGGGGTTGACCTGGTCTGCAGAGATGGGCAGTTGGGGGAGACCCAGGCCTGCAAGGTAGAGCAGTTGAGGGGACCAGGCCTGCAGGGGAGGGCAGTTAGGGGTGACCAGGCCTACAGGGGAGGGAAGTTAGGGGCAAACAGGCTGGCAGGGGAGCAGTTAGGGGGTGATCAGGCTGGCAGACAGAAGTGGTTAGGGCCAATCAGGAAGGCAAAAAGGCAAGTAGTTGGGAGCCAACAGTCCTGGATTGTGAGAGACATGTCCCAGATTGGAGAGGGTGTAGGCTGGGCTGAAGGACATCGCCCTCCAACCCCCATACACAATTTTCATTCACCTGGCCTCTAGTAGCCAATAAGAAGGGAATATGCTAACTGCCACACCCTTAAAGATGGTGGTGCCCATAGCCAATAATGAGGGAATGTGCTAATTGAATGCCACACCCTCAAAGATGACAGTGTCCATAGCCACAAGATGGCAGTGCCAAGTCCCCTTAGCCTCACAGAGATGGCAGGCATTTGGTAAGGATGGGCCCTCCTCTAGGCGGGCCTGGCCGCTCTGCCCATCTGCCTCCGGAATCCCACAGTCCTTTCAACCCCCAGCCACTCAGGGCCAGCCCGAGGTTCAGGAAAGCCTCTGTGCAGCTTTCCAGCTGCCCAGGACTGTCCAAGTTTCAGGTAACCAGGGCCGGCCGAGGCTTGTGCTACTGGCAGTGGCAGCAGCATAGGTGTGAAGGGGGCATCACCTTTTCCTAATTGCTGGGTTGCCTCCAGCTCCTGAGGGCTTCCAGATTGTGAGAGGGGGCAGGCCAGGCTGAGTATGCCCCCCGCTCCAGTATGAACTTTTATGCACCAGGCCTCTAGTATTGTAATAACTATATATGGAGCCAAGTGAGAACTGGAATTATTAGTGGGATCACTTTTGTAAAGTCTATTATTGTCTAAACACTATGTGGTATATCTGAAAATAATATAAAATACTATTGAAAGTCAACTGTTAATTGAAAAAATAAAGAAATAGGGAACGGAACCAAGATAGGTGGCATAAGTAAACACTTATACTGCTGCCTTGCACAACAATTTCAAAACTACAACTAGAAGACAAAACGGACATCATCCAGAATAACTGGAGAGCTGGCTGACTGGACATTGTACAACTAGAATGAAAGAGAAAAGGACACTGAGATTCAGAGGAGCTTCGGAGGGCAGAGATGCACACACATGGAGAGGGCTGGTGGCTGAATATGCCGCTGGCTTTCTCAAACAGGAGGGAGACAAAGGCTCCCCACTGTGCTGAACTCCAATTCTGGGTGAGACTCAGGAACCCAGACTCATACGGGGTGAAACTGGATTGTCAGAGGAAGCACACTGAGACT
Organism: Antrozous pallidus; assembly: GCA_027563665.1. Taxonomy (NCBI): domain Eukaryota; kingdom Metazoa; phylum Chordata; class Mammalia; order Chiroptera; family Vespertilionidae; genus Antrozous; species Antrozous pallidus. The sequence continues at coordinate 79,083,364 of CM050516.1, read as the reverse complement.
CAGAGGAGCTGTGGAAGGCAGAGGCATGGAGGGACACGTGTGCTTGTGGAGAGGGCAGGCAGCTGAGCACGTGACTGGCTTTCTCATTCAGGAGGGAAACAAAACCTCCCGACTGCACTGTACTCCAGTTCCACGTGAGACTTTGGGTATCCAGGCTCATTCAGGGAGAAACTGGACTGTCTGGCAGCAGGCAAAACTCGAGGGCAGCTTTCTTACCCAGGCACTTCTTAGGGCAGGGCTGATGGGAAACCAAGGCTGTCTGTTCTATCCTGAGACTCTACCCTATCTAAGCTGAGCACAGAAGCTCTCCCAGCATAGACACAGCTGATCCTTCCAGCCAATTGGCCTGACGGTTAACTCCTCCCAGTGATACCAACAACAATCTAGGCTTAACTACAACAAGACTGTACACACAGCCCACAAAGGGGTGCACCAAGAGTGTCCACCAGAGGTAACTGGGGAGGCTGAGCCACTGTGCCCTAGAGGACACCTACCACACAAAGCTACTCTACCAACTCAGGGAAGGAATGAAAATGTGGAGACAAAGAAACAAATCACAAATGAAAGAAATGGAGGAAAACAAATGACTGGATATACAGTTAATAACCACAGTTATAAGTTTTTTCAAGAATTTCCTACAAAAGGCTGATAAATTTAGCGAGACACTCGAGGATATGAAAAAGGACCAACTAGAAATTAAGCATACACTGACTGAAATAAAAAATATTATACAGAGACCTAACAGCAAACTAGAGTACCACAAGAATCAAGTCAAAGATTTGAAATACAAAGAAGCAAAAAACACTCAGCTGGAAAAGCAAAAAGAAAAAAGAATCCAAAAATTTGAAGATAGTGTAAGGAGCCTCTGAAACAACCTCAAGCATACCAACATCAGAATTATGGGGGTGCCAGAAGAAGAGAGAGAGCAAGATACTGAAAACCTATTTGAAGAAATAATGACTAAGAACTTCCCCCATCTGGTGAAAGAAATAGACTTACAAGTCCAGGAAGCACACAGAACCCCAAACCAAAGGAATCTAAAGAGGACCATACCAAGACACATCATAATTAAAATGCCAAGAGCAAAAGACAAAGAGAGAATATTAAAAGCAACAAGAGAAAAACAATTACCTACAAGCACCCATAGGATTGTCAGCTGATTTCTCAACAGAAACTATGCAGGCCAGACGGGAGTGGCAAGAAATATCCAAAGTGATGAATAGCAGGAACATGCAACCAAGATTACTCTACCCAGCAAAACTATCATTCAGAATTGAAGGTCAGATAAAGAGTTTCACAGATAAAAAAAAAAAAAAAGCTAAAGGAGTTCATTACCACCAAACCAGTATTATATGAAATGCTGAAAGGTATTCTTTAAGAAGAGGAAGAAGAAGAAAAAGGTAAAGATAAAAATTATAAACAACAAATACATGTCTATCAACAAGTGAATCTAAAAATCAAGTGAATTAAAAATCTGATGAACAGAATAAACTGCTGAGTATAATAGAATCAAGGGCATAGAAAGGGAATGGAGTGAAAATTCTTGGGGGTAAAGGGGTGCGGGAGGTGTGGGGAAAGACTGAACAGTTATGGATGAGGACAGTGGGGGTGGTGGTAAGGGGAGAGGGTGGAGTGGGAACCATGTGGAGGAGAGCCATGGGGGGAAAAAAGAGAAACAATTGTAATAACTTGAACAATAAAGATATATTATATTAAAAAATAAAGAAATATATAAAAACTTTTTAATAAAAATAGCCTCTTTTAAGTACAACTTCTTCATCAATGCACCCAGCTTCAGACTATATTGACTATATTTTTGTGTGACAGAATCATATTCATTAGCATAAGACTTCCTGAAATCCAGATACTTCCTTTCGAGACTTTACCCTTATTGACAAGTTGGCTCCTCTGCGCTGGGAGGAAATAAGAGGGATCTGACAGGCTGTGCTCTTCAAAACACTCACATTTGCTGTAGTCACACTGTGATTTTGTAATTATTTCCATAGAGCAACCCAAATGTAATTTATAAGATAACAAAAGATTACTACTACATCTTCCTTTATTTTCTGTGATTTCTTAAAGGAGCATAATAGGAATGTTTCAGTTCCTTGGGTCCTTAAGTGTCCTGATAAATAACATGACACTCTGGCTTGCACTTTGGGGCACATTTTAAGTGCAGCTAAACTAATGAAAAATAAGAATGAATGAATTTAAGGTATAAGTGTGAAGAAAATGCTAAAATTCACTGAGGCAGAAAAGCAAAAGACAAATAAATGTAGAGACTTGTCACTTTCATGGATAAGAAGAGGAAAGATGTCTGTGTTCTCTAATTTATGACATAGGTATAAGAAGGTTCTAGTCAAAACCTCAAAGGATTTTTGGGGGAAACTGACAAACTCATTAAAAACAAACCTATCAACAAGATAAATAATAAGAAGAACAAAAAAATAATTTTGAATAAGACTATTAACAGAGGAATCCTTCCCTCATTAGAAGTCAAAACATTTTAGAGAAAAGTGTATGGTCTCATTGAGAAATCTCTATTTTTTTTTGTTTATCTAACTATCTAGGGTTTGTTAAAAACAATAACGAATGTTTGAGCAGGGTGAAGTAAAATAGTTATATATGTTTTACTTTTGAACACTTCTAATAAGAGAAAATGGAACCTATTCTGTTTGGGCTGATGTTTTTCCCCACAAGGGTCAAATTCATTCCAATTATATCCTTGTGTGGCCATCATGATTTTCTTTAGAATGTCCCCACTGATTGCCTGAAAGTGAAAGGAGCTTTAATATTAATAAAAGGGCTCAGTATGTTCCCTAAATTATTGCATTTCTTATCATGCTAGAATGTTCTGGTTGATCCCAGATAGATACGGAGAGCATTTAAATGACAGAAAAATAAGTGTATTATTGATTCTGGGATTAAAAGACAAATTTATTGAATAATTAGAACTGTGCCCATAAGCATCATTCATAACTTCTGGCTTCTCATTTTCATATTAACTAGAATGAATTTCTTCTAACATATACTGGAATGGAGGATGAGAGAGGAAAAATTGACTTATAGACGGAAGGAGAAACAATTTCTCCCTGTAAAGAAGAAGGTGGCTTTTTAATTTAAAGTTTCAGTAAATGAATAATTTTGCTATTTCCCCAGACTGACATTGATTGGAACTTCCACTCAGTCTTGAGAGAGCTGGGAAAAGACAGAAGTACATCTTTCAGATCTCCATCCTGGCAGGCTCTGTGATCCCTCCTCACTTTCCATTCTATAGTGCTGGTTCGGTCCAGGGTTTTATACTCCAATCAAGACTGAAGATACTGAGTGACAGCTTGCTCTGCACAAGAATGACTCAGCACTATGACTTCAGTTACAGGACACTGATGCAGTTAGACACACACTTGGTGGAAACACTTATTTTTAGAACTAGCCCTAACATCCTCATGAAACCATATTGCCACCTTCCTCTGGGTATCCCATCTACAATACCCCAACTTCATTTTCAGGCACTGGTCTACAGAAAACACTAGGCTTTTTCCTATGCAGCCTGGCAAGTTAACTGGTATATTCTCAGGTACCCTATCTAATAAAATTAATAATCATCCCACCACACCCACACTCCATGCCCACTAGCCATGCCCACTATCCAGTCAGGAGTGAGTATGCAAATTAACTCAAACCAAAATGGCTGCAGCCATGGAGAGATCAAGAGAACAGGAAGGAGGCTTGGGTTTCCCTGGCAATGGAGGAAGCCAAGCTTTCTGCAAACCCTGGCTGGCCCAGGCCTTCGTTTAAGGCTATAAAGTTTAAACTATAGAAGATAAATAAATCCCAACAGAAATGGTGGCCGCCATGGAGCTGGAGAGAGCAGGAGGTTAGGATTGCCCCTGGCGATGGAGGAAGCCAAGCTTTCCACACACCCTTGCCAGTACAGGCCTCCCCTTAGGGTTACAAAGTTTCAATCATAGAAGATAAATAAATCCCAACAGAAATGTCTGCTGCCATGGAGGGAGCAGAAGGCTTGGCTCTGCTCCAGGCTACAGTTTCAATTGTAGGACATAAAATAAATCCCAGATACCAGGGCCTCCACTTGGGTCACTGTGGGGCATGAATGGCCTGCAAGCCACCATAGGCCTCTTGCTTAGGCTGCCGTGTGCCCCAAGGGAACCCCCACCCTGATCCGGAACACCCTTTAGGGCAAACCAGCTGGCCCCCACCCATATACCAGGCTTCTATCCTATCTAATAAAAGAGTAATATGCAGATTGACCATCATTCCAACACACAAGATGGCTGCCCCCATGTGGTCAAAGATCCTGCCCCCATATGGACACAAGATGGCCACTACAAGATGACCAGAAGGGGAGGGCAGTTGGGAGGGACCAGGCCTGCAAGGGAGGGCAGTTGTGGGCGATCAGGCTAAGAGGGGAGGGCAGTTAGGGGTGACCAGGCCAGCAGGGGAGGGAAATTGGGGGCAAACAGGCTGGCAGGGGAGTAGTTAGACATCAATCACAAGATGGCCAGCAGGTGAGTGGTTAGGGGCTGATCAGGCTGGCAGGAAGAAGTGGTTAGGGGCAATTAGGAAGGCAGGCAGGCAAGCAATTGGGAGCCAGCAGTCCTTGATTGTGAGAGGGATTTCCAACTGCCCGTTTAGGCTCAATCCTGGTGGGATTGGGCCTAAATGAGCTCATATCTTCACAGTCTCATAGCCAGGTGGGATCAGGCCTAAATAGGCAGTCGGCATCCCTCTAGGGGTCCCAGATTGGAGAGGGTGCAGGCTGGGCTAAGGGACACCCTCCTCCCCTGTGCATAATTTCATGCACCGAGCCTTTAATATAAGAATGTTTATTTTCTTTAATATGTTTTTACTGATTTCAGAGAGGAAAGGAGAGGGAGAGACAGAAACATCAGTGATGAGAGAGAATCATTGATTGCTTGCCTCGCACACGCTCCCTGCTGGGGATTGAGTCTGAAACCTAAGCATGTGCTCTGACATGGAATTAAACTATGTCCTTCTTTTTCATGGGTCAGTGCTCAACCACTGAACCACACTGGCTCGGCATACATTTTTATTCTTATGACTTTTCTTCAACACATCTCTTCTGAGTATGGGTATTATAATATCTTGGTGAAGAATAATCTAGTCCTTTTCCATAGCATTTACGCTGATCAGTTGCAAATTGGTATCTCCAGCTCTAATGTCTCATTTTATTTCAGACCTGTACATTCTGCTCATAGGAAACATCAGCCCATGAGCCAGAAATCTGGGACTCATCCTAACCTCCTCTATATATCTAATCTCTTATATCCAGGTCACAAAGACCTGTTGGTTCTACTTGCTAAATATTTCTCAAATACATCCTCACATACCCACCTTTATTGCCACTCACTTCATCTGGAAACCCTCATATGCCTGAATAGACTAACAACCACCTAACTGGCCTTCTAATTCTTGTCATGTAGCCTTTCAACCTAATATCAATCTTGCTTCCAGGATGATCTCCCTAAAATGTAAATGGTAATATCATTGCCTGTGTAGAATCCTTCAGCGGCCCCATTATCATTAGGGCAAAAGGCCCATTTGAGCATGTGCTACCCTTGGGGGTAGGCACTTGCTTGCTTCCCAGCTGCAGCTTTCACCATTCCCTGTTTACAATGTCCTTTCTGGCTATCCTGGATCACCTGCAGGTGCCCAAATATGCCTTTCATTTTAATGCTTTGCACTGCTATACATGTCCTAATCAAATGGAAGGGCCTTCCTTGCCCCTGTATCTATCTGTTGAATTCTCATCTACTCTTTAACAATGAGCTCATACCTTCACAGCCTCTCAGGAACATTCTCTGACCTTCCAAGGCAAAACGTGCTCCAGTAACATTTTGTAGTTCAGGAGTAATGAGACAGAACTAGCAGGGACAGGCTTGCAGCCTGGCGAGCAGGCTCTTGCCCTCTGTGCTGTCCTATCTCCTTCAAAAGCTGGGCATGAAGGTGCCATTTGGCTAGAGTTAGGTGGTGACCTGGGAGCTTAAATACTGACCCTGGGGTCCCTGTTGAGATCCAACTTGGGGTAACATAGTTTTGAAGGTTATGCATTCCACTAAGACATGAATATTCTTGGCTTTTGCAAAAGGCAGGATACAAATGTACGTGGTACACTTACAACTCAATGATTTTGTTAATCATTATTTTGAGCTAATTCCAAAATTTTTTTTGGATTTTATTTTGTGGTGTTTTGCATCTTATGGGAGGGAATAGCACTCATTCTCTGGTGTTCAGTGTGGGATAAAGGATCTCCAGTCTGGGTTTTCCCCATTTTCACTGTACCATGTCTGATATAACACTTACCTTGCTGTAGTTGTTCTCTGAGAATATGGGCCTGTTGCATTGGTTTTTATAGCTTAGTCAAACTGCCTGGCACATACTTGGTGCTCAATAAAGCTTGGCTTAGGGTACGATTATTATAAAATAGTATAGCTTCTTAAGAGAAGTATATATTCATCACCTTTACTATGTTGCTGTTGACATTAAAGTGGCTCTGGGGTTAGAGTTGGGTTAGAGTTATGACGATTTCTCTTGGATTTTTAACATCTACACACTACTTAGTTATCACTCCATTGTAGCACATCTTGTAAGATTCACAGGAAGAAAATGACAGTCCCTGTGTGTGTTGAGGCATGCAGGAGGATTCTGTTGGGCCATTAGTTGATGTTGTAGTTACAAGTGAAAGCCACTAGATGGCTTAAGGAAATGAATTTATTTCCAATGGAGATTCTTAGCTTAGAAATCTGGGACACACACACAAAAAACACGATTAGAGAGAGATCAAAAGGCTCTCTCTAGTGAACCCAAAATAACCAACAAAAATTCACTTACCACTATTTCAAGAATGGTTTGTAGAGAGGTTTTGCAACCTTCAAAGTGAGAAACTAAACTGTGTATCATCCTTCCAGTGTCTACATGGTTTAATAATTACAGAATAATTAATGAAATTAAATTCAATTCCACAAATATTTATTGAGTGCCCAAGTCCCAATTAAACCTTATGAGAGGATTATTGAAGCATATGCCACACAAAGCACAGCTTACTAAACATGAGAAATGCACAGTAGATTGGAAGGAAAGATGGATGCCTTTTTCTCTTTGTGTGTACCAGTGCTGGTTACTGTTTCAAGGAGAAATGCTGGTGGAAATATAACCGGGACCCAGAAAATGTTTGCATATTATTCGCAGGAAGAATAGATGCATGAGAAACCAAAAGAAAACAAAGTAAAAATCTATAGCATTTAGAAATCAAAGTGTATTTTATGTTGTCTTTGTGTAAGAAAAACCAAAGTTGAAATTATTAGATTAAAATGTTTTAATGAGATAATTTGAAAATAAGCCTATATAAAAAAACATCTGGGAGGATATACACCATTGGTAGAATATTTTCAAGTGGCCCTTTATTTATTTATTTATTTATTTATTTATTTATTTATTTTTAATTTTCTAGGTGCTCTGTACTATGTGAAGTTTTAAAAATAAGCACTTGTTTATTTATAAATTTGAAATGTAAAGAATGAAATCTAAACCTAGTTAAAGCTAATCCCACTTATTTATTTGACAAATATATCCTGGGATAGGTATGATGAAGGAAGTGTAGCTCAAACATAGAGTCATAAATTGGAATTTCTAATTTCTATTTATACTAACCTTAAAAATGTAAACTTTGTTAATTTTCTAGACTATTAAAATAATTATGTCAGCACTGTGGAAAACAGAATGGAGGTTGCTCAAAAAACTAAAGTGAGGTAAGTCAGAGAAAAACAAATACCATAGTTTCACTTTTATGTGGAATCTAAAGAATAAAATAAATGAATAAACAAAGTAGAAACAGACTCACAGTTGCAGAGAACAGACTGATGGCTGCCAGAAGAAAGGGTGGTTGGGAGACTGGATGAAAAACATTAAAGAATTAAGAAATACAAATTGGTAGTTACAATATAGTCATAGGGATGTAAAAGAATATAGTCAATAATATTGTAATAATTATGTATGTTGCTAGATGGATAGTGGAAATATCATGGGGAATACTTTATAAAGTATGATTGTCTCATCACTATATTGTACACCTGAAACTAATACAAACTAACATTGAAAATGTAAACGGTAATTAGGAAAAAAAATTATGTTAGTCTGCAATACCTGCTTTTAAATATATATGTTAAATATATTAAAATATAATTTTAAAATGCCTGTTTTAAAAAATGCATATTAAAAAGGTCCTTCAGAAATATTCAATATTAGATTGTTTTTAAACTTTTGAACAGAAGTTGAAGCAGGTTTAAAGAAACTGAGCAAAGGTTTCTGAAGGTAAAAAACATCTTATAATTATTGGTTAGCAATTTAAAAATATTAATTTGTTAATGAAAATGTAATAAAATAAACCTCCCAAAATAGGGAACTAAGCCCATTTTCAAACATAACCTAAAATTGAACAATTAACTTTGTTTTTTTAATCCTCACCCTAGGATGTTTTTTCCATTGATTTTTAGAGAGGGCAGAAGGGAAAGAGGAGGTGGGAGGGAGGGAGGAAAGGAAAGAAATATCAGTGTGAGAGAGACACAGAGATTGGTTGCTTCCCACATGTGCTCTGACTTGACTGGGATTGAACCTGCAACCCAGGCACATGCTCTTTCCTGGGAATTGAACCCCAAACCTTTGGTGAGTAGGCTGATGCTCTAATCATTGAGACATACTGGCCAGGGCGAGATGATGAACTTTTAAAATCACTAATTTCTTCTGAAGATGCAGAAGAAACATTTTCTTTCTTTACTAAAGCGGACATATTATCTTTCTATGCAGGCTATGTATGAGTAAACCAAGGGAAATAAAATTCTAATTTAATGAGGTAACCCAATATTTGAGATTAAAAGGAAAAAGTTGAACTGGTTAAGATAGTTCACTTACTTTTTCTTTTTAGCAATCTGCAGTTCATCTTTGCACTAATCGGTGTTTTTTTTGTTGTTGTTACACGGTTTTCTTTCTAATTACAAAAGTGATACATAAGCAAGCACTCTAGAAAATTTTAAAATAGAAAAGTGTAAAGGAAAAAAATTAAAATTGCCCTCAGTTTCATTATAGAGAGAAAATTACTACTGATGTTTTGGGTTTTTTTTTTCTCATTTTTTTTCTATGACTATAAATATGACATATATGTAACTGAATGTGGAGGGAAATTTTACCTGTTTCCTGGAGTTGGCAAAAAGACCCAAAGCTTAGGGTAGAGAGCCATCAAGTACCCTCTGGTCAAAAGAGATCTTCAAATAGTTAGGATTTAATTGTTCACTCAGAGTTTTTGAAGTGGTGGCCAAACCTCTCCAGTGTATGTAAGCAAAAAGTTGATGGATGGGGGAAAGGGAGATGCATCAGAGTCTAGAATGATCTGCCCTGTGGGGAGGACTTTTCAAAACAAAAGGAATTAGTGACACTTTCCCTCTGGGGAAATGTTGCTAACCCTCCCTTCAAAGCTAAAGGGACTAGTGGCACTTTCCCCCTGCGGACATGTTGCTAACACCCTGGCCTTGTAGATTTATTCTGTGCTTTTACTAGCAGGGAAAAGATGAAGGGAGAGGACAGGCAAAGTTGAATTCCCGATTCTTACTAAATAAGAATGTCATGTATTATCTGATTTTTTGGGGAGTATGCTTTTCTTCCTTAATGGTTTTTTAAGGAACCCTGGTACATAGATACTTTTATGAAAGAAAATTAATTAACAGAATAACTTGGCACTGAAATTTCTAAGTATATGGCAAGATATAAGTATACTAGATGCCCAATGCACAAAGATTCGTGCAGAATGGGCCTTCCTTACCTGGGCTGCTGGCACAGCCTTTGCTCCAGCCTAAGCCACCTTTCTGCCTTTCCACCTTTCTACAATCCCAGGCTGCCTCAAGTCCCAGAGTGGCTGGGACGGTGCAAAACACCTGCATCGTCACTATAGGACACAAGCATTCTGCCGTGGCCTCTTGGTGCTTGTGTATGCAAATTAACCCCCATCTTTGTTGGGTTAATTTGCATACTCAGTCCTGATTGGCTGGTGGATGTCACAAAGGTAAGGTCAATTTGCATCTTTCTTTTTTTACTAGTGTAGATAATTAGGCTCATTTTATCAATAATGTATGCAGTTTTATAGTATGATGGAGCTTATAAATCAAATGGTGACACAATTTTATAACTCTTCTAGAAAGATACCTATTTTTACCCTTCTCTTTGCTGAGCACTAGTCCCCAAATCCTAGATTCTTTCCCAGTCCATGTGTGTCTTTCTAAGATTCCATCCTCAGGTTCATCCAATGGTGGAAGAGGGAAGAGGACATTTGGTTTTCTCTCATATCCTATAAGTCATGTCTTTCATTTTTTATAGTCTACCTGGAGAGAGGTGGCTCGGAACAATGTATGGTTAAGAAAGCTGAGAGGGAGAACAAGATGAAGCCGGTGGGAAGAAGAGCAAAAGCTATTTGGTAAGGGCTGATCTCTATGAACCAGGGGGGTACCAGCTATTGATGCACTGCCTATTCTGTGCGAGGTGGGGGAGGAGGATGGGGAGCTTATCACACACATTTCTTCAGTGAGTTCCACACTTGCATTTCAAGGGCCAGTAGAATTGGACCAAATACTTTAGGAGCCAGCATAGGTTGTTCATTTTTTATTTTGCCGAATAAGGGCCTCAGAGGAACAACTGCCAGCCGTCATCACCATATATGAGATGGAAGAACATTTTGGCACCAGGATAGTCAGAAGTATATTATTTTAGAATGACAGCTTTTAAATTAAAATATATTCAGCATCATGAATAACTTACTACATTACCTTTTCTCTAATTTTGCCATTTTGTACTGTAGCCTGGTATCATATAATATGTCATTTGTTTATATAATATCCTAAGAATAGGTGGTATCCCGATGCCTAGACAGGGTAAATACCCCTACTGTACACTTTGATAGACTACATGTAATAAAACCAAAATTTAAGTTTAACTCCATCTTACAAGAAATGTTAATTACTCTATTTTCTATAACTGATTTAATCTTGCTCTCACCATTCTTAATGATGGAAGAAAACACTGGATCTTGCCAAATAAAAGTGGCTTTTTGGTGGCTTTCAGCCTACTAGCTAACTTCTTAGTCTTTTTGGGTTCTCTCCAGGATTTTCCCTACTCCTTTTTTTCAAGATGGCATCTGTATACTAGTACTGGGAGAGGTTCCATGTTGTCCTGGTCTTGTGGTCATCCATTGAGGTATCTTTCAACCTTGGCCTCTATCCTCAGGTTTCTACTTTGGTGTAGCTTGGGACTCCTGGCCACAGAGATGTAGCTGCTCCCTCTCCATCCTTGGGCTCACTCCTTGGGGCTCTAGGCTTTATAGGTTCTCCTAGTTTTTCCATACCCCAACCCCCTTGGCAGACCTGGCAGTGCTTTTCTGCTTTCTCTGCACTCAACACAATTGCACAGGATTCTGTGAGGCTGCCCTCAGGTCCACTAGCCTTTGATCTCAGCTTTTGCTCCTCCTCTGCACACACACCACATCGCATGCTCTAACAAATGCATGTTTTCTCAAAGGTTTGTAGTCTCTCTGACAATGGCTTTCAAACAGTTTTGTCTTTTTACCAGAAGCCACACTAAGATATATATTTTACGTCTACAAATAGTGCACATATTCTACACATGTGAATAAAAGAAAAAATTTTCCTCCAATTACAGTTATGCTTACTACACTAGATCCATTCTGATATCTTCTAATCTAGTCTACTCTCAGTCATTTAAAAACACATGTTGATCCAATCCACCAGCTTGGTTTCTTTATGCACCAGTGGGTCACTGTCCTAGGATAAAGCCACAGGAAGTAAGCACTAGCTGTGAAATGTTCAGATTCTTCCCCAGTTTATAGGGCTGTTTCTAAGATTCCACCACGAAGCTCATGAGAAAATGAGATCAGTCTCATCTCTTAAGTCACATCTTTTACCCTTTCTAGTCTAGGGTTTAAGGCCAGGCCTCTATTCTACGGTTCTATGAACATCAAGAATATTAACCTGTATTTTCTTTCTTCTTTTTATTTTTTGTGGTGTTCTTGTCTGGTATCAGGGTAATGCTGGCCTTGTAAAATGTGTTTGGTAGTGTTCCTTCCTCTTTAGTTTTTTTTTGGAAGAGTTTGCGAGGATGGGTATTGCGACTTTGAAAGAATTCACCAGTGAAGCCATCTGGTCCTGGAATTTTGTTTTTGGGACATTTTTGATTACTGATTCAATCTCCTTACTAGTAATTGGTCTATTCGGGTTTTTTTTGTTTTTTCTTTATCCAGTCTTGGAAGAGTATGTTTCTGAGAATTTATTCATTTCTTCTTGGTTGTCCAATTTGTTGGCTTATAATTGTTTGCAGTATTCTCTTATGATCACTTGTATTTATGTGTAATCAGTTGTAATGTCTCCACTTTATTATCTTTTCAAAGAACCAGCTTTTTTCCCGTTGATTTTTTCTTACTGTCTTTTTCGCTTCTCTTTTATTTTTGTTATGATCTTTATTATTTTGTTCCTTCCATTAACTTTGGTATCCATTTGTTTGAATTTTTTCTTGTTTCCTGAGGTAGGCCTGTGAAATGCGATAGATCTTGTATCCTGTAGTGTTGTGAAACTCAACATGTCAGTTCTAGTAGCTTTTCTGTAGACTCCATAATATTAACCCAAACCAGGGGTTGGCAAACTCATTAGACAACAGAGCCAAATATCAACAGTACAATAATGGAAATTTCTTTTGAGAGCCGAAAACCAACTTCTGTGCATGGGCCACGAAATTTCAATCGCACTGTACGTGTGCGCCCGCACGTGGTGTTTTGTGGAAGAGCCACACTCAAGGGGCCAAAGAGCCGTATGTGGCTCACGAGCGGCAGTTTGCTGACCACTAACCTAAACTATGTGACATTGGTTTAACTGAAAGGCAGCAGACTGCAAGGATACAGATATTAAAGGCTGGGAAGCTGGTGATCCTTTTTATGCCACCACAAAATATTTGACAAAACTACCAACTTAATTGCTTGGAAGGCAGAACACATGTTCTTAGAATCTGTCCCTGTAGGGAAACGATCAGAAAAATGATTGTCTGACCAGTGAGAGAGTATTAGCTGTTTTAGCAAAGTCTTTTGAGAAAGACAAACTCATGTAAAAGCCATAGCTATTTTGTTAACAGTGATGGAAGAAATAAAAGCTCAGCTAAGACTGAAGTTCTCTCCCTGCAGTCTATAGTACAAATTGACTGAGAGTGGTTATTTAAGGCCTTCTAGTTTTGATAAATGCAAAAGCTATTATATTCCCAATAGCAGAAGATAAAACTGTGACCCGGAGCCCTTCTCAAGGGCTATTGGCAAAGTGTTGTCTGCCAGATGACATGCAGTGAAGATCATATTAAGGGGATTGCCTTCTCAACCAAACCTGCTGGTTTTTTTTTTTTTTCTTCTGCCTGCAAGGGCACTGCCATTAAATTGGTACAAGAAATATGGGACAAACATAGAGCCTAGTAAATAAAAATGAAGAATAGTGAGACATCAGAAATATCACTAGTTGAGATCTTGAGCTGTGATTACTTATAAAAGAAACTTAAAAGGAACAAAAATATCAGAAATCAATTCAGTATCTTTGAAAATTGACAAAGCAGCTTATCAGCCTTAACTTGCAAATGTCTGTGTCTATTTGACTCTGAAGCAATCCACAGTCCCTCAAAACTGCACTAGTAAGAAATTTGGCACAAAAAAAGATGTACAGCCTCCCAGGAGGGCATAGTGTTCAATATACCCTTCTGATGGAATCATAGTGGCTCATGGATAAGAGTTCCCAGTGGAAAAGCCAGCACCTTCAGATGTTCCCAACAAGAGAGTTCCTTCTAGAGAGCAGAACTGCGTCTAAGAGTTACTCCATCACCTGGGCATTTTTTGAAGGTTTCCCTTTGCAATAGTTGGTTAGACTGTGGGCCAGCGACTACTCTTCCTCTCATCCCTTCTTTTAGTTTTCATATTCTTACTTCACCACTGTACACCACTGTGGGAAAGGGCATAGGAGAGGGGAATAGATCCCTCATCTTTTAGTTTATAGGTCACTGAATCATGCGGTGTTTTATCTAGATTTATACAGGACTACACATTATCTTTAGATCATACACTTTGAATTGCTTGGAACTTTGGCTTTTCTCCCTGTGGAATTGGGTGTGTTTTATAGGCCAGAAGAAGTGTGCGTGTGTGTGTGTGTATGTGTGTTGTGTGTGTGTGTATATATATATATATATATATATTTAGGTTGCCAGAAGACTGGACTGTGGTAGAGATGTCCACTAAAGGATATTCTCACCTTTTTCCTTTATTACTAGAACTGCCAAGTATTAGCTGGATCTGTGGTTATTCAGCTAGAGAACTTCATCTCTCACCTTCCCAACAGTTAGATCACATCTGTTTATGAGCATGTCTCTAATCAGATCAATAGAACAAGTAGAAATGATGTCTGTTACTTTCGGGATGCACTCTTAGGAGCACTGAAATGTGCATTCTTTCTTTTCTCCCTTTTTGCTGGGCTAAGATACAGAGGTGACAGCAGGTTCTGGCACGGAGGTCATGTATGAAGACAGCAGTGCTGTCCTACCACTGGACCGCCTACCGCTGGACTAGTATGGGAGAGAAAAAGCGCAAGTGTCTTGTTTCAGACGGAGTACCTTTGTCAAAACAACCTCAGCTGCATCTCAACTAAAATCTAGGCTTTATTTTAGGGTAGAGTATAAAGTACTCTTGTTCCCAAGGGGCAAGTAGAGCCTTGAACAAATGGAAAATAAACTTTTACTAATTAAAGTTAGCGTTTTGGCCCAATTAAATCAATTACATAGCCACTGAAAGTTTATTGATGCCAATCCAGTATGAGATATTATGGAAGAAAAGACATGGTTTGGCGTGCCACTGAACATAAGAAATAGACTTCTAGTTTGTTTAGTCTGCTGTATTTTGGGTCTTCATTATACCAAAGATGGTGCTTATACTGCGTCCTAAAGAACATACATTGTTAGAATTTGTTGGCAAACAAATTTCAAAAAAGAAAAATCAAAGCAGTGTATGCCCAATGGGTACAAAAGAAGGCCCTGTCAGTGTGAAGCTCAGAAGGGATTACGAGAGTCTGAAGAAAAGGAAGTACTAGTGGTGAAAATGGTATTGTTGAAGGCAGACATATTTAAATCTCCTCAAGAAACAAGCAAAACTCAATGTGACTTCTTACAACTATTCTGCTAAATGTAAAAACTGTTCTGATTTTTGAAAAAAGCTTTGAAGTAAAGTAAGGTATTGTACTTTAAAAATGTTTATTTTTATAGTAAGTAACAGCCATTGGAACACTTGAGAACTCTATAACACTAGAACATTTTAAAACAGAGGTTTTAAAAAAAGTGAAAATCAGTAGACCATTACCTTGAACAACAGCAAAACTGCAAACACCATTAACATTTTTTCTAGTCTTTCTTCAGTGGGTGTACAAGTGGCTGTGTGTGCATTTTTATATAAACTACATCGCACAGATGCACATACTTGAGATCTGTTGTGCTTTTCCACTTAACATTATATAAGTACTTCTTGACATGAAAAATTTCTCAATTTTTAGCTGCTGAGTGTTTCTAACATGTTTAATTTCGTACAACCAACCACTAAATCAGAAAAGGCAAATCAGTATGTATTAAAAGGCAGCAATTTAATTCCCCCCCCCCATCCCCACGGAGTATTTCCTTTAACAGAGGAATGATCTTATTTTTATAAATGCTTAGCAGTAACCAGGCCTTCGCAAGCCTGCAAGGCATAGGAGTATATCTGAGAGTGGCCTGTAGAACCTACTTTGTATAATCTCATAGTAAAAACAAATAAATCAAAAGGAAAAGCTGAGGCAAATTGCCTAAAGGGAATTGTAAATTACAAAATAAACACTTTAATCAAAGTTTAATGTTACATGTGTGGCCATATTCTACAGTAGAGTACGACTAATCTTCCTGTCCACCTTATATGACAGTCCACACTCCCACTAAAACAGAGATAGATAAACCCTTGGGGTGGGGAAGGGAGGTGGGTCGAAACTCCCACATCTCTGTGGGTGCAAATCTGGGTTCCTTTCCTCATCTGAGATTATCTGCCCATTTTGGCAGGACATTTGTGTAAAACCCAAAATTTCACATATGGAACACTCAAGACACCCATCTGGCTCCACCCACCTTATGTTTTGGGTTGAAAATATGTCACAGGAACAAATGTTATCTCCCATGATTTTAGAAACAAGAATGATCCAACAGCACCATCACATCCACCTGAGCTGCCTACGTGATTTAGTACCTCGCTCCTCTCGTTTCCCCATCCCCGTAAAATGGGTTTATCAATATATTTATACATATGCATGTATGACATTATGTTACCTCCCCTATTCTGAGCTTTTTGAAACTTGTACTTTTCATTTTGGATACTCATCTTTTCGGTAATCATAATGGCTGCAATGGAAATAATTGTCTGTACGGTAGGTCGTTTTGTATCTTATTGGGCACGCCAAACAACTAAGAAGGTTGTGAAATGGGGACGAACTGAAAAATCAAGGGCTGGGCATATTGTTTTGGCCCCTGACGCTTCACGTACTTCGTACCGCCATAAATACATTTGTTCCCAGCTTGGACAGGGTACTGAAGCCGAGCCAGAAAAACTCGCGCGCGTCTCCCGGGACGAGGCACCCTCTCGGGGAGAGAACACGCCCTCGGTCACAGCCCGTGTGGCCTGCGCCTTAGGTAACCTCGATTCCGGGGCGGCGGCGGCTCATTACACACCGGTCCCCCCGCGGCGCCAGCAGTCAATCCAGCGCTTGCGGGCCCGCGGCTGCCGCTCGGCTTCCCGACAACGCCGTCCGCCCGCCGCCCTTCTGCCAGCGGCCCGCCCATGCTCTCGGCCACCAGACGGGCTCGCCAACTCCTCCACAGCCTGATTCCTGTCCCGAGGATGGGCGACTCCGCTTCCAAGATGATCAGCCCCCAGGAGGCCTTGCCGGGCCGGAAAGACCCGATCGCTGTGGCGGGTAAGGGCGGTGGTCGCGGCTGCGCATGCGTGCAAGTGCCCCGTGGCGGCGCGTCCTCCGCCCTCGCGGAACTGCCCTCGGACGGGCTTCTTTGGGGCTTAGGCTAGGGTCTGCGCAGGCGCGGAGAGGTGTAGGGAAGGGAGGAGCAGAGGTCTCTTCTGTTTCTTTGTTTAGCCCTTCACTACCTAAAAACCGCACAAAATGCTTGGACGGAATCTTGAGTGCCGATATAAACACCTAGAGTGCAAATTCCCAGCGGCTCCAAACGTTGATCTGGTTTCAGCCTTTTCCCTCGTGTATGCGCGTCCGCGGTCCGGGGGTTCTCTGCATCCCTTTCTCCTTAGCACTGGCTCTGGAATGCTGGCTGTTTGCAGTGATGGTGCTTGCGGTGTTCTGTTGTCACTAGAAACAATGTAATGATACAGAACGATGGAACCCGCAGTTTTGAAATTGTATTTCAGTCCAGAGTCCTGGTTGCAGGCATTTTCCTCTGGCTTCCATTATCGTCCAAGACTGCCTGACTTACTCCAATTGGTAGGAACGGCCCTTGGCCCTGTACTCCAAAATCTGCACTTGGGTGTCAATCCTGCGGAGGTGTCTATTTCAGAGCTGAGTTTCCCAAACTTTAAAATAAATTTCCAATCTCAGACGAATGCTTTTGGAAAATACAATAAAAGTAAAATGCCAGAAAAGTGATCACATGCTTGGATCCTAAGTAATGTTAAACTACCCCCACATTTTGAAAGTTTAATTCTTAATTTCTATGATAGACCTCTTACAGTTTGCAAACAGCACAGGTCCACCAACCCCACACTGTAATTTAAGTAGGATTACCTTGGCGCAGTGTTTCTCAAAAGTGTGGCCTTGTCAACTGGTGTTTTAAGTCCTTGACTGATTTTAATGCATCCCGTGGTTTATAAACCACTGCCTTAGAGCTGTTGGATAGTGATTGATATTTTACAAACGGCTCAATGTCAAGATAGATTCTGCATTTGAAATTTACCTGAAATTCTTCTATTTTTCTTTTCCTTAAAGAATTGGTGAATATTATAGGAAGAGGTCATAGTGAGGATCTGCGTATCATACATAATACTCAGTATGATACTGTAAAAGGTGGAGAGAGATTTCTGGGTTTCAGGCAGTTTGGAAAGTGTGGCGTGGTCTGTGTTTTATTTACTTACGTTAGCGGTTCTATTTCCTGTGCCCGCCATCACTTTACCTCCAACTCATCACCAGCCTTAAAAGTTTATTTTATTTTTAACTCCGATTCAGAGAATGAATTTTGGAAGAAATAAAAAACCCAGATTATTTTTTATCTCTCAACTATATTTGACTCAATTATCTGAACTTTGTCTTAAAAATACTTTACAAATTTGCAAACCAGCATTCATAAATGGGTATTTATGGTAAAGGCAATGCTTTCTCAAGGCTGAACTTTCCCAACTTGTACTGAACTTCTTTTTACATGCTAGTGTCTTTGATAGCCCTCCTAGACAAACAGACAACCCAAAAACTCTTGATTACATTTCCAAATTGGTTCAAGATCAAGATTGACCAAAATTTAGTTGTTTTTTCTTAACTAAAGTCTTCCCAATCAGTTTCCCAGAATGTAAATGACATTTTTGGTAAAAGATTGACCAACATGTTAGAAATCGGCCAAAGGTTTTTTTTTGTTTTTGTTTTTTTCATATATACATAATAATTCTGCAGAACCTCAGGACCTGGTTCTACTCTAGGCTCTTATCTCTTTTCTTATAGCTGTTTGTACATCCGCTTTTGTTGATGTAGGGCCAAACCTACAATACATATGTTCTTATTGTTCAGCTGTTGTAACCATGCCCTCCCCCCATTATTCTGATTTTAGACTAGAGGTCTGGTGCACGAAATTCTTGCATGGCTATGGTCCCTAGGCCTGGCTGGTGATCAGGGCTGATTTGTGGGGCAACTGGTGGGGCAATCAGGGGCACCCACTGGCACCCACCTTGGCCAGCCTGGCACTGCCCGCTCGCCACCCCGCGCCCCACGCCCCGCACAGGTCTCTCCCCCTCCCCCCTCGCTACTCCCTTCCCCTACCACTGCAGCTGGTTGCCTCTCTCTGTGGGAGGAGACCAGCGATTTGCAGGGGGTTGGGGGGGGCACTGGCACCTGCCTTGGCTGGCCTGGGGGCAGCTCCTGCATTAAGTGTCTGCCCACTGGTGGTCAGTGTGCATCCGAGTGACTGGTCATCCTACTGATCATTCCACCGTTTGGTTAACTTGCATATTACGCTTTTATTATATAGGATTGTGGCCCATCCAGTCTCCATTCCTGGTACTACTGCCTTGATGGATTGTTGAAACTTCTAATTGGCCCCAGAAATGGGCAGTGTTACCTCTTTGACAGGTTTTGGTGGTTATAAGCTTGAAACTTATGGACTTAATATTGTTTTGAAAGTTAAATTAATCTCACTTCCAATCTCCGATCTGTTTAACAGCTGTTCACTACTATATATTACCTCTGTCTATGTCTGTTATTTTCATCCTGACTTTCTGAAGAGTTCTGTGACAAAAACATCATCTTTTGATTTTTAGAAGACAAGGCCTGTTTGCTGCATGTTTTTGGCTCAGCCTACTATGAGGTGTGCACTATTACCAAACACTTTCAGTGCAAAGGATTATCATCTAAGCTTCAATCCTACATTTTTGATATGTTTAAGAAAACTTACACCTTTTTATAAACTGTGGTTCAATAGATTTCTACTTTGCAAGAGGGTAAGATTCAATCTTTTAAACATCTTTAATGTTTACTTTCTCCAAGACTAACATGAACCAAAACATGAATAGGCCTACTTTGGGTTATTAATTGAACCTAAACTAGACTAGACTGCCTCAGGTGAAGCACACTCTGTTCAGGTGAGTGGTGGGTTCTGGACAGCACTGGCTGGCTGGCAGGGCACACAGGACTTTGTTTTATCTTATATGTGAAGGTGGTTTTGCTCTGTTTTAGTGTCTGGCTATAAAGCAATACTGAGATAACTTTGGGATTGGAGAAAATGGTGGATTCATGCTTGTTGAACTAAATTGGTGGGAAATTAATTCCTAGACATAGGCAGGAGCCCCAGAGTACCTCTTACGTTATTCAAATGTAGGTTTATTATAGTTAAAAGTGATCTTATTTCCAATGAGTTAATTATGGTAAAAGCTCAGAATTTACTTTATATGGCACTTTTTCTCTCTCCATATGGGAAACATTGTTAATATACTTTTTTGACCAGGTATTTGGGATTTGGAAATATTCCAGATAACATTAACAACTCCTATTTAATCTGTTTCTTGCCTTTATATTCTTAGTGTTCACTGCATTTATTGCTGTGATGCCTTTTTTGGGGGTGAGGAAGAGATGTAGCACACCTGTTAAAGGTATATTTGTTTCAGAACTTTAAACATAAATAGAAAAACAGTAGAGCTATATAAGTAATCCAAAAGGTGGCTCTTTGAAAAATAATGAAACTGCAACAATAAAATTTATAAGCTATTAGCTAGGTTAATAAAGGAAAAAGGGAAGAATGTACAAATACACAAGATAAGAACTGAGGAGGAATAATGAAAATAGAAAATTTTAAGAATAGGAAGAGACTATTTGCTTAACTCTTTGAAAGTAAGTTTGAAAATTTGGATAGAATAGATAATATTTAGGAAAATACAATTGACCCATGCTGACCCCAGAAGGAGGTAGAAAATCTAAACAGGTTGAGTTTTCTAAAAAAAAAAAAAAAAAAAAAAATTGTCAAGGAGTTGCCTCCTCCTTCCATAAAGCATTATGTCTGGACAGTTTTATAGGGAACTTTCACTAAGTATTTAAAGAACAGGTAATTTCAATATTATTTATGCTGAAAGAATTGTCAAATTAAAGATGTTTTAAAGAAGCAAGTATAACATTGAAACCAAAATTCATTAAGATTACTTCCAAATAAAACTACAGAAAATTGTATGTATTAATATAGATGCAAAACTGTAAAATAACTAAATATGCAGGCTCCAGCAATGAGATTTAGTCTCAGAATGCAGGATGGGTCAATATTAGGAAATATATTAATATAATTTATCATTTAATTGATCAAACAAACAAAAAAGATGTAACTATCACCCTGGACCAGTTTAACAACCATTTTTGATAATAACACTTAGAGATAGCTACTTTCTTAACATTGATAAAGTGTATCAATCTCAGCCAAAGGCCAACATGGTGCTCAATGGAGAAACAGAGGTTTCTACTAGAGCAGTGGTTCCCAACATGGAGCACAGGCCCCACACGGTAGCAATTTGATTTTTAAGGGGGACAATTTGAGAATGAGTTATTAACAGTGACTTTTTTGCATTGCTTATGGTTTTAGGAGCCACATAGACAGTATATAAATAGATATTGTGACATATTTATGCATTTCAGTTCTCTATTATGTGTTTGAAACTTTACTTGCTATTTTTTCATATAACTTCATATTATTTTTAAAAACAATTTCTTTTAAAAATATTTTATTGATTTTTTTACAGAAAGGAAAGGAGAGGGTTAGAGAGTTAGAAACATCTATGAGAGAGAAACATCAATCAGCTGCCTTCTGCACACCCCCTACTGGGGATACGCTTATAACCAAGGTACATGCCCTTGACTGGAATCAAACCTGGGTCCCTTCAGTCCACAGGTTGACACTCTATCTACTGAGCCAAATTGGTTAGTGTTCCTAGTGATTTCTTACTCAGTACTTCATTTGTACTTTTGTTCTTTTATTTTTCTCTTTCACGGATGCCATGTTCTTTGGAAACTTGTTTAGATGAAGTTAATGGCCTTGTAAGCTTCCTCCAGGTGAATAGGTGTTCACTTTTTGAATAATAAGAATTATATATCATGGGCGGGGGGCATCAGGATTTTTAGAGATGCTTAGGTGGGGCATGGCCAAAAAAAGGTTGGGAACCACTGCACTAGAGTCTCAACCAAGACAGAATGTGGTGGTGGTCCACTCTTGCTCAACCTTAGTAGCACGTGTGCACTATTACTAAATACTTTTCAGGTTAAGGGTTATAATAAGCTTTAATCTTACCTTTTTGTGTTCTTAAAATGTCCATGGTTTTATAAACTATGGCTTGGTATATTTCTAGTTTGCAAGAAGTTAAGATTCAAACCTTCAAATTTTTTAAATGTGTAATTTGTTCAAGGCTGCCTAAAGCATTACCAGGTTTACTTTGGGTAATTGGTTATTATTTAACACCAAAAGCCTGGTGTATGAAAATTCATGCACTGGAGAGGGGGTCTGTCAGCCTGGCTTGTCCCTTTTCACATTCCAGGAGCCCTCAGGGACAGGAGGCAATCCGGCGATCAGAGGACCCATCACACCTCTGCTGCTGCCACTACCTGCAGTGCAAGCCTTGGCTGGCCCTGGTTACCTGAGCTTTGGGCAACTCTGGACTGCTGGGCAGCCACTATCCAAGGCTTGCCTGCACCTCAGGCTGGCCCTGGGCAACTGGGCAGCCACTATCCAAAGCTTGCCTGTGCCTTGGGCTGGTTCTGGTGGGGCTGGGGCATTGAGGGGACTGGGGGACTCTGGAGGCAAGGTGCGTGGAGCGGTTGGGCCTGCCTGCCGTCCCAGCAGGGCTGAGGGCACTGGGCACCGCCATCTTGTGGGTGCTGCCATTTTTGAGGGCGGGGAAGTTAATTAGCATATTCCTGCCTTATTGGCTGTGGGTGCCACCATCTTTGCAATGGTGTGAGGGTCAATTGGCACATTTTCTCTTTATTAGATAGGATGTTTTGGTAGGTGTTAGCCAATGCAGACAAGAGAAGACAATTAGAAATGTACAGATTGGAAAAGAGAAGGTAAAATTAACATCATTTGCAGTTGATAGGATTACATAGCTGAAAAATCCAAGAGAATTTAGTAATCTATCAGGGTATATTCTTACCAGACAGAAACCATTGGCTTTACTCTATATGAACAACCTGTTAGGAGATATAATGGAAGAAAACACCCCATTTATAATAGCAACAGAAAAGTTAAAATTTGGGAGTAAACTTGGCAAGAAATATGCAGGAGTTATGTGAAGAAAACTTTAAAACACTACTGAAAAATGCAAAAAAAAAAAAAAAAGGCAAACAAATGTTAAGACATACCAGGTTCTTGTATAGAAGACTGAACAGGAAACATATATATCAGTTTTCCCTAAATTAATTTATAAAGGTAATATGGTTGCAATAAAAATACTAATGATATTTTTATTTCATTCTAGAACTTGATACACTAATTAAAAAATTCATATGGGAAAATAAATAGAAATAGTTATGGTAACTAAAAGAAGGGCAAACAGGGACAACCAGCCCTTCCAAACGGTGTGATACTGTTCCATTAGTAGCTAGGTCAATGGAGCGGAAAAGTTAGAAATTCTTATATACATATGGAAATGTAGCATATGAAAAAAGGTAATGTCTCAAGTCTCAAATCAGTGGGGAAAAGATGGAATATTCAGTAAATGGTTTTGGGACAATTAGGTAGCCATATGGAAGAAAAGAAATTGTACTTTCCATCTTAAAACAGGATAAGTTCCAAGATAGATGATTATAATAGCTCATGCTTATTAAATGCCTACTATATGCCAAACACTATAGTAATTACTTTATGTTTACTAATACATTTAATCATAAATTATTATTACTCATCATTTGTAGATATGGAAACTAAGGGCTATAAAGGTTAAGTGACTTATCCAAGATCATATCGCTAATAAGCGGTGGATCTGGGATATGAATGTAGGCAATTTGGTTTTAGCGTTTAGGATGTTAGCTACTATATTGTTTTTTTCATTTAGTTAAATGTAAAAAATGAAACAATTTAAATATGAGAAAGGGAGAATTCCTTTATAATCTTGGTATGAGGAAAGCCTTTCTAACCATGACTTGAAAATCAGAAGACTTAAAAGATTGAAAAATTTGCAACTCATATCATAGGTGAAGGACTAGTCTCCCTAAAATATAAGAAGCTCCTAGAAAATAATAAGAAAACACCAACATCCATTAGAAAAATAGGCAAAGATATGAACAGTTTCCAGAAGAGGAAATACATTTGGCTCTTAAACATATAAAAAGATGCTCTACTTCACTCATAATGAGGAGAATGCAAATACCATTTTTCATTTTTCAGACTGGCAAACATCCAGAACTTTGATGATACACTCTGTTGCCTTAAGGAAAAAGGCACTCTCTTATAATGCTGGCAAGAGTGGAAATTGGCTCAACTCTTAGGGAAGGCAATTTGGCAATATATATAAAAAATTTAATTGCATATACCTTTTGACCCCAGAATGCAATTTCTGGGAATTTATCCTACAGGTACACTTGCACACATGCCAAAAGATGACTGTACCAGGTTATTCACTGCAGCCTTGTTTGCAATAGCCAAAGATTGGAAACAACCCAAATGCCCATCAGCAGGGGCTAGTTAAATAAATTATGGTTCATCCTCACAATGGAATACACAGCTGTAAGAATGGAAACTATATAAATGGGTTTGGAGAGGTTGCCAAGATGTGTTAAGTAAAAAAAAGCAAGGTCAGAAAAGTGGCATATAGAATGCTAACTTTTGTGTGAATTGGGAGGAAAATAATATGTATGCACAAAGAAACTGAAATAATGGCTAAGAAACTAACAGCCTGATAGAGAGTTATACAGTGAGCTGAGGATGGATGAGAGACTTTTTACTTCTTAAAATTTTATAACTTGATTCTTGTGATGTGACTGCTTTATTGAATTAAATAATTTCACTTTGAAGATGATCTCTCTCTCTCTATTGTTTTAAAGTCAAATTGACCACCCTCTGATCATTTGTCAGCCCTATTTCAAGTTCATTTTTTTTTTTTAATTCTGCTCTTTTTCTTGTCAAGTAGTTTTTTCCCCTTCCTCGATTTGCTTTTGTAATCAAAATCTCCATTTTGGCATGATTTGAAAATCTAAATTTAGAGGTGAAATTGGAATAAGTTAATCCAAGTCATTTTACATTTCATAAATATTCATTTTTATTGAAGCAGCAATTGTGGTGGCATCATTTATACAAAGAAAAGATCTTTGGGGACAAATTCTTTCCTTTATTATGTAGAAGACATTATGTGTATTTCTTTTATTTTAAGTGATGTACATAGACTTTTAAAAGAAAATGACAGAAAACAATTTCCCTTTTAGAAAAATTTCCCCCAATGTGTGATTAATTTCTAAACTGTAGGACACAGAACTATATTCTCTCCACTTTGCATCCTAACTAAAGCTCTTTATTTTGCCCTGAGTTTCAGACCCTCAGGTGTTTTCCTGAAGTCCCTGAATAAGGGTATTCCATATCTCTCAAGATCTAATCCTTACTCCCCCATCTTTCTTCCCATGGTGCCCCTATAGAACCTATCTTTGGGCTCACATTGATTTCAGTGTTCCACTTCTGGAATTGCTCAAGTGATTCTATCCAGGATTCCACACTCCAGTACTTTCACTTAATCATTCGACAAGTGACTATTAAATAAATGCTTGCTTAGGTAAGATATTATGTTTTCCATGTATCCTTCCTCAAAGTTTGCCCTGTTTGAATTAATTTCTCCAATAAACCCACCCTTTTCTCTATGACCTGAATCTTTTCTTTTCCACCGGAAAAACAATTATGTACTGTTTTATGAAACTTTCTATTGGGTTTTTCATTGTTACTTAGATGTTTTGTTGCTACCCAGGTTATTAAATCTATACCTTATTTTCCCATATGAGGGTGAGCTCCCCAGAAGATGGCTGTCCAGAAGAAGAGACATGTTTCAATCCTTGAAGGGAGGGGCTTGGCTGTGTTGGATACTTATTTTATCCTCTATCTAGTCTATAGCACTACACATAGGGTGCTGCCTACATCAAGCACTCAATGTGGTTTGTGGATATCAGCCAGCATATGGTCGATGTCTGAGAACAAAGTCCGAAACCGGCCGTCTTTCTGTCTGACCACCGTGTGACCAATGTAACACAGAGACGCTAACATAGGTGACCTTTTTCCATGGGGTGCGAACTCTTGATTGTTTTTCCACTAGTGGTGATGGATTTGTGTTAATTTCAAACTTTCCTCTTACTCACTCTTATGACCAGTGGTAAACTTTTCTATTGGCCAGAATGATGGGAAGCTGCTCATCTTCAAATCTTTGAGCAGGGACTAGTTAGGAATTTGCAACAGCGGTGGGGAAAGAGTGTTTTGCTCAGCACAATCCATGTAGGACTTTGGCCTGCAACCCTTACTCCAGAGGTCAGAGCTCTGACTCAGGTTTGGGAGGGAGGAGAGTGAGGACAGCTTAAGTGAGGAATGGGAGGCTGGTTGGGTAAGGGGGCATCAGGCTGTGTCATGAGCCCCAAGAGAGCCAGTATCCTTAAGGCTCTCAGCAAGGCCCAGAGTAGAGGCTCCTTGGTTTAACCCCTTTATAGGCCCCAGAGGCCTGGCTACCCATCACTGAGCTGTCTTGGCATTTGGCCAGGCCCCTTCCCATGCCGCAGCGGCTGGCTGGTCCAGCCATTCTGTGCCAGTGAAGTCATCGAACTGGCGATGTAAGACTGAATTCTGCAAAAGACGGTTTTGAGGTGTCAATGTATGTTGGGTGAAAGTTATGGATTCTATATCCTATTATTTCAACTTTCTTCCATAATAAATTCCCAGTTTGTCAGAGAGCATCGAAATATCTAACGTTTTGTGAAAATGTAGAACTAGACTATCAACTACTTGAGGGAATTGTTTTATTTTTTGTGCCTAGAACACAGTAGGCTGACCATAAATATTTGTTGAATGATTCTAGCATACTCTGTTATGAGCAATTTAAGATGTGGTCCTTATGAACAGTACCATACATAATAGACATACACATATATTATGGCCAACAATAAATAGTTAATATTGACTGTTTCTGGGTGTGTCTATGAAGGGTGAATTGAAGAAGACAGGAAGGGTAGGCATTTGTGGCCATTGCCCTTTGCTGGTTTCCAAGTTACTTGCTTTCCTTTTCATACCAGAACACTTTATTAGCTGGAAAGAATTTTTGCAGCCAAATGGAAATACTATCTAATAAAATAGCAATAGGCAAATTGACCACACCTCCATTATACCCACAAGCCATGCCCACCAGCCACGCCCATCAGCCAATCAGGAGCTAATATGCAAATAAACCCAAATCAAGATGGCTGCGGCCACTGAGAGCAGGAAGGAGGCTTGAGTTTTCCTGGCAATGGAGGAAGTCAAGTTTTCTGCCTACTCTTGCCAGCCTAGGTAGGCCTCCACTCAATGCTACAAAGTTTCAATTATAGAAGACAAATAAATCTCAACAGAAATGGCTGCCGCCACTGAGTGAACAGAAGGCTTGGCTGTGCTCCAGGCTACAAAGTTTCAATTGTAGAAGATAAATAAGTCCCAGATACCAGGGCATCCACTTGGGTTGCTGTGGGGTGTGACTGGCCTACAAATCACCGCAGGCCCCTCACCCAGGCTGTCCCACACCCCAAGGGAACCCCCACCCTGATCCAGGACACCCTTCAGGGCTAAAAAGCTTGCCCCCTTCCATGTACCAGGCCTCCATCCTATCTAATAAAAGAGTAATATGCAGATTGACTATCACTTCAACATACAAGATGGCTGCCCCCATGTGGTCAAAGATCCTGCCTCCATATGGATACAAGATGGCCAGTAGGGGAGGACAGTTGGAAGGGACCAGGCCTGCAAGGGAGGGCAATTGTGGGCAATCAGGCCAGCAGGGGAGGGCAATTGAGAGGGACCAAGCCTGCAAAAGAGGGCAGTTGGGAGCAATCAAGCCTGCAGGGGAGGGCAGTTAGGGGTGAACAGGCATACAGGTGAGGGCTGTTGGGAGGGACCAGGCCTGCAAGGGAGGGCAGTTGGGGGCAATCAAGCCTGCAGGGGAGGGAAGTTAGGGATGATCAGGCCAGCAGAGGAGGGAAATTAGGGGCAAACAGGTTGGCACAGAAGCAGTTAGGCATCAATCAGGCTGGCAGGGGAGTGTTTAGGGGGTGATCAGGCTGGCAGGCAGAAACAGTTGGGAGCAATCAGGAAGACAGGCAGGTGAGCAGTTGGGAGCCAGCAGTCCTGGATTGTGAGAGGGATGTCCGACTGCCCGTTTAGGTCTGATTCCACTGGGATCAGGTCTAAATGGGCAGTCGGACATCCCTTGATGGGTCCCAGATTGGAGAGGGTGCAGGCTGGGCTGAGGGACACCTCTTATTCCCCATGCATGAATTTTGTGCCCTCGGCCTCTAGTGTATGTGATAAGGAGTGGGCCATATTTGAAGAATGGAGTGTCAGTCTACCCTGTTATATGATGGCAGTTTCTTACCTGCCACTTCCTTTCCTTCCAGTAGTTCAGAGCATTAGTCCAGGCTTGGCTGAGCAGAGCCGAGTTTCTTCCATGCTGCCCAGAGCTTTAGTTACATCAGATATCTAGTGGGGCATGGGTTTATCATCATATGACAGACAGTTCAACCATTCTAACTTGCATCTATCTCCTTATCAAATTTTGAGCCAAGAGATGGTAAGAGGTTGGGAGTGTCTGACAATGGCCTTATCTTTGGATAAGTAGAATTGGCACTTGCTGGGTTATCCCCTTCTTTGTCTTTATACCCTTTTCATGGCTGGGTAGCTTCTTCCCTTGCACTCTTGTCTTTGAATAGCTTCTGAAATCTATATCTATTTGCAAATATTTATAGACTGTGTATGTCCCGCTATAACTCTAAATTTATTTCTAAGATCAAACTTACTATTTTCTGTACAAAACATTATATACATATTTTAATTTCCCCATTTTTGCTAGTGGCACTAATATGCTCCAAATTCCCCCTAACCCTTAGCTACATTCGTCTGTGATCCTTGCCTCTGTATTTAATGTCCTTTTTCCCAGAAGTCTTGATTGTTTTTGCTCTCTGCATTAGTCAGTATTCTTCAGAGGAACAGAACCAATAGGATATATGTAGATATATATAGAAAGAGATTTATTATGAAGGATTGACCCATATGGTATTAGAGGCTGAGAAGCCCAAGATCTGCCATCTGTAAGCTGGAGGCCCAGGAAAACTGGTGATTCCTGTGCAACTTTGAAGGAATGACCTAAGTCCCAGTCTGAGTCCTAAGGCCTGAAAGCCGGAGTGTCTAAGGTCAGGAGAAGATGGCTGTCCCAGCCTTAGAGAGTAAATTCATCCTTCATGCATCTTTTTGTTCTAATCTTATCAGGGTGGATTAGTGGGAGCCAAGTTCCTTATTTAGTGAATTTATTCAAATGCTAATCCCTTCCAGAAACATCTTCACAGACATATCTAGAAGTAATCCTATCTAATAAAAGAGCAATATGCAAATTTGGCCATACCTTTGCTATAGCCACAGCCATGCCCACCAGCCAATCAGGAACAAATTATGCAAATAAACCCCAACCAAGATGGCTGCTGCCACTGAGAGCAGGAGGAAGGCCTGGGTTTTCCCGGCAACAGAGGAAGCCAAGCTTTTCGCCTGCCTAGGACTCCATTCAATGTTACAAAGTTTCAGTTATAAAAGATACAGAAATGGCGGCAGCCACTGAGCTGGAGAGAGCAGAGGCTTGGGTTTCCCTGGCAAGGGAGGAAGCCAAACTTTCAGCCTGCTGTTGCTGGCCTAGGCCTCCACTCTAGGCTACCAAATTTCAAACAGAAATGGCTGCTGCCCCAGAGTGAGCAGAAGGCTTGACTCCGCTCCAGGATACAAAGTTTCAGTTGTAGACATAGATTATCCCAGATACCAGGGCCTCTGCTTGGGTCGCTGGGGGTCGTGGCCGGCCTGCAAACCTCCACGGGCCCCTCACCCAGGCCACCCTTCACCAAGGGAACCCCCACCCTGATCTGGGACACTCCGTAAGGCAAACCAGCTGGCCCTCACCCATACACCAGGCCTCTATCCTATCTAATAAAAGAGTAATTTGCAGATTGACCATCACTCCAACACACAAGAGGGCTGCCCCCATGTGAACACAAAATGGCCACCACAAGATGGCCAGCAGGGGAGGGCCATTGGAGGTTCCAGGCCCCGCAAGGGAGGGCAGTTGGGGGCAATCAAGCCTGCAGGGGAGGGCAGTTAGGGGTGACCAGGCTAGCAGAGAAGGGAAGTTGGGGGTAAATAGGCTGGCAGGGGAGCAGTTAGATATCAATTAGGCTGGCAGGGACATCTTCCGCCCCCTGTGCACGAATTTCGTGCACTGGGTCTCTAGTATATTATATAATTATATATAATCCAAGTTGATACACAAAATTAACCACCACATTTTTCTGTCTCTTGTCTTCATTTCCCCCAGACTTTTGGGAGCACCAGTCTTAGACATCTGTTGAAAACTCAGATTTCATTCTGTCTCTGCTTAGGAAATAGTGGTAACTCTATATGATCTGGGTGATGACACTGTTCATCCTGGAGTTAGAAACTTTCTGTAACTTGCTGCTGATGTCAGTGTTCCAGATCTCTTCTTCCACTCCTGAGGCGGACTCCTGCTCTTAGCTCCTTCCTGCCAGGATGCTTGCTGTCCTCCTCAGAGCCCATTTAAACTTCCTGGGCCTTTATAGGCTAAGCTCAGCTCTTCCCCTTCCATGCTGCCTTTAGGGACTGTTTCAGTTTAGATTGTTCTCAGAGCGGGAGGTGGAGGTAGGGCTTTGAGGTCCTTTTTGACACTTTCATCCTAGTGTGTCTCCTTAGGGAGGTGCAGGATGACAGTGATTGCTATTTTTCTCCTTTATTTCCGGAACTTCAGGTCTAGTTACAGTGCCCAATTGGCATAGCAGAGATTTTGGATTTAATGGCTAAGTGGCTTGGTTTTCAGGTAACTTCCTCCGGATGTCCTATCATAATTATCTTTGACTCAAAGATAAACTGAGGCATATTAAAAATTTAAGATCTTATAAGTACCATGCGCTAACCGATTGCGCCCCTGGAGCTCCTTAAGATCTTAATAGAACAAAAATTACTAGAATTGGGCACAGTCTAGTAGATAGAAAGGAGCTCTGAGCAGTTGTATAAAATGAAAGACTTTTCTAGGAAGAAAGGAGTGAGAATGAGGAAGTTATGATATACTAGGAGAAAAAGAGGGTTGATTAGCTCAAGGTTACGTCACTCTAGACAGTGGGTAACAGGGGTCTATCAGGCAGATTACCGAAGTGTTGCTGACCTGGTAATTTCTGATTGACTGGTTTAACATTTCACTCTGGAATGGCCAAAAGTGTAAATACTAGTAAACGAAGTCTTGGTTTGGTGATGCTGGGATTGGCTTAGGCTACTCTTATTTTGAGCGTGGTGTGTGTGTGTGTGTGTGTGTGTGTGTGTGTGTGTGTGTGAATGTGAGTGAGGTTATGCCAAATGCTTGATTTTATCTTGAACAAGGATTGTTATGTTGTATGGGTCAGCTGGGATCTCTTCTGTAAACTGGATCACTTATAAAAGGTTGAATAGGGTATTGCCCTTCACAAAGGAGGACATGGTTCCTTATGTTTTGTTAGGACTTATGTATCATTTCATGTGAGCATACCTGCAGTGTTTCTCAGCATTGTATATTTCTGATCCACTGGCTTTGAGTTAGTATATTAAATTAACATTATGATATAGCTAAGATCAGTAATAGTTGAAACTGGAAGAAATGCAAGAGTTAAGATATGTTTTGATGAATGTATGTATTATCATTAGATTAAAAAGAATAATAAAATTTAGAGACATTGAATGTCTTCCTAGAGGTTGAATATAAAATAAACTCTTTTGAAGATGTTGCCATGGATGGTAAGGAGAATTTTACTCTCTAACTTTTTCATGTTTTACCTTTGATTTTTTTTAAATTTGTTGTTTATAGTTAGGTAATTTATAGTTTGCTTGGGTCAGATACAGTATGCAAAACTAAAATGCACTGTTCATATTAGGCCAAAAATGATTCTTTGGCCAACTGAAAAAATTTTGATATTTTAACAGATTTTTACCCAAAAGGCAAGTCATGAGAATGAAATTCTGTGAGGGAATTCATAGCTTTCCAGCTGGAGAAAATGAAACTTCAAGTAAAAAATCTTGAAATGTGCTGTAGTTAGCAGATAAAAAGAAAACCATGTTAGAGTTTGCAGAATAGAGTAGCCAGCTGTCAAACTGAGCCCTCGAGAAAACACTACATTGCTGAAAACCTCCATTTCCTTATTTCTTCTTAAGAATTCATTCATAAAGAGCTATGTCATCTAGCAGTAAGCTCTCTGCAGCTACACCTGCTGGTCCCTGGAGTTCCTGGCTAACCACTTAGCATTGCTTGGGTGCCAGTGTGCACTGGCATGAACAAGCGCCGTACAGAGCTCCTGCTCCCACACAGGACTGTACTGGGCCTGATAACAGGTGAGCTCAGGCAGGGTCTGTCTCTGACGAAATGAGGCTGGTTGCTGGGGAACCATATCCCTCCAAGAGTAGAAACTGCACCCAACTGCTTTTGAATATAAGAGGTTTGAGGAGCCCCTTGCAGATAACTTTTGGTTTAAGAAGTTAAAAACATTTTATTTTCTTATGCATATACTATGAGATTCTGTGAGTTAATAAAGTGGAATAAAAGGGAATAATTATTTTCTGGTGAAAATTAGGAGTTGGATGAATAAGATGATGTATGTTTGCTACAGTAGCTTTTGGGAAACACATATCTGGTTTAAGGAATGAGTTACATAAGTTTAAATATTAATATCCAAGGACAAGATACAAACCAAGAGGTTTCATTTTGGTTCATTAAAAACCCATTATTATTATTATTATTATTATTATTTCAGAATAAGGAGATTCATTAAAGAGCTGAAGCCTAGGCTTAATTTTATGGATATGTTGGCTTTGGAAGAGCAAGTTCCACAGTCTTCCTTTTAGTTTGCCTTTTTTTGGGGAAAGGAAGGGGTCAGAGTTCTTCCTCTCTCTTGATAGCATCAGATGGTTGCAAACTCATAATCACTCTGCATTTGCATCTTTAGTTGACCAAGACCTAGACCCTGAGTTGTTGCCTGGTGGCTGCTCCAAAGAAAGCAGAGTATGGATGTTTGTAGATCTGGCTCACTTCCAAAGGCCCTTCATGCTCAGACATGTCTGAATTTCTATCAGCAGTAGTATTTTAGGTAGTTTTTAGCCTTATAACTACTGTAAACTCCTTATCTTGACTGTCAACCTGAACAAATTACCTGCATTGCATTTACTTCAGAGCCTGAACCTTCTTTCTTACCTGGATTCCCTGACTTTTACTGTCATCTGTGTTGCTGTGTTTCAAAATGTATGCATGATGTCAGATACATGACTTTAGTAATCTCTAAAGGGTCCATTGGAGTGCTGCAATCTAAACTTGAGGACTCTTTACACTGTACTTACTTATCATATTTTGTTTTTCTAAGGGAGTTTTAAAGACTTTAGCTTTGCCAAGTTTCTTGCTTTGGCAGAAGATGAGGACCTGGATAAGTGATGGGCTGAGTCCTTAAATTAGGAAATAAGTAAATATGCTTCTTTGAACACTGCAAGGTAAACAAATCTTTGTGGTTTTGTGCTTATTGAATATTAATAGGCGGAGAAATTATGTCCTGCATCTCTACATACACATTTTGTTTTGCTTGCTAGATCAATTCTCTGTAGAACACGCTTTTACTTATAAAACCTCCTTTTCTTTTTTTAAAATTTCTTTATTGATTAAGGTATTACATTTGTGTCCTTATCTCCCCACTAATCCCCCCTGGCACTCCCTCATGCCCTCACCCCCCTGTTGTCTGTGTCCACTGGTTAGGCTTATATGCAAGCATACAAGTCCTTTGGTTGATCTCTCTCCCTTACCCCACCCTCCCCTACCTTCCCTCTGAGGTTTAACGGTCTAATCCATGTTTCTCTGTCTCTAAATCTGTTTTTGTTCATCAGTTTATGTTGTTCATTATATTCCATAAATGAGTGAGATCATGTGATATTTATCTTCCATTGACTGGTTTATTTCATTTAGCATAATGCTCTGCAGTTCATCCATGCTGTTGCAAATGGTAAGAATTCCTTCTTTTTTACCCCATTGTGGTATTCCATTGTGTAGATATACCACCGTTTTTTAATCCACTCATCTGCTCATGGGCACTTAGGCTGTTTCCAAATCTTAGCTATGGTGAATTGTGCTGCTATGAACATAGGGATGCATATATCCTTTCTGATTGGTGTTTCTAGTTTCTTGGAATATATCCCTCGAAGTGGGATCCTGGGTCAAATGGGAGTTCCATTTTTAGTTTTTTTGAGGAAACTCCATACTGTTCTCCACAGTGGCTGCACCAGTCTGCGTTCCCACCAGCAGTGCCCGAGGGTTCCTTTTTCTCTGTATCCTTGCCAGCACTTGTTGTTTGTTGATTTGATGATGATAGCCATCTGACAGGTGTGAGATGGTACCGCATTGTTGTTTTGACTTGCATCTCTCTAAAACCTCCTTTTCTTTTTCTTTTTCTTAAAAAATGTATTTCTTTATTGATTTCACAGAGGAAGGGAGAGGGAAAGAGAGATAGAAACATCAACTATAGGAGAGAACCATCGATTGGCCGCCTCCTACACACTCCCCACTGAGGATTGAGCCTGCAATCTGGGCATGTGCCCATGGTTGGAATTGAACCTGCGACCCTTCAGTCTGCAGGCCAACGCTCTATCCAGTGAGCCAAACCAACTAGGGCAAACCTCCTTTTCTTCTCTTTGCTGGCTTTCTTTTACTTAATTAGCCCTTCTCACTCAGTGGTGTCTTCTCTTACTCTCCAACCCATTTTGATTCTCATTTCTTATAAATCTGTAGCATTTCTTTTCTTTACTATTCATTTGGCACGCAAGCATATTGTGTGAAGACATTTGTATTGTTATCTTACTTCGTTTAGACCTATAGCAGTGATCTAACTTTAACATATATATACATTTTTTCTAGAACTGCATTTTAAGTTTAGTGAGGGTTTATTTACTTATTTGCATCCCTCATGCCTATGTATATTTATGTTATTTAATGATTATTTGTTAAGTGAATGAAAAAATACTGAGATTATACTGTGTCATATTATGTTTGGAAGTTGTCTGCTCAATATAATGCTTTTAGTATGGTGCAGGTCAATAGGTATTAATATTAATGAATCTTAAATGGATAGTCTGTTTTTATCGTACCTTTCTGCACAAACTGTCCATTTTTAGAAATTTGTTTATGACTGCCTGTATGAGCCCAA
This sequence comes from Antrozous pallidus, assembly GCA_027563665.1. NCBI lineage: Eukaryota > Metazoa > Chordata > Mammalia > Chiroptera > Vespertilionidae > Antrozous > Antrozous pallidus. The sequence goes on along the minus strand of CM050516.1, from coordinate 79,048,028 downwards.
TGGCTGACTTTCCAAATACATAGTTATTAGAGGAGATTTGACCTCTTAGATGCTCTATTTCCATTTGTGTTTAATATTTATGGAAGTCTTTCTACAAATATATAAAAATATTGGTGGATGAAGGAAATGGTTCCCAGTGTGACAAAAGAAAATATCTTAAAAAGATCTGCAGTTATCTGTAGTTTTCCCAAGGTTGTGTTTACATAAAAAAAATACACTGTTTTACATTCTAGAATCAAGAGATGGTTTTATGCTTTAACAAGTCCTACCAAGAACTTTTGTAAGGTTATCAGTGCCAGCATAACTACTGCAGAGATCACATAGCATATTAGTCTCTGGATTTATTGAGTTTGTTGCATTTCTTTAGTATCATTCATATTTTTCTCCCGAGGGTACCACTTTCCTCTCTTGACTTCATAACAAGATATGGAAACTCATTTATGCTGCAGTGTACGATGCTGGGAAATGAATGTCTGGTTATTATCTCTCTCTACAGGACCTTTCAAGACCATAGGTAGATGTTTGCCACCTCAATATAAATAGGTAGCCTTCAGATTTGTATTCTCTAGTGAGGGACAAGTTGCTTTGGTGGAAAGCATAGGCATTTCATGTCTGGATCATGACTCTGAACTTCACTTTGTATCCTTACCGGCTGCGTGACCTTGAATAGATTTGCTTGGGTTTTCTCATTTGTAAAACGGAAACAGTGGCACCTGCCTCAAATGGATGTTTCTGGGAACAGATGAGATAAAGGAGAGAACGGCCTAGCATGATACCTGGCTCCTGGCAGATGCTCAGAATGTTTCTTTTGCAGTATGATGTGTCCAATGGGGACGTTTAGGGGACAGCTTACTGCTGTGTATTGTCTAAACTTTTTCACTTTTATGTTTAATTCTTTGAAGGTTTTGGGATGTAAGCCCAAACAGTTTTTGTCAAAAACTGCAGCATAGGAAATTAAATGCACAAAATAGTTTTTTGATTTAGACCTGATTTACAAAGCCAACATGGGAAAAATTAACTGTTTTTCATAATTTTTTTTTTTTTTGGAGGGGGAGAAGTGAACGGAATGAAGATGTCTGTAGTTTTAAAACTTCCCTTTTGTTCCTCCCCTAACCCTTTTTCTCCTTCCTGCTCGTCTTCCTCTCCCTCTTCCTTCTTCTCCTATTTCCTGCTTTTCCTCCCCTTCTCAGCCAACTTAATATCACATGTAATAAGCCACATTGGAGACAAGAGTGGAAGATGAAATATGACAGGTTATGTGTATGGCAGTTTGTGCAGGCACATGCTTACATACAGACCTGACACTTGTGTGCTAGAGATGAGTGGGTGATGTGTGCTCACCGGGGATTGTCTGGGATTGTCTCCTTCAGCTCCCTTCCCATGGCTCCTGCAAGAGTTTCTACTGTGACTGCCTCCAGCATTGAATTATTACGGTTACCTGAAGTGGGATCTGACCCTTCTGGGTCGAGTGTCCCTCCCAGGGCTTGGGGCCTCTTTGGAGACAGGAGCTGTGACCGTTGAGTTCTGGAGCTGACAGGACCTGTAGCTGCTCTGGAGTTGCTTCTCTGGAGAAGGTCTGTTTTCACTAGGAGAGAAGGAAGGTCCACCCTCAAGGAAGCAGAGGTGGTGGAGAGTCCTGGCTGCATTCAGGTTCTGTTTGCTTTGGGATCTAAGTACCTTCCTGCCCTCCCTGCAGCTTCGGTTTCATTGTTCCTATTTCCTTGAAATCCTTGAAACAAGAACCAAGTTCTCTGTGTGTGTTTCTGTTTCTCCATCTCTGGTTTTTCCTCTCCCCTCATTCCCTCTCTATCCTCCCGCCCTCCCTCCCAGTTCAAGTTGGATTTTGTCACTTGTAACCAAAGGTGCCTTCATTTCTTACCCTCGAATGTGGATTTGGTTTTAATGGAAAATAAATGAAAACTGCCAGTTTCAAGCCAGCGGTCTCTAACTCGCTTTCCTCAAGAACCACATTTAGAAGGCTAGGATAGATGGGGCTACAGGCATAGACACCTACTGTTTTCCAGTTTTCACCCATCACTGGTGGGGATTCTAGTCTGCTTGCATCGCCAGGAAGCCCACCCCATGACAGTGCCCTGGAGGCTGTGGATTTGCTTCTCCAGGGCCTTGCCCATGAGCGTTTTCCTGCAAGCACATGATACGCAAACATAGGTTGCATGAACCAGGAGAGTGATAGAATCTGGTTCTTCAGTATGATCTGGCACTTATGTTTCTTTGTTCTAGAAAAATAAAGTTCTCTATTAAAGTATCATCACCAATTATAGCTTTCCTCACTAGAAGTGATAACATTTACAGATATGCAAGCTCCTGGTATAAACTAACAGCTTTGTTATTAAACCCAACTATTATCAAGTGTTACATCATAAAAGCTTACCCTTTTTTCCCTACTTCTAGGTACATTTTTACTAGTCTTCCGTATTTGGTATTTCAGGACTTAATAATCACAGGGTTCATGGCCTATGCAGCAGCCCCATAAACCATATAGAACTTTGCCCCTATAGAAAGTCTTGTTAAGTTCAGCAAAACCAAGGTGAAAAGCCACTAAGCCACTATGGTCTGTGGAATGATCGGTGAGTATCGCCTGGCCAGTTTTGGGCTTTGGCTGTGCTACTGATTTGCTGTGCAACTTGTACAATTCACTACCTTCTCTGGCTGCCCTTGAATTTATATTGAAAGTGCTTAAAAGCAAAGTCCCTGGAGGTTCTTTTTCCATTCTCACAATAATTTTAAGTGCTATATTTATATTATGCTTAACACTTCCTCCATTCCCTTCAGAATTAATCTTCTTTCCTCAGAAGCTTATTAACTCTTAACTCTTAAGCCCTGCATCTTTCTTGCATGGTTGCACTTGCTTTTATTTCTTCTTTCTTTTCCTCTCTTATTCTTTTTTTCACTTGAAAAGGCAGAGAAAGAGAAAGAAAATGGAGGTGTGCAACATGGTTGCAACACAGTTACCACATTTCCTGGTAGTCTCTTTCTCAGTCTGGAGGAAGTTACTTTGGCAACCATGAATTCATCTCTCTGCCTCTGAACTAACTTTATCTTTCCTCATTATTATTTCATTTCCGTGGGATGACTTCTTACAGTTTTTCAAAATCAGATTTTCTTCTTGAAATTTCTTAGAGCCCAACTTCTTTTTCTATATCTGAAAATTGGAAAGTACAGCTGAAGCAAAGCCATAGGCAGTTTAGAAGTAGGACCATGCTGTGGTGTCCTCAGTGAGCAATGTCCTTTCCACATGAGCTACATGGAGCCCCCTTGTTCTTTGAGGTCTCTTGGTTCTACACCAGCCTACAGCTCTGGCTGTTGCCTAAAGGTGAAATTTGTCTACAGCTTTCCCTCCCAAAGACTAGTCTTCCCCAATTACTGTGCACCAGGTCTTCCACAGTGGCCATGTAGCCAGTCATAGTCCTGTAAACTGTCAGTCTAGAAAGGGAAACAGTGAACGGAATGCGGAAGCAGGTTGATGTATGCTGAGGCAATGCTGGGCAAGATGTCACAACACAGATCGCAGCAGAAGTAGTGCTGGGAGGGCTAGGAACAGACACAGGTTGGCCCAGCAGGCTGGGGCAGACCCAGTCAGGACTGCACAGGAGATCCAGTCTGAAGGCAATCCTAGATCACTGCCAGGAAGGGGTTGACCAGGAAACATCGTGTGAGAACTAGCAAAAAACATGGCCAGTGTTGGTGAGGCCATGTGGACTCATCTGGCACTCCTTTGGTGGTCTGAACCTGGTACAGCTGACCTCCCATTCTTGGCTGAACCCTGGGTTCCAAATTGTGGAAGTCCAAAGAAAGCTACCCTTAAGATTTCTCTAAATTTGTGTGTGTGTGTGTGTGTGTGTGTGTGTGTGTGTGTGTGAGAGAGAGAGAGAGAGAGAGAGAGAGAGAGAGAGAGAGAGAGAGAGAAAGATGCCTGTGTTTTCTTGGTTACCTTTGCCTCTAGGTTCCTGTGTCACAGATATCATCTCTCTTTCACACTGAATTGATTCCTTTACCATTATATTTACCATAACATGAGTGAGAATGTTCTAGATTTTACTGAAGATTGGGACAGGAGTGATGGAGGAAGGACTGGATGCATATGCTACAAAAGAGGTGAAACTCCTCCACCCTCAGATAACTCCTGATCCCAAGTGCCTTTTGGCCAGCCTTCCATTCATGCTTTCTCTGAGGCCCTTCCCAACACACAGGACAAACAAGGCCTTGTACCTCTCAGTTGCACTCACCTGCCACATTCCTCTTCCTTCTGCATAAGAAAATTGAAATCTTTTCTCACACAGAATGGATCCAGACTTCTTTTTGACATGGGTTCTAGCTGATATCTATGCTCTAAGGACTCCATCTTCTATTTTTTAAAAAACTGTTTCAAGTTACTTTCTCAGAGATTGTGGAATTTTCCTACATTGACCTAGGAATAAATTTTGTAATACTGTAACTTGAATTGGATGCCAAACGAAGTAGGAGAGAGAATGGCAAGAGAGGATGGTAATGAGTTACTGGGTTTTCAGGACCCTTCTTTCCACTAAGGGGTATTTGTGAATCTCTTAGTCTTGTCACATGCATACATTCCCCCCTCCCCTCCCCCGCCCCTCCCCCCCCCCCCCCCCCACACACACACAGCCACTAGGCAGTAACATCTTTGAAGGCAAGTACTATTTCTGATTCATTTTCTTATTCCTGGAGCAGCTACCTTTGAACATTATATAATAGTTATTCAGTACATAGCTACTGGACAAATAGATGTGCTCAGTGTGATACTAATGAGTAAAAGAGTTAATAATTTCTTCTCTTAAGGTTATAATTTAGTTAGGAAGACAAAAATAACACAGATGAGAATAATTGAGCCATGAACCTTGAGGTCTTGAACAAGGGGGTGAATTTCTCAAGAATTTGGAAACACTTAACTATATTTATGTTCTTTGTTGTGTATGTAGCATTTAAATAAAACTTGGGCTCCTATTCAACTTATCACTAATTCAGATACTTTTGTTTTCTAGATTAAAGACAAAAATGTAAAGGCATATTTCCAGATATTTAAAAAGGGCATCAAAGATTATAAATTTTATTTTAGTATTAGCAAATGACAATCTAATTTTAATAAGTTATTTTGGACTTAATACATCTAAAACTCGGTTTAGTTTTGTTTTCTGGCTAATTGTTTTAATGGGGAGACATTCTTATAGAGGTTTTAGGATAAAATATTTTTTTTTGGATATGTGACACATTTGTATTTTTAAAATCTCATGGGTATTTTAAAGGGAAATTTAATTCATCTGATTTTTATCTAAATATAATTTACTCACAATGATGGAGAAATATTTGATATCCCGAGAAATCTATTGATGCTCTTAAAGCTTTCCTCCTGGGAAATAAAAAAATCCCATTTTCTAAGAGTAAATAAAAAACCTACAATGTCTACTTGTTCTGTTTATTTAAGGAAGCCTGAGTTAAGCATCAGATTAGGCAGTCCAGAGCAGTTTTTTTGTTTTTAATTTTTGAGACATTTAAAAGCATGTGTAGGAAATTTTCTTTGAGAGGGTTGTCTTTTTTATTTCTTATCTGACAGTTTTAGCTGTTATCCTATTTTTCCCCCCCAAACAACAATTTCAGAAGATTTCAGGTAATAAAACAATTTTGATGTCTGTGGATTAATGGTGTCTGTATTCAGATGTTTCAGACTTGTCAGAAGCTTGGGAATGGCATTTGAATGTGTTTCTCAATTTTAAAACACCTTCTATGAGAATTAGATTACAGTCCTAAGTGAATATTTTGAATTTAAAAGAGGAGTGTTAGGCCAAGGTACAGCCAAATTTTGTACTCTTAAAAGACCTGACGTCCATTCCCAAATAAAAAAATAGGTCATGGTATTAACATTTTGTTTTGGAAGTAAAATGTGAAAGAAGTTGGGCAGTATCAGATTCTAAGAGGACCTTGGGTTGGAGCACCTCTGACTTCTCTCCAGGCTCCTCTCCTCTTCCGGGACCTATGTCTTCTGGCCCCTAAGGATAGTGTTGCTCCCAGCCCTTCTCTTCAGGGGTAGGCTTCTCTTCTCTGACTTAACCTTATTCCTTTAGGTTCCCCTTCTCCACTGGAAGCCAGCTGGCTGGAAATCTGGGCAGGGGCCCAGCAATTGCTCCACAGTCCTTTGCTGCCCTCTGCTGCCTACAGCAAATGGGTCTTTAACCCCCCAGGTCCAGCTGGCCTCATAGGATGTGTGATTCCAATAGTCTCTGCTCCTTCCTTTAGTTCAGCCAAAAGTTTACAACCTGATACATCTTCCTGAAATATCATTTCACATGAGAAGCAGCTCTATTGCAGTGGTTAGATGCACAGATTGGAGGCAGACTGCCTGGGCTCTGTTCCAGCTCTGCCATTTATGAAATGTATGTCCTTGGGCAAGTTAGTTAAACTCTTGTATGCCTCAGTTTCCTAGCCTGAAAAATGGGTTGATAATATCCTTATGAAAAAGGTATTATTATTATCATCATCAGGATTAAATGAAATAAAATGAGAAGTATTTAGAACAATGTTTGACACATAGTAAGTACTAAATAAATATTAGTTATTGATATACTTATTACCCTCTCTTTTAGTAATTTGTGCTTTTTTTGTTGCATAGTAGCTATTGATGGACCACATATTGTTTATCCATTCATCATGTGGTAGGTTTTGGGATTGTTTCCAGTTTTTGTCTGTTAAGGATAATTAAAAAATAAATAAATCTCTACTGTTCCTCTTCTCCCCCCATAGCTCCCCTCTACCCAGTTCCCACCCCACCCTCTTGCCCTTATCCCCCACCTCCCACTGTCCTCATCCATAGGTGTACAATTTTTGTCAAGTCTCTTCCCGTGTCCCCCACACCTCTTTCCCCCGAGAATTGTCAGTCTACTCCCTTTCTATGCCCTTGGTTCCATTATATTCACCAGTTTATTCATTAGATTTTTAAAATTCATTTGATTTTTAGATTCACTTGTTGATAGATATATATTTGTTGTTCATAATTTTTATCTTTACCTTTTTCTTCTTCCTCTTCTTAAAGAATACCTTTCAGCATTTCATACAATACTAGTTTGGTGGTGATGAACTCCTTTAACTTTTTCTTATCTGTGAAGCTCTTTTCTGACCTTCAATTCTGAATGATAGCTTCGCTGGGTAGAGTAATCTTGGTTGTAGGTTCCTGCTATTTCTTGCCACTCCCATCTGGCCTGCTTAATTTCTGTTGAGAAATCAGCTGACAATTCTATGGGTGATCCCTTGTAGGTAACAGTTTTTCTCTTGCTGCTTTAATATTCTCTCTTTGTCTTTTGTTCTTGGCATTTTAATTATGATGTGTCTTGGTATGGTCCTCTTTGGATTCCTTTTGTTTGGGGTTCTCTGAACTTCTTGGACTTGTAAGTATATTTCTTCCATCAGGTGGGGGAAGTTTTCGGTCATTATTTCTTCAAGCAGGTTTTCAATATCTTGCTCTCTGTCATCTTTTGGCACCCCCATAATTTGGATGTTGGTATGCTTGAAGTTGTTCCAGAGGCTTTTTACACTATCTTCATATTTTTGGATTCTTTTTTCTTTTCCAGTTGGGTGTTTTTTACTTCTTTGTATTTTAGATCTTTGACTTGATTCTTATGATCCTCTAGTCTGCTGTTGGATCTCTGTATATTGTTTTAAATTTCAGTCAGTGTATGCTTAATTTCTAGTTGGTTCTTTTTTATATCCTTGAGGGTCTCCTTAAATTTTTTGGCCTTCTCTAGAAAATTTTCATAACTGTGTTTTTTAACTCTACATCCTCCATTTCTTTCATTTGTGATCTGTTTCTTTGTCTCCACATTTTGGCCACTTTCCTGAGTTGATAGAGTGCCTTCGTGTGCTAGGTGTCCTATAGAGTCCAGTGGCTCAGCCTTGCCTTTTACCTGAGGTGGACACTCTTGGTGCACCCATTTGTGGGCTGTGTGCATAGTATTGTTGTAGTTAAGCCTTGATTGTTGTTGGTATCACTGGGAGGAATTGACCTCCAGGCAAATTGTCTGTGAGGATCAGCTGTGTCTATGTTGGGAGCACTCCTGTGCTGGAGACACCCTTATGAGATAAGACTTGCAAAAGCCTCTGTGCTCAGCTTGGATGGGGTGGAGTCTCAAGGAGGGTCAGACAGCAATGGCTTCCTGTCAGCCCTGCCCTAAGAGGCCCCTGGATCTCAGTGTCCTGTGTTAATTGTTGCAAGCACCTCTGAGAGAAAGCCATCCTCAAGTTCTGCCCACTGCCAGTTTCTTCCTGAATGAGTCTGGGTCCCCAGAGTCTCGCCTATAACTGGAGTTCAGAGCCGTCAGGAGCTTTTGTCTCCCTTCATATTGACAAAGTCCGATTGACAAAGTCAGCCACCTACTCAGTTGCCAGCCCTCTCTGCCGATGCACATGTCTTGGTACCTCTGCCTTTTGAAGCTCCTCTGAATCTCAGTGTGCTTTTCTCTTTCCTTCTAGTTGTAGAATTTCCACTCAACCAGCCTTCCTGTAATTTGGATGATGTCCTTTTTATCTTTCAGATGTAGTTTTGAAATTGTTGTGCATGGCAGCAGTTTAGGTGTTTACCTATGCCACCATCTTGGTTTCTCCTTAAGAATAATTGTTTGATGAAAATTCTTGTGCAAGTATTTGTCTGGACATGTATTTTCTCACAGGCAGACTTAGGGATGGAAATTAATGGCTTCTGTGGTAAGTATAAGTTGAACTTTTAAAGAAACTACCAAACTGTTTACCATTTTATATTCCGACCCGCAATTTATGAGGGTTTCAGTTTCTAGCATCCTAGCCAACACTTGATATTATCTGTCTCTTTTCTTTCTAGTAGGGGATGAGGGATGAATCAAAGATGCCTCTTGGATTTTCAGGTTGAGCAATTGAGTGTTTAATGCTACCATTTAATGGAGGCTGGAAGAAGAATGGGCCTTTTAGAAAAAAATAAAAGTTTGGGTTTAGCAAACTTGAATTTAAGGTACCTATTACCCATTCAGAGGGATTGTTAAATGGTATTGGGATGTCTGAGGCCATCGGTATTTGTCCCATCTTCCTGAATTCATTAAATAATGGAATGTGGAATAACTGCTTCAATTTTATGTTTTTTGGATATGTATCTGATAGTCTGGAAAAAATCACATAACTTCTGATGTCAGTTTCCTCATCTATAAAGTAAGATAATCTGTCTTTCCCAAAGGTTGGGTGAAGAGTGAAGAGTGAATGAATTAAAGAATGTGAAAGTGCTTATTATCATGGTTATTATTATCAATGTATAATTACCTTTTGTTTATGTCATTTTGTGTTCATTGTGGCTTCTACCCCATGTTTTTCACATAGACAGTAAATCCCTATTTAATAAATAAATGAATGCAGATGAGGACTAGTGTGTGATGGTGGAGAAGAGAGAGAAGCAAAGGAGGAAAGAGAGTAGATGTAATTGAATTGGCCATCACAATTCCACATTTGAACTTTGTGGAAAGGCAATTTATCTTTTATATTTTGATACCAGGAAGAATCATGGAAAAGTAAGGATTCAGGGACATATTTAGATAATAACACTTATCACATAAAGCATAATAATTTTAAGTATCTTAGGTATCTTCACACTAGACTTTAAGGTTCTTGAGAGCTGGAGCAATTTCTAATATGCCTCTGGGTTTCCAAGAGCTTTTGGTTACTGCTTTAAACATAATACAAACACAGGAAATATGTGTAAATGAATACATATACTTTTTAAACTTCTCTCTTTGTTCTAATTAATGTGACAAGTATTTGACTTTTGGTTGCTTGGTAGATGACTCTTCAGCAGGTTATTTCCTTCCTGTTACCTTAGGATGTGATGGACATGCTCCTAACATAACCTGTAACTGTAATTACTTCTTTATATACCTGCTCTGTGATGGCAGGGGCTCCATGTCTCTGGCACAGGCCTGAACATTGTGGTTGTTCAGATCATGCTTGAAAGAATTGTTCTCAGTGGACAACTGTATTCAAGATATAATGAATATTTGGGAAAGAAGACCAGCTCTGTGCTCTTTGGGGGCAGATTACAGATCTAAAGATCTAAATCTAGGGAAGGAAAGAAAGTAGGTAAATGGTCAAGTAAACTCTATTCCCGCCCCCCGCCCCCCATTTTCTATCTTGTGGACAGGAGAGATATATTCTTGATATGTTTAGGGAATGGATACTTATTACTGTCATAAATCTTAGATGACAATATTAGCTCATGTAAATATTTTCAGATATCCAGAACCGCAAAACTTGTTAGATTATCTCACTAGGGATTGTTATCCTTGATTGGCTTAAAACAAAAAGATTTTAAACTGTTTTTTTAGAAAAACTTTTTTTCCTGTTGAACAAAATCTTGTTTGAACCTCACACATATAATTCATAAAAACAGTTACTCCAGTTTATGCAAAACTGAAGTCCTAGAATCTTACCATTTCTGTGACTTCTGTAGAAGCCCTGTTGCATCCAGGGAACCCTAGGGGATTTTCAAACTATCTTCCAGGGAATCCCCTGGGGTTCCCTGGAAGATAGTTTGAAAAACCACGGGTTTAGAGGAGGTCTGTGCACTTGACCTCCTGTTCCTTCTGCCATGCTCAGTAGACTTCTGCTGAATCTGTAGAAAGATTTAACCTGCTACCATCTGCTACTACTAACTTTTAGGCTATATAAAACTCATAAGAATCCGTCCTTTCTGATTATACTTTGTCTCTCTTTCTTCCTTTCTTCCTTTCTCCTCCTCCTCCTCCTCCTCCTCCTCCTCCTCCTCCTCCTCCTCCTCCTCCTCCTCCTTCTTCTTCTTCCTTCTTCTTCCTTCTTCTTCCTTCCTCCTCCTCCTCCTCCTCCTCCTTCTCCTCCTCCTTCTCCTTCTCCTTCTTCTCCTCCTCCTCCCCCTCCTTCTTCTTCTCCTCCTTCTCCTTCTCCTTCTTCTCCTTCTCCTTCTCCTTCTCCTTCTCCTTCTCCTTCTCCTTCTCCTTCTTCTTTTTTGGTTAATCCTCACCCGAAGATATTTCTTCATTGATTTTTGGAGAGAGAGGAAGTGGGAGGAGAGACAGAGAGAAACATCATATGAGAGATATACATCAATTGCTTGCCTTCTGCACATGCCCTGACCAGGCTAGGGATGAGTCTACAATGGAGGTACATGGCCTTGACTAGAATCAAATCCATAACTCTTTAGTCCATAGTCCAACACTCTTATCCACTGAGCCAAAATGTCTAGGGATGATTGTACTTTCTATGTGAAGTTGAATAAAAAGATTTGGGACTACTAGTAAATCAGATTAAACAGTGCACACTGAGAAGGAAAATGCCCCATATTTATGAATATAACATTGTGAACTTACAGTCCGATGGTCAGTATCCTTCCAGGAACAGAGTAGTGTCCTGTCCAAGTGAATGGCTGGGAGAGGAAGCCACAGGGAGATGGAGGAGAGGCAGGGACTAAAGGGTTGAATCAGATTATGGGTTAGCACAAGAAGGCCTGCGTAGGCCTGCTGGGATCAGGGTATTTGTGAAGAGCAAGGTGAATCATGGGAAGAGAAGATTTGCTAATGTAGAGGAGATTGACTATCAAAATTTTGAATTCTCTAGGACCTTGCAGTTAGGGAGGGAAGGCAGTGTGACTGAGTGTTTCAGGAAGGGCCTAGTAGTCCAGGAGAGCGGCTGCCTGAGATTTCAGAACCAAAACAGTAGGCCAGAGGAAGCAGTAATTCAGTGCAGTCAGGAATCCTGGATTTGGCTGGGATTGAACCAAGTCAAAACAGAGTAAGGCATTAGAATGTGCTGGATAGATTACTAAAGCAGATTTATAGACAAGGCTTTATAGCTCATGTATAGTATTTCCTCTATGTAAGAGGCTTAAAGGGCTTTTGTGGGTTTACCTTGGGAAATAATCATTCATAGCCATCAAAAATACTGGAGAAAGTGACTGCAACTTTATTTTTATTGAGATATAATTCTCATACCATAAAATTCACCATTTACAGTATATGATCTAGCAGTTTTAGTATATTCACTAGCTTATACAATCATCACCACAAGTCCCAGAACATTTTCATGTCTAAAAAGAACCTGCAACCTGGGCATGTGCCTGGACCAGGGAATCGAACCTTGACCTCTTGGTTCATAGGTTGCTGCTCAGCCACTGAACCATGCTGGCCAGGCAATTTTTGCTTTTTTTAATGATTGCCCTGGAGTTTGCAATACACATTCACAACTGATCAAAATCCACTGTCAAATAACACTAGGTACCACTCACAGATAGTGTGAGTGCCTTATAATAACAAAACAATCCTAATTTCTCTCTCTTGTCTCTTGTATCATTATTGTCATTGATTTCACTTATATATAAGCATTCATAAGTATTTATATACACATACCATAAAGCATATAATTGAGTACATTGCTGCTGTTTTTTAAAAAAATCAGCGCAGAAATCTTTTCTATTTTTGTCCCACTTATCATGCCAGGAATTCATAGGGAATGGGTTCCAGCAGCTTAGGCTCCTTTCTATTGGTTCTCACAAAGTGTGTTTCTCTGGGTAGAGCAGGCTGCCACTTCAGTTGAACCCAGGTACCTTTCTCTTTGGTTTCCTTCTTTTTCTGATCCTGTCCCTTCACACATTTCAGGAAGCTATCAGGAAGCTATCTTGGCTCTTAGAGTGCTTAGTGTACTGAAAACATACATTAATTCTCTTGGCAAGAATCTTGCCCTTAACGTGCTTGTTTATAATAATGCCCACTGCATGCTGGGTGACATTGTAGACTCCCAGTTTTGCCATGTAACATTTGTGGGGCCTTCCTTTTTGAACAGTGCCATTCCCTTGGTGTCTACAATATACCTTTCTTGTAGATTTGCATCTATGTGGCCAAAGGAACAACTCCATGTTTTATAAAATGCCTAGAAAACATTTAATGGGGGGCCTCTACTCTTTCCCATTGTGTTAGTCATTTTGGCAAATTATTGGAAGATCAAGATTCTGGCTGAAAGGATGCTTGCTTCTATTCTTTTGGACAAACTGTTATCTGTTAGATCACTTAAAATAAAAAAAAATTTAAACTAAATTTATTGGGATGACATTGTTCAACATGATCATATAGGTTTCAGGTTACAAGATCTGTATATGGCACTGTTTTTCCATCATCAAAGTCAGTTCTTTTCCTGTCACCATATATTAGGACTCCCTTCTCTCTCCACCCCCTTCCCTCTGGCAAACACCACACTGCTGTTTGTGTTCGTGAGTTTCAGTTTTATATCCCACTTATGAGTGAAATCATATGGTTCTTAGCTTTTTCTGACTGACTTATTTCACATAGTATAATATCCTCAAGGTCCATACATGTTGTTGCAAATGGCAGTATTTCATCCTTTCTTATGGCTGAGTAATATTCCATTGTGAATGTGTACCACTTCTTCTTTAGCCACTCCTCTATCACAGGATACTTTTGTTGTTTCCATGTCTTGCTCGCTGTGAATAATGCTGCAGTGAACACAGGGGTGTATATAGTAGCGTATCTTTGCGAATACATGATTTCAAGTTTTTCAGGTGTATGCCTAGGAGAGGGATTGCTGGGTTCTATGGTAGCTCTATTCTTAATTTAGAAAAATAAAACCTTTTTATTTTACCTGTACTTATTCCTTCTTCAGTGCTCTTCCTTTTGTAATTCAGGTTGAAGTTTCTAATCATGAAAAGATGTTGGGTTTTGTCAAATTTTTTCTCTCTGTATATTGAGATGAAAAAGTATTTTCTGTCCTTTATTCTATTAATATGGTATATTACATTGATTGTGTTTTATATGTTGAACCAACCTTGTATTCCTGGAATAAATCCCACTTGAGCATGGTTTATAATCCTTTTTATGTGTTTTTAGATTCAGGTTGGTAGTATTTTGTTTTGAATTTTTGCATCTATATCCACAAGGGATATTGGTTTGTAGTTCTGTTGCAATACCTTCGTCTGATTTCTTTATTGTTTTTCTATTCTCTATTTCATTTATTTTCAGTCTAGTCTTCATTATTTCTTCATTGGTTATTTAGAAGTGTTATTTGATTCTCATATATTTGTGATTATCCTAAATTTTTTATGCTGGTATTGATTTCTACTTTTATTTCGTCATAGTTGGAGAAATGCTTTGTATGGTTTCAATGGTTTTGAATTTATTGAGGCTTGTTTTATGGCCTAACATATTTTCTGCCTGGAGAATGTTCTGTGTACTCTTGAGAATGTGTATTCATTCAACTGTTGTTGTGTGGAGTATTTCATAGAAACCTATTAGGTCTGTTTGCTTTATAGTGTTGTCTTCTATTTATTTCCTCTTCTTCTATATAGTTGTTCTGTTCATTATTGAAACTAGAATTTTAAGGTCTCCAACTATTGTTGGAAAATTTTCTAATTTGTAAGAATTGCCTTTTTTTCTTCAGTTATTTCATTTTTTGCTTTATGTATTTGAGTCTCTTATATGTATGTTAGAGGCCCGTTGCAAGAAGAGATTCGTGCAATAGCCCTTCCTTCCCTTGGCTTCCAGCACCAGTTTTCCTCTGGGGCCAGTGACCCAGGCCTTTGCTCTGGCCAGAGTCTGCCTTCTTCATCTTTGCTGCAGACTTGGGCTGGAGTCCACAGTCTTGTCTTTGCTGCAGTATTCTGCTCCTGCAGAGTCCTTTGTCCCCCCTTCTTCCTCCCTCTCATAGCAGACATCCTGGCCTGCCTGGCCAATCTGGGCCTGGAGCAGCTGTCTGACTGCTATCTTTGGCCTTCTAATTTGCATAATTACTCTGATTGGCTGTGGGCATAGTGGAGGTACAGTCAATTTACATGTTTGTCAGTTATTAGGTAAGGTCCCATCTAATAAAAGTGTAATATGCAAATTGAAAATACCTCCAGCCAATGCCTACCAGCCAATTAGGAGCAAATTATCAAATAAACCCCAACAAGATGGCTGCCACCATTGAGAGCAGGAGGGAGGCTTGAGTTTCTCCGGCAATGGAGGAAGCCAAGCTCTCCGCCTGCTGTTGCCAGCCTAGGCCTCCACTCAATGCTACAAAGTTTCAATTATAGAAGATACATAATCTCAACAGAAATGGTGGCAGCCACGGAGCTGGAAAGAGAAGAGGCTAGAGTTGCTGGGGCTATGGAGGGAGCCAAACTTCTGCAGCCCTAGCCTAGGCCTCCACTCCAGGCTACAAAGTTTCAAACAGAAATGGCTGTTGCCACAGAGCGAGCAGAAGGCTTGGCTCTGCTCCGGGCTACAAAGTTTCAATTGTAGAACATAAATTAATCCCAGATCCTAGGGCCTCAGCTTGGGTCGCTGGGGGGCAGTGCCAGCCTGCAAACCGCTATAGGCCCCTTGCCTAGGCTGCCCCATACCCCAAGGAAACCCCCACCCTGATCCAGGACATCCTTCAGGGCAAACCAGCCAGCCCTCACCCATGCACTAGGCCTCTATCCTATCTAATAAAAGAGTAATACACAGATTGACCATCACTCCAACACACAAGAGGGCTGCCCCCAGGTGATCAAAGATCCTGCCCCCATGTGGACACCAGATGGCCACCTCAAGATGGTTAGCAGGGGAGGACAGTGGGAGGGACCAGGTCTGCAAGGGAAGGCAGTTGGGAGCAATCAAGACTGCAGGGGAGGGCAGTTAGGGGTGACCAGACCAGCAGAGGAGGGAAATTGGTGGCAAATAGGCTGGCAGGGGAGCAGTTAAACATCAATTAGGCTGGCAGGGCAGTGGTTAGGGGGTGATCAGGCTGGCAGGCAGAGCGGTTTGGGACAATCAGTGAGGCAGGCAGGCGAGCAGTTTGGAGCTAGCAGTCGTGGATTGTGATAAGGATGTCCAATTGTGAGAGGGGTCCCAGATTGGAAAGGGTGCAGGCTGGGCTGAGGGACACCCACCCCCCCCCCAACCCCACCATACAACCTTGTGCACGAATTTTGTGCACTGGGCCTCTAGTATGTTTATAATAGTTATATCTTCTTGATGAATTGACTCTTTATCATTATAAAATGTTTGACTTTAGTAACAATTTTTGTCTTCAAGTATATTTTGTTTGATATTAGTGTAGCTATTCAAGCTTTCTTTTGGAAGCTGTTTGCATAGTGCATATTTTTCATGCTTTTACTTTCAATCTATTTGTATTTTTAAATCTAATATATGTCTCTTGTAGACAATATGTAGTTGGATCATTTATTTTTATCCATTCTGTGAATTGATTGAAGTCTTCAGTTCATATAAGTTTAATGTAAATATTGAAAAGATTGGAGTTACTTCTTCCATTTTCTCTTTATATTTGTTTTTGTTGTTGTTTTGGTTTCTTTGTTCTTCCATTACTGCATTCTTTTGTGTGAAATAAATATTTTAAAACATTTTTCTATGGTAACAGTCTAGTTCTCCCTCCCCCTTTTAATTGGTTGCTCTGAGGATTAGTTAACATATTTATTTATAACAATTTAATTTAGATTAATAGCAACTTTGCTTCAATAGTATACAAAACTTTGCTTCTATATAGTGCCTTTCCATCCCTCCTTTATCCTGCTGCCACAGTTTACCTCTTCATAAACTATATGCCCACCAACACAGATTTATAATTATTACTTTATGCTATTGTCTTTCAAATCAGGAAGGACAAAAAGAGTTATAAATAAAAATGCATTTATGCGGCCGAGACTGGTTTGGCTCAGTGGATAGAGCGTCAGACTGTGGTCTGAAGGGTCCCGGGTTCGATTCCGGTCAAGGGCATGTATGTTGGCTGCGGGCACATCCCCAATAGGGGGCGTGCAGGAGGCAGCTGATCAATGTTTCTCTCTCATCGATGTTTCTGACTTTCTATCCCTCTCCCTTCCACTCTGTAAAAAATCAATAAAATATATTTTAAAAATGCATTTATGCGGATTTTAATATTTGTGTTTTTAATTACCTTTATGCTCTTATTTTCTTTATGTGGGTTAGAGTTATTGTCTAATTTTCTGTCATTTTTGCCTGAAAGAGAAGTTCCTTTAGTATTTCTTGTAGGGCAGCTCTCCTAGCAATAAACTCTATTTTTTGTTTATCTGGGAATGTCTTAACTATCCTTGATTTTTGAGGGGGAGTGTTGCTGACATAGAATTCTTAGATTTTTTCTTTCTTTCTTTCAAAACTTTGAACATGTCATCCCACTCCCTTCTGGCCTCTATCACTTCCAATGAGAAATCAGCTGTTAATCTTATCAAGGCTCCTTGTACTTGAGGAGTCACTTCTCTCAAGTTTCTTTTTTTTTTTTTCTGTAATTTTCAATACTTTTATTATAAGTTTCAAACACACTGTCATTCTGCCCACCTTTATTTGAAAGGATATTGCAGGACTTTTGTTGCCTTAATTTATCCCTTATATCTCTGTAGTATTTCTCTGATCTTTCAAATTTATGATTTAGTAATATGTGTTTTTTTTTTTATTATCATACTAGGGGTCTGGTGTATGAAATTCATGCACCTGGTGGTGGAGGGGTGCCTCAGCTTGGCCTGTGCTCTCTCTCTCTTACAGTCTCAGAGCCCTTGGGGGATGTCTGACTGATGGCTTAGGGGAGCAGCCCTAAGCCAGCAGTATAACATTCTTAGCACTGCCATGGAGGTGAGAGAGGCTCCCACCCCCACTGCTGCGCTCACCAGCCCTGAGCCTGATTCAGGGCTTCTGGCTGAGCAGTGCTCCCACTGTGGAGTGCACTAACCACCAGGGAGCATCTTCTGCATTGAGTGTCTGCTCCTGGTGGTCAGTCTGTGTCATAGCAACTGGTCATTCCACCATTTGGTCAATTTGCATATTAGCCTTTTATGATATAGGATTTGATAGATTTAGAAAACTTTAGAGTAATATTTGTGTGATCTATGGCCATAACTCATTTATCTAAAAGATTTGTTGAGCATATGAAAAGTTATATGCAAGACTTTCAGTTTTCTTAGATAAGTGACCGATGGTCCTGCCTCGGAGGTGACACATTTGCTTGATAGAGGACACATACTAAGCTAAGTACAACATGATTAGAATGAAGGTATGCTAAGTATAATCAAAGTATTTTTGGAGCAGAGAGGAGGAAGTCATTCATTTTTATATTTGACAGATAAGCAAACTGAGGATTATATTAGATTAAGTAATTTGAGACCTTGAGGACTATATTAGAAAGACAGGGTCAAGGACTATAACCTGTTATTCTGGTTGTTTTTACAAAACCATGGTGATTATAGAGTGTGGTTATGCTGTGTTTTCAAGATCAAAGGTAAAAATGATTTTTTAAATGAAATATCAGAAAAGGATTTGCCAACATTGATGATGTTGGTGCAGGATTTGCATATCATACCACAGTATCCTGTTTTCTAATTATTAATTGATCTACAAAGGACAGGTAAATATCTGAAGCACAGAACATTTAGTTTGCTTCAAAAGATGTGCATGCTACAAATAAAAATAAACAATATTTATACTTTACTAGTATGAATTTAGCAAACAAGTGACTATATTGAAAATTGAGGTTCAAATATTAAAATGTACTTAATTTTACTAAATCCATCTTAAGTATTTTCTTTTCATTTTAATTGATACTTATTCTTTGAAAAGAATTCCCCCCTTTACTTTTTGTAAAATTTTGGATAGGTTAAGTTTATAAAATTAGAGTTTCCTTAATAAGAGAAATTGCTGATCAGTCAGAACTATGCTCTTTTTCCCATAGGGTAAAGCATTACTTACTTGAGCTTAGAGTTTTAATTTTAATCTACATGCCTCCTTTTCTATTCTCCCATGATTCTTTGCAGCAGGGCAAGAGAAAGCAAATCTCATAAAAAGAAATACAGTATGTGGTGCTTATTAAAGTTACATACATCTCTTCTCAGAGGAAAATTTTGATTTACTGCAGATTGTGCATATGTTGCATATGGACATTTCTAGGGAACAGATTCCTTATTACTAAACAGTGAATGGCTTCTAGTATTCCATTATTGCTCCGGGAACATGTTAGTAATGATTATGAAAGGTAGGATACCATGAAATCTGTAAGGTGATTTGGCAGAAGTCGATGCTGTTGGTGCCAGGATTTCGGTACCGTACCACATTTTCCTGTTTTCAAATGTATTAATTGATCCGCAAAGGACATCTTTTGGAGACAAGCATTCAGACAGACTGGCACAGGCTGGACCTCCGCCAAGACTGCTCGGAAGGTTGCCATACTGGGAGCAAAGAGTGAGAGAGAGAAAGAGGGAGAGAGAGAGGCAGAGGGAGAGCTGAGGAAAGAAAAAAGGCAAGACTTGGCACAGCTCAGTCAAATCAGCTTCTTTTGTCTGCTTTCTCGGCTTGAGCTTCAGGAAAGAAAATCATCCTGGGGTACAGAAAAACTCAGAACTTTTTGGTTTTCAAACTTAGAAGGTTTTTTAAGTCTCTTGGGCTATTTGAAAGTATTGGTACATTCAATGACGTTTGGTCACCAGTATTTAGGGAAATAAAAGCCTTTTTTAAAATGAAGCTTCCACAGTGTCCATGCATTTGGGAAATACTGTACTTGATTTTTTTGAATGTATGACTATACCATGAGAGACAGGATTAATATAGAAGATGGCAAGGCAAATTTCTAATTAGAGAGAATATTAATTTTCTACAAAATAAAGTTTATTCATCAATACAAACCTGCTTTCAAATCAAATCAGACATCCTTCGGAATGTGTTCAGAACGTAAGTTTTTAGATTTTATTTTATTTTTTTCCCATTTATAGACATTCACTTTTCAAGCCTTTCTAAGATTTTATGCAACCTAGCTAGGAAGTCAGAGTAAAAGTTGTTTTATCCATGTGTTTAAGAAACGTTTTCTTAAAGCAACAGCTTTTATTTCTGCTGCTTCATGCTGTCCTAAACTACATCCCCCAGCAATGAGTGACAACACTGAAGACCAGAAAGGCAAGCTGAAGACACCCGACTTCGCTTGAAGGGCAAACAAGAAATGTGAGCTTGGTTATTATTTTTGTGTGTGTGTATTTGCTCTGAACCAGTTTTTGGAGGTGGGTGGGGAGGTGGGTGGGGAGGTGTCGATGTCTAAAAGATGTGTGCGATTAGGGAATTCTCATTGTGAGAAGGAAATCATAAAAGGTAATTTTTATGATGTTGGCAGAAATGTCTGGGAATGGTAGAGAATAGAAGTTTAAATCTTTTGGATAAGAAGTAGTGAGCTGTGTTTGAAATACTTGGAGAAAAATTCCATTATTTTTAATTCATTAGATTGTATAATTAAACGATTACTATAGCGTGGCTCTCAAAATGTTTTGTAGAAGGAAAATCTACTAAAAAGTTCATCGATTTTCTTTTCAATATTACCTAGTATTTTATTTGTATTTGTACTTTACATA
The DNA here is from genome assembly GCA_027563665.1 of Antrozous pallidus. Classification (NCBI taxonomy): domain Eukaryota; kingdom Metazoa; phylum Chordata; class Mammalia; order Chiroptera; family Vespertilionidae; genus Antrozous; species Antrozous pallidus. The sequence continues at coordinate 79,027,636 of CM050516.1, read as the reverse complement.
TGATTTTTTAACAATAAGTGTTTCCTATTAGGCCTGGTTATGATTACATTGTGATAGTTCTGCTGTTAAAGTCAGCATTATTGTAGGATAGATTAATTATAAGACACGGTTTTTTTGTGGACTACCCTCTTTGTTATAAATATTCAGTTTTTAAAGAAGAGAGTTTGAGTTGTAGTAGATTATGATTTCCTATAATATTATATTTCCTTTTTACTTTATATACTAAAAGAATACAGGAAAATCATATACATTCACATAAGTACCAATCATTTTGGGCAATATAAAAGACTGCTCCAGGATCTATGCTTTTGTTTTAAGTATGCAATCATGGATTTGTTAATCCTTTCCCAATTTTGTTTTTGTTTTCGTTTATATTATTGCACGCTTTGAATAATCAAATTCTGAAATGGTTTTTATAGTATTGTAGTGATACATCAGCAATGGCATTTAATATACAAGGATAGTAAACATGTACATATGTATATACACACAAAGGTATTTGCATAGTTAAGCTTAAGTATTTACTTCAATTTTTTTGCTAATCAACATTTTGATCTTCCATAAAGTGAAATCACTTAATGTTCAAGTGTGTTGCCAACATGACGACGTTTGTTTTATAAGCTTCTTTATACACCACCTTACTGATACTCCTAAGATGGATGCCAAAACATAAAAGACATGCTGGTAGGCACTGGAAAGGAGGTGTTTGCCTGGCCACTGTCTTCATTTTTGAACTGATCACAGGGTCATTCATGCCTGTACTAAAAACCAACAATAAGTGAAACAAAAAGGAAGTTCAATAAGTTAAATTACAGCTACATTTTAATACTGACCGTCTTATTACCGATTTTATTTACTTGAATTTACTTCTTAAACAAGTTTGCTAAATATGCAACTTCTGTAGTTTGTTTAAGACCATTTGCCATAAAGTTGGAATTATTTCCTAACTTTTTTGTAGCGAATTCAGTAAGAGCAAACTTATTTTATATCCAGACTATTTTATGTCTAATTATTTTCTAACACTATAATAAAAAGTAAGTGAATTTAAAACACAGATGCGAGAACATACCTTTAGAAATCTTTACATTTTTTTTTGTACTGGTAAAGCTACACGTATAGTGTTTACTGGATTTAAGATTTAGTAATAAATATTAACTATAATACCCAATGAAGTTTTTTACCAATATATTCTCTCTGGCCTACTTGTTACATAACTTAAAATGAAAAAAGTCCCATATTAAGATGCTGCTTGTTAACTGGGTATAACAACCACTCCTTTGTACAACCTTTTTTTAAAGGTATGTTCAAGAAATTGTGTTGATTACATTTTCAAGCATACAGTTAGGTTTAACATAATGCATTCTTCTTTACTTTTAGCTCTTTTATTTTACAAAAACATTGACATATAGGTTTTTAATATTTCATATTAGTATTAACATTTCAAGTCTTATTTTAAAGTATATAAATACTAGTGGTATGATTGAAGATGAACTCTATCTCAGCACATTTTTTTGTGTATATTTTGAAGTAGAATTATTAAGACAGAAATGGATTAATAGTTAAATGCTATTTGATGCCTATTATTAAGTCTCATTTAAATGTATATACCTGAACATATGAACACACGATTCTAAACCAATGCAAATCTCTCAGGGGACCTTAGTATAGCATTTTGTAATTATTCACTCATTTATTCATTTAAACAAATGTTTATTGAGTACCCATTTAAGTATGCTAATATTTTATTGATGAAGTTATTTTGGGTAACAGGGAAGGATGCCTCATACATGGATGGCAGATGGAATGGATTTAAAATAGATGTACAAAATCCTAGATTGAAAAGAACACTATTGTAATGAGATTTATTTCAATAAGTTTAAGTACGTTAACTTTTATTGCAAAATATGTATTATAGAATGCTACTATAAAAAATCAGGCAATTAGTTCTAGCCTTTATAGCTATAAGATTTTGTTAATAATTATTTAGGTTGCTGCATTTTATTGGCCAAAAACTCCAGTAGATCAAGTCTTCTGACAGTTGTATAAAATAAGCAATTCAAATGGTGTGAGGAAGAAATTACACAGGGAAGACTGAACCACTGCTCACATTCTAGATTTTACATATGTCAAAGTAGGTACATACCTTCAAAGATATGGCGCTAATGCAAAAAACAATGGCCTGTTTATGAGAAATTTTTTCCTTTCTTTTGTTTACTTTTGTGAATAAAAGGAAGACGAGGCCAACCCCATACTTGTAAGCCAGCAAGCATGGCTTGTTAGGGGTGGAGTATTTTAAGTGGACCAATCAATTCACTTTCTGTAAACTCTAATGTTTTGTTTCATTTTTTTAGCTTTGTTTACTAACATAAAGACTCATATGCAAAATACAACTCTTGACTCTAGATGTAAAGGAGCAGTTCTTCTTTAATATAAAAAGAAGATGTAGGTTCAGATCCTGAAGAGGAGATAAAAATCATATGAGCCAGGGAGATGAGCTTGGAAGCTGTTGTACTGGCCAAGGCCTGTGTCAGGGCTGGTAATCAATGGTAATGAAGATGGGAAATATTTCAGCTGTAGGTATGGACTGCTGAAGTAATTAAGTATTCCCAGAAGGCCTGCTTTGTGCCAGGCACTATGCCAGATGTAGGGGATATTAGGATATAATTTCTGCCCATAAGGAATTCAGAGTATAATTGGGGGTTGTAGAAAGAAGGATAAGAATAACTAATAAATTACAGTTTACCTGATACCTCATTTAATACTAGCAAACACTGCCTGGCACAGGAACTAGTAAGTAATGGCCACCCCATAAAGCTTCTTTGAAGGAATAAACCAAGTTATGAACCAGCTGTTAACATCTTGGGTCTTATTTGATTAAAAGAATTTTTCCCCTGATGGTTGAGAGACAAAAAGCATTGTGCTTGCTTTTATCTTGAGTTTGTGTTGCTGGTTATGGGCTTAGATAGAGTGCAGAGTAGGGCCACATTTTTTGTGACCAAATTAGAATTCCTCCTGGTAGCCACTGGGGACAGTATAAAATACTTGAGCACCATGCCCTCCCAGCTGGCTCTCCATTGCCTTGAATTCTTCCTCTCCCAGTTTCCCCAAAGTATCCCAGAACTGTGTCTTAGGCCTTGTGGTGTGGTCTAAAGCGTGGACCAACTGATTGTCCAGCAAGTTTAAAGTCTTTTATATCAGCATGGGAAGAAGATGAAGGGATTGAGAGAAGAGTTAAATAGAGAAAAGGAGAGAGGAAGTGAGGGAAAATTGTGAAGAGTTGAGGGTACTGACCCATAGCCAGCTTCAGTCCTAGTAATAACTTCACTGAGAGTAAGATAAATGTGGGATGTTTCCATTAGACTGGAATATCAGAAGCAGCTAGCATTAAGAGTGTGATAAGGCATATTATGTGGGATTTCTGAGGCCAGTTTGTGTTGATCAGCATCTTTCTAGTCTTTTTCCAGAGGTGTTCTGAGAACCATTAGAGGGAGGGGCAGAGTCAGGATCATTGTATACAATTATATAGCAAGGAGGTGTTGGGGCTGAAATTCAGTCCCTACTTTCTTATCTAAGCCCTGTGCCTTGGTATGCTAGAAGAGAGTAAAAAGTCACTATGGGTATGAGTGGTGGTCCTGGAGAGAGTGGCATGGGTGAATCTAGGCTTGGAATTGGAATAGTAGCAATGGAAGGTCAAAGGGTCTGGGGCAGGAGAAGGGTAATATTCCAGTATGTGAACCTGGTGTCCAGGCAGTTTAGGAGATGTTATTGAAAGAGTTCCAGAGAACACAGTGAAACAGGGAGAGGTGACTATGTAGACATTTTGGTAAAGTGAAAGAAAAGGTTCAGAGACTATTGAAGTTAGGAGTTTTTTTCTGAAACCTAACAGATCGTGACAAATAGCACCACTGCAAAGCATGACTTAGTTTGATCATTGGTTGTGCTCAGGTCATATTAGTTCTCTATAAGCAACTGTAGAAAAGGAAAAAAGGAACCTGTTTGTGTTCTTTTGTTCCACAGTGTCATAAGAATGAAAATTTTGTTTCATAGCTAAGAATCTCTTACCCATAGGATGTGAAAAACATTTGGTTTAGGCTTGGAAGAGTTTGAACCTTCTGTAGTGATGCCATCCTTTTCATCTTATATATCAATGCCTTTTATATCTCTTTTGCCGTTAGTGTCTGCAAGTTATTTTCCCTTCCATGAAAATTGGTTCATATTGTGGTCAGAGGCTCAAGAGTGCTTTATTCTAGTGCTTTTGAAATAAATAGTCCTTACCACTGTGGAGTAGATAGAATGGGATTCAGAACTGCACCAACCTCAGTTTGAATTTTGACTTCATTTTTAACTTGTTAAACAGAGATAATCCTATCTACCTCAAAAGTCCTTGGGAGGAGAAATAAGGAAATATATGCAAAGCTCTTAGCATAATGCCTGGTACATAGGTAAGTATTCAGTAAATGGTATATATTAATTTTTAATTAAACATTAATAAAATAGTGGCAAAAATACCTAACAAAATTTACCATCTTAACCATTTATAAGTGTAGTTCAATGGCAGTCATCACCATCATCCATCCACAGAAATCTTTTCATCTTGCAAACTTAAGCTTTCTACCCATTAAATAACAACTTTCCATTCCCCCTCTCCCTAGTCTCTGGCAACCACCATTCTACTTTCTGTCTCTATGAATTAGACTACTCTATGTACCTCATGTAAGTGGAATCATGTCATCAGGTCCATCCATGTTGAAGCATGCATCAGAAGTTCCTTCTTTTTTAAGGCTAAATTGTATGTACCTATCACATTTTGTTTATCTCTTTGTTCATGGATACTTGGGTTGTTTTCCCTTTTCACTGTTATGGATAATGCTGTTTTGAGATAAGGATAGAGATATCTGTATGAATCTTTGCTTTCAGTTCTTTTGGGCGTATACTCTGAAGTAGAATTGCTGGATCAATAGGCAGTATTAGCACTTGTAACAGGTTACATTAAAAAAAAAAAGCACTTGTTGTAAGCTAAAATAATGTAAGTTGACTTTGACTTTCCAGCAGAGACAATGGTGGAATAAATAGGAGGTGATAGACCTGATGAAGAGCTTGTTATGTCTATCTTTTTGTGGAAATAACTCAAACACCACATTTATTATCTTTAAATGATTTTGTAGAATAGAGTTTTGCAAGTTAATTAGGGCAAAATACTATTTATGCATTATCCTATATAATAAAAGCCTAATATGCAAATTGAACGAACAGTGGAACAACCAGTGGACCAACCGGTCACTATGATGCGCACTGACCACCAGGGGGCAGACGCTCAACACAGGAGCTGACCTGCTGGTTGCCTCCAAGGAGGGTGCCAGTGTGGACCCCCTGGTCACCCCACTGGTTGCCCCACAGAGGGAGGTGACCAGAGCGTCAGTGGAGTGTGGGGCCAGCGAGTGAGAAGCACCAGGCTGGCCAAGGTGGGTGCCACTGGGAGCCCCTCGATTGCCCTGCCAGTCTCCCCACAGATTGGCCCTGATTGCCAGCCAGACCTAGGAACCTTACCCGTGTACAAATTTTGTGCACCGGGTCTTTAGTCTAATATAATAGTCACATTTCATTTATAACACCAAGTGTGTTTTTTTTTTTTTTGTTTGTTTGTTTTGTTTTTGTTTTTTTAGCATTTTTAGCATTTTTTACCATTTCTGGTTTAGAGTAATTTCTTTAGTTATTTTTTCAGGGTAGGTCTAATGGCCACATGCCTCTTAGTTTTCCTTCATCTGAGAATGCCTAGATTTTCCTTTTTCCAGAAGGATATTTTTGCTGGTTGTAGAATTCTGGGCTGACAGTTCTTTTTTTTTATTTTTTATTTATTTTTTTAAGCATTTGAAAAATGTTGTGCCACTTCCTTCTGCCTCTATGGTTTCTGATAAGAAACCTGCTGTCATTCAAACTGATTTTTCCCTTTGTAGGTAAAATGTTTCTCTCTCACTGATTTCAAAATCTTTGTCTTTAGTTTGCAAAGAGTTTATGATGTATCTTGGCATGGATTTCTTCGGTTTTATTCTTGGATTCAGTCAGCTTCTTAAATATATAGGTTTATGTCTTTTGCCAAATTTGCAAAATGTTCAGCCATAATTTGAGTACTTTTTTAGGCCTACCCCCTTTCTCCTTTCCTTCCAGAAGATGGATGACATGAATGATAGATCTTTTGTATAATACTACAGGTTCTTGACACTGATTATTTAAAATTTTTTCTTTATTGTTTAGTTTGGGTAATTTCTATTGTTCCTGTATCAGGTTCCCTGATTTTTTTCTTTGTTGTTTTCTTTCCAGTTAGTGAGTTTTAATTTCAGCTATTGTATTTTATTTGTTATTTCATTTTGAGACTTTATATTTTTCATTTGTTTCATATATGTTCATAATTGGTTGTTGAGACTTTTTTCTTTAATGATGAATGCTTTAAAACCTTTGCCAGATAATTCTAGCATCTGCGTAATCTTAGTGTTGTCATTAGCTGATTCTTTTCTCCTTCAAGTTGTGCTTTTCCTTGGTCTTGGTATGACAAGTGATTTTGATTATATCCTGGACATTTTGGTTATTATGCTTTCAGACGCTGGATCTTATCTAAAACTTATATCTTAACAGTCCTCCTCTGAAAGCATACCAGCATGGAAAAGGGGAGTACTCTCTCATTATTTCAAGGTGCCGGTGGAAGTTCAGGCACCGTATTAGCCTTTATGTTACTGCTGGGTGGGGGTGAAGTGCAGGCTCCTTTTCGACAGCACTGTTATTTTTAGTTTTGCAGTTAGTGAAATAACCTGAACACTTCCTGAGTTGTGTATTCCTTAAATTTATCTTGTACTTTTGGGTGCTATTTGTGTTTAACTACTTATTTAATGAGAGTTAAATTCTCAAATTAGGGACTGAGCCCACTCTAAATCACTAGCTTTCCTAAGGTTAGTATATGTTTACCATTACCACATAGAAGAAAAGATTTTAAGTGAAGAAACAAGATTATATTTTCTACTTTATTAGCTTAGAAAATTTGTTTTTTTAAAGGAGTTAAAAGCCTGTGCCAAGTTTCTGTTTTTCCCATTAATAACATGTAGGGCTAATGTTGCAGAGTATTTCATTTTAATATATCTGTTCTTCTGTTTTTTTTTTTTTTGTTGTTGTTGTTTTTTTTTTTTGCCTTGTGCTAACCGTGCTATAATGGCCAACTTACATGTTTTCTATACATACATTGTGATCTCTAGGGGAATTACCTAGAAATGGAGTTGAGTTGCCAAATATGTCAACTTTACTCAACAATGCCAAATTATTCCTCAAAGCATCTGTACCAGTTACCATTTCTGCACGAGGGCTGTGAAAGTTCTCATCAAAATTCTCATTATCTCTGCATCTTCCACATCTTCACCAATACTTGGTATATTAGACTTTGAAAATTTTGTGAATCTGGAGGACAATAAATATTTTGCTGTTATTTTTGTGTATCTGATTACTTAGTGAGATCCAGCATCTTTTTATATTGGCAACTTTGATTTTGTTTTCTCTACATTGTCTATTCATATCCTTTGCACATTTTTCTTTTGGGTTGTCTTATTCTTATTAATTTGTACTATATTTTATTTAAAAATAATTTTATTGATTTTTTTTTTACAGAGAGGAAGGAAGGGAGAGGGATAGAGAGTTGGAAACATCAATGAGAGAGAAACATTGATCAGCTGCTTCCTTCACACCTTCTACTGGGTATATGCCCACAACCAAGGTACATGCTCTTGACCGGAATCGAACCTGAGACCTTTCCGTTCACAGGCCGACGCTCTATTCACTGAGTCAAACTGGTTAGGGCTGTAGTATATTTTAAATACCAAGCCTTTATTATATGGATTGAAAATATCTTCTCAATCTTTGGTTTGTTTTTCATTTTCCTTGTATTGATTTTTGAAATAAACTATGGTATGTGTTTGGAAAATTGGAATGCTTCCAGTTTTCATTTTCAAAGATAATTTATTTTTGTGGTAATGCTTACAATACATGCTTTTAGATGTGGCAGAGAGGGTTAATGGGACTAATATTTCTTTGACTGCACCAGAATTTCCCTCTTAATTAATATTTAGTGGATAAAGTTTTTTATTTTTCATATAGACTTTTGGTCAACTGAAATCTTTGTTAGATTCCAAGTTCCTGAGCCCAACTTACTGAATTAATGCCTACTGTTAAGTCTTTTATTTGAAGAACCTCTTACAGCATACCAGTAACATGGGCACATTCCCAATATGTCAGCAGTGATACAAAATTGGAATTCTTGGGCCCTTAGAAAGAATGTTCTGTTGATCTGATTACAGTGATTTCTATATAGTGAATAATCTCAGTGCAGTAAGCATTTTCTGCTTTCCCTAACCAGTCTCCTTGCTAACAAAATAACTTAATTGAGAATTTCAAACTATTGGGGCAAGTGGAATTGAGTTGTGGCTGAGGCTCCTTGTATATCTTTTGTTGTGCAATCAAGTAGCACTTATTCACCAACTTTCCTCAGCTGCCCCGCCTAAACAAAACACACCTAATCTCCCAAATCATTTTGCAAAACAAAAGAACACACAGAAGGTACAGAAACCAGGAGGACTGGTGGCAGATGCCTGGTATTGTGCATGCAGCCCTCCCTCTCCTTTCCCTGCTAGTTACTATTTATGTGTAACTGCTTTAATAATTATATGGTATCTATTTTAAAAACTGAGTGTGAAAGTATACTCTTCACTATACTGATAGGAAACTGGGTTGTTCAGTCCATTTGGCACCACTGCCTCTCAGATGGCAGTTTGCCATGACCAAGGGTAAAGTTCTAGATAGAAAGTCATAACAAATGGAAGAGTAGACTTGTAAATCTAAACCTATAGGGCAAGCCTCCTGGCCTGAATTTTGCAGATTTTCCCATCTTAAGGGCAGTGGCCTCTTGCTTCGTCAGGGCATGTTTGTCTTACTGTCCTTGTTTGCTGTTTATGTGCAGTGAATGAAACTCCCAACAGCATAGAAGTAAACCAGCTAAGTGTCTTCTCATTGGCTGAGCTTTATAATTCTTTCTTCTTCCACCTACTGAATTCTTCCCTGGAATCAGCATTTGTCACCAGTTATTATCTCTGTACCACTCCTCCACTATTTAAACATTTTATAAAAAACTTTAATAAAGAATATGTGGAAATCTGACTGTCATCTGTTTAATTACAAACTGTTTTCTCTATCCTTAAGCTACTGCAACTCTCTCTTTGCCTCTCTCTCTCTCTCTCTCTCTCTCTCTCTCTCTCTCTCTCTCTCTCTCTCTCTCTTTCACTCACACACACACACACACACACACACACACACACACACACACACACACACACACACACCAGGTGAGAAAATTGAAGCTCAGAGAGATGAAGTACCTGGCTTAATTGGTGACAACACTAGGGCTAAAATGAAGTCTTCTGCCTCCAAATACCTTGTTCATTCCATTATTTGGCATTCGTTCACTCTGTGATGGGTCATTGGGAGGAGAGCAAATTGCTATACTATACTAGACTGTGTATTCAATCATTCAATCCGTCATTTAAAAAAATATCTGAGTGTCTACGGAAGCTATGTGTTGTGGATACAATGATGGACAAAACATACACCCTCTGCCTTCATGGAGCTGATAGAATAATTGTGAAGAAAGGTCACAAACAAGAAAATCCAAAGTGTAATGACATGTATGACAGGGGAAGAGGATCCTGGTTTCAAAAGCTTTCTTTCACCCTAGTCAGTTTGGCTCAGTGGATAGAGCATCAGCCTGCGGACTGAAGGGTCCTGGGCTTGATTCTGGTCAAGAGCACATACCTCGATTGCAGGCTGCATCCCTGGCCCTGCTCAGGAGATGTGTAGCCAATCAATTTGTCTCTCTCACGTCAGTGTTTCTCTCTCTCTGTCCTTCCCGCTCCCTTCCACTCTCTGAAAAGTCAATGAAAAAATGTCCTCAGGTGAGGATTATCAACAACAAAAAAGCCTCTTTTCTCATTTTGACATGGAGAATAAAAATTCATGTATTTAGAGAAATGGACCTTTTGGGATATGAGACTCTTCAGATTTTTTTTTTGTTTAAAATATTTATTCTCCCACTACATTAGTCAAATCACTAGGACTAAATATTACAGATTTTTATATGGAAATGTTAGATAGTAGATTTTTTTTATTTACTTATAGAAATCTTTAATTCAGTTCAAGTATTTTCTTTGAAATCAGTGTTGAGCATTCTGGGGTTTTAAAAATTTTTATTTTTCAATTATAGTTTACATTTAATATTGTTTTGTATTAGTTTCAGATGTATAGCATAGTGGTTGGGCAACTACATACATTGCCAAGTGTTTCCCCCAATATTTTCAGTATTTGATTTTTTAAATATAAATATCAAGCATACAGTCATAAAATAAACAAAGGCTCTAGAATTTTAGAACCTTAGATGTCATTTAGTCTGCCTCCTAGTAGCCAAACCAATAGGAATCTCCTTTCTTAGCTTCCTGAGAAGCAAATTCCAGAATCGCTGGGCAGTGGTTTCCTCTGCTAAACAGCACCTAGCAAAGAGGTATGTAATGACTTATTCTGTGTGTCTGGACTCAGAACATTCCCCACACTTAATCTTCCACCCAGACTCCTTTGAATTCTTTGGAATAACAGATCAGAGGAGATGAGTTTTGCTTGGTTATTTCTGGATGTAAGTGTTAGGAAAAAAGAAAAAGAAAACCACAAAAACCTAACATGCAGTTTAAATAAAGAAAAATGAGTTTTACTTTCAAGAGAGCTTTTGCCATTTTCTTAATGCTTATTCTTCTTGGGAGAGCTCATTATTGAACAGAGTATGACAGTAGTTTACTATAGTGAATGTGTCTTGACTGGACCGAGGGATGAATTAGAGCGCTGATGAAGGCCAGAGGAGCGGGCAGAGCTGCACCTTAATCGCTCCCAGATAGTTGCCAAGCTATTCTGCTTTTTTAAAGACCCCCAGAGAGCATCCCTAATCTCCTCTAGTTTCCCTTTTCAGTGTTTAATAACTTTTGCTGTCAGGAAATTCTTCCTTGTATTTAACCCAGTGTTCCCTTGCCACAGTTCAATCCCATTTCTCTTGTTGTCCTTGGTGGTGATGGAATAGCAGGTCATTATCTTCTTGATAATATCCTTAATGTTCTTGAAGGGCACCAGAAGTTTATTCCCCAGTGTAATAAACACATTCCTTTTCTCCCTCCCCCAACTCCTCTCCTCTCCTTCTTTAACATTTTGCTCTTAAGTATTTGATCCAAATATTCACATCAGGCCTATCTTGAGATGTTCCTTGGTTTTATTTTTGCTCAAAGAGCAAGATCCTTTTGTTATTTTCCTTGCTGTTGGTTTATTCACCCTGACAGCTGTTGGCTGCTCTCCCTCAAGGTATGAGTGTCATTCCAGAGGCTGATGGGGATGTGAAGAGGAGTTCCTGTCTCCGACTTACACTTTGTAGGAGGAACCCAAATGCCTCTTGCCATTCGTGGTACTTCTGATGGTGTATGGATTGGGCGTGCTGGTTTCTCTTTCCCATGTATACATTTTATTCTGATTTACATTTTGGTACATTTAGGATTTCCAGTGACCTCATTCTTAGAAATATATGACATGTCATTAGTGCCCTCCTCACTCTTGATTTAATTTTATAATTGCCACAAGGGAAGTTGGAATATATAAACTTTGCAAAATAAGTGATGGGTGGACATGTCTGTTTTTTTTTTTTTTTTTTATCAGACTTTTGTATAATCCTTCTGAGGAGGTATGGCTGGTCTTTGTCTCCTCCCCACTCATCAGAAATGCCTGACACGTTCTAAACAAACTTAATGACTTGGTTGATTGTCATATGAATTGTTGAGAAGTTTTACTTCCTTTTGTGTGTTTAGGTTTTTGTCTCCTCGCTCCTTTTACCTAAACATGAAAGCAGCTCAGAGCTCTTGCCTGGCTGCCAGTGCCAGCAGCCCGCCCACTTTGGCTGCCAAGCTTTTAGCAGATGAAATAAAATTCTATTTATACGTGCTCTCTGATGGATTTCCTCCCTACCTGTGGTGGTGCTCCATCAGCAGGTGTACGGAACAGATGGAAAAGGGGTTTAATTTTTTCAGTTCAATTAGATCAACTCTCCAGGTTCAACCAGTACATTCCCTTTCTCACTTATTGTTCAGTAAGAGTTTCTTACTCTTGGCATTAAAATTGTCGAGCATAGCAAAACACAAATTAAGACCAGGAGATAAACTGCATATAGAGTCTGCCTTTAATAGAAATACTTTGGCAAGGGAACCACATTGACATCAAATGATAAATCAATTTTAGCCCTTTTCTCCTTAGTACTTAATTTTAATGCTATTTAAAATATTATTTGGGGCACTAAAATAAAATGCTAAAGTATATAAATGCTTTCTTTTTTCTTATGATGTACTGTTTGCATTTGCACTTACACATTTTGAAAATATACTGTTTTTGAAGAAACAGTTTGTCTCTGTAGTTTGGTGTATATTATGAAGAATCTTAATGAGGAGCTGAAATTATTAATTTTATGAAGTTCATTTGATATTGACAGTTGAATTGTCCAGGAAAGTGATCAAATGGCAGTATGTGTTACAAAACCAGTATGAACATGACCTTTCTCAGCTCCGAGTTTTACCATCACTAGCCAGTGAAGGATAGGGTACCACAACTTCTGATTTTAACATATACATAGGTATGTTCTACTTGCCACGTTTGTCCTATGTGAGGTGTATCATCTCTTGCTCCCAAGGTCCTAGATTTCAGTTAGCCCCTGGCTCTGTGATGCATGGCCAAGCCTGCTGGTCTCACAGAGCAAGTCATTCATTCAGCAAACATTTGCTGGCTCCTGCCCAGTGTTAGGACCTTGCCTTCAATTTAGCCCATATCTAAGCCCCGCCAACATTATTTAGTTAATACCCATTTGGAGCTGCATTTGAAACTAGTAAGATTTGGCCTATTTCATTATACAGGGTGGGGCAAAAGTAGACTTACAGTTGTTCACAAGAAAAAAAACACACACAATAATTAATAGAAAAGAATAAACTGTTTCACACACTCACAACTGTAAACCTACTTTTGCCCTACTCTGTATATATATATATTTGTTCAGATTCTAACAGAAGCAGCCTCCTTGTTTTATTTTATCCAGTTCTTAATTATTTCTGACTGATTTTTTAAGGATGTTGATTGTCCATATTTGTGGCTTGCTCTCTATCCTCTCTCCCATTTTATTTCCCACTAAGAGTTATACCAGTGGTTGGAACCAGGAGATTTGAATAAGCAAGTCTCACTGCTGGCTAGCAGTAGAGCACGCAGTTTAGTTAGAAAAATGTAACAAGAGCCACCATTTGTTACTCAGGTCATTGCCTGATAAGTGCATTAAAAAATTCTCTTTAGATGTGTCCTTCACTTTTTAAAATGGACTCTTATATTTGGTGATAGGATAACTTAAATGTTATCTAGCAAAATCACTTTTCTGATCCTTCGTCTCTTTTGCAGAATCTGTGTCAAGTGACTGTCTTGGTTTTCACAATAGAGAGCTCGCTTTTTCACAGGCTGGCTGGCCCATGCTATCTTTGGTAAGTTATTCTATTGAACTGGGATGCTGTGATCTTTCTTCCTGTTTCATCTGCTGATCCCCCCTTTACCTTCTGGGGTCATACAGAACAAAATAGAATTCTAACATGTGGCAGCGTTTCACATATTTGAGAAACATTCCTTCTGTATTCAACCATTTGTAAGTGACATGATTTAGTTACACGACTTTCCTCTCCCCTCTCCAGTTTAGCTGCCTCTTTATTACAGAGTGGCATGCAGGAAGGAGTGACCTTTTATATGCTGCAGTCGACAAGTGCAGAGGAAAGCCAGACCATCACCGGTCCAGTTAGAAGTCAAGCAATTCTGACAACTTTCTGTTTGCTTGATTGGACTAAATAGAGCATCTTATTTTTCCACCAGGACAACAGACAGGGTTTCTCTCACATCCAGGGACAGGCAGAATGTTTCTGGGCTGAGATGGATTCATTTGATCATCTGACTCAGCTTCAGACATTCCTTGGTACCCACTATATGGCTGTGTGATTGTGTTGGATGAATGGGTGGGGAATGATGTTGAATGGGGTGCTGAATGACAAATATAGAGCCATCTGGAAAGCTTAGGTGGCCTGTGAACATAAATCATTCCACCCCCACCATGGTTCCTTCCCACATTGCAATGCATATTTTCTCTCACAGGACCACTTAATCTTGTCTCATTTTAAATACTTTGTAAAAGTTAAAACAATAGGATGCTATGTTCTCAAAGTACATAAAATAGATCCCCAAGTTAATTCCATTTATGATTTTTCCATCTCTTTTCCTGCAGCAAGTAGAGTGTTCATAGGGAGGGATTATTAGACAGGTTTTTTGGCAGTTTTTTTTTTTTAACACAGCATTGACACATTATCCCTTATTTTCAAGGGGAAGTGTATGTGATTGAGGTTGGAATGTCTTCATGTGAAAATGCTCACACTCTCCAAAAGTACCTGGCACATGGTAGGCACTCAGTATGTTTGTTGAATGAATGAGTGAGGCAGAAGTGTTTGTTCCACATTATTACCACTATTGTTTCAAATGCTAGTATATCACAAGAGTAGTAGAGTCTCCTCAAGTGGAGTTTCACAGTGAGCCCTTATCATACTTGGGTGGCTACAGCATAAGGATCTCTCAAATCTCTATTAATATGTCAAATCCTGAAGATGTTTAGATCAGTACTTCTCTCTTTTAGACAAATAGTTGCTTCATGTAGATTCAGCCCTGCTTAATTTACCTCAAACAATATTAATTTAACAAATATTTTTTGAGTATTTGCCACATGCCTGGTGCTATGCTGAGAGCTGAAGTTACAGTGGAGAGCAAAACATTCAGATTTCTGTCCTTAAAGTAGTGTGGGAACAGATAAAATACACATTATGTGTGTGTGTACTATATCCTTACAAATTGTATAGGGCAACTGCAGGGTGCTACCAAAACATACTGAGTTACTATTATGTCAGGCATTTTGCTAAGTAGTAGGATTATATACAGCTAGGATGTTAGAAAGGAAGAGAAATTTATTTAGGCACAGTCTGCCATCAGGGATTGCAGAGAAATATCGATAATTATGATACAATATGAGAAATCCTATGAGAATTATTATGAGCAAAGGGTTACCCAAACATAGGGGTAGGAGCGACCAATTCTGTTCTGTAATTACTTTGTCATTTGAATGGGATCTGAAATGATAAGTAGAACTGCATCAAGTGTAGAAATTAGAAGGAAGCATTCCAGATGGGAAAAGGATAAGCTGAGGCAAGGAGACAAAAGTACATAGGCTATCTGGGGCCTGACAGAGTTCCAGAAGATAAAGTATGAAAGTCATGTTGCAGTTTGTTGAAGACTTTTCTGTAAAAAGTTAAGATCGTAGCTATAGAGGCAATCTCAGATGTAGAGGACATAGCAATGAGAATACTCTGTGAAAGTAGGTTAAATGGATTTTTAAAGAAAATAGGAATTACTAAAATTGCTATTAAAATGGGTAGAAGAACATAAGTGAAAAAGATGAAGGGATTAAGCACACATACACAAAGAAACCTCATAGATGCAGACAACAGTATGGTGATTACCAGATGGAAAGGGGGATGGGAGGATGTAGAAAAAGGTAAAGGGGGGATAAATGGTGATGCAAGGAGATGACTTTCTGTGGTGAACACATAATACAACACACAGATGATGTATTCTAGAATTGTACACCTAAACCTATATAATTTTATTAACAAATGTCACCCCAATAAATTCAATAAAAATTAAGAAACCAAAGAAATGAATAAGGAAAGAAATTGAGAAATCTTTTAAGAAATTGGAATCTAAAGTGCCATTGGAATCATGTGGTTTTAAAAGCAAAGTATATGGACAGAGCATGCCTAGGTTATTTAAAATCATGTAGACCACAATGACAAGAAAAATGTCCTGGTATAATCTGTTAGGGCAGTCAAAAGAGAAGCCTAAATAACATATTAAGTTTTTTTAAAGTTTCAGCCAATTTTTATTTTATTTTATTTATTTTTTCCATTTTTTAATTAATGTATTACATGTGTACATATCTTCCCATTGCCCCCCGCCTACCTCCATACATGCCCTCACCCCTCAATGTCTTGCATCTATTGGTTATGCTTATATGCATGCATACAAGTCCTTCGGTTGATCTCTTATCTACCCCACCTCTCCCTAATCTTCCTGCTGTAATTTGACAGTCTGTTTGATGCTTTACTGCCTCTATATCTATCTTTTTGTTCATCAGTTTATAATGTTCTTTATTATCCATAAATGAGTGAGATCATGTGGTATTTTTCTTTCATTGACTGGCTTATTTCACTTATCATAATGCTCTCCATTTCCATCCAGGTTGCTGTAAGTGATAAGAATTCCTTCTTTTTTATGGCATTGTAGTATTCCATTGTGTAGATGTACCATAGTTTTCTGATCCAGTCATCTGCTGACGGGCACCTAGGCTATTTCCAAATCTTAGTTATTGTAAATTGTGATGCTGTGAACATAGAGGTACAAATATCCTTTCTGATTGGTGTTTCTGTTTTTTTTAGGATATATTCCTAGGAGTGGGATTACTGGGTCAAACGGGAGTTACATTTTTAGATTTTTGAGGAAACTCCATATTGTTCTCCACAGTGGCTGCACCAGTCTGCATTCCCACCAGCAGTGCATGAGGGTTCCTTTTTCTCCACATCCTCGCCAACACTTGTCATTTGTTAATTTGTTGATGATAGCCATTCTTTTTTTTTCTTTTTTTTCGTTATTGTTCAGTTTATTAATTACATTGTTTCCCCTTTTTTATCCCCCTATATCTCCCCTCCACCCTGTACCTATCCCACCCTCTACCCTCACCTCCCCCTCCCCAATGTCCTCTCCCATTGTTGCAAGATTTTTGTCCAATCTCTTGCTGTACTTCCCACAACCCTTTTCTCCCCAAGAATTGTCAGTCCATTCCCTCTCTATGACCATGTTTCTGTTATAGTCACCAGTTTATCTTGTTCATCAGCCTATCAATTCACTTGAGTTTTATGTTCATTTGTTGATAGATGTGTATTTGTTGTTCATAATTTATATTTTTACCTTTTTCTTCTTCCTCTTCTTAAAGAATATCTTTCAGCATTTCATATAATACTGGTTTGGTGGTGATGAACTCCTTTAGCTTTTTCTTATCTGCGAAGCACTTTATCTGATCCTCAATTCTGAATGATAGTTTTGCTGGATAGAATAATCTTGGTTGTAGATTCTTGCTCTTCATTATTTTGAATATTTCTTGCCACTCGCGTCTGGCCTGCATCGTTTCTGTTGAGAAATCCTCTGACAATCGTATGGGTGCTCCCCTGTAGGTAACCAACTGTTTTTCTCTTGCTGCTTTTAATATTCTCTCTTTATCTTTTGCTCTTGGCATTTTAATTATGATATGTCTTGGTGTGGTCCTCTTTAGATTCCTATATTTTGGGGTTCTGTGTACTTCTTGGGCTTTTAAGTCAGTTTCTTTCACCAGGTGGGGGAAGTTTTCAGTCACTATTTCTTCAAGTAGGTTTTCATTAACTTGCTCTCTCTCTTTTTCTGGCACCCCAATAATTCGGATGTTGGCATGCTTGAGGTTGTCCCAGAGGCCCCTTACGCTATCTTCAATTATCTGAATTCTTTTTGTTTCTTGCTTTTCCAGCTGAGTGGATTTTCCTTCTTTGTATTTCAAATTTTTGACTTGGTTCTTGTGGCCCTCTGGACTGCTTTTAGGACTTTGTGTATTATTTTTTATTTCAGTCTGTGTAAGCTTGATTTCTAGTTGGTCCTTTTTTTTATCCGTGAGGGTCTGGTTCGTATCCTTAGAGGCCTTGTTCATTTCCTTGAGGGTCTGATTCATTTGCTTGAGGTTCTCATTCATTTCCTTGTAATTCTCATTCATTTGCTGGTTGGTCTTGTTTATTTCCTGGTAATTCTCATTAAGTTGATCGGCCTTTTGTAGGAGCCTCTTGAAAAGCCTTATAACCGTGGTTTTGAACTCTATGTCTTGTCGTCTTTTCTCCTCCATTTCTTTCACACCTGATTTCTTTCCATGTCTCTTCATGGTGGCTGCTTTATGTGGTGGATATCTTCAAAGGGACAGTGGCTTAGCCTCCCCAGTTACCTGAGGTGGTGCTCTTACTGCAATCCTTTATGGGTTGTATTCAGTATTTTTGAATTTAAACCCAGCTTTTTGTTGTTAGCCCTAGGAGGGTTTGACCTCCAGGCCAATTGGCTGTGAAGGGAGACTGTGTTCAGGTTGGATGGGCAGAGTCTCTGAGCTGCGTCCTATGCGTTGCTCGCGCGCGCGGGTCTCTGTTGGATGGGGATGGCTGCAGACACCTCCAAGAGAAAGCCGCTAGTCTCTTCCCCTTGCCAGACCACTCCGCCTTTCCCCAAATGTGCCTGCACACCAAAAGTCTAGCCCAGGATTGTAAAAATAAATGGTTTCCGGAACCAGGAGACAAGTTTCCAGGGGGCAAGTCGCGGGTTTGCGCGACCCTTTCGTGGAAACTTGCAGTTCAGGAGCCTCTGCCGCACCCCGCTTCCAGGGTGCGTCCCCCGGACCTCGGCCGGACCTCGCCTGGCGCTGGGGGCTGGGGGATCCGGGCAGTGGGACGGACCTCGGCCGGATCTCGCCTGGCGCTGGGGGATCCGGACAGTGGGACGGATCTCGCCTGGTGCTGGGAAATCCGGGCAGTGGGACGGGCATTGCTGCTCCAGCCCCAGCCCGTGCGCGCGCGACCAGGACGGCTCCTAACCTGTTTCCGTCTGAAAGACTGCGCTCCCGCCGCTTCTGAGTTTCAGTGTCCCACCTCCACTCCAGTTATTGAGTTTTCATTCAGCCAGCTTTCTGGCGATTCTGGGTGCTGTCTGTTCTGCTGTAATGTTGTAGTTCCTAAATTGTTTCGCAGGGCAGAACAATAGGTGTTCACCTATGCTGCCATCTTTGTTTTCCTCGATGATAGCCATTCTGACAGGTGTGAGATGGTATCACATTGTCGTTTTGATTTGCATCTCTTGGATTTTTAACAGTTTTTGAAGAAAACTTCTTTTAATTATTTTCTCAGTGGATTGACCTTTTTTGTTGTTGCTTTTGACCATTTAAAAAAATTTAATAAATATTTATTGTTCAGATTATTACAGTTGTTCCTCTTTTCTTCCCTCCATAGCTCCCCTCCACCCAGTTCCCACCCCACCCTCTGCCCTTATTCCCTCCCCCATTGACCTCATCTATAGGTGTACGATTTTTGTCCAGTCTCTTCCCGCAACCCCATAACCCTTTTCCCCCCAAGAATTGTTGGTCCAGTCCCTTTCTATGCCCCTGATTCTATTACATTCACCAGTTTATTCTATTCAGCAGATTTTTATTCACTTAATTTTTAGATTCACTTGTTGATATATATGTATTTGTTGTTCATAATTTTTACCTTTACCTTTTTCTTCTTCCTCTTTTAAAAGAACACCTTTCAACATTTCATATAATACTGATTTGGTGGTGATGAACCCCTATAGCTTTTTCTTACCTGTGAAGCTCTTTATATGACCTTCAATTCTGAATGATAACTTTGCTGGGTAAAGTAATCTTGGTTATAGGTTCTTGCTATTCATCACTTTGAATATTTCTTGCCACTCCCGTCTGGCCTGCATAGTTTCTGTTCAGAAATCAGCTGATAATCCTATGGGTGCTCCCTTGTGGGTAACTAATGCTTTTCTCTTGCTGCTTTTAATATTCTCTCTTTGTCTTTTGCTTTTGGCATTTTAATTATGATGTGTCTTGGTGTGGTCCTCTTTGGATTCCTTTTGTTTGGAGCTCTCTGCGCTTCCTGGACTTGTAAGTCTATTTCTTTCACCAGGTGGGGGAAGTTTTTGGTCACTATTTCTTCAAATAGGTTTTCAGTATCTTGCTCTCTCTTTTCTTCTGGCTTGAAGTTGTCCCAGAGGCTCCTTATACTATCTTCATATTTTTGGATTTTTTTTCTTTTTTTCCCCAGTTGTTTTTTGCTTCTTTGTATTTCAAATCTTTGACTTGATTCTTATGATCCTCTAGTCTGCTATTAGATCTTTGTATAATATTTTTTATTTCAGTCAGTGTATGCTTAATTTCTAGTTGGTCCTTTTTTATATCCTCGAGGGTCTCGTTAAATTTATCAGCCTTTTCTAGAAAATTCTTGAAAAACCTTCTAACTGTGGTTTTGAACTCTATATTTAGTCATTTGCTTTCATCCATTTTTTTTCATTTGTGATCTGTTTCTTTGTCTCCACATTTTGGCTACTTCCCTGAGTTGATAGAGTGGCTTTATGTGGTAGGTATCCTATAGGGCCTAGTGGCTGAGCCTCCCCAGTTACCTGAGGTGGACACTCTTGGTGCACCTTTTTGTGGGCTGTATGCACAGTCTTGTTGTAGTTAAGCCTTGATTGTTGTTGGTATCATTGGGAAGAATTGACCTCCAGGCCAGTTGGTTGTGAGGATCATCTCTGTCTATACTGAGAGTACTTCTGTGCTGGAGAGACCCTTATGAGACAAGACCTGCAAAATCCTCTGTGCTCATCTTGGATGGGGTGGAGTCTCAGGGTGGGGCAGACAGCACTGGTTTCCTGTATGCCCTGTTCTAATAGGCCCCTGTGTCTCAATGTCCGTAGTTATCATTGCAAGCACCTCTGAGAGAAAGCTGCCCTCGAGTTCTGCCTGCTGCCAGACAGTCCAGTTTCTCACCGAATGAGTCTGAGTCTCCAGAGTCCCAGCTGGAACTGGAGTTCAGTGCAGTGAGGAACTTTTGTCTCCCTCCTGCTTTAGAAAGCTTGCTGCGTATTCAGTTTCCTGCCCTCTCGGTGTGCATGCGCACCTTGCTGCCTCTGCCTTCCACATTTATTCTGAGTTTCAGTGACCTTTTCTCTTTCCTGACAGTCCAGTTTCACCCTGTATGAGTCTGGGTCCCCAGAGTCTCGCTCGGAACTGGAGTTCAGAACTGTTGGGAGTTTTTGTCTCCCTCCTGCTTGAGAAAGCCAGCCACTCACTCAGTTACCAGTACTCTCCGTGTGTGTCTCAGTATCTCTGCCTCCTGCAGCTCCTCTGAGTCTCAGTGTGCTTTTCTTTTTCCTTCTAGTTGTAGAATTTCCACTCAGCCAGCCTTCCTGTGGTTCTGGATGATGTTTGTTTTGACTTTTAGTTGTAGTTTTGAAATTGCTGTGCGAGGCAGTAATTTAGGTGTTTACCAGTGCCACCATCTTGGTTTCTCCTATGACTGCTGCTCTTCTCTTTTGACCAATTTTAGCATAAAGTGTATTCTCTCTGTATAAGTATAGTTACTTCTACTTTCATTTTTTACTATTGCTTGAAATATCTTTTGCATCCTTTCACTCTCAGTTTGCATGTCCTTAAAGCTAAAATGAGTCTTTTGTAGGTAGCATATATTGGATTTTTGAAAAGCCCATTCAGCTATTTTATGTCTTCTGATTGGATAATTTAATATATTTGCACTTTAAGTAATTATTGAAAGGTAAAAACTTACTACTGCCACTTCAATAATTTTTGCTGCCTGTTTTGTAGATCCTTTGTTTTATGCTTCCTCTCTTTCTGTGTTTCTTTTTGTTTTGATGACTTTTCATGGTGGTATGTTCTAACTTCTTAATTTTATTCTTTTGTGTATCTACTATAGGTTTTTTCTTTGTGGTTATCATAAGGCTTACATGAAATATAACATCCTATTTTAAGCTGATAACACCTGAACTTTAAGAGCATACTGAAACATTATACTTGTACTTTTACAGATGATATATTATAGAATTGTACACCTAGACCTATATAGTTTTATTAACCAATGCTATCCCAATAAATTCAATAAAAATTAAAAAAATAAAGAAAAGAATAAGGAAAGAAATTGATAAAGCTGTTTTAGGTTATTGATGTTGTTACAATTTGTATATCTTTTATATTGTGTTTCCAATAACAAATTATTGGTTGTTTTTAATAGTTTTGGTTATTTTTATTATTATTATTTTTAACCCTTACTTGGGGATATGTTTTTATTGATTTTTAGAGAGAGGGGAAGGAGGACAGAGTGAGAGTGAGAGAGCGAGAGAGCAAGAGAGAGTGACGGAGAGAGAAGCATCATTGTGAAAGAGAACCATCAATCAGTTGCCTCCTGTTCATACCCTGACTAGAGATTGAATCTGCAACCTTTTGTTGTACAGAACAGCACTCCAACCAACAGTCACCTGGCCAGGGCAATAGATATGGTTATTTTTAATGTTTGTTTGTAACTTTTAAAACTAGAGCTGTAAGTAAATTATATACCAACATTATAATATTAGGGAACCTGCCTTTGACTATATTTTTACCATTACCAATGAATTTTATACATCTATATGTTTTTATGATGTTAAGTAGCATTTTCTTTCTGTTTGAAGAATGCCGTTTAGCATTTCTTGTAAGGCAGATCTGGTGGTGATGAACGCCCTCAGTTTTCATTTGTTTGGAAAAATATCTTCATTTCTGAAGGACAGCTTTTCCAGGTGTAGTATTCTTGGTTGACAGTTTTTTCCCTTTAATATTTTGAATAATATTTCATTCTCTTCTGGCCTGCAAAGTTTCTGTTGACAAATCTGCTTATAGTCTTTTGGAGGCTTGCTTGAATTCATGATGAATTGCTTTCCTCTTGCTGCTCTCGAACTTCTTTCTTTGTCTTTTACTTTTGACAATTAATTTAATTTTAATGTATATTTGTAGCCCTTTTTGGATTTAATATATTGGGATACTTTGAGCCTTAGGAATTTGGATGTCCATTTCTCTCCCCAAGCTTGGGAAACTTTCAGCCATTATTGGGCTCCCTGCCTAGGTGAGGCCACAGATTATAGTAAGCAGTTGATCAAGGCTATTGGCTTGGGTCTGCTGCATTGTAGGGCTGTAGGCTGGGCTCTGAGGCTGCTAGAGTTACACTGCTTAGGCATCCTGATTACATAGGACCAGAAGTTACATTAGCACTAGAGGTCAGATGCATGAAATTTGTGCCAGGGGCTTGGCCCTTGCAGCCCCAGCCGGCCCTCACATCCCCAGCTGGCCCTCATCCCTGGCCAGCCCTCGCAGCCCCGGCTGCTCCGGCCAGCCCTTGTAGCCCCTCACAGCCTCGGCCAGCCCTTGCAGCCCTGGCTTCATCTGGAAAGTTGTCCAGATGGTTGTTCTACTGTTTGGTCTAATTAACATATTAGCTCTTATTATATAGGAGGATTGCTGACTTTGCTCCCAGTCAAGCTCTGCCTAAGTGGGACTGTTAGATGGTCTTTGTGGCTGCCTGGGTTCTCTGGCCAGGCTTTTTGGTTAGGCCAGAATGGAGATTATATTCAGCACTTGGGGCAGGGCTGCAAACTTACTTCTCTATATGGATGGTCCATACAACAGGCTCCACAACTAGTACGACTTGTGCGGTCACTCAAATCAGGCACTACTGCTAACCAAGCTCTCTAGGTAGATGGGCCCAGCAGCTCTGCCCTGGGCAAAGATAGTGACTGGGATTTTTGCTCTGGAGCCTCTGCAAGCAGAAATGTGACTTCCCATGGTCTGAGGGCTGGTTGCAACAAGCCTTTATCTGCTCCCCTGTCGTCAAACTTTGCTGATTCCCTCATTGATCCTCATGAGACAGAGTGGTCTGCCAGGAAGCACCCTGTAATGCTGGGGGAGCTGGAAGTTCATTTGGGGCTTTCTTTTACCCACTGGAGAAACTTTAGGTTCAGGAGATCTTCTTGGTGTAGTGCTCTGCCAGCATGGGGGAGGAGTAATGTGGTCAGAGTGTGTCCCTCCTATTATCCTTCGAACGCGGCTCAGCAGGATGCTTTAGCCTCCCGCCTGGGCTCTGGGATTTCATGGTGGTGTCTTTTCTTTTTTTTTCTTTTTCTTTTTTTTTCATCTTTATTGTTCAGTTTATTAATTAAATTGTTCCCTTTTTCCCCCCCTATAGCTCCCCTCCACCTGGTACCCATCCCACTCTCCGCCCTCACCTCCCCTTTCCCACTGTCCTCTCCCATAGTTGCATGATTTTTGTCCAGTCTCTTGCTGCACTTCCCACACCCCCTTTCTCCCCAAGAGTTGTTAGTCCATTCCCTCTCTATGTCCGTGATTCTGTTACATTCACCAGATTATCCTGTTCATCAGCTTATTAATTCACTTGATTTTTAGATTCATTTGTTGATAGATGTGTATTTGTTGTTCATAATTTACACTTTTATCTTTTTCTTCTTCCTCTTCTTAAAGAATATCTTTCAGCATTTCATATAATATTGGTTTGGTGGTGATGAACTCCTTTAGCTTTTTCTTATCTGCGAAGCACTTTATCTGACCCTCAATTCTGCATGATAGCTTTGCTGGATAGAGTAATCTTGGTTGTAGATTCTTGCTGTTCATCACTTTGAATATTTCTTGCCACCCCCCGTCTGGCCTGCATCGTTTCTGTTGAGAAATCCGCTGACAGTCGTATGGGTGCTCCCTTATAGGTAACTGTTTTTCTCTTGCTGCTTTTAATATTCTCTCTTTGTCTTTTGCTCTTGGCATTTTAATTATGATGTGCCTTAGTGTGGTCCTCTTAGGGTTCCTATATATTGGGGTTTGGTGCGCTTCTTGGACTCCTAAGTCTAGTTCTTTCACCATGTGTGGGAAGTTTTCAGTCACTATTTCTTCAAATAGATTTCCATTGTCTTGGTCCCTCTCTTTTTCTGGCACCCCTATAATTCGGATGTTGGTATGCTTGAGGTTGTCCCAGAGGTCCCTTACACCATCTTCAATTTTTTGGATTCTTTTGGTTTCTTGCTTTTTCAGCTGAGTGGATTTTACCTCTTTGTGTTTCAAATCTTTAACTTGGTTCTTGGGGTGCTCCAGAACACTTTTAGGTCTTTGTATAATATTTTTTATTTCAGTCAGTGTATGCTTAATTTCTGGTTGGTCCTTTTTCATATCCTTGAGAGTCTCCTTCATTTCCTTGTAGGACTCATTCATTTCCTCGTTGGTCTTGATCATTTCCACGTTGGTCTTGATCATTTCCTTGCAGGTCTGGTTCATATCCTTGAGGGTCTCGTACATTTTCTTGTAGTACTCATTCATTTCCTTGTCAGTCTTGCTTATTTCCTTGTAGGCCTCGACCTTTTGTTGGAGCCTCTTGAGAATCCCTATAACCGTGGTTTTGAATTCCATGTCCAATCGTTTTTTTTCCTCCATTTCTTTCACATCTGATTTCTTTCCATGTCTCTGCATGGTGGCTGTTTCCCTGAGTTGGTCAATTAGCTTTGTGTAGTAGACGTCCTACAAGGGACAGTGGCTCAGCCTCCCCAGTTACCTAAGGTGGATATGGGTTGCATAGTCTTGCTGAAGTTAAGCTCAGGTTAATCGTTGTTAGCACTTGGAGGGGTTGACCTCCAGGCCAATTGTCTGTGAAGTTCAGCTGTGCTCAGGTTGGATGGGCAGGGTCTCTGGGCCAAGCAGACAGCGTTAGCTCCACCCTATGCGGCCCCAGGGACCCCTGCACCGGGGGCAATGGCCGCCAGCACCTCTGAGAGAGAGCCGCTGCCGAGCTCCACCAGCTACCGGCGAATTCAGACTCTCCCCAAATGATTCTGCATACCCAACGTCTCACCCAGGTTCATAAAACAAAGTAGTCTGATGGTTTCCCGAATGAGGGAGCAAGTTGAGAGCGCTCCCCACGCAGTCACGCAGCTGCGCTGTTCCCAAGGTCACGTGCAAGCCCGCCCTCTCCACAAGCCGGGAGACCTCCGCAGCACCCGAACTTCTGCGTGCCCTTTCACTGTCTAGTTTTCACTCTGTATGATAGTGGGTTCCCTGGACTTTGCCCAAAACTGGAGAATCAGTCCAGTGGGATGTCTTTGTCTCCCCCGTTCGAGAAAACTGGCTGGTTTTCAGCCGCCTGCCCTATCCGTTGGTGCGCGCGCTCCAAAATTCTCTCCGCACGAATCTTAAATGCTGACCTCGGCTGCTCCTCCGAGTCACAGTGTCTTATCTTCACTTTTATTTGTGGAATTTTCACTCGGCCAGCTTTCTGGTGATTCTGGAAAGTGTTTGTTCTTTCGTTAAGTTGCAGTTTCAAAATTGCTGTGCATGACGGCAAGATAAGTGTTTTACCTATGCCGCCATCTTGGTTCCTCCATGGTGGTGTCTTTTCTATGAATAGCTGCTAGTTGATTTTCTTGTGAGGGAGGCTGAAGTTGGGAATGACCTTTGTTGCTGTCTTGATGATGTCACTCTGGACTTTTGTTGGTCTGTTCATTTGTTTTATGTGCGAAAGACATGGACATGTTTAAGTGAGGAGAGATTGAGTTTTAAGATACAGAAAAGGGGTGGAAAGGATATTCTTTGGAGGACTGGGTTACAGAGCACAGGGGCCCACTTGGGAGGAGAAACAGCTCTTCCTTGTAGTGAGAAGGTAGGAAGAAAGGACTGGTGGAGACAGTGAGGTTTTAGGCTTGGTGATGGGAAGTGGGGAAGTTTTCTACTTTGAGGTGTTATTATCTGCTGAGAGTGAACAAGAGGCGGCAGGATTGGAGGTTTGAGTAAAGTAGATAATAAAATAAGAGAATGAGAGAGAATTGAGTAGGAAAACATGGAAAGTTATTTGGGTACTTGTAAAGGTGGAAGACCGTGAATTTATACTGGGAACAATCTGTTAGATGATTCTTAGCAGCTCATGTATACGCATGTTTTTTTTTTTTTAAATAGTTTTTCATGGAGATATAATTTACATACTATAAAATCCTCCATTTTATAGTGAACAATTCATTGGTTTTTAGTATATTATAAACTGGTGCAGCCATCATCACTATCTAATTACAGAACATTTCCGCTGTCCCAGACAGAAACTGTACTCCTTAGCAGTCACTACTCATTCTCTGCTCCCCTCAGCCCTTAGCAACCACCTAATCTACTTCCTGTGTCTTTGGATTTGTCTATTCTGGACCTTTTATTTAAATGGAATCATATAATAGAAGGCCTTTGGTATCTAGTTTCTTTTGCTTATCATAATGTTTTCAAGGTTTACTGTGTTGCAGTACTTATCAACACTTTATTTTTATGTCTGACTAATATTCCAGTAAATGGATATACCACTTTTTGTTTACCTATTCATTGATTGATGGGCATTTGAGTTGTTTCCACTTTTAAAAAAATTATCATTGATTTCAGAGAAGAAGTGAGAGTGAGAGAGAGATAAAAACATCAATGATGAGAGAAAATCATTGATCGGTTGCCTCCTGCCCAGCCCCCTCCTGGGGATTGAGCCTGCAAAACAGGCATGTGCTCTGACCATGAATTGAACTGTGACCTCCTGGTTCAGAGGTCGACACTCAACCACTGAACCACACTGGCCAGGCTGTTTCCACTTTTGGCTGTCATGAAGAATGCTGCTATGAAGAGCTGTGGACAAGTTTTTACATGTATATGTATTTTAAATTAACTTGGGACTATACCTAGGAGAATTGTTAGGCTGTATGGCAGCCTATGTTTAACTTTTTGAGGAACTTCCCCAGCAGTTGTATTGTTTTAAATTCCTACCAGTGATGTATGAAGGTTCTAATTTCTCCACATCCTTTTCAATACTTGTTATTGCCTGTGTTTTTTATTATAGCCATTGTAGTTTTTATTACAATCTTTGTATGCATGTTGAAGGAGAGTACTTGGATTGCCCCATAGTTGGGATTTTTTTCCTAGGAGGCTCAGTGGAAAAAGAAAGATCTTATCCTTGAGAGTGAGTGGATGGTTCAAGTGATGGGTAAGGGAATAAATTAAAGAATGTTCAAGACCAATGGAAAGAAAACTATAAAACATCACTAAAGGGTATAAATAAAGATTTAAGTTAATGAAAAATAATCCAGATTGTAAAAACGTCAATTCTCTCATAATCTCATATGTAAATGAAATTAACTTCAGTAAAGATTACAATGAATTGTTTTTGAAGGATTTAAAAAAACAATTATAAAGTTCAACTGGAATAATACTGTATGAACATACCTAAGATATATTTGAAAGGAAAAAAAGAACAATAATAATGAGGACTTATATACCAGATATTAAAACATATGACAAAGATAGTAAAAAATGTGGTTTTAACAATGGAATAAGCCAGCAGATTGAGGGAAAAGACTAGAAGACCCAATTTCACATGGGAATTTATTATAAGGTAAAGATGACTTTGTGGCATCAGAGGTGAAACAATGGGTAATTTCATAAATGGTATTGGGGCAACTGGCTCACTATATTAATAAAATGAAATTATGGACTCTTGGAGGACAAAATGGCGGTGGAATAGACGGATGTGTCCCGAGATTTGTCCCAGAGCAGATAGAATGAGCAGCTGAAATGAATAACATCCACCCCGAATTGGTGGAGACCCAGCTAGTGAGACAATTTGCAACTGGGAAGGGCAGAGGACCTCTGGAGAAAGGTAACATCAAGGATCTGGGCAGGAGAGATCTGCCAGATCTCTGTACCCAGAGGGTCAGAGGGAAACTGCATGGCCCCGAGCTGTGCTTAGGACAGGCACAGCATCTGACTGTGGAAAGGAAGTCTGCAGGACTGCTGGTGGCAGGGACTTTAGATCTGGTCCGTAGTCATGAAAGACTGAGCCCAGAGAGGGCAGCCTGAAGGGTTGACCAGACTGCACAGTGCTGGCAGGAGAGAGGCACAGTGGCCTCTCTGTGGCCTGTGCTTTTCTTCACTGAACTTAGTTCATAGGACCTTTTGGATACAGACATTCACCTCTGGCTGAGGTGCAGGAGAAGGTGTAGACTTGTGGAGTCTGGGGAAGGGCTGGGGAGAAGAGAGGGTCCAGGAGAAGTGGCAGTGAGTCTGGAGCTGAGTCATACCTGAGCCCAGGACCTGAGCAGCCATTTTCTCCTGAAAGATAGCCCCTCCCTCCAGTCTCCAGGCAACCAATGCACCCAAACTGGTACAAAGGATTAAAAAGAGAAATCTGAATAGTCCCTGAGAGTCCACAGGCCTAAAGAGAGGCCTTCAGTCCCAACAGCAGGAAATGGAGAAACTGCAGACAATAAAGAAGACTGGGATCTTAAGCCAGCCATAGGAACATCACTTCACTTTTTCATTTTTATTTTATTTTATTATTCTTCTGTTACCTTATTTTTTATTTATTTTCCCTTTTTTGTTTGTAGCTTTATTTTCTATTTCTTTTTACATTACTTTTCTATCATTCTATTTTATTTGCTATTTTTATTTTTTATACCATTTTAAGTCATTTTTTTGTAAATTTATTATTTTTCTCATTTTCTTTCTTCTTATCCACTCACCCCCTTTCTACTTCCTCTATACTGAACTGAGGTCTTCCCTATATTCACCCAATTCTTAACCTTATTTTCTGTGTATAAGCTCAGCCTCTACAGATTCTGCCCCCACCTTCTTCACTGGGTGTTTGATGTTGGCATTTTTTTTGTTTATCTGCTCATGTGGTGTTTTCTCCATATATGTATATATATACCCTAGAGACCTGGTGCATGAAATTTGTGCACAGGGTGGGGGTGTCCCTCAACCCAGCCTGCACCCTCTCCAATCTGGGACCCCTTGGGGGATGTCCAACTGCCCATTTAGGCCCTATCCCAGTAGGATGGGGCCTAAATGGGCACTCTGACATTCTTCTCACAATCCAGGACTGCTGGCTCCCTACTGCTCACCTGCCTGCTTTCCTGATTGCCCCTGACCACTTCTGCCTGCCAGCCTGATCACACCCTAACCACTCCCCCTGCCAGCCTGATTGATGTCTAACTGTTCCCTTGCCAGCTTGTTTGCGCCCAACTTCTCTCCTCTGCTGGCCTGGTCACCCTAACTGCCCTCCCCTGCAGGCTTGATTGCTGCCAACTGCCCTCTCTTGCAGGCCTGGTCCCTCCCAAATGCCCTTCCCTACTGGTCATCTTGTGATGGCCATTTTGTGTTCACATGGGGCAGGATCTTTGACCACATGGGAGCAGCCATCTTGTGTGTTGGAGTGATGGTCAATCTGCAAATTAATCTTTTATTAGATAGGATAGAGGCCTGGTGCATGGGTGGGGGCCAGCTGGTTTGCCCTGAAGGGTGTTCTGGATCAGGGTGGAGGTTTCCTTGAGGTGAGGGGCAGCCTGGATGAGGGGCCTGTGGTGGTTTTCAGACCAGCCACACACCCCCAGTGACCCAAGCAGAGGCCCTGGGATCTGGGATTAATTTATGTTCTACAATTGCAACTTTGTAGTCTGGAGTGGAGCTAAACTTTCTGCTGGCTCTGTGGTGGGTGACAGCCATTTCTGTTTGAGTTTATTTAAATTCTATCATTGAAATTTTGCAGCGTAGAGTAGAGACCTAGTTGCTAGGGTTGCAAAAGCTTGACTTCCTCCATTGCCCTGGCAACCCTAGCTTCTGCTCTCTCCAGCTCCATGGCTGTTGCCATTTCTGTTGGATTTATGTATCTTCTGTAATTGAAACTTTGTAGCATTGAGTAGAGACCTAGGCCGGCAAGGGCAGGTGGAAAGCTTGGCTTCCTCCAATGCCAGGGAAACCCAAGCCTCCCTTCTGCTCTCAATGGCTGCAGCCATCTTAGTTGGGGTTTATTTTCATATTTGTTCCTGATTGGCTAGTGGGCGTGGCTGGTTGTTGTAGCAGAGGTATGATCAATTTGCATATTAATCTTTTATTAGATAGGATATTAGATAGGATATATATGTATATATATGTGTGTGTGTATGCACACACACACATAATCCTTTTTCTTTTCCCTCTAATTCTTTTTTCTCTCTTTGATATAATTTGTACTCTCTTTTCTCTCCTCTAATTCTCCTTTCTCAGGTGGTCAATTATATTGAGGTTTTCAATGTCATGACTACATTTGTGTTTTGTTCCCTTTGTTTAGTGTCTTGTTGAGGTGAATTTTATCCAATCTAGTCAATGTGCTAGAGAGTGAGCCACATAACCAGACATCTGTAGAGGAAACTCCATCCATGAATGGGTCAATAACACCCCAGACCCAGCTATAGAGGGAGGAAGAAGGTAGCAGTAAGGGAGAGAGTGTGAGTGAATGAGGGAGCAAAAAAGGAGTGTGTGGTCATGTGGTGTGTGTGTGTGTGTGTGTGTGTGTGTGTGTGTGTGTGTGTCACAGTTAGATTCTACAGGACCTTCAGGGGCAGGTTAACCAGGCTCGCCTAACTAGGCAGCCTCTGCTACCATTGCAAACAGTACTGGGAGGCCAGCTCTTCCTCAGAGGCCTTGCTTTTTGGAAGGGGAGCCCAGCCTCACCTCCACCCAGGGTGCCCTCAGATAACACCTGGGACTCTACAACCAATCCTACTAGGGACCTGCCACCTCATTTGAGGTCCCATGGTCACCAAGTCTCCAGCCACCTTGGGCACAGGCTCCTGTGAGTTACAAAGTGTGCTCCCCTCTGACCAGCCTAATGTTTTACCCCAGGGCACTGCAACCACATGAGCAGCAGACATGTGAGCAGCCCGTTTCTGTCTAAGGAGCAGCAGCCCTGCAAGCAACCCACCCCAGGCCAAAAAGCAGCATCCTCACGTGGCCTGTCCCTATCCAAGGAGTATCAGCTGTGTGAGTGGCCAACTTCCCCCATTCGAGGAACAGCAACAGCAGCTGTGTGAGCAGCCTGCCCCTGTCTGAGGAGCAGCAGCCGCAACACATCCTGCTCCCATCCGAAGAGCAGCAGCCTTGTGATCATCCCATCCTTGTCCAAGGAGCAGCAGCTGTGCTAGCAGCCTCTTACCACCAGCCGGAGGAACCAAAACTACTGTGAACATCACCCACCAGAGGAGCCGCTGCCAACTGAGTACCAGCCACTACTGTGACCACCCAAGGAACAACCAGAGCCCAAAAAGCCACTGTGACTCAAGGAGCAGCCCCTGCATGACTTAACATCTAGATCTGTCAGTGATATAAAAGATGGGTAGACAAAAAAACCCCAAAGGAAAGAAAAGGAGGACTTGCCAGAAAAGCAGATAAGTGAAACAGAGGCATGCAATATGTCAGAAAAAATAATTCAGAATAAGGGGGTCATACAGTTGATAAATCAGATGGATGAAAAAAAAAATCAACTTATGTAAGAATCAAGAAGAAATGAAGAGTGATATAGCTGCAATAAAAAATACCATGGAACGTTTCAACACTAGACTAGGAGAAGTGGAGAACAGAATTAGTGAATTAGAAGACAGGGAAGCAAACTGAACTGCAGTTGGAGAAAAAAAAATTAAAAGACAGGAGGAGAGCCTAAGGGAGTTATGGGACAACATGAAATGAAGGAACATATGAATAGTACTGGAGCCAGAACAACAGGAAGAGGAACAAGAGTTAGAAAACCTATTTGAAGAAATAATGTCAGAAAACTTCCTTGATGTGGGGAAGAAAAAAGTTACATAAGCACAGAGAGTCCAAAACAAGATTAACCTGAAAAGACCCACACCAAGACACATCATTATTACAATGGCAAATGTTCAGGAGAAAGAGAGAATCTTGAAGGCTGCAAGAGAGGGACAGAAAGTTACAAGGGATCTCCCATTATATTATCAAATAATTTCTCAACAGAAATACATCAGGCCAGAATAGAATGGAAGACAATTTACAAAGTGATGCAAAGCAAGGACTGAATCCAAGAATACTATATCCATCAAGGCTGTCATTCAAAATTGAAGGGGAATAAGGAGCTTCACAGACAAAAAAAGGCTAAGAAAGTTTGTCACTATCAAGCCAGCACTGCAAGAAATGCTAAAAGGACTGGTGTAAAAAAGAAAAAACAATAAAAAGGCAAGGAGGAACACAGGCAAAAGAAAAATGGTTACAAAGAAGTATCTATCAATACTAACTTTAAATGTAAATGGACTAAATGCTCCAATTAAAGACATCAAGTGGCTGAGTGGATAAAAAAACATGACCCATATATTTGCTGCATACAAGAGACTCACCTCAGAACAAGGGCCTCACATAGACTGAAAGTGAAGGGATGGAAAAATATCTTTGAGGCAAATGGAAATGAAAAAAAAAAAAGCTGGGGTAGTAATCCTTATATCTGACAAAATAGACTTCAAAGTGAAGGTCATAACAAGAGATAATGAAGGCCACTAAAGGGATAGGTACAACAAGAGGATATAACCCTGATAAACAAAAATGCACCCAATGCAGGAGCACCCAAATACATAAAAAAAACAACAACTGGAAGAAATCAAAGGAGAGATAGACAACAATGCAATCATAGTAGGGGACTTTAATACACCACTAACATCACTGGATAAATCCTCTAGACAAAAAATCAGTAAAGAAACAGCAATCCTAAATGACTCAGTAGTGTAGATGGACTTAATTGGCATCTTCAGAACATTTCACCCCAAAGCCACAGAATATATCTTCTTCTCAAGTGCACAAGGGACATTTTAAAAAATAGACCACATATTGGGTCACATGGAAAATCTCCTAAAGTTCAAGAAGATTGAAATCATACCAAACATCATATCAGATCATAATGGCATAATATTAGAAATAAACTACAATAAAAACGATCCAAAAAATTCAAACACTTGGAAGCTGAATAGCATGCTATTAAACAATGATTGGATTACCAAAGAGATTAAAGAAGAAATTACAAACATCCTGGAAACTAATCACAATAAAAACACAATTTAAAATCTATGGAAAACAATGAAAGCAGTCCTGAGAGGGAAGTTTATAGCTGTACAGGTGTACCTTAAAAAAAAGAAGAAAAAAAAAGAAAGAAAAAATGGTAGTAAATCATCTAACTCTACAACATAAAGAATTAGAAAGAGAGCAACAAGAAAAGCCCAGAGTGAGCAGAAGGAAGGAGATAATAAAGATAAGAGCAGAAATAAATGACAGAGACAAAACAAATAAACAAAAAACAAAAAAATACAAACAAAAACAAGTAACACAATACAAAGGATCAATGAAACCAAGAGCTGGTTCTTTGAAAGGATAAACAAGATTGATGAACCTCTAGCCAGGCTCACCAAGAAGCAAAGAGAGAGGACCCAAACAAAATCAGAAATGAAAGAGGCAAATTAACAACAGACCCATAGAAATACAAAGGATTGTTAAAAAAAATACTATGAACAACTCTATTCCAACAAACAAGAGAACATGGAGGAAATGGACATATTTCTAGAAAAATACAACTTTTCAAAACTCAATCTGGAAGAATCTAAAAATCTCAATAGGCCAATAACTATGGAAGAAATTAAAGTAGTTATCAAAAAGCTTCTAGCAAACAAAAGCCTGGGGCCAGATGGCTTCACAGGGGAGTTTTGCCAGACATTCCAGGAAGACTAAAACCTATCCTCAGACTATTCCAAAAATTCAAGAGGAAGGAACACTTCCAAACTCATTCTATAAAACCAGCATCACCCTAATACCAAAACCAGATAAAGACAACATAATGAAAGAGAATTTCAGGCTAATATTCTTCATGAAGATAGATGCCAAAATACTCAACAAAATTCTAGCAAATCGGATCCAGCAGTACATCAGAAAGATCGTACACCATGACCAAGTAGGATTTATCCCAGGGATTCAAGGATGGTACAATTTCTCTAAATCAATAAACAGGATACATCACATAAACAAATTGAGAGATAAAAATCACATAGTCATATCAGTTGATGCAGAAAAAAACATTTTACAAAATCCAACACCATTTCTTGTTAAAAACTCTCAGCAAGGTGGGAGTAGAAGGATCATACCTCAACATAATAAAAGCCATATATGACAAAACCACAGCCAACATGATACTCAATGGGCAAAAACTAAAACCGTTTCCCCTAAGAACAGGATCAAGACAGGGATGCCCACTCTCACCACTCCTGTTCGACATAGTACTGGAAGAACTAGCCATTGTGATTAGACAAGAAGAAAAAAAATGGAATCCAAATTGGAAAAGAAGCAAAACTGTCTTTATTAGCAGATGACATGATACTGTGCATAGAAAACCCTAAAGACTCCATAAAAAAAGTATTAGACTTAACAAATGAATTCGGCAATGTAGCAGGATACAAAATTAATGCCAAGAAATCTATGGCATTTCTATACACCAATAGAGAACTTACAGAAAGAGATACTAAAAAAGCAATCCCATTTACCATTGCACCAAACAAATCAAGATACCTAGAAATAAACTTAACCAATGAAGTAAAAACTATAGGAAAACTACAGGACACTGAAAAAAAGAGATAGAGGAAGACATAAACATATGGAAGAACATACTGTGTTCATGGATTGGTAGAATCATCGTCATTAAAATGTCCTTACTACCCAAAGCAATCTATAGATTCAGTGCACTCCCCATTAAAATACCAATGGCATATTTCACAGGCCTAGAACAAACTTTCCAAAAATTCATCTGGAATTAAAAAAGACCCCAAATAGTGCAGCAATCCTGAGAAAGAAGAACAAAGTAGGTGGGATCTCAATACCAGATTTCAAGCTGTATTACAAAGCCACTGTTCTCAAAACAGCCTGGTACTGATACAGAACAAACATATAGATGAATGGAATAGAATAGAGTACCCAGAAATTAATCCAAACCACTATGCTCAATAAATATTTGACAAAGGATGCACGAACATACACTGGAGTCAATAAATGGTGTTGGGAAAATTGGACAGATCATGAAAAAAAAAAAAGAAACTAGTCCACCAACTTATACCATATACAAAAATAACTCAAAAATGGATAAAGGACTTAAACATAAGATGGGAAACCATAAAAATATAGAGGAACCTACAGGCATCAAAATCTCAGATATATGCCAAAACAATTTCTTCAGCAATACTGCTCCTAGGGCAATGGAAACTAAAGAGAAAATAAACAATTGGTACTGCATTAAAATAAAAAGCTTTTGCACAGCAAAGGAAACTATCAACAAAACAACAAGAAAGCCCACTGCATGGGAGAATTTATTTACCAGTGTTATCACTGATTAAGGTTTAATCTGCAACATTTACAGGAAACTCATACAGCTTAACAAAAGGAAGATAAACAATCCAATCAAAAAATGGGCAATAGAC